>BEDZ01000007.1:0-693008 GCA_002335625.1 Cutaneotrichosporon cyanovorans | reverse complement strand
TAACCCCCTAACCCCTAAAACTCTTTCGACCGCACAATTCCAGAGGCAACAAGCATTTGCAGCTCTATTCTATGATCACTCCAGGCTCACTTGATTTCGGCTCTGTGGAAGTCCGGCTTCGCTACGAAAGGAGACATATCCGGGTAAAAATCTATCCGCGGCTGGTACACGTCATTAAGTCCATCAACAGCCGATTGGAAGGTGAACCCGCCAGGAAGGTAGCTGGTATTCGTCGGAGAGGGAACGCTGCAGAGGCTATGGTGGCAAGCCTAGCAAGAATCCCACCAGAAGAATTAGGAGGGTGCCGTGTTGAGCTCTCGATCCGGGCTCCAACTCTGGCCATGGCGAAAAACATTGCAATCCATTCACCCCTCCTGTCGATCAGTAACTGGATCGACCCCAGCCATGCCGTCATGCAGCAATATAGGATGGATGCTATGTGCGTGACAAAGGAGGGATTGCTTGGTAATGCAAATTGGATGCATGCTCAAGCCGTCAAAGCAGGAGTCTTCCAAGGCCGTAACAAGAACCCTGCTACTCCCCTGCAAGTGCAGGCTGTCGCTGATGTCTTGTGTTCTCTGGGATGGCACGCACGGGGAAAGGCACCGACAAAGTCACTCATGCGATCGGCCTGGTGGCGCTCTCCCCAGGAAGACATAGAGTTGGCAGAGGAGCAGGGGGAGGTACAGCCTCAGCACTGCGGGCAAGAGCAGCAAAACCTAAGCATTCTTGGACGGCTGCAAGCTCTGTACTCATCAGATGACGACCTGCACGATCTGGTGTATTTGGTGCGAGCCGGGTGCAAGAGCAAGACCTTCCCCTGCAGGAGAGCACCGGCAAATCCAGCGCATCGGTATTGGGTCAAGTCCAAAGTCCCTGCACGATGGTATTGCAAAGTATGCAAAGATAATCTGCCTGCTGGGCAGGCCTTGAAATGGGTTTCTGAGCTGGTGCAAGACGGTTGGCTGCTTCCTGAGGACTTGGGTTTACAGAAGCGTCACAATACCGAGGTCATGCATGATCGAGGGCAAGACAGTAAGACAGAGATATTGGATGTTGTTAACAAATAGTTGAGGCTTCCGCGGAGGTGCTGCAACAGGACATCAGCACAGGCAATGCGACACGTGACAATACTGAAGGGCAAGGCAATGACGAAGGAGGTAGTCTATCTGGCAATGACCAAGCAGGTGGGTAGACAGGAGAGAACAGTTTTAACAAGCAGACACGGCACGTGTAAGGTGGCACCAAGGAAGGCAAAGTGGGAGTCAAGAGTGCCTGCTGCGACAAAGCAGTAGAGACATTGCAACAGGTTTGTCAGCCTCGATGCAAATACTAATAGCAGACTCTGAAGAAGATGAGCCGATCGAATTCCACTACCGCGGCCCGAGACAGATCATCGCCCTGCAGCCAGACTGGCAGAACTTGCGAATGCACAAGCCAAGCTCAAAGCAAGTATTCTACAGCTCAAAATGGACCGACTCGCGTGGCAACTGCCAGTTTGACGCATTTGGAAGAGCTGTGGGACCATTGACGCCATCTCTAGCACGATACATTGCATGCGACTGGCTGGCAGCACATTGGGACTCTGTCGCCAACTTCATCGCTTCTGGGGATGGCGAAGTATACAGTGATAAGCAGTCATACATGGCTGCGATGCGTAGGGAAGGTCATTGGGGGGATCACATCTCGCTGCATGCTCTCAGCCAGGCATTGGACGTGCAACTTCATGTGCTGAAGAAGGAGCACAACGAGTATACTTGGTTCACGGTTGGAAGTAATGGTGGGCGCCGGGTGTATCTGTACTTGGATGGAGTTCACTATGAGAATTTGTTCCATGCACGGTAGATTAGGTAGATGTATATAGTCCTATATAGTAGTGTAGTTATGCAGCATATACACGGCTGACTTGGGTGAAATTCTAACCAAGTCCACAACTCACCCTTGTACGTGTAAGTATCAGTTGACGACTACTTACTATTTGCAACACAGCTAGTACCATTGTAAAGAGCTCACCAAGCCCATTCTAACGGTATATGCCAAGTGGGTACAACTTCACTGTATGCGCCGCCACAGTCAGTACTCGACACCAACTCCACCCGTGATGGCCAACTTCAGGAGGCCAAAAGTGTGACAGGTTTTGAGTGTACCGCCTCGTGCCACATACCGTTGCGTAGCCCTAAGTGAGAGCTTTGCAACGGTGTATGCCACTAAGCCATCCCTTGTTTCAATGGACCACCACCACGACCAGAAGATCGGCATTTTCGAGATTTTTCGAAATTTTCAAGTAGCCATATTTGTGACGGGGTTTGAGTTTTAAGGCAAACGAAGAGCAGTACCGTGCTCTACTCGTCCAGGGCTTTCTAACGGTGTGTAGCTTGCTTGGAAATTCGACCCCCCTCCCGACCGGGGAACGGCCCTGTAACCCCTAAGATCAGACGATCACGTCCTCTCATACAGATCGAAATCGCAAGCTGCATGTTTCTACGCAAAATGGACCCTGTCCGGATTCCGGGAGTTCAAGAAAAGCCAAAGGTGTTGTCGTGCCTTAAACGGGGCTCGTACAGCTGAGTATTACTTACTATGTTGTCATTGCCCAGGCACTAGCCCGGACGAGTTGGGCCCAACGCGACCGACGTAGCCGGACATGACAGACGGCGAAAGCGCAACTATGAATGGACGTGTAACCGCTTCTGGTCAGTCGCAGCTGTGCATCGCTCTGATGGATGGGAGTGGAGCGCAACGGGAGATAAGCCTAGGCTTTGGGACAAGGATGCCAGGCGCGACCTGCAAACGAGCACCGGGTGCGACCCAGAACAACGTAGCACAGGCGCAACCATGGCTTGAGCAGGCATTCAGCGTCCTGCGCGGGATAATGGAGGCAGGACGCAGTTGGCACAGCCTCACGTATCAAGTCGCTACCTGGAAGGTTAATCGCCGGGCGCGACCTATTCGAGTCTGGGCGCGACCTGGGGGCTTACAGGCCGGGTGCGACCTGAGGGACATGCAGGCCGGGCGCGACCTGGGGGACTGCAGGCGGGGTGCGACCTGGGCAACTGCAGGCCGGGTGCGACCTGGGCAACTGCAGGCCAGGCGCGACCCGGGAGCTGCGAGGCCGGGCGCGACAGGCCGGGTGCGACCTGGGCAACTGCAGGCCAGGCGCGACCCGGGAGCTGCGAGGCCGGGCGCGACAGGCCGGGTGCGACCCGGGAGCTGCGAGGCCGGGCGCGACAGGCCGGGCGCGACCCGGGGGATGTCAGGCGCCCGGGCAACGCCTGGGGAACTGCAGGCCGGGCACGACCTGGGAGGTAGTGAGCAGGTTCGAGCTGGAAGGTTGTGGCCCAGGCGGATCTGGCTGAGCTTTGCCACGATCAACCTGGAAGACTGGGAAAGCAGGGCGGACAACGCCCGGGTGACCGAACTGCTTACTTCACGCATTGTTTATACCAATGTGTTTCACTGGCAGGGGTTCTGCCAGAAAGTCCGTGCCATGAGTCATGTCAGGTCGCACGGGCTGAAGGAGGTAAACAAGGAAAATATAGGCTAGTCGCCATCAGCAGAGCCGTCGCCACCATCACAAGGGCTGAGGGCGCTGCTAAGAATGATAGATGCGCCAGGAAGAGTGCCCATGATAAGAGTTGCAGGGCAAACAGCGCAGCCTGTGTGGATGGCAGCGCACATACATCTACTGTTGCAGTTCTTGTTCACTCGATAGGGGCAATGCATACCTCTAATCAATTACCCCATCTCGGCGATATCATTGGGAGCGCAGCCTGAAGATGACACAACAGTTCAAGTCGCGCATCGAGAACACCGATCAAACTCGCTTGTGCTCGACTGGAACGAATGGTCAGAACCAATGTGCTCGACTGGAACCAATGGTCAGAACCAATGTGCTCGACTGGAACCAATGGTCAGAACCAATGTGCCGATGTGAACCAATGGTCAGAACCAATGGTCAGAACCAATGTGCCGATGTGAACCAATGGTCAGAAACAATGGTCAGATCGTCAGAACCAATGGTCAGAACCAATGTGCCGATGTGAACCAATGGTCAGAACCAATGTGCCGATGTGAACCAATGGTCAGAACCAATGTGCCGATGTGAACCAATGGTCAGAACCAATGTGCCGATGTGAACCAATGGTCAGCTAACCGGCAAAGTTCATTAGAACCAATGGTCACCGATTAGAACCAATGGTCCCCAATTAGGATGAACCAATGGTCACCGATTAGAACCAATGGGCCGCCCGGGGCCTGAACCAAACCATTGGTTTTCACCGCAAGGAGGCCGATACATGAAACGGCACATTGATCCGCGCTAAAACGAAAATCGGAGAATTAAAATTACCGCAAGCGGCTATAGTGAACCAATCGTTTGGTTCTGGCCGCAGCGCGTTAGGTTCGCGCACGAACCTTTTGATGGGCACCATCAATTCACGTCCCTCAGCTACACATATATATAACGGACACGATTGCATAGCGTCGTCCAGATGTCCCCATTCCAGCCGCTCAGATCATCGCCGCCATAATGCGGAAGATCATCAACAACGGACGGAGATGGGACGGTTCGAAGTGGATAGCCATCACGCGCTTCATCGACACAGAGTCGGGCATCGTCTATCGTGATACCAGAGAATACAGTACCACGCGAGTTCCCCTCAGCGACCTGAGCACAGATGATCCGATTGATAAGTTCAAGTACATTCCCGCTATGCGCCCAGAATGGCAGATCTACAGGGGCGACTTGGACGACGCCAACACCTTTATCAAGCTTCCCAAGTACATGTTTGAAGAAGTGAGTGGTATGGCCGGTTCACGCAACATGCTGACTTTCTAGAGCGAGGCACATCACGAGCGTGCAGCTTTGGAGCGCGAGCTGGAAGCTTACCACACCCCCGGCTTCGCTCATCACAATGTCGTTGAATTCCGTGGCTGCGTTGTTGAAAGTGGACACGTTACTGGCATTGCTCTTACACGCCTGTCCGAAAGTCTGCAGTACGTCGCCGACGTCATCAGACAGAGACAAAAGAGCCTCAGCGGGACTGAAGACGACAACACCATACTCCGATCTCTTACTGTCGACGGCATTCCTTTCGACTATCACACTGTCATGGCCGACATTTGCTCAGCGTTCTCACACCTGCAATCTCTAGGCCACGTATATCTCGACTTGAAGCCAGAGAATATCATGTGGGCGTGGGATTGCAGTGCAGATCAGTCAACGGCGACCACTGGAAGATGGTGTCTGATCGACTTCGGCGACCTCTATCCGACAGGCGAGCACTTCGAGTTTCCTCCTGGTACGCCGGGATGGGGAGCCGAAGAAGGCGGTATAGCTGAAGACCTGTTCGAGGTATCTTTCAATATATTCGCTAACTGGCTTGAGACAGGTGAGGTGGATTGCGGAGAGGGTCCCGCAGCGGAAGCTCAGTGGCTCGCAATCAAGGCGATGTTGAAGAAGGAGAGAGACGAGCTTAGTCGTCGTCAAATGAATGACAACAACCTGTGACACAGCAATCCAGCACGCAGCAGCATGCTGAGCACGATGTAGTTCAGTTCATCTAAGGGCACGATGCAGACATCATTCTGAGAGCGATACCACTATCTCGGTAACCGATCTTTGCTGCTCTATCGTGGCAGCTCACATTTCTCATCTAACGTGAATGTGGCCATCAAAGACAAATCTGATGTGTTGACTTATGCGAGATTACAAGTTCACATCTACCTGTCACATCTTGGTCAGTGCACTCAGTCAGTGGCGGAACGGGGCGAGATCATGCTCTACCCAGTTGTTCGAAGACCCCCTGAGCAATGTCCACCTACAGCTGATGTCAGTACGTATTTAGTACTCTTCATTTGCTTTATCGAATGACGTATTCAATTCATATTCTGTCAAACCAAAAAGGCTCTTCACAATTTAATTTCTGGAGAAGAAGTTGTAGAGCGCTAGTTCCAGCACTTGCCGTTATGGGCCGTAGGGGGGTGCTGGTCGATACGTTCCTCGGCGTCGCTCGGAAGTAAAGCTCCAGGGAGCGCCATCAGCGACGTGCAGGCGGTGGTTCTGAGGGTCGTAGTAAGAGGACGTAGGGCATGAGCGTCTCTGGCAGTCCCAGTACTCGTGGGTGATCGAGCCATCGCGGTTTCGGATGGTTCTGTATCCGCACATGTTGGTTGGTGGAGCAGTAGATAAGGGGGTACGTGTTGATGTTGCGGGGAGCGGAGAAGCGAAGCCGAACGTCTTGAGCTGTGTTGTCTTCAAGTGCTATTAGTTCCCTCTTTGTATCATATGCATCCTGCTACTCTGGCAGGTCAGTCATGTTGTGGACAGCATTCGAACTGTATGCTGTGCAACTATTATGGTGTGCTTCTGTTCGGCTCCGCCCAGCACGCAGCAAAAAATCTACTTCATCACATGCTAACGCACTATCTGTGTTGTACTGTGATTGTACTCGTTGTACTGTAATTGTACTCATCATAATCTTGCAGTCGACGGACTAATGCCTAAGACTTCGGACAGTCGTGTCGGCTAAGCTTTGGCCGTATGACTAGGCGTTGAGACTGTGTATAATCGAAAGAAGCACCCTTCGGCTTCCCCAAGTACAACATAGTTGTGCACACGTCTCAAGCCGTATGCCACCTTGACGCACAGACCTTCGAAACCTCGAGGCTACGCCTTGTACGCCGTAATATTATCGAGCGTTGTGGGGATTTGACCATGTGTTTTGGGTTCCATAACATGAAGAAGGCACTCGGCAGGCTCGTGAATTGTTCCTTTCGGTTGTCCCAAGGATTCCATTAAGGACGAAATGCCTTTGGGAGACCTTCCGAAGCCACGGCCAATACTGCAGAAGGAAGAAATATTGAAGCTGAACGACTACAAATTTAGGAGACAAACCGATTCCGCCTTCGGTAGCATGATCAAGCACTCCGCAGTGCGGTACGTATGTATAGAGGCCGTCAATAGGCAGGAAATCAGTGAGCAAACTCGCTCCATCTCCTCAAAGGATCAGAAGCTTTGCGGCTTTCGTGCTGTGTCAACTTTCCGCGATCAACATTCATATGTGGCCATGGAAGACTGATATCCATTGTACACTGCCGTATGTCCACACCATCCCGCCTTTTCTTAGTCGGTATCGTTAGTCAGTGGCAATACGTTGCCAGATGGGAGCCATGTGGGGCTTCTTCACGTTCACTGATCACCTCACCTTAGTACGCCTTGCACCATACTAAATCCTCGCATTTTCGCTACACGTTCAGCTTCACCCTCTCTCACTTCAGAATATATCGTCACAGTGGCACTTGAGGAGTCTTGGGGTAGTGCTTATTGCGAGGTCGCTGCTACAGCCCGTCGTGCAGTAAGCTGATGTTATACTGGGCGCCGCAGGCGTGAATCTGCGCAGGCTCGTGCTGCGGCAATTACTCAGAAATGGAACTCCAGGGAGAGCCAAGGTACAGGTGGAGCGGGGAATGGTCGTCCAAATAACAGCAAGCAGCACATTGGCAGAGTCGAGCTCCACTGACTGCGCATCAAGTATTGAATACAGCCGTACACCCAAACTCAACCCCCCAAGAGAGTCGGCACATCCTGAAGTCATCAGAAACACATCGTTGAGGTGAGAGTCGCATAGGCCGGAATATCCAGTTGAAAAGTACATGACGCCACAGCAACTGTGATGGTGGCTATGCATGAATGTGTCGGTCAGTGCTCCTGTCACAACCTCGGAATGAGGAGTGTTGCAGAGCGTGCAACGACGCGTCATGTGGCAGCGTTGGCTGGTGATCAGCATACTCTGGAGCTCTTGGGTTCCTGCGGGCAGTCCCCGGTGAATCCCAACCGGCGATGACGGAGACGTTACGAGAAATATCGGCTAGTCGCTTCAGATCCCGTCCCGTTTGCGTGTCCATCACACCCTATCTTATGATCTTCTCGCTGGACCGAGTGCGTATATCTCTGACCGCCACCGAGGCCGGAGATGAGGAACCGCACTTTAGCTCGGCCAGGGATGGTTATGCTGATGTTCATGCAGGCTGAGCTCCCGCCATGTCCATATGATGACTGTGGCTACCCCTGGTCCAGCCAGAGCAGTGCCGACGATCAGCGCTAGCATGACCTTTGCCATGCCAAACCCCGCGGCGTAGGTGGACATGACAACAACGCTTGCCATGGTGATGGCCGCGAAGATGCAGTCGGCGGAGAACAGCGCATGCCCCGCGCGCCTGAGATCGGTGTTGCGAAATGCGGGGAAAAGCGCGTCTCGCACCTTGACGGGACCAAGCAGGAGGCCGAGGTTTTCCTTCATGCCGATGATGACACTGATCGCCGTAGCCACGATGATGGGCAGGCGAGACGACTTCGCCGAGCCAAGTAGCCGAGGGAGAAGGAGGTTGAGCAGCAGCATGAGGATTGGGAAGGCCTGCCAGAGAGCCACGGCGCTGTAGCTCCAGGCCGTCCTATCCATGATGATCGAGGGGATGAGCATGCCGATCACCATTGATAGGAGCGCTGTCCAGACGTATCGCGGCTCTGGGAGGTTATTGCCGAGCGCTGCAGTGGTCGACGAAGTTGCAGTCGGTTTCGATGACGATCTCGGGCTCCAAGGGGCTGGCGCAGACGCGACGTAGAGTGCGTAGAAGAGCGGGAGGGCGACGCCAGCAGTGATGAACTGGGCAAGCAGCAGGAACGGCGTAGCCATACGGGCCAGTGACACCCGTCGCTGAGCCGCAGGACGGAACGCGTCGTATGTCACGATGAACGTCGCGGGGATGAAGATGTTGCCGAACATGCCCAGCATAGGTCCTGAACCTGGAGCGCTGTGTATCGCCATGAACAGCGATACCAGCGTGCACGCGACATAGTTCAGCCAGTCGGGGATGGGGAACCGTACGGCTGTGGGAGTGCGAGCAAAACATGCTTCGCCGATGAGCAGATGCTTTCGAACCTCTGGAAAGACTGCATATGACTTAGCGCGTACGGGTATGTCACTCACCGACACCATGTATGACTGCGGTAGCGACAACTGTCAGGGCGCTGAAGTAGATGACCGGCTTGACCATGGCCGTCCGTATGTCCCAGTCCGAAGCCCGACGCCAAGTGAAGTGGGGAGACCGATCAGTATAATCTCAACGCAACAGCGTTGTGAAGGCGCTGTGAACATGAGAGTAACATTAGCTTGTAGATGGTACGACTGCATGTGGTATACCCAGAAGTAGAGCGCGAAGCGTGCTCAACATCAAAGCCGCTAAGCCCGCCAGGAACGGTGAAGTCCGCGTCCGCTGGTGGTGCCTAGTTGTTCATCTTAGCTCCTGCGATCTCAGTGATCAGCCGGACGTGTGGCTCGTCGCAATGATACCTTCGTTGATGATCTGCGGGCGAGCATGCAAGCAAATAGGCTGAGCCATCAACAGGCAGTGCGCTTCGTTGGAGACCTTCCGGTGTCTGTGCAGGGAAGGTCTGTGCAGGAATGGAGGCATGGACGACTTACGATGGCACAGGTAGCCGAACACGGGCGGATGCTGTAGGAGATTGCGGTGGTGTGGAAGTTGTACATTCCGAGACTAGAACATCGCAGTTGGAATCTTATGCTTACAGTAGGCTGGATGGAAGCTCACCAGCTCTCTACTCAGATGCTATACCAGCATCGTCACGCCTTGCGGAGCGTACTACGAACAATCCTCGCCACGGCCGCGGTGCCCAAATGAGCTGTGAACGACAGCAAGCATCAATACACACTCGATTCCTTCATTCCGGTGCGAGTGGCCTGCCTTGGACTGCCACTGTGCTTTCTGGGGTCGCATCACATCACAGCACGGACCTCGGCATTGTGGCTTCTTTTCGGTCAGATCGCAGAAGACGTGCACTGATAGTATGAGCAAAAAGCTGTCGAAGTACTCTCATAAGCAACTCAAATTAGGTTCAACACAAGTAACATGCGGGAAGTCCTGGACTGCTGTCGACAAAGGCAGGGCTCGAAGTGGATGGAGGTCAGGCGCTGGGTCGACACCGACACCGGTGCTATGTACCGTGACATCAGAGAGTTTACCCCAGATTTAGTCCACGCTGAAGACCTGCGCATGGAAGAGACCATTACCAAGTTGAAGTACCAGCCGCTCATGAGACCGGAGTGGCATATCTACGATGGCGATCATGACGATGACAGAGTATTCATCAAGCGTCCTGATTACAGATCCGATGAGGCAGGTATCCACGCCGCTTCGAGTGCTTACTGCTTCAGGACCATGCGCACTACGATCGCGAGTCTTGGGAGCGAGAGTTGGTCTTCTACCACACACTCGGTCTGCAACACAACAACATCGTCAAGTTCCTTGGCTGCATCGTCGAGGACGGCTATGTCGTCGGTATGGCGCTGGGCCGCATGGACACGATCTTGCAACAAGAAGTTGACAACTTTTGGCACAAGCACAAGAACAACACCGACAAACTCCCCGCGAAAGTCACCCCAGATGGCATACCATTCGACCACGACAGCGTCATGAATGATCTCCGGCCCGTCTTCGAGCATTTGCGTAGCCATGGCTTCGCTTATCTCGACTTGTGCCCCGACAATGTCATGTGGTCATGGGACGGCAAGGTAGAAGACAAGAACGTGGCTCGCACTGGCAGATGGTGTCTCATCGACTTTGGCGAGGTGTTCCCGGCAGACAAGTACTTTGAGTATCCCTTGGGCACCCCAGGTTGGAAGTCGGACGAGGGAGGAACTGCTGAGGATCTTTCTAACATTTCCCTCGGCATCTTCTTGGACTGGCTTCGGACGGGGATAGAGAAGCAGGTCGAGGACCCTGCGGAGCACGAGGAGTATCTTGCAATCTTGCATGAGGCTCAAAGGGTTCGGCAAGAGGCCAGGAGGCGTGAGGAGGCAGCGAAGTCACAAAGCACAAACGACCGCCGCGAGCGACAGGAAGTCTGACCTCCTTTCACCGAAATCTCACCATAGTACCATAAGCGTAATGAATACATGAGGTGCTTGCAATGCCTTGCGCGTATCAAGCAACTGCAGAAGATTGGGAGCGCCTGATGCGTACTTTGGGCGCTGCATAGAGCGGACTGTGAACACAGAAAGACTGGCAAGAACAACGCACGAAGGAAAGGCAGTCGCGTCGGCACGGCTGGTGGACCGTGGGAAAGACGGTATGTCACAACTGTTGACCTCTTCGCTTCAACACGTCTGAACATCTGCACTCTCAACCTGGCTTTATGCTCTTTCCCGTCTAGGACATCACAGGTCTGCCTTGCTTCACTGAGCGGGCTGATCATGACTGGTGCAAAGCACCGTCAATTCGCAGTCACATTACGCATCCCCGACCTGTCTCCGGCGCTACCATGACCCTCACTTCTCCGACCCTTCCACTCATCGACATACGACCGTACCTCACCTCGGGTAGTCAAGAAGACCGCGCTGCGTGTGCCAAGGCTCTTCATGAAGCATGCCGCGACGTTGGCTTCTTCTACTTGCGAGTCACGCCCTTCCTACACGATGAGGAGATGCAGGAGGTGCTCGACCTCGGGCGTGAGTTCTTCCAGCGACCACAAGAAGAAAAGGACCAGATCAGGGTAGAGAGGAGCGACGGCGCTCGAGGGTACCAGAGCCTGCATGAGAACGTGACGGAAGGCGTTGCCGACCACCACGAAGCTATCGAGTACTATGCTCCGTCACCGTACCCGCCCGGAGACAAGCGTCCACTGTCGGGTGATAACCAGTGGCCTGTCAACCCGGCCAAGTTGAAGCCGGCGATGGAGAGGTGGATAGAGAAGATGATGATCCTCGGCAAAGCTGTCATGCGCGCGATGGCTGATGGACTCGGTATGGACGACGACGAGTGGCAGGATCTGTGGTCGGCATGCGACAACAGCTTCTGGAGTATGCGTATCATTGGTAAGTATTGCTGTGGACCATACTGACTCCAGGGTATCCCCCATTGCCTGCTGGGGCCGAGGGCAAGTCTATGGGCGAGCACACAGATTACGGCTGCCTGACGTAGGTGACCTCACTTTGCTCAGCTGACGACAGGTTCCTCCACGCAGATCCAACTCCAGATGCCCTGCAGGTTCTCAGCACATCGGGCGACTGGATAACAGCGGACCCCTTGCCTGGTTGCATGGTTGTCAACATCGGCCAGATGTGGGAACAATGGACCGGTGGGCTGTGGCCGGCTACGCTGCACCGCGTCATCCACCAGAGTCCGACGTACCGCGTGTCCATCCCATTCTTCTTCGAGCCGAACTTTGATGCCAAACGACCCCTTCTTCCGGCGGCCAAGCGTACAGCTGAGGCTGAGGGACGCAAGCTCCGCGAGGTAACGCCTATGTCGTACGGCGACTACCTATTGGGTCAGACCTACAGCAGATACCCTGTGTTGGGAGCTGAAACGAAAGCAAAGTAACGAAAGCAAATGACATCTAGCATGCACTATAAGATGTTGGAGTTGTGGCTTCTATGTCTGGCGACTGGTTGCCAGCGGCATGTGGACTACGGCCTCCCTACTATGCCATTGTGTCTGTCCTCTCAACCTTGGTCGAGGTCGCCTCACTCTCCTCATGTACAGGCATCTTGTCCTGGCGGTAGAAGATAACAAAAACGACACCTGTGAGCAGGATGTAAGCCGAGGTGAAGAAGTAGCTGTTCTTCGAACCGGTCCAGTCCGTGATGCCGTCACCAGTAGACAGGAGACCCGCCTGGACTGCAATGCCGATGACGGCGCCGACCTGGAAGATGACCTGCGTGAAGGACCCTGCGACGCCTGCGAACTCTGGTGGGAAGGACTGGATGATGCTGGTGTTCATGCCGATGAAGATGAACATGCCACCAAAGGTGCCGATGATCTCGCCAGTGAAGATGTACTTCCAGTAGTTGGACCCTTCTCCACCTTTGCTGAAGGCGAGCAGCATCGATCCAGTAAACGTGAGCAAAGAGCCTGCGAACTGCACGTAGCGTGGCCGCATGATAAGGTATGGGAAGGGTTGCGTCAGGCCGCCAGCGATGAGCGCCGTGATGCCCATGGGCAGAAGCTTGACAGCGGCAAGGATGGGCGAGTTGTGGAGTGCTGCCTGGAAGTACGTGGCGACTCGGAGCTGGTACGTCGCGAACCCTGCGGGTTAGTCTTTCGCAGCTCCCCCTGCTACTCACACATGAAGATGGCGCTCGCTTGGAAGATGAGAACGAAGATGTTGGGGTAGCGCCACACGTCGTGCGGCAGCAGCGAAAACCCATGGGGCATCTTCAGCTCCCAGATAATGAAGATGGGGAGCATGACAACGGAGATGACCAGGGGCGCGATGAAGATGGCGCTGTCCCAGCCGTAGTGCTCGACCTGGGTGAAGCCGAGGATGAACAGGCAGAGCATAGAGACCAGCAGGAACACGCCGCCGAGATCCATGCGCTTCCACTTTTCAGATCCTGGGATGTCCTCGGCCACGGCCTCAGCGCGGGGCAGGATGTACCATGTGAGAGCTGCGAATGGAAGGACGACGATGGTGATGAAGCGGAAGTACCACCTCCAGGAAGCGAGGAGGAAGACACCGGCGAGGATGAGCGCGAGCGTGTTGGCCAACGCGCCTGCCATGCCGAATAAGGCGAGCTTCTTCGCTTGCTCCCCGGGGTTGGGGTACATTTGTACTGGATGTCAGCCCGGTCAGACAGTACATACTTACCGATCATGTTGATCGCTGAAGGGATGGTGAGGACCGCCAGCAGGCCAGACAGCGCCCGCAGGACGAAGAACGCATACTGGTTGTTCATGAAAGATATGATGAGGTAGAAGACCCCCATGCCGGCGAAGCCAAAGGTGTACAGGTAGGAAGGCGAGTAGAGGTCGGCCAGTCGTCCAGAAAACAGGAGCGTCGCGGCGAAGGCCAGTGTGTACGAGCCAAGCACCCATGCCTGGTTGCCGGGTTGGATGTGCAGCTCGGTACTGATCTTCTCAGTGAGCAAGAACGTGGCGGAGACGCCAGCAGAATCGATGAACATGGCGAGGCACTGGAATCAGCTCTGCAGTCTACTGCCACGCACGAAACAGAGCAGCGCGATGTTCTTGCGCATCGGAGAGAGCGACTGCAGTGCGTTGGGTTTTGCTGCCACTGCAGTGTCTATACTTCTTGCGTCCGCCTTGGCGAGCTCATGATTGGAGCCATCGACACTGGAGGTCTTGAGCGCAGCGAGGTCCGTTGCTGTCTCTGTCGGAGACAGCGTGCTGGAGTGCGGCATGTCAGTGCGATCAGCGGACATGGCGGATAGCAGTGAGGAGTCAGTCGTGCAGGAGGAGGAGTCAGTTGAGCTGACTAGCTATAAATACTGAACGCCCAAGCAGTCAGTGAGTCATCAGCGCTGCTGGGTGAACTTTCCAGCGATAGCGAAACAAGCCGGGGGCGAGATACAGCAGTGACCGACGGCATCGGTGTTCAGGCAGCTGTGTTTCCAGATCGCTGGCGAGCACGTTTGTTCGACGATGCAGATGTTGTTGGAGTCAACTCGACAGTTCATGAATGTTGCTTACTGTACTGGAGTCAATAATATGGCAAAGATCTGACAATGTCGCTTGGGTGGCCGACGGGCTTGGTGTCCTTGTGTGTCTACTTGTGTGTATAATTTATGTGTATCGTTGTCGACGGTAGTGATAAAGAATCACAATTAATGTTCGCTGTCGGAGCCGGCCTCGGACGCCACCAAAGCACTCGCCCGTCGGTCTGACCGCCAGATCCGCACGTACGCCGCGACCACAGATTGACGGTGACCAAGCAAGATCTGGCTCCGAGGCAAAAATATTATCAAGCATCAAAGGTTACCCTGAACCGCTATCGCGTTGAATGACTACCACAGACATGTTATGCTTGAGCTCTAAAGCTATGGGGCATGCATAGAGCGCCATGGCCGTCGTCTATGACAAAGGCTGACGCGTGTTGCCACGCATGCATATGTGCATGCAACATGACTGTGATGAGTCTCCTGCATCACTCGTTTATTCCGGTGGTCGAGATCATTTGGTGCCTTACCAGATCCTGTTCTTTCCTACGTACGAACTGGGCTCGTGTAAGCATCGACATCTTGCAATCCGACAATTCGGCTGATGGCACTAATGGATCGACCCTGATGAGCTCCGTCACAACCCTTGTCGCCATCGTATGAGCCCTGCTCTGCTAGAACACTCACCAGATTATGGGCCACGGGCCGAATGGGACCAGGTCGGGACATATGACAGAGCTGTAATTGAGTATGCTTGACACTGATCCGATAGAGACACGCGTTCAGCAGTTTGCAGCCAACCGCACTACGTGCTGGCTACTCGCCTTAGAAGCTGTTGGAGAAGCACGAGCAGGCGTGGATATGCCTGTGTTCGACTAATGGTCGCCGCTATCTCGGGCCCATCGGACAATTGCTTGTGACATCGTGTCACCGTATCTCCATCGACGTTGGGTCTGTTCCGCATTGAACACTCTAAAGCTCACTGCCAAAGCTGCCTCTGCCAAAGACGGCGCCGACAGCTGAATTTTATCCCCATGCCTGCGGCGGAAGCATCAGATACAAAGCCATCAGCTCTGAGGTGAAAGGTGCCAGAGCAAACGAACTGACCACCTCGTTGCCCAGGTCAATCACTCCGAGTAGGATGTCGCTCCATGATGGATCTGGACCGCCTTGATGTCGAGATTCTTCATCGGCTTCGAGTTCAGCCTTATCAGTTTATCGAGGACGGTGTTGCACCGCAGTTGTAATCAACTCGCCGAGCCGAGCTCAAGTCACCGTGATAAGGGCTGGAGCAGATAAGCGTCAACCTCACGCAGAGCACTGAGAATCGTAGCTCACAGCAAGAATTAGAAGTGCACCTTTCTGCAGAACATCTGCTGCAGCCAGATCATGCCCTCAACACACATAGCGTGAAAGAAAACACGCGCGAGCCTGACCTACTCGGCTATGACCGATCGGCCACGGAAATCTTGAAAGCCGGGCCAAGCAGCGGCGACGCCCACTTTACCCCGGATTTCGGCAAATTACTACCGGTCTTTCCCCAACACGTCGTCCTCGTAGCCTCATATACGGCGCGCGACGACTTTCCTCCTCTGCAACGTCTCTCTGCATACAACATCACTCGCCATGTCGACCTTCAACACTGAGATCACGCGCACCTGTGTGTAGCCTGAAACGCCCGCAAATGCTTCCGCTGACGCCTCAGTCGGGATCAAACACCCCATTCTCCTCGCGGGGATGAACGTTGCGGCAGGTCCCAAGCTCGCTGCAGCTGTCACCAACGCAGGTGAGCTCTTTTGATCGTCAAAGACTGACAACAGGGGGCTTAGGAACTATCGGTGGAGTGAGAGCTGTGCGTTTTGAGACTGTCGACATGAAGAGGAGGAGGTGAAAGAGAAGAAGAGAAGAACGTGAAAGAGAAAAACGTGAACGATGAGTATGAGAAGCTGGAGGAGAGGATGATGAGTGTTGCCGGTGATGTGAGCGAGTATCACACCGACCCTCGCCCGAGCTCTCTCTTGACTGCCTGCCAAGGCTTCAAAATGGTTGGCTACACTCTGCACTGCCGTTGGCGATGCCTCAAGAGAAGAACCGCGCTCTCACATGGAGTGATGTCCTCTTTGGAGGAGTTCCCCTTAGTGGGGAGAAGCCGGTCTAACGCAATCATTGGACGAACGGCGTTGCGTTCTGGTCCTGTCAAAGTGTGCCCATCCACTGCCTGACCGATCCCTCGCCCACCTTGAGACAGCTGTTGGCTTGATATGTCACTCGTATCACGCTGAGGACTCTGGTGCCAAAGAATGACCGCTCATACCTGGACCGTTGCTGACTGCCTACAGACCCCTGCCTACCTTCGCAAGCAATGCCAGGCCATCAAAGCCGGCCTCAACGACAAGAACGCTCCCTTCGGCATCGACCTGCTCCTCCCTCAGGTCGGCGGTAACGCGCGCAAGACCAACAAGGAGTACCACCCCAAGGGCTCGTCCTTGGACGACCTCTTGACCGTCATTATCGAGGAGGGCGCCAAGGTCTTTATCTCCGCCGTCGGTGTGCCACCAAAGTCGGCCGTCGACCGTCTCCACAAGCATGGCATCTATGTTATTAACGTGAGTAAATCGTGGCTGACCAAGACTGACTGCTAGATGGTCGGCCACCCCAAGCACGTCAAGAAGGCCCTCGACGTCGGTGTTGACATTATCTGCGCCCAGGGCGGTGAGGGTGGCGGCCACACTGGCTCCATCCCCTTCTCGGTTCTCATCCCCGCATGTGTCGACGCCGCCCGTGGCCGCAAGTCGCCTCTTACAGGCCGCCAGGTGCCGGTCATCGCTGCGGGCGGTATTTTCGACGGCCGTGGACTGGCGGCCGCCCTCATGTACGGCGCCGAGGGTGTCTGGGTCGGCACCCGCTTCGTCGCGTCCGTCGAGGCAGGCGCACCACCCAAGCACAAGGAGCAGGTGCTGTCCGCTGACTTTGGCGACGCCCAGACGACCCTCATCTACTCTGGCCGACCGATGCGTGTGCGCTACACGCCCTACGTCAAGGAATGGGAGGAGACGCGCCAGGACGAGATCAAGGAGCTCACCTCCAAGGGTATTGTTCCTCATGACCACGAGCTTGAGAAGCGACCTGAGCGCAGCATGGAGGGCAACAAGTGGTAAGTCCAGTGCTCCAGGTGACCAGATTGGTGCTTGCGGCCTGTCCAGAAGGCCTAGATGACCAATCTGTTTGTCTGGCCAGCTACCCAACGTGCGAAAAAGATAATGCTGACGCTGCCAGGCTCATGGGAGTCAACAGTGCTGTGATCAACGAAATTCTGCCGGCTCAGAAGATCGTCGACGACATGGTGGCTGATGCGAAGCGCTGCATCGAGCGTGGCGAAAGTCTCCTGCAGACGAAGTCGAAGCTCTAAGACTCTATTAGAGCTCCACGCGAAGTCTGGGACTCCTTCGCTCTATAGCCGCTGACAATCATTCATAGGCAAAGCATGTATGTTGTGATGCTTTGCAAACCACGTCAGAAAGTAGGCCCTTGACAATCACGCTGCACATTGAAAGCGCCATACGCCGTGACATACATGCTATTGAAATTGAAGTTGGACGTAAGACATGCCCTCGAATGTATCTGACAAGTCACGAAGCGCAGGTCGCTCTCATACACAGGTTACATAAGACTATCGTAAGGCATGGCAGTCGAGTAATGTCTGAAGATGGAGATGAGCTGCCGGGAGCATCTTCATTGCTGAGGCGCCACAATGGTCAAAGAAGCGTCAAATTGCCAATGCCCCAAACTCACAGTCAGCAATAGCACAGAATAGAGACACATACACGGCTTCTGAGTACCCCAGAAGGTGTTCGACGCCTATCAAGATGAGAATCACCTTCCTGGCGACGATGGCAGCGCGCCATTTCGTTTACGGGATATTTTCACTCATTTTCCGGCACTTTGTTAAAGTCCATAAACGATCATTATCAACATCTATCACAGTGCTCCTCATCGTACTCGTCTCCGCGGCCAGCATCATTCTGTTCGAGTGGACCGCCAATGCTGAGTGGTGCAGGTGTCATGTGTGGCTCTCGACCTCACTTGTCTCGTCTCAATCGGACAGACGAGCCTCCCTTCTCTTCCAGACCATGATCGCCCGCAGGCCTGCTTTCAACCGTGCACTCGGTATCTGCGCCAGAGATAAGCGCGTCGTGAGTTGGAACGCAAGCTTTGACCTGTGAGAGACATATTACCTCCTAGAGAAGTCACAACTGTCCTGACCGTCCGTTACCTGATTGTCTGCCATACGTGACACCGTGGTTAGCGTAGCAATACTGAGACTTGTAGCCTGATGTGAGGGCGATGCTGAGGAGTGAGAAAGAGGTTTAGTTGTCAGCACAGCAATGAGTGAGGTAGGTGACCTCAACGAAGCGGTCTCTGTGGTACGGTGCGTGGGATACTGGATTGTCAAGGATCAGCGAGGCTCGCTGCACGCGGCGTCAGCCTGAAGACACCTTTAGGACGAGCTCTTAGTAGAATCAAGTTGGGGTCAAATGATACAGTAGTACATTGATACAACCATACACTCCACTCCTCTACTCCCTCCTCTCGCGCGGCATGGACACACTCCTTGCGACTCCGAAGTCGTGCTGGAACAGCTCATATACGTCCTCGAGGCTCAGACCCGACGTCTCAGGATAGCACTTGTAGATGAACACCCAGCCGAGTGCACACACTGCAGCGTATATCGAGAAGGCACCCGTCGGGCTCGCAGCCTCCATGAGACTCAGAAACGTCGCTGCCACAAGCAGATTGCAGGTCCAGTTGGTAGCCGTCGCGATGCTAGTTCCCAGCCCTCGCACTTCCAGGGGGAACAGCTCGCCCTGCTGCCATGGGATGTTACCAGTACCCGTGGCGTAGGCAGCGACGAAAGCCACCATAGAGCTGAGCACGCAGGCTGCCAGGTCTCTGGGATATGGCGTGCCCGGAACGAGAACACCGTCCGTGTCGCGAGTGAGCGCTGCTATCAATGACTTGGCTACTGAATGACTGATTGACTTACCGTGGAAGAAGTACGCCGCCGCAAGCAAGGCGAGTGACATGATGGGAACGGTGTAGAGCATGATCTTTCGTCGGCCGACTGGATCCACGATCTAAAGTCTTAGCTGTGACTTCAGCTCTACTCACCTTCAGTGCGACGACGGTGAAGACAAAGTTGACGAGGGCGATAATTAGACCTGTGCCTGTAGCATTTTCGAACCCCAGGGCGGCGAAGATGGATGCAGAGTAGTACATGAGGGTGTTGAAGCCGCAGAGCTGCTGCAGAGCCTGCAAGCCGCACGCGATGACTGCAGTCAGGAGGTGAAGGGCACGAGTACTCACTCAGAGCGCGACGATACGGGCCGCTCTGCAACAACATCCTCAGGCGTTGCATCAGCGTGGTGCTGGCCTCTATCTCTGCACCATGTGCCAGAGCAGCACTCATCACCTGCACTTTTCGTCGGACGTCGGACGGCTTGGCGAGGGGGTAGATGCGCGACAGTATCCGCTCTGCCTGCCCTGCGTCGCCCCGTACTAATAGTATCCGAGCTATTGTCAGCGATTGCCCTCATACTCGATACCCACGACTCTCAGGCAAGAACACCAGCGACACCATCTGCACGATCGCTGGGGCGGCGCCGAGGCCTACCATCCATCGCCAGCCCCCGGCATTCGCCAACACTGCGCCTACAGCTGCCTGTCAGCTTCTTGTTGTTACGCTGACATACCGTAGGCAATAACCTGTCCGAGAGTGCATGCCACAGCGTTGACAGTGACCATCCTGCCACGAAGTCTGCTTGGCGCCAGCTCGCCGATGTACAGCGGTGCGACACAGCTTGCAAGTCCCACACCAAGACCGACGATCAGCCGCCCAATGACCATAGGTGTTACAGCATGTGAGGCAGCCTGTAGCAGTGCTCCTGCGATGAAGACCACATTCGCCAGAACCAATACTCCTTTACGACCAGTGTAGTCGCTGAGCAATCCGGCAACACCGCCGCCGATCAGTGCACCCAGAGTGGTGGCAGATGTAATGACCTCCTTCTGCACCGTTGTAAGCTCTGCGCCGAGGTCGGTCCCAATGGATACTCTGTACATTCAGTTGCGGGCTCTAGTCCTTCTGCACAGTACACTCACAGCGTGCCCGAGATGACTCCTGTGTCGTAGCCGAAGCACATACCGCTGAGAGCTGCTGCTCCGACCAGACACCAGACGAACGGTGTTACCCTCAGCGTCAGCCTCCTCAGCCATGACTCAATCAGCTCACCGATCTTCTCCCGGTACCACTACAAGGTCATCACCGAGGCCAACAACCTTGTCCGGCGACGCAGCTCTCCAAACATCGCCCTCGCCTGGCGCCTCAGCAGGCTCTGATAAGCTGCTATCTGCCGGACCAGTGGCCAGCGATGCGTATGCACCACGAGCCATAGCACGTATACTGCAACGTGCAGTGAACGTTCAATCCTCGATCGATGAGAGTAGACCAGTCGCGCGATATGATTGTTGTTTGTGAGGACCAACCGCCACCACCAGCGGCATCACGGAGATCAGGAGGAGCCCCGTCTCGGCGCCATCTTTGACCAGGTTCGCCGAACTTAGAACATCCTGAACGGTAGACGTCGACCATTGCTCTATTGCCCGCGTCGGGCAACCTTCCGCTCATCCCATCTCATCCTCGAAGCAGGTCGCATCGCATCCTTGCCCGCGACGCTCGCCATGCCCCGCGCAGAGGACGCCGATAACAACAATGAAGGCAAGACGAAGTCGGTGTCTTTGAGAGACATGTCGATATTGTGACCCTACTAACGCCCACAGTCTTCGCCCCAAACGGTCGCGCAAGGACCGCCCGTGCGACCACTGTCGCCGGTCCAAACGGTCCTGCCTCATCACTGTCCGTGGCCAGTCATGCGAAAACTGTGCCAAGGCCGGCAGAGAATGCAGCTTTGTAGGGCCTCCGCTCAACAGACATCGAAAGGCATCAGATACACCCTCGACCCCGGGCTCGTCGCAACACGGCGGAAAACCTCGCTATCTCTTACCATCTCGGACGCCCCAGCATCCTCACCCGCAACACCTCCCCCCTGCGCCGCCATCACCTGTCTTGCCCCCGCCGCGGAGAGCAGAGTCATCGTCGTCAGGATTGCTGGGCCAGCTCGCAAGCGCCGCAGCGGCATCTGCATCGTCGTCTGCGTCTCCATGGATGGCGGAGCGGTCGACCCTTGCAGGACTCGCCCGACCGGTGCCGGTGTCGAACGTGAGCTCGTTTCTTGACAGCTTGGAGCGGGACGCAACTTTGGCGATGGACCGGGATGATGATCAGCTGCAGTACTCGTCGCTCGATGCTGCCGAGGAGGAGTCGCATTACTTGGGTTCAGGGGCAGTTGCACAGATCGCCTCGGTGTCTCTGGACTCGAGATTCGAGCAGGATGCGAGAGTCCCATACCGTCAGGTCGCAGATCCTCGGTACCCTGCATACTTCCTGAACAACCCATCCAGAGTATATGGGTTGTCTAACGCGGCATTTGTGGCTGAGCGGGCTTACGAGGAGGTGCTGGGGAGATTACAGCGGATTGACCCAAGTCTGCCGGAACGGCTCATTCAACAGTGGGTAATTGAAGCTGGTAGTGCTAACCTATAAGTTTCATGAACCAGACAGTCTATGCTCTACCCATCATCAATCGAGGCAGACTAGAGATTTCGCTGCAAGGGGGACACGGAGCTACATTCCCGTATGCCATCCTGGTTGGCATCCTCGCCAGCTCTGCGATTTACGAGCCCATCCTCAGGCGTCACTGGAAGGACATCTGGGGGATCTGCGTCAACATGATCGACAATGAATACCGATCTGCACGCCTTCAGACACTGCAGGTGGAGATCCTCCACTTGGCAGGACGGCCTATCTCCAATCCGGGAGGCAACCATCTGGCCATCTGTCGAGTGAGATCAAGCGATATATCGTTGTGCTGACCACAGGCCGTGGGTGCCATGCAGCTTCTAGGCCTGCATCGAGACCCATCACGCTGGAAGCTGCCGAAGTGGGAGCGCTCACTGCGGAAGCGAATCTGGTGGTCGCTATACGTGCTGGACAAGTGGTATGTATGAGGCTCACACTCAGCGCTGACATCAGGAACGCATACACCTATGGTCGCCCCATGAACATGGAGAGCACTAGGTCTGCCATCCCTCCGCTCACATTCGACGACGGAGACGACGCTGGCACCGTCCAGCCTGGCGACTCGGAGATTGCAGTCTTCATCGCCCTCTGCAGGCTCACCTCTGTGCTCGAAAGCCTTCTGCCATTACTGCTCGATCGCGACTTGAGCAACAAGAGGCATCAGCATGTGGATCGCGCACTCCTGCGCCACGCCGCGAGCGACCTGGACTCGCTCTACCGTGATATGCCAGTAGGTCTGCAGTTCGACCCCGCCACTGCTTCCACTGAGCGCCCTCGCCCCGGATGCCGCTCATTACAACTCTCCCACATGGGCGTCGAGCTATTCATCTGCCGGCTAGGCTTAGAGCGCGAGGAGTTCGAGACGCAGCATCAATTGGCTATGGCAAACCAGCAGACACTCGGCATCGTCGCCAACGTTGCAACGTTCCTCGAGTGCCTGCATGAGAGCGACTACTCGGCCTTCTGGAACCCGTGGTCAGCCTTCCAGCTCACAAACGCTGTCACCCTGCTCCTGCAGCAGGCCATCCGCTTGCACGAAGCAGTACAGACACGGCCACCAGAGTACCGCCGGCACCATGGACCCTTGGAGATGGGCGTCGCTGACACGATGGCGCTGCTGGCCCGCCTCGTCAGCGCCGTTCAGTCAGCAGCACCCAGATGGGAAGTCGCAGATGCCGCCCTGCCTCGCATCCACTCGCTCGTCAAGAGCATGCCGCCTATTCCTGGCATCGGTGCTGTGCAGGACATCATCAGGGACCCGGGGGTTGTCATCGGTCCAGCGGAGTGGCCGCCAGGCAGCGAGGTACAGCCGGAGACGGACATCCTGGCTCTGTTCGACTGGCTGAACGGCGACATGGGGACGTTCATGTAGTGCATCTTGGGTATCCATCGTAATGCTTATACACCTGCCATATGTACTTTCACCCCGACCTAGCTTGTTATGCGTGCATGCTAGTGTCAGAATACACCATGAAAGCCTTGGAGGATCGACGCTCATCCAGTAGCCGAGGGCATCTCCGAGATCTCACAGCGGTTACTTCATCGAGCCGTAGAATGCCGATCCGACATGACTGCTATCTCTGACATTCTCGACGACCTTGCACACTCACTCAACACACCACTTAGCATACAAGCTATGCCCAGCGTCGTCATCATTGGGGGAGGCATCATAGGCCTCTGCACAGCATACTATCTGCTGGAGTCGAGTTCCGATGTGTCCGTCACCATAGTCGAGAACTCGTCCATCGCGTGTGGTGCCTCGTCGCGAGCCGCAGGCTTCATCGGCGGAGGCGCAGGCTGGCATCGCAGGGTGAACGTCGATCTCGCACGGTGCTCGTTCGCGGAGTACTGCAAGCTCGTAGACAGGTTTGATGGGAAGCGTACGTTTGGCTGGAGGCTAGCCACCACCACAGGTGTCAAGATCGGGGCGACGGACAAGATGAGCGCATATCGGCAATTGCCTGTGTCGAGCGCGCCAACAACCTCAGCCGGACAACGGAGGCACTGGGCAAACGGAGAGCATGTGCCGCTGCTAGACGAGGACTCTGCGCAGATGTAAGTCTACACGTCAGCCAGGTCTACACAGTACATTCAGACAACCGCGCCCATCGTCACACTGCTGACGCACAGGATGCCGCACGAGTTCTGTGACCTCATCTACACGCATTGCACACAGAAGGGCCTACGCACACTCATTGCAACACCACTGTCTCGAACAGACTCTGTACTGCGTACTACGTCCGGCGACGTCCCATACGACCAGATCGTGATAGCTGCAGGGCCATGGTCTGCAGATGTGTGTGTAACACTCGGCGTGCCCATCGCCCCGGTGTCATCGCTCCCAGGCCACAGCATACAGATCAAACCTGTTCTGCCTGACGGTTATGACACCTTACCTTACGAGGCACTGTTCTGCGGTATTGGCGCAGAAGAAGACGTGGTGGGCAGCATTGGTGCCGGCGGAGTCCCCGACTACGCGCCTGGCAGCTGGGAGCGGACGCAGGGGTGGACACGGACGGTGGAGTTCTTCCCGTGAGTGTGGGAGGTGCACATATCACACCTGCACACGACCTGCACACGACCTGCACACGACCTGCACACGACCTGCACACGACCTGCACACGACCTGCACACGACCTGCACGACTGACCCACACACGACCAGTACGACTGACATCAGACGGTCAGATGGGAACGTGTACGGAGCAGGCGAAAACGCCGTGCCCTCGAGCATAGGGGACGCCGACATAGACGCCCGCAAGCACCGACTCCCACGCACCGGGGCACAGGTAGGCGCACTGGTCGACGCAGAACTTGTGCAGAGGATGATAAGATCCTCCAGAGCCGTCAGTAGCGCCCTCGACGTCGACCAGGGCGCAGAGCTCGTAAAAGCCGATGTACGTCGATCCCTCCATACCCACCCACCACTGACGACAAGCTGTGCTTCCGCCCCGTCACGGAGGACGGCGCCGCCCTTATCGGCAAGTGGGTCGACCGCGTGTACATCTGTGCTGGACACGGGCCTTGGTAAGTGCATAGAAAATGAGACATACGCATATGCGAGAACGCCATGGCAGATCTGACAATAAGGGGGATCACGCTGGCACCGGGCTCAGGCCTTGTCATGGCTGAGATGCTCGTGGCGGACTATGCCGGGCGGACGCCACAGCTGAGCGCCAATGTATCTGGCCTTGCGCCACATCGCTTTGACGCCTAGCACGATACGATGTAGAGATTGTACTTACTACTACAATGTGACATCACAATGCAGCAGATCAGCAGAGCCAGGGCGAGGTGGGAGACATGTGAGCTCTGCGGTTGTCTGCGATTATACAAAAGTCAGTTGAGGAGGGACTGAGTACTGCTTCTGACCATCGTGCTACTGTCGAGCATACACTGTCACCATGCCGATGCTCACCCCCGCCGCAGGCGATAACCCCACGATGGTGCTCGTAGGCAAGGAGAAGCTCGAGCTGCACCACCGCCATATCCCCAACATCGGCGACAACGACGTGCTAATCAAGGTCATGGCTACGGGACTGTTAGTGCCAGGATGTGATTGGGGTTAGGCTGACGCGCAAGCTGCGGCACTGACGTCTCATTCTACAAGCGCGGTGGCATCGGCTCCCGCGTCGTCACCGACCCCCTGGTACTCGGTCACGAGGGCGCAGGTATCGTCGAGGCCGTCGGCTCGCAGGTGCGCAATGTCCAGATTGGCGATCACGTCGCGATTGAACCTGCGCTCGCATGCCACATCTGCCAGTTCTGCCGTTCTGGCCAGCCCAACTACTGCGTCAAGGACACGTACTTTGCAACTCCAGGTCATGGTGCGTGTGGTCACCAAAGCGCTCTGCTTTGCAAGGTAGGAGCTGACCACAGACGGCACTCTCAGCCGCTGGTACGCAACCCCATCGGCCAACGCTGTCCTCCTCCCACCCGGCCTCAGCTGGGAGGAGGCAGGCTGCATCCAGCCCCTCGCGATCGCCATCCAGATCGCCCGCCGAGCAGGCAGGTTCACACACCAAACTATCGGCGTCCTTGGCTGTGGCCCACTCGGCCTCCTAGTCATGGCAGTCGCAAAGGCGTACGGAGCCAAAACCATCGTCGGCGTCGACATCCACCAGCACCGCATCGACTTTGCGAAAGACTACGCAGCAACGCACGTAGCGCTCGCTCCCGAGCCGGGTCCGGGTCTGCAGTGGGCGATGGACTATGCGAAGCAGAAGTGCGGACCGGAGTGGGGCGCACCCCTGGGACTCGACATCGTCATTGACGCAACGGGCGCTGAGCCGGCCATGCAGCTCGCGTGTATGGTCGCACGCCCAGGGGGCACAGGTAAGGTCGCGTGTGTGGGAGCAGCTGGTCCACTGACACACAGTCGTACTCACAGGCATGGGACAGGACCTGACTGTGTTCCCGACGCTCGACGTCGCTGCTAGGGAGCTCAGCGTCATCGGGTCGCTGCGGTACACCCCACGCTGCTTCGAGGACGGCATTCACCTCGTCGACAGGGGGCTCGTCAACCTCAAGCCGTTGGTGACCAAAACATACCCGCTCGCGCAGGCCGCAGAGGCGATCATGGCGGGAGCGAGTGCCAAGGAGATCAAGATTGTCATCAAGAACCAGGAGTAGGTGTGGCCGGGGTGTCAGGGTGCGGTGTGGCCAGAAAGGCATTGTGTGTACGACTCAAAAGCAAAGTGTAGTGTAGTGTGTGTGTTAGAGCATGAGTTGTGTTCATTGTTACCACGTCAATCCCTCCTTGAGCATGAGGCGAATGAGGCCAAACGCTCTACTATCCTCATGGCCCTACCTACGTAGAATGCACCCTGCTCAAAACCTCATTTCGACGGGTCGGACTGCACATTCGATGATCTAAGCACTGAAGCACTAAAAGCACAAGTAAAGGGCAGATGAAAATAATTCCTGCAAAATCTGTTGAAAATCTCCGACAATCAGTTAGAGCTTTGCTCACGTCAGCCTGAATTTCTGCTCCTTTATCACAAGCATCACTCTGCAATACACCTGCATGCTTACGCTAGCTGACTGGCAGTTGTAGCAAGCCGCCGTTTTACTCGTGCTCGCTGCTAGACTCGGCAGGCCGGCCTTCAGACGTCCACCGATGCTTCTAGCTACCAGGACAGGACACAGGCACCGCCCACCCGACGCGGGCTGATTGCATATTTGACGACGCATCCGTTGGCGCCTACTGAATTGAGGCGGCAGCAGCGACGGCCGAGGAGCTCACGGCGATAACACAGAAGATTCTTTCTCTCACTGCAATGCATCATCACAAAGTTTGCGTCGATGAGCACGCTCTCACCATGTAGTAACTTCAGTATCGCGACAGTAGTGGGAATAAGTGCAGATAGACGCGTCGACGTAAAGTAAACTTGCTGCATACCTCGGAGCGAATGCATAACATAAGTGCCTAGCTTCCGACCCGAAACAGTCGCGTGAGTTATTTTGCGCTAGTGGATTGATAAGACGTCATGGAGAGTGTCGACACTCCGGGGCTCAGATTGTCAAGCAACGAGCAAGATGCACCGTTTGTCGTCTTCAAAGGCCTGGGACGTAGGTTCACAGCAACATCTTCGTGATGTAAATATCCCGCAAGCACGTCAGAGATTGTAGCCCACTTTCGATGAAGGTGAGGTCAAACATTCGACGATGAAGAGGTCAAAGATCTCTGACTCGCCCCGCCGAGGTCAAATGCCCTCTTCAGATCCCAGCACGTAGATCGGGCATCGGGGGCAGTGACTCACTAAGCATCGTCGTGTGACTCGCTCGACGCGCGGAGAAGCGCATAGAGACATCCATGCTTGAATGCATAGATGTATGAACCCCGCACCAAAGTCGATGGCGACACCAGGCCTCATCGATGACTTTGGCAGATTATCGAGCCCGAAGCAAGGGACACACCCTACCGAGGGCGAATTTCTCGTGGCCATTGGAAATCTCGTACCTGTCCATGGCGAATGTGGCACCCGCACCAGAAAAAGCACGCAATACGACGAGCAGTGCTACTTTGTGCATCTATGCATGCATCATCGTGTCTGTTTCCTTATAATCTCTGCACTGCAGCTATGCATGGACCTGGCCCATACCGAACTCGCAGCGTACTCATTCCGAATCAAACTTGAACGCCTGGACGCTCAGACGCCGAGACGAGACGCTTTACATTGCCTTGCCTTGACCACTCTAGCCCCCCGCCATGCCCGTCCCCGTCGCTGACATTCCGCCACTGCCACCAGCACCGCCCAAGTCGGTGTCTGGTGTGCTCACCTCGGGGCTCCTCGAGCCTGACCACGCGCTCGTGCAGCCGTACTCTGCGTTCCCGAAGGAGATCACTGGGCCGACAGTGTGGGCGCGCGAGGAGTTTGAGAACAACGACGCGCTGTGGAAGCACACCTGGTCCGAGGAGCAGATTGCCGGCCTTGAGGCGGCGTATGACAAGTTTGCAGCCTCCGGCCTGAGTCTGCCCGAGATCAACCGCGAGACGTTCCCCCTCCCCGAGAATGTGCGCTCCTTCCTCGCGCTCATCCGCGAGCACACCGTCAATGGGCCAGGCTTCAGCCTCATCCAGGGCCTGCCGGTCGAGCGGTGGTCGATCCACAAGTCGTCCGCGATCTACCTCGGCGTCGGAGCTGCGATCGGCGTCGCCATCTCCCAGAACCGCAAGGGCCACATCCTCGGACACGTCAAGGACCTCGGCAACGACCCCACCCAGACCGACAAGGTGCGCATCTACACCACGACTGCGCGGCAGTTCTTCCACACGGACGGCGGCGACATTGTCGGCCTCCTGTGCCTTGCCAAAGCGAAAGAGGGCGGAGAGAGCGACGTCGTATCCGCCCACCAGGTGTGGAACACGCTCCAGAAGGAGCGCCCCGACGTCGCCGAGCTCCTCGCACAGCCCAACTGGTACTTTGACCGCAAGGGCGAGATCAGCGACGGCCAGGAGCCATGGCTCAAGAAGGCAGTGTTCTACTACCACGACGGGCGGGTCATCAGCCACTACGACCCGTACTACGTCACGTCGGTCGGCCGCTTCGTCGAGGCTGGTCTCATCCCCGCCCACACCCCACAGCAGCTCGAGGCGATCCAGGTGCTCGAGGAGACTGCGATGCGGTTGGCACTCCACATGGTCCTCGCTGTCGGCGACATCCAGTTCGTGGCCGACACACACGTCTTCCACTCGCGCACAGCGTACATCGACCACCTCCCGCCCGCACCGAGGCGGCACCTCCTCCGCTTGTGGCTCGCGACGCCAGAGTCCGAGGGCGGCTGGAAGCGGCCATACCCGGACAGCGCACACTACAAGCGCGGAGGTATCCAGGTGAACGATCAGGTGGAGACGTGCCCATTGGACGCGGAGTAGGCGGGGTGTGTACCAGGCAAAAGGGGAACTTTGTAACGAGGACACTCAGAAGTTGTACTAGTAGTATATTCAATGAACATTGCATGAGCACTATCATCGATTGTATGTTGCTGTTTTGTGCAATCAAAATCAAAGCTACAGATCCACGCTTGGGTCCGATTGTTTCACAATACATACTCATGATCTCGGTCGTTTGCGATGTCTAGCAAGGCAGCAAAGCAAGTCCAACAACTCACTCCAAAATCCTGATGCTCATTGATTCAGGATCAAGAGTCTGCTGCTCATCTCTTCAGTCGCTCTCATGAGGACTAGTCACTGACCGCAGGCCTGACGCCGTGCTGTCCTTGATGTCAGGAATACTATCCAAGGTGAGATGAGATGTTTCGGCCGCGTGTACCTGCCCATTATTCTCAGAGCAATGCATGTCTTCCCTTGTCCACCTTGCAAAACAGCAGTCGCTGCCACTGACGGTATGAAGCGGCTTGGCATGGGCTTGAGGACTGACATCGGCCATGACTTATCAGATAGCGCGTCACCGTGCCTGGCAATCACACACTGTCGAAATGGTCTTATCGGCCGACTTTCATACTCCGACAACTACTATCGAAGTGGACAGTCAATCGTTTGCCTGTGACCCTGTCGCTGCCCCGCAGATGCTGCTTCAATGATGCATCACCACGCCCCGCATTCGGGCATGTCTGCCGTCTCTCCTCGGTCATGCAAAGCACACGAAAAGTCTCAGAAGCCGCCATCTAAGTAAGCACCTCTTACCTCCTCGAGATCGGCCGACATACATCCCTTGATGAGGCAGAGCAGTTTCTTGTACTCTTTTTGTTCTTGTACTCCCTTTGTTCTTGTACTCTTGTGCTCTTCGAACGTTAGGAGAAGCTCCTGAACAGTCTAAAATATTAACCGACTTGTGGCTACCGTCTCTAGTACAATCACGTCTCGGATCGGCCGACTTCGCTTGAAATGGACGAAGCATAGTCGTGTGACAAGGGTAGCTTGGCCAACTCATCTGGGCTCGAAGCATGCCGAGCTGAACTTCTAACGAGTATATATTCAGAGCCTCTCATAGTATCTCTACTCTCCTACCAAAGTCTTCTACCTCTTCGTCATTGGCCGGCATCTCGAAACCCAATGCTGCTCAAGTCCCTTCTCGCTACCGTGGCCGGTGCATCGGTGGCATCCGCACTTGCCATCGAGCGTGCCGAAATCACAGTACGTACTCCACACCGCACCTTCCACCCTGCACAGCCGCTGACATCTCCAGGAGTTCACCAAATCCCCCGTGCAGTTCTTCTTCCCGCCCGGCCGCGCAGGCTTCACTGCCGACAGCGCCGACAAAGCCCCCTGCGGCAGCGCGCCCCCAACCACCCCACGCACGAAGTACCCCCTCGTCGGCGGCCAGGTCTCCCTCACCCAGCGCGGCGACATCGACAATATGACCATACTGTGGACGAAGGGCGCCCAGCCCTCCCGCTTCCACGACTTTGCAACCTACGGCGCCAACACCGTCACCGACATTTCTGCAGGGCATTACTGCACCAGCGGGCCAGACTTCAAGTCTCTCGGCCTGAGCGCGGGCGACGACGCCACCCTGCTCGTGATTTACAAGCTCGACGGCCAGAGTGCCAGGAGCTACTACTACCAGTGTGCGGACATCACCCTCGTCGATGAGAGTTCGTTCGTCAAGCCGGACAAATTCATGTGCGGCAACTACACGACGGAGCTGAAGGTCGCGTCTGATGCGGACTCGCTCAAGCTCAACGGTAATGAGGGGAAGAGTGGGCTTAAGGCGCCGGATGATGATGCGCACGCCAATGTCAATGGAAAGGACTCGGCGTCGACGGCACCCTCAGCTGCTGCGGCGACTTCGTCGTCAGGCAGCAAGCTCACCAACGCTGCGGCTGGTGGTATTGGTGCGGGCGTGACTATTGCCGTGTTCATCGCTCTGCTGGGTGTGCTGTACGCTGTTGGCAGGCTGCACTTCGGCAAGCGCAACGTCCATCTCAATGATGGTGCATCTTCGACCTCATCGACGGCCTTCGCCACAAAGCAGATCCGGCAGTAGTGTACATACTGTAAATTGTCAATAATTTCCAATACAGTATGAACGAATCTTGACAGACACGATGTGATAGTGATACAGCTCTTTCAGTGCAATGGAACAAGTGCATAGCTCCTGCCACATTAGGTCACTGTCTTGACCATCGAGTACGCTGCAGATAAGCGGCTCCACACGACCTGACTCACGTCTTTGGGGCATCTTGATCGCCTCCTCAACAACTGAGTGCAGTAATGCCGTCTGCCTTCAAAGCTGCAATGCATTTGTTATCATCAACACGTAGCTAATGTAAACAGTCAGGCATGCGTTGCCACGAGCATCAGCATAGAGGTGATGAGACTCATATGGAGTACTTGCCACAATGAAATGCAAAAAAAACAGTAATTTTGCAAACTCATCTCAGCTTGTAAAAGGACAAGTAATGTTAGAGTTGATGCGTGAACGTATCCTGCTCTGCGCTGGCAATAATCACTCTACGCTACAGCCCTGATGAATAATATGTCATAGGAGACTTCGTGTTTCTGGCTTGCAGTATCCGCTCCACTTCAAAGCGGCGCAGTTGGACCAGAATCTCTTCTTTCTCTGACTACTGTATGCACTTCGCGCTGACAATACATCAACGGACATCGGACATCGTTTCCCACCTCGACATTAGTCACTGTCGGCCTACCTCAGAGAGTGCTGGGCTGCATGACAAGGATTACAGTGCTTTGATCTGAGCGGGCGATCAGCCTGGCGTCAATCTGGCAGCCGCAATACCTTGCTCCGCGCCCACAGCAAAAGAATGCACAGCTCGCCCTTCATTACCAACTTTATACATGCCGCTACTGCTTGTACTCATCCCCCTCCAGCGCCTCAATCCACTCATACAACTCCTGAGCCTGGTTGTACGCCTCCTCCTCCCCGCCCGTCTCGGAGAAGACCGCATCCACCTCCGGATCCGTCAGCACATTCGGGCCACCAGCCGCGTCGCTCTCCAGCTGGGCCTGGCAGAGCTTCTCCAGCCGAACAAAGTAGGCTACAGCGGCGTCGACCGTTCCTGCTGCAGTGAGGATCCCGTGGTTACGCAGAATAGCGCCCTTGCCTGTTGGTCCGAGCGCCTTGCAGATGTTGATTCCCTCTTGGTCGTCCAGGACTACTCCGCCGAAGTCGTCGTACAGCTTTACCGTGTCACCGTACTGTGCTCCCTCTGTCTGTCAGCGGCTCCAGCCACATGGCCTCAATCAAGACGACCCGGTCCTAGAGAGGTGGGAGCGAGCTCTCATAACCACTGACTGCTCGGCTCCAGCCCACTCGGCGCAACCTGCTCGGCCTCAGCCCACTCGCTCAGCCTGCTCGGCCCCAGCCGGCTCGGGCTCGGTATATACGGTTCCAGCCCTTTTGGGTCCAGTTCAAATAGCTCTGCCTGCGCCGCCTGAGCCCTCTCGGGCCCAGCCCGCGAGTTCAGCTTACACGTCTTATCCCACACACTCCCAGCATACACGTCCTGCCCTCACGCACCATAGTTTGACAGGTCGATATTTCGCCCCAGGCAAGAGAATGCCCGCCCATAGTAGCTATGACTATGAGCCGCAGCGTGAATGTCCGGCCTAGTCCTGTGGATCGACCCGTGGATCGCAAACCCCGCGGCATTGAACAGTTGCCCGTCGCCAGGTTTCCCACCTTCCAGGACGTTCCCATCGTGGTCAATCAAGAGGAGATCAGACACCGTCATCTGGCCAAAAGCAACTCCATAAGGGTTTACCCAGAAAGCACTGCATGTCAGAGGCCGTCTTGCAGCCACACCTACTGAGGGTTAACCACGTCCCGCACGCTGATATGTCCCGCGATGCCCTCGTCGTACCCCAGCCTCGCGAAGATGCGGAAGCTGGCTGCCAGTCGCTCCTTCTGGTGTTGCCGCTGTGGTCAGCACTCAACTCTAACCGGCTGCCCACCATGGCCATCTTTTGCTCTTGCGAGTCACCCGCACCACGGAGCTTCAGCACACTCGGCCGCTGCTCCTGCTGCGTTGTCGTTGTCGTTGTCGTCGAGCCCGTCATGGTGGTGGTGGTGGTGAAATGAGTGGTGGGGACAGCGTCGATGAAGGTCGGCACGCTTAGATGCCGATGGAGATGCCGACTCCGGTATCCGTCGGTCATCTCCTGCCCACCACCCGTGTCCACAGGTCATGTAGCTGTTTCTGCCGATGTCATAGCCTTCGACATCTCTATCCACAGCGCTGACCACTTGTTGCTGTCACCAGTGTTGATCACTCGCCGCCGCCAACATGGCCACGCTGTTCACGCTCGACTCCAACGACCCGCAGAAGACGGGCGCTGAGCGGCCGCGCGTAGGCAAGTTCCGCAAGCCCAATCCACCGGCGTTCAAGGTGAGCAGACAAGTCGGAAACGCAGATGTCGAAAGCACGGGTTGTAGGCCCCCACTGACAGCAGGATGACGCCGAGCGCGCCCGCTACCAGAAAGGACGTCTAGCCCTCGCCGCGCGAATAATGGACGACCAGGGCTGGAGCATCGGCTGTGCCGTCGGCCTCTCAGCGAGGGACGCGGCCGACCCAGGTATCATCTGGGTGCTGCCGCGACGAAAGCCGCTGTGTACTATCACTTCTGCGGATCTCATCGGTGTAGACTTGGAGGGCAAGATTGTCCACAAGGGATGTGGGCGGGATTGTGAGTGTCCATGGTGTTCATGGTGTTCATGTTCATGGTGCCCATGGATGCACCAGACTTCACACACAGCCCCAGACTAACCCCAGACGACCCCGAACACGTCCCTCTCCACCTGGCAATCTACGCCGCCCGCCGCGACATCTCAGGCATTACATCCGGCCACACACCACACGGCAAGGCCTTCAGCGCGCGCGGTGAGCCCATCAAGATGCTGTGGCAGGACTCGTGCTTCTTTGCTGGGCGGGTGCCGATCCTCCCCTTCGACGTGGGGATCAACGCGAAGAAGAACCCGAAAGCCGTGGCAGACGCCCTGGGGCAGAACAAGGGCTTCATCATGGCTGGGAGGGGGTTGCTAATGACTGCTGCGACCATCGAGGGGGCTCTGGCTACGTATATCCGGTTGGAGAATCTGTGCGGGAACCAGATGCTGGCTGAGGCGGCTGTGAAGGGCCGGGGTGGGGAGCTGATCGAGATTGGCGACGAGGAGGTGCAGGTGAGTTCTTGACGTGCTGTGTGATAGTTCATTGGTAGGTCGTTGACTGACATCAGTTCACAGTCAAGAACGTCGGGTCGGAGCACCACGCATGGATGATGGGCATGCCGTATTATGCTCGCTGGGACAAGCTGACTGGTGGGGCAATGAAGATCTAGTGAAGTGTGTAGGAGTTGGTTTACCATTGTCTGCATCTGACTGTACAGTATATACAACATCGTCCTGTCCTTTGATCCCCTGCTCTTAACTTCACACATGCTTACTGTCCAGGTCCACTCCTCTCCTGGCTGAAGTGCTGATAATGCCCGTGGGTATACCTGAAGTGCTGATATTACCCGTTGGTATACCTGAAGTGCTGATGCGGCCTGTTGGTATACTTGGCCAGAGCCGTGTAAGACCCCCGCTATGCTGCCTGGCTCGGACTCGGGTAGAACGGACACTCCCCTCCCCTCGCCAGCTCTCTCATCCTCTCCGCACCTGCCAGCGTCTCCTCCACACCCTGCGTGCGCAGCCTCTCCGGCCCCAACGTTTCAGGCGTAAACCCATTAGAATACCACTTCTCCGCCCCAGGCTTGCCGAAGCCCAAAGCGCCAAATGAAGATGCCTCTGGATTTGTGTACCACGGCTCGAAAAGGAACCCCTCGCGCACATACTTGCTGCCCTTGTCCGTCGCCACTTCCTTAGTACCCATGTACGCCGGCTTGACCTCCCGCGGCATGCTCAGGTATCCATTCACCAGCCCCTTCAGCTTCAGCCCACCCATCACCACCCACGCCAAGGGCGCCGGCGTCTTCCTGTACCCAAATGCCTCGCGCGTGCGGTCGTCGAGGAACACCGAGGCCGCGAGCTTCCCCAGCGGGTGCAAGAAAAGCGGAAACGGCCTCAAAAACACAAAGAACGTTGCGTTGCCGACCTGCTGGTTGTTCGGGTGGAAGACAACGTGCTCCTTCGTATACTCGTCGAGCCACTGCCTCAGCTCCTCCATCGTCGGCGGGATATTTGTGATCCCCATCCGTGCGCCCACCTCGCGCCAGAACACATACCGCGCCTGCTCCTCCAGCGGCGAGAGGGTACGCCACTCGTACCTGCTCAGCAGGGCCTGCGGCTCAAAGATGAACTGGCACAGCGTGAGGAGCTTGTCGTCGCGAGTAATCAGGCTCCCGTAGCGCGAGTGCAGCCAGTTCATGCGCGCGAGGGCCTTGGACCCCCGCTCCGAGTCGAGCCCCTGGTTCGAGAACTCGGCGATGACGACGGCCGTGTCCTCTGCGCGCCGGCCGGCGATCATAGGGCATGACAGCTGCTGGCTCTTGCACAGGACCTTCGAGATGGTCGGCACGGCGTAGGTCTTGAAGAGGGCAAAGCTGAGGCTCACAGTGATGGTGAATGGCATGTCCTGGGGGTCAGCGGCGTGCGTCCATCTTTGGGCTTCGTACGTATTCGGCTGCTACTTTCATGATCTCCTGCGCGTCGTTGTAGGTCATGGCGGAGGGGTCGGCGACGAGGTGGGCGTAGCGCTTGTGCAAGTCGTCGAGGCGCTTGAAGCGCAATTGGCGGACTCGCCTGATGCGCGCGGCGAGCAGCAGGAGAGCTGCGAGCGCAAGGTACACCGCCCACATCGTCAGCATGGCGGCGGCTGAGAATGTTGTCAGAGGACGAAGTGGTAAATGTTGTTGAGTTGCAGATCAGACCTCGCACCGGTGGCTGCATGTCTTATACCCGTGAACGAAGTCAGACACCAAGACAATCGGGCAGCCATAGAAGCCGATCGCCGCTGAGAGCGAGACTGAGAGCGAGATAGTGGCCATAGTGGCCACATGCGAAAGCATTGCAGCATGCAGCAGACAGAGGCATATGCAGGACGCGCATGCAGCATTTCGCTGTTGAGGCAATGTGATCAGCTGATCAGTGCGCTTCCATTGTTCCGGGTATCTATCGTCTGGGCAGATCTTGGGTTGCCGTTCCGCTATCTCGTTCCGTTGCTGCATTCCGCTATTCTCGGGAGGGTCTTCGGCGAGCCCTCATCATCGATGAGCGTTTGTCTTACCGAAGCTTTTGGCTCACCTTCATGATCTGATCCTATATGTAAGTCGTCTGCTGGCGTCGACGTCGAGCAGGAGTGACACCGTCTATTGCACCATGAACAGCAAGTGCCTCGTCTACTACCATACTATACATCCACATGCAATCTAAACACGCCCAACCGACGTGCATCTAAAGTACTCCTAGCGTCATACTCGTAACTCTGTCCCAGCTAGCGCAGCGACTCCCCCTCCCCATGGATAGCACCCTCCCTCTGCTTTTCCGCAAGATGCTGCTCCCACTCCTTGCGCTCGCTCTCGCTCATCTCGCCCTCAGGCATCACCGGGGCAGCCGCAGGTGCCGGCACAGGGCTGTCCGCCGGTGTGTAAATCTCGGACGTGGCGGCGCTGTCGATCGTCGGGGCGACAGCATGGGCCGCAACGTCGTCGACAGCGTTGTCCTCGGTTGCTGCGCTGAGTGGTGTCTCGAGCGGAGAGAGGGTGTTGCTGTACTCTGACGCCGGTGATGGGAGGTCGGGCACGGGCACGGCGAGAGATCCTGCCCCTGCTGCCTCAGCCTCTGCCCCGGCAGCGACGGCGCTCGACCCAACAGCAAGCGCACTCATCTCTGCTACTGGCGCATCGTCGTAACCCGGGGGCGCGTCCGCCGTGTCCTCGGCCACACGAGCTACCTCGCCGCTCACTGGACGGTCCTTCGAGCGCGGCGGGAGTGGGGGCGTGGACATACTTGGCCCATCGAGAGGTATCGACTCGAACCCCCCGTCCCCGTCGTGCCCCATCCCACTCTTCTCATTCACCGGCTCGGACTGCGTGCTGCTGACTGTGTCGAGTGATCCGCGGTCAGCCTTCCGTGGCGGCAGTGGCGGGGGCACGCTCTGCGTCTGGTCCCTCCGTGGCGGGAGGAGTGGTGGCTTCGCGCGACGGATCACCCTCTCCGTCTCCGAGTCGCTCTCGAACTCGTGCCCGTCTGTCATCTCTGGTGTTGGTGGGAGTTTCAGCACCTCGCCCTCCTCGAGCTCGAGAGTGCCCACTGCGTTGAGGTCGAGGGGGACGTCGAGTGGCTCGCCCTTCTTCGACTGGGCGACGCCGGTTGAGGCTTCGTTGAGGGCTTTGATGAGGCTGCTGGCCTCGGGTGGGACAGCGACCTTGCCCTCAAGCTGGGGTCAGTGGTGCCATTGATAACACTTCAGCGCTGCCTTGAGGCCTACTGCACGCTCACACGGCGCGCTTCGCGCCTCGTGTTCGCCCACTCACAATATCCTTGGCCTTGATAGACGGCCAGTGGTACATCACTCCGTTCTCCTCGAAGCGCGAGACGAACACCTGCCCCACAAGCTCCACTCCTGCGTACATCCCCCTGCTCTTGACGTACGAGAACACCGGTGCGCGCTCCTTGCCTGCCTCGAGCGCTGCGCCGATACCATACGGCCCTGCGGCGACGGCAATCTCAGACCCGACAGTGACCTTGTGGTGCCCGAACGAGTCGAGTGCCTTCTGCGTGCGGATAACGAGCACGCAGTCGAACACATCGACTCCAAGCAAGAAGCCCGTGGACACGTTCTGCGGCGACACGGATGCAGGGGCAGACCAGCTGCCATCGGGTAACCGTGCGACGACGATACCTGTCCCGCCGGCGCCACCGAAGGGCGCGATACCACTCCGCATGGAGGTGAAGATTGCCAGGCCCTTTGCTCCGGCGATAACGGCTGGTGGGATCTTGCGGATCACCTTGACCTTTGTCTTCTTGTCCTGTGTGAGGACGCCGTCGACTAGGCGTCAGCACCACACGACTTTGATCTCATCACTCACCAGTGAACTCCCGCAGGATCTGCGCGCACTTGTCCATCTCCTTTGGAAAGTCGCCAGTGACTGGCCAGAACGCATGGGTGCCAAACCGCCGCTCTGCGATCGAGTTGACACGCCCGCCGAGGGAATCAGAAATGACAATACTCTTGTCCACCGCCTTCTTGCCCCACGAGCTGCCGCGCATCTTCATCTTGCCCTTCCATGTTGGTTCTGGCCCAGGGGGGGGGGGGGGGGGGGGGGGGGGGGGGGGGGGGGGGGGGGGGGGGGGGGGGGGGGGGGGGGGGGGGGGGGGGGGGGGGGGGGGGGGGAGGAAGACGGGATACAGGTGTGAAAGACAGTGGGTGAGCGTAGCTCCAGGTGGAAGATAGGATAGGATACGTCGGACTCGATGTGGGGGCCGACGTCGAGGCGGACTGAATGAGTGAATGTTCAGGACTCAGGCGCCGTCAACACCTCCGTTCGTCGTCGGCTGTCAATCTGGTAGCCCGCAGGCAGTGTAACGCAATGAGTAAAGAGACAACAATGAACGTGTGTAAGAGTATACGTGGTGCATCTATGCATGGTCGACGCGGTCGGAGTTGCTAGTCGCATTAAAGCCATCAGCCATGGGCGAGAGAGATAAAAATATGATCTACCCGAGTCTGATTCATGATTCATAAGGGTGACGCCAGCCCATCCGCTATCTCGGCCTCCGTAATTATCCTCCGCCGCTGTCTCCGACGCCCCGCCGCCACCACCGCCTTCGACCGCGCCTGACATCGATAACACTGCACTGCTATGCACTGCATTGCACCTACACTGCTTGTACCGGCGTCCACACGCAGCACCCGTCACAACAGGACAGCTTGCTATACTAATGCATACATGTAAACGGACACTGACTACTGACAGACCTCTGGCCTCTACTCTGGCTCACCGGGTCCGGATGATACCCGCGTTGATCAGCTTCTGGATCTTCTGACCCACAACCGGGTTCTTCATGTGCTCCATGAGCGCAGACGGGTTCTGCTGCGCGTCCGACAGGATCTGGCGCATCACCGGGTCATTCATGATCTCGGCGACCTGCGGGTCACGCATCGCGCGCGCATATGTCTCCTCGTCCGTCTCGGTCGACCGCTGCGACTGCAGCTCGCCCATGACCTTGGCAATGTTCTGGTTCAGCTCGTTGGTGTGCTTGTGCTCCTTGTCGGCGTCCAGGCCACGCTGGAACGTCTCCAGGGCCTGGGTGTACTCCTTCATCGCGGTCTGGACGAGACCCTTGCGGATGTACGCCTTGACGAACGCCGGGTCGTTCTTGATCGCAGTGTCGGCGTCCTTGAGCGCCTCGGGGAGAGCCATGAGCTTCTGGTACGCAGCTGCGCGGTTGTTGTACGCGCGCGGGTCGGTCGGCAGGCGCTTGATCGCCTCAGTGTAGCTCTTGACGGCGTCGGCAAACTTGCCAGCCTTGAACGCCTCGTTACCCGTGTTGCGCTCGGCCTCTGCCTTCTCAGGGTCGATGTACGCCAGGCGGTCGGCCTCTGCCTTGGTCTTCTCCGCCTCGCGCAGCTTGGCGAGCACATCGGGTGTGCGGTGCTCGGTGAGCGACTTGCCGTAGAACTTGATCGCATTGGCGAGGTCGTTCTGCTTGCTGTAGGCGTTTCCGATACGCGCGTATGCCTTGGCGTACGTCTTGAAGTCGGCACGGTGCTCGCGGCCCTCCTCAATGACCTTCTCGGCGGTCTCGATGCACTTGGGGTAGTCGCCCTGCTCAAAGTAGACAGCGCTCAGGTTGAGCAGATATGTGACGTCCTTGGGGTAGGTGTCCCATGCCTTGGTGTACAGCTCGATCGCCTCGTCAAACTTGCGCGACTTGTACGCAGCGTTGCCCTGCTGCTTGAGCTCGTCTGCCTCCTTCTTCGCCTTCGAGTCCTCATCGTCGACCTCCATCGGCTCAGCAGCAGGCTCCTCAGCCTTGGCCGCGGGTGTGGGCTCAGCCTTGGTCTCGGTCTTGGGAGGTGGGGTGGACTTCTCAGCGGCGGCGGGCTTGGAGGACTCGCCCTGCTGGAAACCAGGGGGCATCTCGTTAGAGCCCTCGGGGCGCTCCATTGCATCCTACAAGTCAGTAAAGCTTCTGACACAAACTTGAGTCGACTCACAATATCAACACCCATGAGAACACCGAGCACACTCAGCATCCGGGGGTCACCAAACAACTGCGCCATGTCCGCCTTGCCTCCGCTAGCCTGCAGCTGCTGGATCTTCTGCACGAACGACGGGTCGCTGACAAAGTCCTTGGTCTTGGGGTGCGCAGCAAGCTTGGCCATGAGCTGCGGGTCGCTGAACATCTTGCCAAGCCCCATGTCGCCTCCTGGTCCCATCGTCTCGGCATCCATCGCCCTGCGCACCTCTGCCAGGCCCTTCTTCAGGATATCAGAGTTGGCGTCGACCTGCAGGCCCTCCTCGTATGCCATGACCGCCTCGGGGTACTTCCTGAGGCCGTGCAGAGCTGCTCCTTTCCTTGCAAAGCCCTTGGTGAACTTGGGGTCGAGCTCGATGCACTGGGGTTAGCTCTGGCAACCGATACACTTTGCAGGGCTGTACCCACCTTGTCGGCATCCTCCAACGCCCCCTCGTAGTCCTTGGCTCCTGCCTTTGCAGCAGAGCGGTTCGAGAACAGGACATGGTTTGTTGGGTCGAGCGCAATCGCATCAGAATACAGCTTTGTTGCCTCGGCGTAGTCCTTGGCTGCGAAAGCTTTGTTGGCCTGGGCCTTGAGCTGTTCGGCCTGGGGTCAGCACAAGCGCCAGAACAACACAACCCAGCTCACACTCACGTCTGACATTGCTTGCTTTTGAGTGATTTGGGTATATCAGCAACGGCAAGAGTAGGTGTTGTGAACAGATACCACAGTCGCGAGACAAATATCAACGCTCGACCACCAGCAGCCAGCAATGACGGCACACCCCAGGCGGTGATGGCATTTTCGAGAAGCAATAGGCGATATCCCGTATATCCAGGCATAAATAGAACTGTGGCACATGGCAGCCACGTGCTTTTCTCACTTTGTCACGTGGCAAATTGCTCCCGCCGACGCGTCTTACGCGCCAGTATATCCATCCGTTCCTTACCCTGAGATCATACTCTGCGACCCTCGACGCGTACTTTGTTCTGTCCATCGGGCAGGTGTCTGTCATCAACACTACTCCTCCTCTATCCCAGACAACACTCTTGCTGCGGCCCATCTCCAGCCATGGCAGACTTCGGGAGCACACAGGACCCGACTCCAGTCCTCGCGGACGACCTGATGCGCGATCGCGCTCGTCAGTTTGTCGAATTTCTCGACGACGATGTGAGCAGAGCAAGCGATAATCGGAGATGGATAGTCGCTAACGACGCAGACCCAGGCAAACTACAACTACAGGGATGGCATCAAGCGCATGCTCGATGTCGAGAGCCAGCGGTTGATTGTCAACCTGGACGACCTGCGCGACTACGACAGGAGCTATGCCGATGGGCTGCTGATGCAGCCGATGGAGTTCCTGCCGGCCATCGAGGCGGCGTTGAAGCAGCTGGTGCAGTCTCTGCACGACCCGTTGAAGCATGAAATCGCAGGAAAGGACTACTACGTGGGGCTGAGGGGTAGCTTTGGGCAGCAGCATTGCAACCCACGCACTCTGAGGGCACATCAGATCGGCCACATGGTGTCGCTGGAAGGCATCGTTACCCGGTGCTCGCTCGTTCGCCCCAAGATGCTCAAGAGCATGCACTACTGCCCTCCGACTGCAAAGTTCCACTCGCGGACGTACCACGATGGCACGATGATTGCGCCGTCTAGCACGTTGACTGGGTCGACGACTGTTATCCCACAGGACGACGGAGAGGGACGGCCCCTGCTCATGGAGTACGGCCTGAGCACATTCCGTGACTTCCAGACCATCAACATTCAGGAGATGCCAGAGCGGGCACCTGCTGGACAGCTCCCGCGGAGCATCGAGATCGTGCTGGCAGATGATCTTGTGGACGCATGCAAGCCTGGAGACCGTATCCAGCTCGTGGGCGTATACAAGTCGTCAGGAGGTGGTCAGGGAGCTCGTGGATTCCAGTAAGTGTGACGACTCCTCCTCATTACGAAAATACACCTTTGCTGACCCCCCAGCACCCAGCTCATCGCCAACAACGTCATCCTCCTGTCCTCGAAGCAAGGCGGCGGCATCGCCCTCACACCCCTGACCGACACGGACATCCGAAACATCAACAAGCTCTCCAAGCGCCGCAACATCTTCAGCCTGCTCTCCCAGTCTCTCGCCCCCAGCATCTTCGGCTACGACTACATCAAGTCCGCCGTTCTCCTCCTCCTCCTCGGCGGAGAGGAGAAGAACCTCAAGAACGGCGGACACATCCGCGGAGACATCAACATCCTCATGGTCGGCGACCCCTCGACTGCCAAGTCCCAGATGCTTCGCTTCGTGCTCAACACTGCTCCCCTCGCCATTGCCACCACTGGCCGCGGATCCTCAGGCGTCGGTCTCACCGCCGCCGTGACCACAGACAAGGAGACAGGCGAGCGCCGCCTCGAGGCTGGTGCCATGGTGCTCGCTGACCGCGGCGTCGTGTGCATCGACGAGTTTGACAAGATGAGCGATGTCGACCGCGTGGCAATCCACGAAGTCATGGAGCAGCAGACAGTCACGATCGCCAAGGCGGGTATCCACACCACACTGAACGCCCGGTGCTCAGTCGTAGCGGCCGCGAACCCCATCTATGGCCAGTACGACGTCCACAAAGACCCGCATCGCAACATCGCCCTGCCCGACTCCCTCTTGTCACGTTTCGATCTCCTCTTTGTCGTTACAGACGACAGCGACGAGCAGCGCGACCGCCAGATCTCAGAGCACGTCCTCCGCATGCACAGGTATCTCCAGCCTGGTGTCGAGGAGGGGACTCCAGCAGTCGAGAATCTCCAGCAGCATCTGGATGTAGGCGGCGAGGCGGAGGAGTCCCGTGCAACCGAGACGCCGGTGTTTGAGAAGTTCAATCCCCTCCTGCATGGTGGTGTGACTACGTCGTCTGGCCGGGGCGCCAACCGCCGCAAAGAGGTGCTCTCGATCGCCTTTGTGAAGAAGTACATCCAGTACGCGAAGAGCAGGATCCACCCGACGCTGTCAAAGGGTGCTGCGGACTGGATTGTGGGGGTGTATGCTGCGCTGCGTAATGACGATCTGGCGGGGAACCAGAAGAGGGTAAGTGATACTCAACGCCAACACTGGTGGTTACTGTGGGCTATGACTGCATCACTGTGCACTTCACAAACCATCGTTCTGAGCACCTGAGCACATGTTTGAGCAATGCCGCAGAATAAGCATCGTCCTGAGCCCATCTTTAAGGGCATTCCTCGACCCTTGAGCTGAGGCTCTGATCTGAGAATCAGACGCTACAATCAACTCCACTTTCGAAGCACACCCTGCTCCATGATCACTCCCAGACCCCCGCCCGAGCTCATTGACTCGCTCGTTTCACTCGCTCGTCACTCGCTCGCGCCCGTGCTCGCGCTGACGCCAGACCTCCCCCCTCACCGCCCGTACCCTCGAAACCCTCATCCGTCTCGCAACCGCCCACGCCAAGTGCCGCCTCTCCGAGGTCGTGGACGAGCGCGACGCTATGGCTGCCGAGGAGCTCCTCCGCTTCGCCCTCTTCAAAGAAGTGATCCGCCCCGAGCGCCGGAAGCGCCGGAAGCTCAACGGCGGCACGCACGCCGAGTCCGACGACGATGAGGACGAGAGCGACGCAGAGGAGGAGCTCGAGGAAGAGCAGGAAATGGTCGACGCGCGTGACAACGCCGCCAGCCCGAGGGAGCAGGCGCGGAGGAAAGCACGGCAGATCGAGCAGCCGACACCGAGCCCAGGAGACGGAGGGGAGGACGCAGACGGCGACGCGGAGATGGGCGATGCCGAGGCAGGAGAGGAGGGGATCACAGCAGACAGGGTGGATCTCTTCCGCACGAGGTTGGCGGCCGTGTTCGAGACGGACGCCGCTGCGTCCGGGTTCATCGACTTTGAGGACCTCCTCCCCCGGATCAACGAGGACATGCCGCTCGAGGAGCTGTTTGGGTCGCGGGAGGCCAGGGCGGCCGCGCAGGCTATGCACGACAGGAACGAGATCATGTTCTCGGACGGGACGGTGTACAAGGTGTAAGGGTGGTTGGGGGTTGACTTGTTTGTACTATAGATATGATACATTATTGCGACTTGAGTAATGTGCGCTGCTTTGTCGCCTCGGTCACGTCTGATGCGGCTCACACTTCGTATGGGATTTCCTGTTCGTGAGGTTGTGTATGATTGTCGTTTCTAGTGTTCACGTCTTTCGCAAGTTCTGGCCCGGGTGACGATGTGCATTGGCTCTTTGCGCGCCGAGGGCATCTTCCCCATGCATCTCCTCGTCAATACTTGTCATGTTCGACAACTGCTCCTATTGTTATGGTTCAGTATCGCTGTCGAGGCCGAGCGAACAGCACTCTACCGGAATATACTGTAAGCTGTCGCTCTGCTCTGACTGCGCTGACTGCCTTTCTGTGATGCGATCTGCTATTCGCGGCCTTGCACCCGGTGTCATCAAGCAGCACATCTCTCAATGAGTTTTGTCAACATGACCCTCAGCAGAATTGCACAATACTATACATATAAAATACAACTTCGAAGACCAGCACTCGAAACTGCCTCTTTCCGACCAGATCATCGACATATTTAAGGCATGCAAGGCAAAGCTTTCAATTGCCACGAGGACAACCGTCAGACACAATTCCGTTGCTTCCATTGTCGCCGCGGTCTGTCCCATGCTCTCTCACAGCTCCCAGCCAATCCACTTGCGCACGAGCTTGTCTCCACACTCGCCCTCACCCCCGATCTGCATATGCTGACCGGGGCAGTGCTTGAGGTGCAGCCGGCCCCTCCTGTCGAGCTTCCTTAGCCCGATCCAGTCCTCGGTATACAGCGGCTGCTCGTGGAGTGGGATGACCTCCGTCGCATTATCAGGCGAGGGTGTGGCCCAATGTGCCGACAGAGCGGGGTATACAGTGCCTTTGATCAGCACTACTGCTCAGGTAGCAGAGACTTGACAGGAGTTCCAAAGCTTTCTACTCACGGTCATCATCAAATGTCACAGCTACCACATTCTCCAACCCCGCCAGCCCACGCCCGCCCTCCGTCGGCACACCGTGCAGCTCAGGATCGCGGTTCTCAGCATTCAAGTCCCTGATGAAGATGTTCGTGGCAAGGAAGCGCTCCATCTGCACCGGGTCGCGGTAGTACTGCGCCTGGATGAGGTGGTCCTGCGCCCAGGCGGTGTAGATACCGCTCCTGGCTGCTCTTGATGCGAGGGTGCAGCTGATCGTTGGTGGGTTGGGGCACGGGATGAGTGCTGCGATGCCATAGTGTGGCGTGCCGAACTGTGGTGAGCAGCGCAACCAAAGTGATACAATCACATACCGTAAGGAGGTTACGAATCTGTGGCCCGCCACAGAACTGCGCATACCACCGGAGGAACAGACCCCCCTGCGAGAACCCAATTGCATCGAAACCATCCTTCAGCTCTGGGATCGAGTGTATCACCTCACACGCCTCCTCGGACTGGTCGACGGCCTTGCCCCACCATCCGGCACGCTGCTCGTCGCTGGGGTTCCCACCGACCGGCACCTGCACCGAGTGGACATAGATGCCGGGGTAGAGGTCCCTGATCGAGTCGGCGAACGCGTCCATGCCCTCGGAGTGGGCTGTGTCGCCTAGGCCGTGCCAGATGACCACGGGGCGAGGGTGTGAGGTATTAGTCGGGGTACCGCCATGGACAGACAAGGGCAGTTGGGCGGGCACAGCAGCTGCTCCTGCCACAGCTGCACCCAGAAGATATAGAGAGGTAGAGATTCGCATGGTTGCTTCGAGCTGGTCCTATCGTCACAGTCGAGCAGCTGCTCGTTGCAAGCGTAGATGCAAGACCGATGCACACAAGTCGACACAGTTGCTCGCTCGAAGATGTTGTCGTTGCTGCCTACTGCGACGATCAATGGATAGCCCGAGTTACCGATGTGACTGCCCGCCCGCCCGCCACACCCTCGGTTTAGCCGTAACGCCGAGACCGACACGCGGGCCGGCGGCTGTGGCCCCAGAGCGACAGACGGAGCCCTTGAATGCATCATCGACGACACCCACGACCTTGTCGACATCGACCTCGACCTCGACTCCGAGGCATCTGCTGTTACTCACCACTCACCACTCACTACTCGATACACTCCTAGACATGTCCGGACCAGTATCATCCGCGGCGGCGAACAAGGTCGCGAGCAAGGTCGCGCCGGCGGCCCAGAAGGCGGCGCAGTCCAAGTTCCAGGCGTTCATGAACCACCCGGCGGGGCCGAAGTGGGTGCAAGGTGTTCACATTGAGGCGTGATGCTGATGCTATATCTTCTTCTGTGGGCATACTCTGGAAACGCGTTGTTGTGTCTTGAATTGCTCATTTCATTATGACCATTTACTCGAAATATGGACACTATGGCGACGATTGCTCGACACTCTTTGTCATGTGGCGACCGACCGAACGACGCTCTCGACTCTGAACGTCGCCTATTGCATACGGCATGTGTGAACTGCGTTGGCTTCCGGCTACAGGACCATCTTCTTCTGGGCGCCTATGGCCAAGTGGGCCCTCGTTATCGCCGGCATCAAGGACCTCGGCCGACCTCCTGACAAGCTGTCTGTCTCGCAGAACGTGGCTCTGGCAGCCACAGGGTTTATCTGGGTGAGTGGAGTGACGATGCGCGTGAGGGGGAGGCGGGAAACGGTGTGAGGGGAAAGAGTGGCAGGAAGCTGGGAGCTGCTGGTATGGTGAACGCGTTCATGTTCTGGGATCGAAGGGGTCTGTGAGATGGGCGGCCGTTTCCATGAGCTCTGCAGCGCCCGGACCGGACAAAGTCGTTCCCATGGCCATCAGACAGCTGGGTATCCCTCTAAGACAGCCGCTCGTGCCTCATCCTGTTCTTTCGCTAACCCCAGGTCCGCTACTCGCTCATCATCACCCCTGTCAACTACTCCCTCGCAGCCGTCAACTTCTTCGTTGGCAGCACCGGCCTCGCCCAGCTGGTGCGCATCTGGGACTGGCGTAGGAAGAACCCCACACAGGCAAAGATCGAGGACAAGGTTCTTGCCAAGTAGATGTCACGCGTGTATGAATAGATGTTGTGGCGGGTGTGTCATGATGCTTGACGCCGGGACTCTGGGATGGGGTCCATTCTTAATTGACAAATTGACAAGATGGACAGAGCGGACAGACAGGTCACATAGTATGATGACGACGACCTACTAGGATCCAAGAAGCCTGTCTCGTTCAGACTAGCAACAAAAGAACCGACCAGTTGACGAGCAGCAGAACAACCACCGACTTAACGAGAAACAAACAAGAGCGAAAGCCGTCTGCTACACGAAAAAGCATTAAAATCTATTGCTCACAAAGCTACATTCTATCATCAGCAACGCTTCTAAATTTGCTCCCTGACTACATAGCTGGTCCCAGTGTCAACAATGATCCGGCACTGTACGGGAACGATGAGCAAGGTATTTTCTCAGCTTGCTGAATTTCTACTGCTATAGGCTGTCAACTAAAACTACTAATGAGACGGACGTTATAGAGGGCGACGATGCGGTGTGGCTGTAGCCTGGCGTGTGCTACGAACAACAGATTTGATTTGCTATCATATGTAGTAGTTATGAGATATATTCTATGAGCACGGCAGAAACACAACATCTCTCCGTTGAGCCCGCACATACGAGACTGCAGGCCCTCACGACTCGTCGACAGCTCTGACACCTGAGTTATGCTGCAGGAATGTGATCAAAGTGTGTAAATGACTTTGCTGCTCACATAACATTGTTACTAATGAGATTGATGCATCTAACGCCTCCCCTGCTCCGCGGCCAGCTCCTCCTTGAAGTCCTGCACGGCATCTGCAAACCCAGTCTTCTCATCATCCACCTCAAAGCCCATCTTGCGCTCAACCGAGTTGTCGTAGTTGCCCGCCCAGGTCTCGCAAATCGCAATAACAGCCGGGTCTTTCTTGTACGACACGAGCTTGAGCTTGTCCTTGCCGCCGTGGTCGATCAATGCCTGGATGATCTGGCGGGGTGTAACGCTGATACCCGGGATGTTGATCGACCGATCCCCCTTGCCGTACTTGAAGTTCTCCTCGGGCATGCAGAGACCCCAGACAATGTTGCGGAACACCGTCTTCGCGCGCGAGATGTACACTGGCATGTTGTCCAGCATCGGGTCCTCCCAGCTGTCGGCGACAGGGCAGACGCTCTCGATGCCTTGCAGGGGCTCGCGGATGAGGCCGGAGATGAACGACGATGCGGCGGACGACGGCGCACCAGTACGGATAGCAACGGTGGGCAGGCGGCACGACCGCGCGTCGAGGTAACCCCTGCGGGCGTAGTCGTACGCATAGAGCTCAGAAATCGTCTTCTCCACGCCGTACGACGTGCCCGGGATGATCGGGGTGTCGTTCGGCAGGACATAGTCGGTGGGCTTGCACTTTGGTCCTCCGTACACTGCCAAACTGGAGATGAACACGTACACCATCTTCGTGCCCTTGTTCAAAGCCGTATCGGAGTGCTTGCGCGCTGCCTTGAGGAGCTTGACATGCGAGTCGACGTTCACCGCATAGCCGAGGTCAAAATTCGCCTCAGACGCGCCAGACATAATACCATGCAGAGCGATCAGGCCGCCCACCTTCTCGCCTGCAAACAGCCCCTCAATCTCGGACTCATTCCCCAGGTCCGCCTTGACCACACGCAAGCGCTTCTCGTCCTCGACGTGGCGCGGCGGCTCGACAATGTCGGTCGTTATGATCCGCAGCGAGGGGTACAGCTCCAGCATGAGCTTGGTGACCTCGCGGCCGACGAAGCCGCCTGCGCCCGTGAGCAGGACGGTCTGCACATGTGCAGGGAGCTTGAGGGCTTCGTAGTTGAGCGATGCTGGCATGTTGGGTGGGCTGTGAAATGAATAAGTGTTTCGAACCGATGAGCAGGAGCTTTATGAGGTCGGAGGTCGGACCGGCTACGGACGGCTGTGACTACCTCCGGACCGGCACAACACGGCAACTAGCACAGGGTTGCTACTCCTTCGCCAACGATCGCCCACCTGTTGGCTATAGACGTTCAGAAAAGACCTATTCTCCATGCATCTGGGATAAGAAGATATAGAGATGACCTATCGGCGGAGTAGAGCTAAACGCTTCACGGCACGCGGCTGGGACAGCGTATAGCGGAAAGCGATGTAAACATCGGTAAACAGTGTAAATCAGATCGGTGGTTGAGAAAATGACCTCCGTAGAAGAGGCAGGACCATTGACCGTCGTGCCAGGTGTCCTTCAGCAGTAAGAACTTGCAAGATCCGCACATCTGATGTTCACAGAACCCCCTGTTGGGTCCTTTCCGTGACGAACATCTGGCGACAAGTAAGAAGATCCGGCAGCGACACTGCTACCAAATCAGCAGTATCTACCCAAGCTCCTTGAGTTCAGCTACTTGAACGAACCTCTGCACCCGTGGATATCAACCTCTCCATCTTAACTAGTAGTGCGATGGCATTCAGAGCTTCTGCTTCTGCTTTGCAGTACAAAAGCTAAGCCACCTCTTACTACCTAATAAGGTGCGATCGGTGATCAAGCGAACCGATTGCAGGGTCCAGGATCTGCAGTCGGTGTCTTTCTCATGGCATTATTGTTTTGGTGTTTCTGTCGAAGCATTTCTGGCAACACATTGACGAGATACGTCTGGCAGTCCCATTTGCTAGGGATGCTGCACATGTCGCAGGTCGAAGACACAGCTCTGCCATCTCAAGGTATCAAGACCGAGCTTCTCGCACTTGCTCGCACTTGAGAATGAGGGACCTACGTCACTCGAGTGGACGGAGTGCTGGAAAGCTCTCCTCAATGTTCTTTCACACTATCTTGAACCTGCCATCAGAACTGCAATCAGCTCGAGATGTTCATCACTATAAATCCATTTCTTCTGCAACACTTGAAGGGTGTCCTCTTCCCGCTGGCTACCTGGCAACGCTTTTCTGAATGACATCCTATCAAGATGTCCAATCCCCCTGCCACGCTGTATCCCAATGGCTCCCAACAAGGTGCTCGAGAACCGGATCTGCCTGGCGTCCAAGCAGACACTCCCATTGCCGATTACCTCAGCAAGCTTGTAGCCGCAGAAAGGACAGACATGGAAGGGCACAACGCCGACTACATCCCCATGCTGAAGTACGCGAACCCTAACCACCTGGCCGTGTGCATGGCCACAATCGACGGCTTCGTCTACAGCGCTGGCGATGCCGACGTCGAGTTCTCTATCCAGTCCATCTCTAAAGCCTTCGTGTACGCTCTCATCCTAGAGGAGCATGGCAAGAAGTGGGTGACCGACCGCATCGGCGATGAGCCTTCTGGTGAGCCGTTCAACATGCTCGCATTGGACATGAAAGGTCGTCCTAAGAACCCTCTGATCAACGTCGGTGCTATCGCTGCTCATGCCTTCGTTGGTGACAAGAGCTTATCCGTCGACGAGCGGTTCGAGGCTGTTCGGTCGGGTCTGTCAGCCTTCGCAGGAAGGGAGCTGCAGCCCAACATGGAAGAATACGAGTCGGAGCTCAAGACTGCAAAGCATAATCGCGAGCTGGCCCATACACTCCACGCAAACGGGGTGATCGAAGCAGACCCAGACCAGGTGGTCGCAGGATATACCCGCCAGTGCTCGATCTACGTGTCTGCCCGAGACCTAGTTCTCATGGCTGCGACGCTCGCTAATGAGGGCATCCAGCCTGTCACGAAGAAGCGGATCGTGAGCCGCGAGGTGATCCGGCAGGTGCTTAGCGTCATGCTCACATGCGGAATGTACGACGAGTCAGGCGACTGGGTAGCCGACGTCGGCATGCCCGCCAAGTCTGGAGTCGGAGGTGGCATTCTAGCTGTGGCACCTGGTCAGTTGGGCATTGCGACATTCTCACCCCGGCTAAATGAGCACGGTACTAGTGTGCGGGGTGTGCGCATCTGCGCCCGCATCAGCCAAGACAACGAGCTGCACATCATGGATGCCGCTCAGCCGACAAAGACTATCGTGCGACGAGAGTACCTCCTGCGAAGTCCCGAGGGCAAGGTCGCGGTCGCATTCGCACTGCAGGGTGCCATCTCACTGACCACTGCTGAGGTGGTGATGAGGCGAATGTCGGCACGGACAGCCCGTGGTTGGCAGCACGCCCGAGTCGGCGAGCTCAGAATAAACGTTGTCATTCTTGATTTGCGCACGGTGTCGGATGTCAAGACTGAGGCTCGCAAACTCATGCGTGAGATGCTCATGCGTCTGCATCGCGCTGGCATGACCATCGTCGTCGTCGACCCCGAGGACATCCTGGAGACGAAGTCGAAGCAGGCTGGAGCCGCTGTGGACAGGGTCGTCGACGACCTCAAAGCGTTCGCCGACTGGAAGCGCATCGACTCGCCAGATGATCCCAACACGCCAAAGGAGCATCAGTCGAGTCAGTAAGCTATTCTAGCAGCTTGCCCGTTCCGTATGGATGATATGGAGGGCTGACAAGCTGTATTTTAGGGGGTTAGAGTAATGAAACCAGCAAATGTTCAGTATCATGTTCATCATTGCATTATCATCAGACCAGTTGACCACCTAGACACCTACATCGACATGCTGTTATTGCCACCTATAGTTGCTGCTGCTTCTGCAGCCACGCCTTAACATCGTCGGCATCGCGCTCGAGCCAGTTCGCGTCCGCCTCGATGCCCTCGACCGTCTGCTCGACGATAGCACTGTACTTCTTGACATCTGCAGTCAGCCAGGCTTTCCTAAATATGTCTCACCATTCGCAGCCACCCAGGCCTTGACCTGCTCCAGATCCGCCCTGCTTGACAGCTTCGACAAGGCAGAGATAGCGTTGCGCAGACCGAAGCTAGCGCTGAAGCGCTCGTTGAGCTGGAGTTAGCATACTTCATGCACATATATACTCACGGGCTTCCACTGTCCCATCAGGTACTCGGCTCCACGGCGCCGCGTGGCGCGGTTGGTAGCCAGACCCACGAGGAACTGGCGTCAGCGATCCAAATCGGCAAGGTCAGCACCCACGTAGAAGACATTCTGGTCCTTGACGGCCTTGGAATCGGCCAGCAGTGCAAAGACGCGGTCAATAAGGACAGCCTCCTGAACTTGGCAAAGGGCGAGAATCGCGTCAATCTGTGCGCTGGGGTTAGGCGGGTTGTTGTAGATGTCAAGCATCTTCTCGTAGGCCGCCTTGCCGCCATGCCGCACTGCTTGGCCGAATGCAGGGCGGTACAGGTCCGGAGCGAGGCGCGAGTAGTCGTTGCTGGACTGGATGGGCGCGAAACGTGCCTGCAGCTCTTTGCTGACGTCTTCATCACCTGCACCAGCGGCCGAAGCGATGGCGAGAGCCCTAAGCTCCTTCACGCTAGGCGAGTCGGAATCCTTGTGTTCAAAGCCCATCTTCGCAACCACTGGCTTGAAGATCTGAACAATGACCTTGTTGATCGCGCTGTGCACATCATCGTCCTCCCAGAAGATGTCCCTCGTGGTGGTGAGGAAGGCCTCGACACGAGCGAAGGGCAGGAACTCTGTCTCGCTCTTTGCAAGCTGAGTGACTAGCTCGAGTGCTCCTGACGTCTTCGCGTACCCGGCAGAAGCTAGTGCACCTGCGTCCGACACAAGGCCGATGCGGTCCTCCACGGAAAAGAGGTGAGCTTGCTGACCAAGCTTGGCCAACCTCTCGGCAGAGTACGCCACTCGGTAGACACCATTGGTGTCAGCGTTGATCTTAAAGCTGTCACAGGAGACGTTGAAAGTCGCCGAACGAGAGTCCAAAACAGCAGACTGGTCAACAGACACCTGGTCACCCGTGACCGTCTTAATACCGAGAGGGATCCACCAGATGGTCTCGTCCTCCTCCGGCTTGACGTCTCCGGTGACCAGGAAGCGGTTCTGGGTGAGCTTGATCTTGCCGTCGCCCAACTCCTCCACGGTCACGACCGGGTACCCGATCTTCAATGTCCAGTTCGACATAATGGCACCGATATCCTTACCGACCGACTCTGACAGACCAGCCCATAGATCGGCCGTTTGGGCATTGCCATACAGGTGCCTCTTGAGGTAGATCGACACACCCTTGAAGAACTTCTCGTCCCCAACGACGCCCTTCAGCATGCGCAGGACGGAAGCACCCTTGGAGTACGAGATCGCGTCGAAGATCTGGTTGATCTTTTTCGAGTCTGGGCAGTCGACCTCGATGGGGTGCGAGCTGCGACGGCCATCGAGGTTAAGCGCGCGCACCCAATGGGCGTTCACGAATTGCACGCCCTTCTTCCACTCTGGCCAGATGCGGTCAGGCAGAACAATGTCACCCATGAGGGTTGCAAAGGCCTCGTTGAGCCACAGGTTGTCCCACCACTTCATGGTGACAATATTACCGAACTGGAGTGAGCTTCAGACCAACACAACGACAGGGACAGTACTCACCCACATATCTGATCGTCAGCACATGACGAGAAGATATACTCACGCGCTATTTCGTGGCATTGGATTGAGCCCACCATCTTCAAGGCTGCGACAGACGTCTTCTCGTCCGTCAGGTACGCCACTGTGCGACCGGTGATCAGTCCCCAGTTCTCCATCGCTCCCATGTCGAAGTCGTGTGCAACAAGCGTGTCGAGCTTGGGTAGGGGATAGGCAATGTCGAACAGCTCCTCGTAGATAGGTAGAGCCCACTTCATGACATCGGTCGCAAATCTGACCTTCTCGACCTGGTTAGGCGTCACATAGGTACGCAGGGGGATGACTTTGCCAGTGAGTTTCGAGTGGTGCTCGCTGGAGAGGCACGCAAACTCGCCGCACGCGAAGGCGACGAGGTAAGAGGAGATCAGTGGGGTCTTCTCAAACTTGACAATGGACCAGTCAGAACCGTCGCCTTGCAGTGTCGAGCCGACCTTGTACGAGTCGGAGAACACGTCGTCGAGCTTTGACGTCGCTGAGCTCCACGGCTCAGTAGAGGCCACGGGCATGTTCGCCAAGGCGGTCAAACCCTTCCTGACGATCATGGACAATGTGTAGGTGGCCTTGAAGATCGGCTCATCCCAGCACGGGAATGCACGGCGCGCCGCCGTGGGCTCAAACTGCGTCAAGGTATACCTGATGTCAATCGTAATAGATGGACGCATACCCACGTCGGGCGCTTGCCAGTCTTCTCATCGAGGTCACCTTCACTGAGGTAGTACCCCATCATGTTCGTGCCCACCGGGGCCTTCCAGCGGACAAACAGGCGCGCGTTCGATCCAGCCTTCAACGGCGAGCTGGAAATGTCCAGGCGGCCGCGCTGCTCCTCCTCGTCCACCGCGAGGGCATTGGTAGGGATCTGGACGCCGGCAGCGCTACCATCGGACGTGACGCGAATGTCAGTGACTTCCAGCGACGGATCGATGTGGAAGTCGAGGTTCCGCGTGTCACTCTGGACATTCAGGTCGATGATCACCTCGCCGCAGTACGACGCAGGCGACGCCTGCAGATCCGTCAGGATCGCGAGCTCATAGTGTGTCGGTACGACGTTCGTAGGGAGGCGGAGGGCGTCAGACATCGCAAGCTAGAGTGTCGAAGGTGGAACAGAGGTAGGCAATCGCCTCGATGTGATGTTTTCAGTCGAACGGGCCCAGCGTTGCGATCCATCGATGTGACATGTGGTGTCCATCTATCTCGGCACAGGGAGATGGCCGATAACCTCCCGTCGTGAGACAACTTGCCGAGCCCATGTGGGTTGATTCGATCTGCACAACTCTTTCTGTACAAGTTTGTAAAGATCTGCGTGCAGAGCATGCTATCGAGACTGGGAAAGTGATCAGTATGGAAAAGTAAGGCAGACAGTAGAGTGGTCGGGTTCCAGGGAGGGACGGAACAGAAGTCGCAGGTAGCAGTTTCCGTCTCCGGTGTTTCATCGGCCACGTCAGACTATCTCGGTGACCTGGGGCGCGTCACATCTCTCAACTCCGTACCTCTCTCCATTCACGATGCCAAAGGTCAGGCGCAATCTTTCTACCCCGACTGACAACAGATCACAACGCTCCTCCTCGATTGCGACAACACGCTCGTGCTGTCAGAGCACCTGGCGTTCGCCGGCTGTGCCCAGCTCCTCACCACCATCCTCTCCTCCCACGGCATCCAGCATACTTTTTCTGGCCCGGAGCTGCAGAAGCGCTTCGTCGGCCAGAACTTCCGTGGCATGCTCACGGCCATCGCGAAGGAGTACAACCTGGCTATCCCCGATGTAGAGGTAGAGCAGCTCGTGAAGAAAGAAGAAGATGCCGTGATCGCGCAGCTGCGTGCCCCACAACTGCAGCCGTGCGACGGCGTGCGGGAGGCACTGGAGCAGGTGGACAAGCACTACACTCTGGCGGTTGTGTCGTCGTCGGCATTGAGGCGCGTCAAGGTGTCACTTGAGGAGACTGGGCTGATCGGTTTCTTTGGTGACCGCATCTACTCTGCCGCTACCTCGCTCGAGACACCAACTACCAAACCTGACCCGGCGATCTACCTCTTCTCCATGAAGCAGCTGGGCGTGGAGGCTGGCGAATGCGTGGCGGTTGAAGACTCGCGGAGCGGCACTCTATCGGCAGTACGTGCTGGAATCAGGACGATCGGCTACGTCGGACCTTATGAAGCAAAAGAGAGGCAGGAGATGGAAGGCGTGCTGAAGGAGGCTGGCGCGAAGGTCATCATGCGGAACTGGAGCGAGTTTGAGCAGTGTCTGAGTGAGATTGCAGAGCGCAGCGACTGAATGAGATTGTAGAGGGTAGCGACTGAATGAGATTGCAGAGATATAGAGTAATATGAATAGATGTCTAGTAATGGTAGGGCTACGATGCGTTTACGATAGACTGATGCGTCAGAAGGCTCCCCTACGTAATGCCTACAGCTTGGCGCCAGCCTCCTCGGCCAGCACATCATCTCGCCAGAGCACAACCGATTGTCTCGGCCCCTCGCCATCAGTGTTGACAAGCACCACCCTGTCATAGTCACCGCCCCGCCCATTGCCTTCGAGCTCGGGCCCCGGCTCCTCCAGTGCTAGCGCGATGCGACCGTCTGTCCTATTCAAAGGCAAATAGTACGGCCCCATGACCTTGTCTGCCCAGCTGATCTGTGCTGTGGGATGTGAGGTGCGGCCCGTGGGCATCTGGTAAATGAAGTCGAGCAGCGCCTCCCGCTGCGCAGCGTAGTCGCCCGGTCCAGTAAGGTAGTTGCCCATCATGGTGAGGAGGAATATCTGCGGCTCGTACACGATGATATCGCCCCTGTGTGATCGCTCAAGCCATGTCGAAACGTCATCCCACTGCGCCTCGGTGTGCTCCAGCCCACCGTCGTGTTGGGCGGCGTAGATCGATGGCGGGGCGTTCAGTGGGAGGAGGTAGAGGTACATCTGGGCGCTGTACCGCTTTGGCGAGGTCGCTGGTGTTATCCAGCGTGTGAACGGGATGAGCCCGTCTGTGGGTCAGCCGTGATCATGCTATGTCGCATACCCAGATCTGGCTCGGCGCCGATGGACGCCAGCCAGTCGGTGAACTTCATCTTGTCGTTGTGGATGAGCTTGCGTCCCTCCAGTCGCACATCGGGCGTCACCTGCACCAAACTCCCATTCCGTTTCGCCAGCAGTATCCCGCTCTCCTCGAACGCCTCGCGAATAGCTGCCAGGCGGTACGTCTCACTGTCGCGATGCCGATCCGGCGCATCGACAGCCGGAACGCGCTCGTGATACTCGGAGAGCACGCCTCCGGGAAACACGTGTGCCGATGCAAACGCGGAGGAGTTGCGAACGCGGTGGAGAAGTAGCAACTGGTTGGTAGGCGAGAGGATCATGATGCTACTAGATCAGCGACGTCTAGTGGGCAGCCGGCTGACAAACTCACCTCGAGCTCGGGCGAGGCTCGTCCAGAGCGATGCCCCGAGACTTGAGCACGTTGGCGTGGGCATACGGCATGATGGGACACAACGAGTAGCCTCTCCTGTACAGTGTTTGTGTGCTCGCCGTTAGGCGTCGAGTGAGCATCAACACGACTGTCTGTGCGGAAGGCTGGGTTCAGTGGAGACGGAGTTGTAGAAGGTTGATTGATAGCCGGCAACAACATTCCGACGTTGTCGGTAGACGCCGACGGTTACCGAGCTGCTTGATCATTACCGTTGTTTCAAGCACAGACCACACTTGCAGCTTTGCACTTTGCAGCCTGTCAAGCCGAATAGAATAGATGACAATATGCGAGGCATGGGACGCGGTTCAGCAGCAAGAAGAGGTGAGCTCTGGCTGAAGTAATGAAGAAATCTGACTTGACGCGTTTCAAGGACCTGTTGAGAGTCGGCCCCATCCTCAGTCGCTTGTCGCGCCGGAAAACCTTGCTTCAATGTCGTGAGCAATAGCAAGACATTCATATGACGCTACTATGCAAAAGTCAGCCACTGACATACTACACTGAATGGATCATCACTGGACGGTGCTAGACAGCGTGCGCTCCCCGAACGGTTAATGGGGAGCTGTGGCAGAGCGCCCGTCAAACTCGGTTTTTGCACTTGTTGCATCCGTACTTCTTCACACTGTACAACGTGACCACGATGGCACACTATGCTGCAGACCCGAACTCTTACTAGACTTCCTCCACTTCCTTCACCTTCACATCCATGCCCTTGGTATCCTCCTCGACCGCTGCCATCGCGTCGTACTGCTCACGAAGTCGCCTGGAGACAATGGCGTGGGCTTTGCGTGGCTGCTCAGCGAAGAGGTCGTCCATGTTTTCGAGGGGGATACCCGACGTCTCGGGTATAGTGAGCCACACAATGGGGATGGAAATGATCATGAGACACGCAAAGAACAGGTAGACGCCGTAGCCCATCGCCGTGAACATCTGGGGCGTGAAGCGGGCGATGAGAAAGGCGAACAGCCAGTTCGCAGCGGCGATGAATGCCTGCGACCCAGCGCGGATGAAGGTTGGCATGGTCTCTGCGCCGAAGACCCAGGGCGTGCCGTTCCATGTGGGGCCGTAGAAGACGGTCCAGAGGTAGAAGGCCACCACGGCGGAGATGCCACCGCCGGAGATGGAGGGAGATGGGTGGTGGGCGGGATCAGCGACCGCGATGTAGATCGCGATCCAGAGCATGCAGATTGAGCCGCCGGTCGAGCCGATCATCAGAAGAGACTTGCGGCCCATGGCGTCCACCAACCACAGGAGCCAGACGATGGCGACGGCGAACTTGACCAGGCCAAACACGCCGGTGGTGAGGAGAGAGGTACTCGTGCCAGTGAGGCCAATGGAGGCGAAGACCGTGGGTGCATAGTAGTTGATGGCGTTGATACCTGGGGTCAGTATAACTGGGCAGGTGAGGCTCGACTCACCAGTGCCGTTCTGCATGGCGAAGAGCATGATGCAGAGACCAAGACGTTTTAGGTACTTCCGGGTGGTTAGGAGGGTCTTCATGGGTGCCATGACACCACGACCGGCGTGCGCCTCGTCTTCCTCGATCGCAGTCTTGATCTGGAGCATCTCCTCCTGGACGTAGGGGTGGTCGGGTTCAAGGTTGCGGATGACTGAGAGGTTGTGAAGAGCCCTTTCGAACTGTCCCCGGCTTGCGAGCCAACGAGGCGACTCCTTGACGAAAAACATGCCGATTCCAAGGAGACCACCAGGAATGAGCTGTACGCCAAAGGGGATGCGCCACTGGCGAGTGGAGTAGGGAATCGTCCTGTTTACACCATATCCGATCCAGAATCCCACTACTGCACCGATCTGCCAGCCTCCCTCGAAGATGCCGACGAGGCGTCCACGAATGCCTGTGCGTGTTAGCTAGCTGCTCTAGACTAAAAGGGTGTCGCTAAGCGCTACCCACCTGCAGGCGCAATCTCGGCGATGTAAATCGGAGTCAAGTTCGAAGCCATACCGACGGCCAGACCCGCAATGGCACGACCGGCGTACATGATGCCGAGGCCAGTCTTGTGCGACGCAACTGTCTGGAGCACTGAGCCGACCAGGAAGACGACCGCTGCAGCAACGAGGCCCCACCGACGACCCAGGTAGTAACCCATGAAGTACGCAAACAAAGCGCCGAAAAAGCAGCCGGCCTCTTCGACTGTCAGCATCGCAAAGTTGTTATGACGCACGGTAGCAAGAGACGATGTTGGCCGATAGCAGGTCAGACTGCGCCTTGGAGTGGCCTGTCAGATTGAACTCGTCCTTGAACGACAGAAGGGCCATGCTCGAGCCAATAAAGGCCGACTACCCGAGGTTAGCCAAACGCGATGCCATCCCACTCACGTCGTAGCCGATCATGACCGACGCCCAACATGCCATGCAGGTGAAGAAATACACTCTCCAGTTGTACACCTCCTTTGGCGTAGGCCTGTCCTCGACAATCTTGAGCTTGACCATGTTGGGTGTGATGGGGGTGAAGACTCCTCGCTGCGAGGGCAATCTCGTTGCAGCTCGTTGATGGTTTATTTAATTTAAATCGCCGACTTCCGAGTTCAAAAAAAAAGCGGCCAAGCGGCCAGAGATCAGAGATCTGTGCCGACACCCTCGCCCACTCCTGACTCCAAGTCGGACAGTCGTGAGAGGAGGGCCCCCAATAGCCCCAATGGGGGGCAGCTTACTCCTCGAAGCCCCGCTAGTCCCCGCTGGTCCCCGCTGGATATCCGGGGCTCATTTTTTCGCACTGATATCCGTCCAACGACAGCCATTCTCTACGATGGAGCCGGGAGTGCCGTGCCGTCTCGCGCTCACGATGGCAATGCCAAGCCTTGGCACCCTCGCCTCTGAAAGTTACTGACCTCTCAGCTCCGATGTCCGTGGTGAGAACCCAGGATGTCACCAAAACTCCAACAAATCCCTCGTGGAGGTGGGTGCGAGGCGGGCCGTCACAGTTACAGTCTTAGGCTACATACCTCTCTCAGACATGATCCGAAGATGCTGGGGAACGGGGATCTGGACATGCTGAAGCCGCCCGCCCCATCTTGTCTCGTTGCTTTGGTCAAGGATCGTGAAGAACATGGAGATGCTAAATGCGGAGTGGAGATACGGTAGACGATTGCTGGAACCGACTGTAGACGGCGGCGAACGGGATATTGTTACACCGCTCGCTTACCCCACACTTCCCCACACTCGATCTCACTGACTTTCTTGCTTTTTGCGATCATCTCGATATACAACTCTCATCACCCCCTTCTTTTATATCGCTGGCCCAGTCTACCTCGCACTCGTTTTAGGACCAAGTAACCAACTCAAGTGATTCACCATGACTGTGTCTTGCACAAAAGATGTCTACCTCTTCGGCTATCCTATCGCGCACTCGGCCGCTCCAAGCCTTCACAACCTGATCTTCGAGTCGAGCGGCAGCCCACGACGGTATCAGCGATGGTCGACCTCAAAGGTAGACCAAAAGATGCTGGACGAACTGAGGAGTGAGACGTCTGGTGGCGCTGCGTAAGTCCTCGTTCTCGGATCACGCTGACAAGTAGGGTGACAATGCCCCTCAAAGCCGAGGTCATGAAGCACCTCGACGAGATCTCGCCCGAATCCTACGCGACGGGCGCGTGCAACACAGTGGTCAGGGTAGAGCAAGACGGCAGGACGAAGCTCGTCGGCACCAACACCGACTTTATCGGCGTGCGCAACTCGCTCCTTGCCGCCCTCGGTACGCAGCACGAGGGTATATCTGTAGCCACTACCGCGACGTACGCTCCAGGTCAAGCATCCGGCATGGTCATCGGCGGGGGCGCCACGACGCGCTCAGCCGTACACGCACTATACACGCTGGGTATGAACCCCATCTTCCTTGCGAACCGCGATGCAGGCGAGGTGAGGGACACCATCGACCACTTCAACTCGAGGAGTAGTGGGCCCGACCCCTTGCGCCTCATCCACCTGACCTCCATTGACCAGGTTGAGGCTCACCTTGGTCCCAGTGCCGCGGACCGTGTTCCCGGCGTGGCCATGGTCGTCGGAGCCATCCCCGCGATCCCACCAAAAACATTCGAGGAGCGCATGGTCTACACTATTGCCACACACGTCTTCTCCCTTCCCTTCGCACAGGGCCCTACCACCGGCGACCTCCCCGTTCCGTCACCTCGCATCTTCCTTGACATGGCTTACAAGCCGCGCGTCACGCCGCTGCTGAGAATCGCATCTGCGCTCGGGTGGCAGGATGTCGGTGGTGTGGAGGCAATGATCGAGCAGGGACTCGCGCAGCAGCGTATGTGGAAGATTGGCAGTGCGAGCGTTGCCGTGGCGTCTGATGAGTCGTTGCTGGACGCCGAGACTGTCAGGAAGGCAAGGGAGCTTATCGCCAACTTGAAGGATATCGTGACGACCGAGCCGGAGGTTGATAGGGCACTTGAGTAGATAATCAATGCATAACATACTTCATTACGACTGCTTGCAGGTGTGCCATGTTCGGCTATAGCAAGGTTTGCGTGTACTGCCATCCTCCGGGCCTTGACAACAAGGCGGATAGAACGGCTACGAGTCGTGGCACCGCTCCACCTGTAAAGAGCTTGTGGTGCAGTAGTTACAGTAGAAAGCGACCGCACCGTCCAGAATAAAAGATCAGTACCATGTACGGCAGGACGTCCCTGACTTTAACAGCATGGCCTCGTACATGCAAGTATCTACTCGACTACTGCTCGGAGCACGCGTCATACAACTTCCTGAGACCGTCAATACCCCTCTTGCCATGCGACTCGACGACATCAGGCTCCAAGCCGTCCAGACTGGCGTTGAAAACCTCCAGACTCCAAATGCCCTTGTACCCCATCCTGATGAGAGCGCGCGTAAACTCCTGTACTGGGAGGTATCCTTCCGGCTCCATGGGGAAGACGCGCATCTTGCGGCTCCATGCCATACGAGACGGGAAGGTAGGGTATGATGGAATAGGCGCCGGCGGGCGGGCAGCATCCGCGACCTGGTACAGGAAGATCTTGTCGGCGGGGATAGCAGCGATGAGCTTGGCGAGGTTCTCCGTAAGCTCCTTCTCTGCGCTGGGTCGTCGCCCATCCGGCTGAGACGGGTCGGCCCAGCACTGTCCGAGGCAGTTGAAAGAGTCGAGGATGATGCCAACGTTGGGGCGGTTGACAGTCTCGACGACCTCCCACACGAGCTCCCAGCGCGCAATGGCCGTACCCCATGCCAGGGGCTCAAAGCCGACCTTGACACCATGCCTCTCTGCGATGACACCGAGCTGGTTGAATGCCACAACGAGGTCGTCGCGGTACTTCTCCCATGTTGTCCAGTTCCCTGGGTCGGCAGGGAGGAGATTCGAGCACACGAGCAGGAGGTCACAGCCCATCGCGGGCATCAGGCGGAGGAGCTTCTCGCCGCGGTCGAGAGCAACGTTCAGACGAGGTGGTAGAGGCGTACCTGCCGCTACTGCCTCTGCAGCTCCGTCGAAGCCCTCGAACTGGCGGAAAGGCTGGAAGCAGGTGACTTTGAGGCCGTGCTGTCGCACGTAGCGGCCAATACCAGTCGCACACATCATCTCCAGGGTGTGAACGTCGGCGACATAGGACCAGTCACTCTCAGTAAACAGCTCGGCGTGGTGGCCCTGGTTGACCTCTGTAACGAAGAGCTCAAAGTCGGGGATGAAGATCTCGATAGCGTCGTAGCCGAGCGCGGCGGTTGCGCGTATCTTGTGCGGGAGATCATGGTGCGCACCGCTGCCCAGCGAAAGAGAGGCGATAGAGTAGAGGGGGCGTGTGGACGTCTCGGCGGTCATGATGGGTTTCCTGGTTTCTTCGAGAGAGAGGTTCGAGTGTCAAGAGACATTTGACTTTCGACGGACGGTCGGCGTGATGTTGGCCCAGGAGCTCCCGCGGTTACCCGCCGGATATCACGCTCAAGCCTCCTTGGCCGGATATCCTGTACATGTGGTGCTTGTATTCGTGGTGGGGAAGGTCATGCGAACAGATAGGGAGAGTGAAAGCCGCGGTGCATGATGCGAACAACTCGGGGAGAGGGGCACACACATCGCACTTGGCGGATGTCACAGATCCGCCGGCGCCGGAGCGGTCAATTCGATCTGGTACCGAAAGACGCCGATCGCGATAAGCCAAGGTTTGACTGTTCGGCTCGGTCCTGCAAATGATAGTCCGCCTCAGTAACTCCATTGCGGAACTCTGGTGGGCAGGTGAGCACGCATTGCGGCGGGCCCGCGGATCCAGCAAGTGCGCGATAAGGATCTCGGTCGAGCTCGGAAACGCCGTGGACATGTGGACACATGTGTTGTCTTCATGAGGATGTTCAGGGGGGCTGGGGTGCGTGTCAACATGGTCCATGCGAGGTTTTTGCCTGGGCTGCCGACTTCGCACCACTATCAGGTATGACAGCCAATGCCAAGTCCGAGGTCTATCAGATTCTCATCCTCGGAGCGGACAAGGCGGCCCCGTTTGTTTAGAGACGAGTGGCCCAAAAACTACAATCTCAGCGGCCAGTGCGCTCCAAGCACACCATGACTGGCATCAACGTCCTTCTTCTCCACGGACCCAACTTCAACCTTCTGGGAACCCGCGAGCCAGAGACCTACGGCTCAGACACCCTCGCAGATGTTGAAGCACGAGCCACAGCTGCTGCAGAGGCCGCTGGCGGGTCGCTCGTGGCGTTCCAGAGCAACTTTGAGGGAGCGCTAGTGGAACGTATCCACCAGGCGAAAACAGAGGGTATCGATGGTATCGTGATCAACGCAGGTGAGTGTGACTGTAACTTGTCGAAGTGAAGGAGTTAATTTGGCAAGGCGCCTACACGCATACGTCAGTCGCAATCCGGGACGCGCTGTCGGGAGTAGGCATTCCGTTCATCGAGCTGCACATCAGCAATGTCCATTCCCGCGAGGCATTTCGGCACCACTCGTACCTCTCGGACAAGGCTGTAGCTGTTGTGTGCGGCTTAGGAGTGGCTGGATATGACTACTGCGTCACACATGTTTGTAAGACGTTCAAGAAAAGAGCTTGAGGTTGTTCAGTGGGCGGGCTGGTGACATCAAGCAATACTGTACCGTGAGCAAAATGGCTCTGCGCCGCGAGAAATCAGAAATGCGACTTCACACCCCAGACCCTATATGAGTGCGTTATTCGCACGATGTAGCTTCTACTTAAGGTCTGGCTGTTGTCAGATTCTCAATTTGTAGAAGGGAAGAACTCCACATAGCTGCATGTAAGCCACGTAGAGCAAGCACTATACTGTACATACGTCGATATAAATCGTTTAGGAAGAGTGAAGCGCATGAGATGTGGCAATTCTTACCTTCATCTACCCACTTTGTTGCTGAGCATAGTGGTTGTTGCTCAACCCACGTCTTGTCAGCGAATCCAGTGAACTCTACTTAAAGTCAAGAGAGATGCCACTCAGGATACGGCAAGCCACATCGTTGTTCTGCCAGGCCGTCCTCGGATGTCTGATCAGTGAGACTCACATGTCTTTTCGGACCGCGTCATCTGGAGGTACTGCCTTCACGATCGGTACCAACAACTCGACGTCTTGTCATTGAGGATACCGGGTAGGCTCAGCTGTCAGGCTAAACACTTCGACAGATTCATACGGATTTCAATCTTCACAGTCATGAGCTTGGCCTCGAACCTCCATGAGACATTAGAGAAAGTGGCTTCAATATTCACGGCGTGAGCACACGGCATGATGGGGCACAGTGTGTAGCTTCTCCTTTACAAGGTCTTTGTGCTCCCCGTTAGGTGTCGAGTGAGCATCCACGCGACTCTCAGTGCGGAGCAAAGTGGAGATGACTGTTGTACGACGTTGATCGATATTTGACAACAACATTCCGACCTCATCGGTAGACGCCTAGACGCCGATCGCTCACCGTTTTGTTTCAAGCACGACCGTCTAGAGCCAGGCTTTGAAGCTTGCAGTCACTCGGCTTGCTTGAAAAGGATACATTTCCTAATTTGAAGGGGATGTAAGGTGTTCTGCAACGCATTGGACGTAGTAAAGCAGCATGGACTGTTGAGCGTTGAGCTCACGTGTTGGCTATTGCAATCAAGCGGGCTCCCGCAGAAGTCTGACATATCGGAGACCTCTTGAAAGCCGGCCCCAACCTCAAACGCGTCGGATGACTTTGCTTGAGTGTCTTAGAAACGTTTAGCTGCAGTCCCGACCCGCGGAAACGCCAACTCTTAGACACGAAGCTGCAACAAGTGCTAGCCGGGAATCAAGTACATCATATGAGACCCTGTGTCTCGAAGGCATGGGAGGGACAGCTGTCTCAGTCCGATGTTGAGTGCTCGAAGATCGAAGGGCATAGAGGGCGCGTGGGAAACTCATCAGCTGCATCAATGCAGGACGAGACAAAGGACTTCTCTCAGATTGACTGCTTCTATGACTACATGAGGGCACGAGGACATCGCCCCCTCAGCGCCCTTACAGTAGACTACTGAACGCCCTCTTGTCAATCTTCCGGACATCGGCTGCGTGGTAACTTGATCGTCGAGATCATCGCTGAGCGTGTTGAATTTGAGCAACTTGATGGTTATTATCAACAGACTGCTGCATGTAAGCTCGTCTGAGACTGCCTGTGGTGCTTGCAGCTGGAAGACACCTTTAACTGAACCACCGCGACATCTTGGCTCGCGACAAGCAGTTACCCCTTTCCGCATTCCGCCAGCGAGATCCAACACAGAACTGCCACCCGCAGTCCTGCCAAGATCTCAGTGGGCGTTGTTGATGTCAGTCAAGCAGCCTATCTCTGCTGCAATGCTCTCTCACACATGCATGCGCAGCTGGCTTGGCCGCCATGCATAGGACGCGGGGAGGCTCCTCGCCGTGCTCTCCACCATGGCGCGCCCACATATAAGAATAGGATTGACAGAGTGTTGGGATCGATGCACACCCTACAATACGCTCCCAACATGCGCGCCACTCTCATCCTTGCCAGTCTCCTCCCCCTCGCACTTGCGCAGGAGGCATCTCCTAGCCCCCAGCCGTCTCCCGGCCCAGCGCCAGCTCCCAACCCCGACGCCAGCGCATCCGAGTATGCCACTGCCGTGATCGCTGGCCTGAGGACCGCTAACCTCACTGGCCTGGCCGACATCGCCGCCCGGCTGAGTAACACCACAGAGGGCGAGGCGCTCTTCACCCAGCTCATGGCTGGGAACAAGACTGTCTTCGCGCCCAACAACGATGCCATCGGCACCATCTCTCAGGAGGTCGCGGCGGACAACGACCTCATGACCAAGATCTTCGGCTACCACATCCTCAACAACACCTTCACCGCCGAGGGCATCGCCGTGAAGCCCAAGCACACCCTCGGCCGCACCCTCATGCAGGGCGGTAACTGGACCCTGCCTGGCAACCGCAGCCAGCCCCTTGTCCTGTCGAGGGCTGCAGCCGACTCGCACGACTTTGCCATCATCAACCACTCGGACAACATCACTGTGACTGGCAACGCCACAAAGGCCGGCAACCTCGCGGTCCATGTCATCGACCGTGTCATTCCCATCCCACCTAGGATCGAGGAGATCGCACCCCAGCTCGTGCCCCAGCTCTCCACGGTCCTGCAGACCACGAACCTCATCGACCCCCTCCGTGAGGCCGACGGCGTGACCATCTTCGCGCCCAACGACGCAGCCGTCACTGCTGTCGTGGCACAGCTCGCCAGCCTCACGCCCGAGAACATCACCGCCATTGCGTCCAACCACGTCGTCAACGGCTCAGTCATCTACTCCACGGACCTTGCCAAGGCCAACGCTACCTCGGCAGGTGGCATGCCGTTCAAATTCGCAGTCAACGAGACCGGCACCTTTGTCACCTCTGGCAACTCGACCGCCCGCGTCGTCCAGTCCGACATCATCATCGCCAACGGCGTCGTCCACCTCCTTGACGGCGTGCTCGTGAACACTGGGTCAGACCCCGATGCCGCGTCCAGTGCTGTGACCAGCGCCACTGGGGCCGCCACTGGCACGGACACCCTGCCCACCGGTCCTGTCACGAGCAGGGACCCTGCGGCCACCCGTTCCCCTGTCCCGTCACCTAGCCCCACTGCAGGTGCCGTTGCCAACGGCCGCTCCACTGTCCTCGCTGTTGGCCTCACCGCAGCTGGCATCGCTTTGGGTGTGTTGGCTTTCTAATATCAATAGTACATATGCTATGTAATGAGTGCGTGTTGTTACTGTACCAGTTTGTGTGTTGGATCTCTTCATGTCGGACAGATCCGATACCCGCGGCGCGTTGTGGCATGAGCGACGCGCGTCTCAGATTGCAACAAGTTGTAACTCCAGCAGCCCTTGCAGCCAGAGAACACTCACGCTGCACGCTAGCTCGCCCGCGATCGCCCGCTCATGCTTGTTTGGCACCATGTGCACCATGCGCCTCGGACCGGATCAGGAGAACAGAGAGGATATAGAAACGACTGCTAGCAGTACAGGTAAGTAGCATGCGTTTAATTGACCGCTCACTGGGGCTCCACGTGAACCGCGCGCTCGCATCCGTTGCAACCGGCAACTCATGTGGTCCATCCAGTGCTACCTACCCATCATGTGTTGTTGCCTTGTCTCTTGCTCTTGACATGGTCCTAGCCCGATTCTCGCGTCTACTCTTCACCCAGTACACTCGCGCATCGCCTATCCACGCTGTTAAGTCTTACTCGGTCAGCAATCTGGGTCCCAGCTCTGCTTCTTGTGCTGATCGCCTGGCTTGCCCAGAACTTACAGACTGTCTTCCGCTTCCCGTCTTCGAGCATGAGCTGTGAGTGAGCGTCGGATTTGCTGCTGTTGTCTTCTGACTTATGGCAGACCCTAAGCCCCCCATCACTCCCCCGGTGTGGAACATCTCCCCGGCACAGGTCAAGGAGCACACCGATGACTACATCGCGTCGACAGACAAGCTCCTGGACGAGCTGGCCGCTCTGCCGAAGGAGCAGCGGACGTTCGACAATGTGGTTCGGCGCATGGCGACCCACGAGTCCGAGTGGGACAGAACCACCTCGCCCGACATGTTCCTCCGATACGTCAGCACGAACGCCGAGCTCCGCGACGCTTCCCTTGAGAACGAGAAGAAGATGCAGGTGAGGAGACAGCTGGGGCATGAGCTGATGAGCGTAGAAATGGGGAATCGAGACGCTTGCTCGTGAGGACATCTACAAGGTCTTGCGTGATGTGGAGGAAAACTCCAAGAATTCGGGTCTCAACGCCGAGGAGCAGCGCCTGCTCGACCGCACGATCCGCGACCGCACACGCCACGGCTTGGCGCTGGAGAAAGACAAGCGCGAGAAGCTGCTCGACCTCAAGACCAAAATCATGAATCTTGAGGTTGACTTCCAGAACACTTGCAACTCGGAGAAGGGGTTCATCCTGTTCACCCGCGAGGAGCTCGATGGTGTGCCCGAGGCAGCGCTCGACGGCTTTCCCCAGGAGGACGGCAAGTACAAGATGACCTTCAAGGTGGGTTACTAGAATGGAGCTGTGCTGACATCAGACACCCGACTTTATCCCTGTCTCGTGAGGTCTCCTATGGGACAGCTATTGCTGACCACCCAGGCACTACGCGAACAACCCCGAGACCCGCCGCAGGGCCCAGCTCGGCTACGAGGGCAAGACGATTGAGAACGCTCCCTTGCTTGCCGAGATCGTCAAGCTGCGCCGTGAGGTGGCTGACCTTCTCGGCTTTGACAACTACGCTGACTACATCTTGGACGTGAGTGCAGCGCCACCCCCTCCGAGTGATCCCCAGCTAACCCGCCAGGTCAAGATGGCCAAGGACTCCAAGACGGTCATGGCCTTCCTGGACGACCTGGAGACCAAGCTCCGCCCCATCGGCGAGGCCGAGCGTGACAGGCTGCTCGCCCTCAAGAAGAAGGTGCACCGGGAGAGGGGCCTGCCCGAAGACCCCGAGTTCAACCTCTGGGACTACAAGTACTACGACCGCCTGTACACCGAGCAGGAGCTGGCTCTGGGTACGTCTCAGATCTCCAAACTTTCACCCTAACCACAGACGAGGAGAAGGTTCAGGAGTACTTCCCCGTGTCCAAGGTCGTCCCCACCATCCTCGACATCTACAAGACGCTCCTGAGCCTCGAGTTCTACACCATCCCCAAGGACCAGGGCGGCGAGACGTGGCACGAGGACGTGCAGGCCTACGCCGTGTGGGACAAGCTCGACGGCAAGTTCCTCGGCTACATGTACCTCGACCTCTTCCCCCGCGAGAACAAGTACAGCCACGCCGCGGTGTGGCCCCTCATTGGCGGCTGGACGAAGCCTGACGGTTCGCGCGCCTACCCCACTGTGTGCATGGTCGCAAACCTCGCCAAGCCGACCCCGAAGCGCCCTGCCCTCATGAAGCACAACGACGTCGTTACCTTTTTCGTACGTGACGGCACCCGAGTGCACCCACTGACCCCCAGCACGAGCTCGGACACGCCTTCCACGGCCTGTGCTCGAAGACGCAGTTCGCCCGCTTCCACGGCACTGCTGTTGCTCGTGATTTCGTTGAGGCACCTTCACAGATGCTCGAGAACTGGTGCTGGCTGCCCGAGCAGCTCAAGACGATGTCGGAGCACTACCAGACTGGCGAGCAGCTGCCGGATCAGCTCATCGAGAGCATTATCAAGAGCAGGTCGGTCAACCAGGGTCTATTCAACCTCCGCCAGCTGTTCTTCGGCAAGTACGACAGTGAGTATGAATTCAGGAAGGGGCTGTCCAATATGGGGTGGTTGGAAAAGCTTTCGTTGGAAGAGCCTTCGTTGCATCGACCACAGTCACTGGTAGCGGCTACAGAAGTGGTGGGATTGGTGTTGATCACTTGCCAATCAAGCTGTCGTGCCAGGCATGGCCGCCTTACGTGGCCACTGGCACTACGGAGGTCATCTTTGTAGTCCCATCTCATTTGGGTCCCAAGTGCTGAATTGACCGCAGTGATCCTCCACACGTCCAAGGAAGACGTCGACCAGACCAAGCTCTGGTGCGAGCTGCGCGAGCAGGTCTCCCTCGTAACGACCAAGGACGCCCAGGTCGGCGGGCAGAGCTCGTTCGCGCACATCGTCGGCGGCTACGCGGCGGGTTACTACGGCTACCTCTACTCGCTGGTATTCGCCGCGGACATGTTCGACACCGTGTTCAGCAAGGACCCGATGAACCCCGCGAACGGGACAAAGTACCGCGAGTGCATCCTCCAGCCCGGCGGCAGCAGGGAGGAGATGGACTCGCTCGTCGCTTTCCTCGGCCGCAAGCCGAGCAACGAGGCGTTCCTCAAGCAGATCCTCGGCGGCGCGGACAAGGAGGCGAAGCTGTAGCCGGGGTGGTTGCAGGCGTTGAACATAATATGGCAATGGAGGGAGGTCTGAAGCTCATAGGGTTTTAAAGGTGGACAGTGCAGGCATATGCATGTGCATGTCATCTGACGTATCGCTCTGTCATCACTGCATTTGTACCGTCTGCTGGTCAGCGAAATCGCCATCCCGACACCGCGCATGACAGATACCCAACGATCTGACATGCGCACACTGGGCTGTTGCGCATTGCTTCTGCGTCTGCGTTTTACTTACTGTATCGACAGCCTCTCGTTGAAATGCTACTACCCTTCACAACATCACTTCTTGCTGGACTGAATGAAGTGGATCGCTTGCATGTCCTCTATCTCTCGGTAATAGGTAGGAGAGCAAGATAGCACAGCTCTGCTTGCCTATAATGCGTAAAATGACACCCGACGAGTTCTTACACACGACTTTGTACGAGCCAGCCAGAAGACAGTAGTGGTCTTAAACCCACGGAAAGCTAAGCAACATCGCCAAGGAGCACCACGCTCTCTACTGTACATTGCAGCATACCCACCAGACATCATGCACTTTACCCCTGCAGCCAACAGTGCTGTTCCAAAGTGTCTCCTCCACTTCTCTGTATGTAGCAGTTGCGGATACGATCGCATGGATCTTATCAAGCAGCACCGAACACCTCGGGATTCGTTTGATACCTTTTGCATACGACTGACTGCTTACTGCGCCTACCCCTCGCACTCGACGTGGGCCTCGCGTGCTCGCTCCGCTCGCACGCTCCGGCTTAGAGCTTCGCCTTGCCGCCCTGCACCACACGCATGATCGCCCGCCCATTGCTGAGCACAACCTTGCCCTTCTGGTTCTTGACCTCGAAGCGGACCTCCTCGAACCCGTCCTTGTCGGGCTTGCCCATACGCCACATGCTGGTGGTAAGCTTGTCTCCAGGGATAACTGGCGCGGCAAAGCGCGCCTGGTACTCCTTCATGTTGGCCGGGTCGCTGCCCCCGAGCGCACGGAGAAGCCCATGCGCCGTCGTGTTCCAGCTGTACAGCCCGTGGATGATCACACCGCCGAAACCCATCTGCTGCCCGGGCTCAGGGGTCGCGTGGAGGGGGTTGTAGTCGCCGTTGAGACGGTACAGGAGGGGCGTCTCGAGCGTCGTCTGGTCGGTGAACGTCGCGTCGGGCGCCTTGCCCGCCGGAGGGGGGTAGTTGACCGACGCGGGGCCCTTGGGGCCGCCCCAGCCGCCCTGGCCGACGTAGAAGGACGAGCCGTAGATCTCGGTGTAGACCTCGCCCGTCTCGGCGTCGACGAGGTCGGACTGCGTGTCCATCACGGTGCCGGGCTTGCCCTTGTCCCACACGCCGGTGACCTTGGTGCGGAGTTCGAACTTGCGCCCCTCGGAGGAGACGGGGAGGGGCTTGAGGAACTTGAGGTGGCGCTGGCCGTCGACGACGCGGCGGATGTCGAGCTTCGGCAGGCCGGGCACGGGGGTGGCGGCCTTGGCGGCGTAGAAGTCGATCACCTCGGGGGTGGTCTTCTTGAACGCTGGGGTTAGTGTTAGGCACTACAGGGTGAAATGCATGGCTCGGGTGGGCGTTACGAATGATGATGCTGGAAGAGACCATTGCAGTGTACGAGTGCCAGAGACCAGTACACGGGTTGAGGAGACCGATATACGAGTCAAGGAGACCGATTGCGGGTCAAGCAAGCAATCCAGTATACGAGTCGAGAAGACCAGTATACGAGTCCCGGAGCGTCCAGGAGACCAGAGTACGAGTCGAGAAGACTTGTATTCAACCAAGCAGACCAGTAGACAACTCAGGAAGACCAGTATGCAAGTCAAAGAACGTATTGACGAGTCAAGACGACTAGTACTCGAGTCAGAAAGGCCGCCACCTTCATAGGAGGGTGGGTCGACAAGACTGCTAATGTGTTCGGAACAGAAAGCTGTACGGCTTTCGCTTGCCCCAGAGAGAGAGGTTCACCGACGTGAGCAGTCGGACTAGCATAAAACGACAAAATGGCCAGCAAGATGCAGCTCGCCGAAGCTACAGGCACTCCGCAGCATATGCTCGTGCGCGCCCCACACTCGACCTGCAGATCATCTCTGCCGGTCGTCCGCGCTTAGGCAGCAGCTGCCTGCTCCACTCATTACCCAGGACTGGCCCATCGGGCCTTTGCAATGTCCATTTTGCAGCAGACGCTCGATGCCAGCGCAGAGGGCACACCAGCTATCGCCCGCCCATAGCCCTCGCAAGCGCATGGCACGCGCTACCTCCATCTTCCCTCACACCCCATACCTCCCAGCCCACCACAAATGGATACTCACGCAGGATAGTAGGGTAAGTCGGGAACACCTGGAACTTGGGGTGCAGCTCCTGCCTGTCAGCGGGTCCTCGTCATCCCTCGTCTCCAGCTCTCAATCCGCTACATAGTCTTGCAAATTCTATTACTTACATAGAGGAAGTGCAGCTCGTCAAACTTTGCGCCGATCGAGTTGGCGAAGAGGAGCACATCGCGCTTGTACCACGACACGGGGGTGGGGGGAAACTCGAATCCGACGCCGGGGCTGCTCATGGTGCTTGCGATGCTTGCGATGCTGGAGATGTAGTTGAATGTGAGATTGCAAGCAGTGATCAGTGATCAGTGGTCAGAGTCTGCACCAGAGTAACACGCTTGCCATGGTGGATGTCAGCCGCTTCTTGAGGTCGCATGGTAGCCGGTTGCGCGGGGCAGGCGGATATAGCCGGTGTCGTCTCGGTGCTCGGTATCGGTATTCACACTTGGCGATGTGGTTTGTCCCACTACTACTTCATGCATGCCAAGCAAGCAAGCAACGCAGTCTAGCGCAGTAGTTTGCAGAGTTAGTCATGCAGCAATGTTGTTGCGTACATTGTTTGCATCTACGCTCCTGACGGGTGAGGGATGAGGCAGTGAGAGACAGCCTAGAATGCTGCTCGGAGATGGCAGACATACGAGAGTGGTTCTGGAGTACGATGCTTTTGTTTTTTTCCCTGCAACATCATCAGAGCATCCTCACTCCTTTCTTGTTACCGCTCCCAGCGAGCCTCTGAACCTATATGTCCATGCATACAACATTGCTCTGGACATACATTAGATCTAACCAAAATCACAACTCGGCATCCAGCCCCACTCCGACGCCGACCCCCGGCATGAGTGATAGCCGTCTGCGTGGCCCCAGACACTGCGATCAGCGGGGGTGGCCGACACACGACCACCCAACGCTACAATCGCAATGTTCCATCCTCGGTGAGGGGGCGAGCCACCGCACGGCGCACAGGCGCACAGGCGATCGATCACATGCATGCAGCGTAGAGCAGGAGGTGATGCTGCTGCTGCTGCTGCTGCATGCGCGGTGTCAGCCGGCATGCCCGCTATCCCCTCTCCCTGCGTGCTATCGCTTAATCAGTCCCAAGAGTAGGCCATCTCCGCTGCATGCTGCAGGCAACAACCGTATCGCGGCCCCCGGTAGATTTCTGCCCCAGCTAAGATCAGGCATTGTTGCAGGCTTTAATACCGAGGGGTAGTAGTCGCTGTTGCTGTTGCTGTTGCTGTTGCTGTTGCTGTTGTCGTTGCTGTCACTCTTGCTCTCACTCTTGCTATCCATCTGACACACCTCGCAACTCCCGCAGCATGTCCATCGTAGTGCCAGAAAAGTCGGCGGCCAAGCGCACGGTCGAGGAGTGTGAGTGGGCGACTGGGCAGGGCTCAGTGCGTTTGACCGCTGCTGACCCCAGGCGACCGCATCATGTGTGCTCCCGGCTCGCCGTTCGAGATGGTAGACATCACCATCGACGGGAGGCCATACAAGCACTGGAAGCATGTGAGTGGGCGAAGGCAAAAGCAACTGAGGGCACACACAGAGTGATGGCGCTGACCCCAGAACCCCAACAACTTCCGCGAGTATCTCATTCCCTTCTTCCACGAGTTCGCAGACCGCGAGTTCATCTCGGCCCCCGTCCCCGAACCAGCAGACTACGACGCGCGCGAGCACCTGACCTACAAGCAGGTGTATGACCGGGCGAACGAGTACGGCGCGTGGATGCGCCGCCTGGGTGTGGGGTACAACGACCGGGTTGCCATCGGCGGTGCCAACCAGAGCGGATGGGTGATTTCGTGGCTTGCGACGTTGCTTATTGGGGCGGTTCCGGTGCTTCTGAATGCGACTCTGTGAGTAGGGGTGGTGTACGGGTCGAGACTGGGTGTAGGAACAACTGATTCTTCCCTGCTCGCATTGGACCCGGCTTGCATGCTATGCTATGCTGTCTTGGCCTGCGCTGCAAGATCTGTCGTCGTCTGCTTGCTTGCTCTGCGTGCATCGCAGTATATTTGGCATACACATGAAGCAGCATCATGCAGCTTGCCAGATGGGCAACAGAGGGAGGGGGGAGTGACTCTGGTCCGCTTGGACGGGATGATTCTGCTCCGCAGTGTATGGCACACTTCCAGTGGCAGTTTCTGGTGGCACATGCGGCAGACCACCGCTTCAGCCTCCTGTCGTAGCTCCAGCTCCATTTCTACCTCGGATCATACAGTTACAGGCTAACGCCAGCATCGACGACGCACAGGTCCACTGCCTCGGCCTCGTCGACCCGAAGCTCGTCGTCGTCGACGAGGGCATGGCCAACCAGCTCGGCAAGATCACCCACCTCCTCAAGGGCAAGAACGTCGGCCCGATCTACTGCTGGTCCTCGATCCGCCACCTGAGCCCCGAGGTGCAGCGGAATGTGAAGGAGATTGGCGATGCGAAGACGAGCGACAAGGAGGTCCAGGATGTGCTGAATGGCGTGGGCACGGAGCAGCTGGGTCCCCACAGCGACGGGATTGTGTTCTTCACCTCGGGGTAAGTACTGCCACACTCCTGCCACACTCGTTTGGGACACGATGTTGATATTCAGAACCACAGGATACCCCAAGGCCGTGCTCTCTTCTCAGCAGGCACAGCTCCATGTTGTCATCTCGTCCCAGGTTGGTGAGTGAACTCAATTCCGTGGAGATCGTCTCCTGCCCGACTCGTGTCTTACTGATTTAAGCTATCGCCCGCGCAGTCCTCCGCGCAGGGGGCAGCCTGGCCGACCTCGCCGCACTCATGCCCACCGAGCAGTCCGTCGGCCTTATCTCCATCCCCCTGTTCCACGCCACGGGGTGCCTCTCGATCATGGCGACCTCTGTCGCCCGCGGAGGCAAGCTCGTGTTCCAGCGCCGCTGGAGTGTGAAGGATGCGATCAAGCTTATCCAGGAGGAGAAGGTTGTGTCCATTGGCGGGTGAGTAAGGTTCCACGCACTTCAGTGTGGCATTTCAGTGAGATCGAGGTGAACGACCACTTCCTCTTCCCTGCCCATTCATTGTTCTGTCCCTTGGGCTAACCCCAGGGTCCCCGCCATCGCCACAGCAATCCTCCAGTCCCCCCTCCTCCCGAAGGACCACCAGTTCAGCTCCGTAGGCTACGGCGGCGCCCCGCCAGCGAAGCGCCTCGCCGGCGACATCTCGAAGCGCTTCCCCGGCGCCCTCGTCTCGCACGGCTGGGGCATGACCGAGACGAACGCGCCACACTGCACCGTCATCGGGCAGGACTACGTCGAGCGGCCCACGAGTGTCGGCCCCGTCGTCCCCATCTGCCAGGTGAAGATCGTCGACCCCGAGAACAAGAGCAAGGAGCTGCCCCCTGGTGTGCCGGGTTTGGTGCTCGCCCGTGGCCCGAATATCATGAAGTGCTACATCAAGAACCCGAAGGCGACGGCCGAGGTGCTCGACAAGGACGGGTGGCTCGACACGGGAGACATTGCTATCATGGACAAGGATGGGTTTATGCACCTGTCGGACCGGGCGAAGGATATCATCATCCGTGGTGGTGAGAATGTGAGTTTTCACTGCCTGAGGGTCCAGTGGAGGAGGTGTGCCCTGTGTGAATTCGCCACATTCGTGACCCAAATGCCCATGAGGGGTCATAGCAGCCATAGTTGGCGTGGCCGTCTGGGCAGTATCATCTCAGCACCTCGCTGAGAGGGTTTGGGCAGCGTTGGGCTATCCTCGCGATTATTCACCAATTATTTACCAAGCTCGGTGGTGGCGAGGGGCTCAGCTCCAGCTATCACAACGGCCCGAGCAGTACTGTATTATTGTGGTCTGCCTCCCACGCCCGCTGACGCCAGATCGCCTCGCTCGAGGTCGAGAACGCAGTCGCACAAGACGACCGGATTGCAGAAGTCGCGGCCGTCTCCGTGCCCGACAAGGTGCTCGGCGAGCTTGTTGCTGTCGCTGTCTCGCTGGCACCCGGCGCCACCGCCACACCCGAGAGCGTCAAGGAGAAGGCGGACAAGCTGCTGCGGTACCCTGCTCGTCCGGTGTTCGTCCTTGTACACCCTGAGGAGCTGCGTGAGTACCGTGATGGGAGGAGTCGACTTTGCAATGTTGGGCCGTATACAGTACACCCGTATCATTGCACAAATGACCTAGTGCCGGGCTCAGATCCCTCAGGCTCGAGCACAAGAATTCATCGCTCTAGCCCAGCTTGCACCTACCGTGTTCAATCCGCACTGCCATCCCGCCGAAAACCACTGACGCCAGCTCGCAACGCCAACGGCAAAATCATCAAGGGCGACGTGCGCAAGATTGTACGCGAGGCATACAAGAAGAAGCAGGGTGCGAAGGCCAAGCTCTGAGTTGGCGCTAGGAGCGATAGTCATAGATCAGAAGAGATGGTATACCTTGGTATGAATGAGTTAGAACGACGTCGATGGGGAATGTAGTATGATAGATACTAATCCGAGTGGTGAGGCAGAGAGGCCTTGAGACACTCTCGACCTTCATCCATTCCACGGACTCTCATCAGAACCCTCTTCAGTAGACTTGCTATGGCTCCACCCTCGCGACTGCGTGACATCACTCAACAAGCAAGACTGGCAACTCGTGGTTCAAGAACAAGAGCTAGTATTTAATGACAGCGAACGTTATTGGGCTCTGCGAATGATAGCTGGCGATTTGCCCGAATCACCGGCTGCCATCATAAGTGACCGAGGGTGTCGGGCAAGGTGAAGCTAAGCCTTTATCATCCTCGCCGACAACGTCATGCAAGGAATGAGGTCGAGCGGATATCAGAAGTCTGTTGCCATGATCTTGATTTTCAACAGAGTCATGAACGGCTTGGGAGCTGGGAGGGATATTTTGTGAGAGCCTTAGACCATTGGGCGTCTAGCCAATGCCGCTCGTGTTATCCATAGGAGATGAGCTTGACTAGAAAGTACCGCACGTTCATCTCTGACACCCCGAGTTTGACATTCGTCTCCTGGCCGTCGTCACCTCCCGGTACGCCGACGTTCCATCTAGCTCGATACCCCAGATCGTCTCCGCACGCTAGTCTTACGCCTGACGGCGTTGCACGACGCTAGTGCAGAGTCATGACGGTGATCGTCATGTGACGGCCCCCAACGCGAAGGTATCGCCGGCGGTGCGGTGCACGTTCATGTAGCCTACGAAGCATGATCCAGTTAGGCTTCGGATCTCGGATGGATGGACATGAACGTTGTCGGGGGTCGGGCGATTGGTGGCACTTTAGCTTCAGTAGTCCGATCGGCACTAGCTTCTCCTGCAGATGGCCCTTTCAACTTCTGAAGACGTTGCGCGCCTTGATATGTCCCAGTATAGCCAGAACTATGCTGAGCGGCAGAGAGGGCAATGCTGATGACGTCCGAGAGGTATGGGGTGACTGTAACGGGGTGGCATGTGAGGTTATGAGCTACTTACTGCGGGAGCTGCAATTGCCGTCCACTGCTACAGTACTTAAAGAGTCGCGCAGCCTTGGGGTTCTAGGCAGACTACACAGCTGAAGATCTGCCTGTCCTCACTCGACTACAAGGTGAGAGCGAACGACCCACCACCGCTTACGACAGATGCTCTACACCCCTCTCCTCGCCCTCACACTCGCCCTCGGTGCCACCGCCGCGCCTCTCGAGGCCCGCGCCACATACCCCATCACTGCTGACGGCGTGCGCTGCCGCTCTGGCCCTGGCACCTCCAACTCCATTGTCAAGACCTACGCCGTCAACACGCAGGTCACCATCTCGTGCCAGGCCGCAGGCGAGAGCATCTCTGGCAACAACCTCTGGGACAAGACCGGCGACGGGTGCTACGTCTCCGACTACTACGTCAAGACCGGGTCCACGGGCTACGTCGCGGCCAAGTGTGACGGGGGCACCGGCGGCTCGAGTGGCTTCTGCAAGGAGCTCAACGCGGCAGGCATTGCGCTCATCAAGGAGTTCGAGGGCTTTGTGAAGGCACCGGCGCCGGACCCGATTGGCCTCCCGACCGTGGGGTACGGGCACCTCTGCACGACGAAGAACTGCGGCGAAGTGAAGTACAGTTTCCCTCTGACGGAGGCGACGGCCACCAGCCTGCTCCAGGACGACCTGCCTAGCTACATTAACTGCCTGGGCGGGAAGCTCACGTCGAAAGCTAAGCTCAATGACAACCAATGGGCGGCGGTCGTGTCGCTGGTGTACAATGTCGGCTGTGGCGGTATTGATGGTATCATTGCAAGGCTCAACAAGGGTGACGCTGCTACCACTGTGAGTGGCTCGCGAGTTGGGTTTGATGCATTCTGCTTACACCCCTAGGTCATCGAGCAGGAGTTCCCGAAGTACGTCAACGCCGGCGGCAAGCAACTCCCCGGTCTCGTACGCCGCCGCAACGCTGAGATCGCGCTCGCCAAGACGGCATCGAGCAAGCAGGCTTTCCCGTCGTGCACTTGATTCCTCAACTCGACTCATGAAGGCAACGGCTTGTTACATACAACGTTACCTATTAATACGAATAGAACAAAGTGATAATCAGAGGTAACAATAAATAGTGAAAAAGACGCAGAAATGTCATTGTAAACAATCGAAAATGCACACAGATCGTCCGGCTGTCCGTCCATACTGTGCTTAACGAAGTGCCCTCACAACCCTCGCCGCATCCACAGCCCAGCAGCAACGTCAGGCTCGTTGAACACGCTCATACGATCCTCGCGGAAGTCGTCCTGAATGATGCCAAATGCCCCGGGCTTCATCTGCAGCGAGTTCTTGTTGAACGGGTAGATGTGGTTCCGCCACCGTGTTGAGCTGAGGGGAGTGGAGTTCAGGCTGCTGTTGAACATCGGCCCGCCGTTGGGGTCGAGGTAGTACGCAAAGTTGATAAAGTAGTCCATCATCGCTCGGCTAATCTCGATGTTCTCCTCTGTGTATCCGAGCAGCTCGCTCGCCAAGCCGAAGACAAACGGGACGTCTGTGCCGTGTGCGACTGGTGTCAACGAAGTGCTGACATGGATTTCCTATTGCGTGGCACCTCAAAGCTTTTCCCTTCACGTCAGGCTGAGATGCTCAATCTCATGGTGACTGCCTCTCTTGTATTTGTTATTCGACTACTCAGTTGCGGCTTCTAAATCCCTAGTCGTTCATATTGGGCCAAGTGATGACTCTCTGCCTGCCGACCATGTGCTACTCACTGCCCAAGTGTGGCGAGAGACCAGGCGTCTCACCCTCAAACTCGTACGACCACGTCTTGATGAAGCCATGGGCATTCGCCTGGCGGAGAAACCACCGACGCCGAGACTGAAAAGCCGCATCTGTGATCATTGCTGCGGCTTGCTTGAAGCTGTCATGAGCACCATGAGTCATATATCATGCTCACAGGGCAGAGGTGTTCCACACCTCATCACCGGTGTTGAAAGGACTGTACTCAGCTTGAGTCCCCTCAATACTCACGCTCCCAGAGATGCCACCTCTGAATACCTCTCGATCACCCGCTCCTTCAGGCTCGGGTCAATGGGCTCCGGATACAAGCTATTGAACACATCCTCGATGGTCATCCCCATCTCACTGATGTTGGCGGGGACAAACCCCGTGCCCTCGTCTCGCGCCGTGCCGATGATGAACGGAATGCGAGCAAACTTGCCATCCTTGAGCATCTGGTACGGCGAGGAAGGAATAAGATCGCCATCGATGCTGGGTGCGAAGGGGAATCTGTCATCAATCATCACACCCCCACAACCGCCACCTACGCCAAGGGATACGTTCCACTCATAACCCTGCTTGCCTCGATTAGCGTCTCCGCCGACACCGACTTCAGACAAGCCAGCTTGTCGTCCTGCTCGACACACCCCGCATGCTGCGGGACCAGGTCGAACGCCGATTGCCAAGTACGGTCCGTGGCACCGATCGGCGCTGTTCCCGCCGCGCCGCTCATCATGATCGCACCACGGAAGAGGTCCTGCGTCTCGTTGAGCATCAAGCTGGCAATGGAAATGGCACCGGCAGACTGGCCAAAGATGGTGAGCTTGGCCGGGTCCCCGCCAAAGGCGGCGATGTTCTCGCGCACCCACTGCAGCGCGAGGATCTGATCACGCAGACCGTTGTTGCCTGCCTGTGCGTCTGCCATCTCCCGCCCATACCCCCAGCCCCAGATATCAACCCTGTAGTTGATCGTCACTAGGACGAACGGACGTTGCTGATGTCAGCCATGCATCTGTGCACAGGCTCACAGTGGCGGCGCCATGGTTGACCAAGTTGGGGAGGATGTACTTGTTCCCTGCGCCCGCGGTGAATGCGCCACCGAAGCTGTGCGTCAGCAAGGCAGTGGATCTTGCTCACATCCACACCATGACTGGCAGGCTCTTGTTTTGCCCGATAGTGCCCTCGGGTACTTGGACGTTGAGATGGAGGCAGTCCTCGCTGGTGCCGAAGGGGCCAGTGAGGAGGGAGCCACGCTGGATGCATGCTGGAGGGGGCCAAAGGGCATTCACTGGGCCGGTATACACCTTTGGTCGGGGATGCTCAAAGCGTAGCTCGCCAATAGCTGTTGTTCATATCAGTTCTTGGACCAACACGAAAGGCTTGATCACTTACGAGCCTCGCCGAACGGGATGCCTAGAAACGTCTCCACCCCGAGCACACTGGCTCCAGTCACGCGGATCGGCCGCCCATCACCAGTTGAAGGCGTGATCTGCGTTGAGATGAACGACAACTGGCTGTCATCGCCGGGAATAATAGTCTGCCTCTGGAGGTGTTTGGCTGTGGGAGGGCCATATGGCAGGGCAGTCACTGTGGCGACTAGAAGGAGTAGGTTGAGACGCATTACTGCTCAGGAGGACTGCAGCAAAACCACAGCCCAAGAAAGCTTATATGCACCAGACCATAGCAGTGCAGTACAGAGAGGCGCACGACAGCCTCAGTACATGTACATGATGAGCTGGAGGACATGACGCAGCCAAGATCGTCAGTGTGTGAGATAGGAATGAGGCGCAGAGCACTCAGTGGCTTATTGCCACAAACCTCTGAACTATCCATTGTAGTACGATGGACATTCCGTTCTCGCTTTAGAGTCTATTCATACATAGCACGAAGTTCTACGTTGACGAGATACGAACTGCAAAGTCTTACGGCGACTGCTGGTCGGAATTTAACGAGCCACTCATACAAGATCGAATTTTGTGACATTTCCGCTGCAATTTGAAGTACTTTCATGTCTGTTCATCTTGTTTATAAACTCTTCTGACTCCGGTTCCCACATGATCATCATGAATACTGCTCTCTCCTATTTCATCAATCCCTCACGCTGCGCAATAATCTGCAACGAAATAGCACGTGAGAACCACCTGCTCATCATGAAGTTGCCGACCTGGAAGAAAGTGTGCGGAATTCCTGCGGGGCGCGCGACGCCGTTGACCTCGAGCTCGTTGTCGAAGCCCCATACTTTCTGTGGTCGTCAGCTATCCTACTTGTAGCTTGATGCTCAAGTTTCAGCACCACACACTCACGCCCATCTGTTTGGCCGCTGCAGGGCCGAGCGTCTCCTTGACAGTATCAGGGAAGCCAGTGTACCCCGTCGCGAATACCACCAAGTCGAACTGCTGCGACGTGCCGTCCGTGAAGGTGACAGTCTTGTTTGCATCGAAGGAGGCGATCTCCCCACTCTTGACTTTGATCTTGCCCTGTGCGATCATGTCGGAGCCACCACCGGGAACAGTGAAGTAGTACCCGCCTGCCTTCTCGTACGCGAGGTGCAGCCAACCTGTGCCGTCTGGCCCTGGCCATGTCTTGAAGCCCGCCTTCTTCAGCCCGTCGAGGATGCCCTTGTCCGCCTCGGCGAGGTGCCTGACCGCGCGCTGATGGAAGACCTTGCCTACCTGCTTGGGGAGGCTGTCGGTGATGCGGTCGAGGACTTCGATGGGCTGTTGCTCGAGGGTGTCTTCGACGTATGTGCCGCCGTCTGCTGTCAGTTCTGAGTAGTGCAAATGATGTTGATGGAGATGAGGTTGATCAGTACGGCGGCACTGAGTTTGCCATATCGGCGTGTACCAGCTTGGCGCATACCAGATTGGCGTTCGTGAAAGTGCCACTTACCAAGCAGGACCTGACCATGCTCCAGGCTCATGATGAACGTCTTCGACCGCTGCAGCATTGTGGTATCCACGCCATTGTTCACCAGGTCCACACTGATATCATGACCAGAGGTGCACGCGCCTACGACGAGAGCCCGCTTCCCCGTCCAGTCCTTCCCTCCTGCATGTTGCGACGAGTGTACAATCGTGCCATCCCAGGTGTCCTGCCCCTTAACCGGAGGAGGCATCTTGGCCTTGCCGCCACCCAGTCCAGTGGCCAGCACAACGTGCGACACTGTCATAGTCCGCTCCTTGACACTGCCATCGGGCATCTTGCGAACCACCTTAAATGTCCATTGTTGCTTGCCCTCGTCCCACTTTGTGGCTGAGGGGTCGACCGTGCTCTGTGTCCACACGTTGATCTCCATGGCATCGGCGTACGACTCGAGCCAGTTGGCTAGCTTGCCTGCTGGCATGTACGTTGGCCATGTGGGCGGGAAGTTCATGAGTGGCATGTGGTCGCAGTGGACTGGGTCGTGCAGCGAGAGTGACCTGGGGTAAGCACGTACTACCAATGGAGGCCGATCCATCTAGCTGACGTTGGGCCATGGGTCCTAGTACAGTACACAACTAGGGTCTTTCGTTGTGACACTCACGCATAGCGCTTCCTCCAGTTGTCACCGATACGCTCAAACTTGTCAATCACCAACGACGTCACGCCAAACGAACGCAACACCGCAGCAGTGGCCAGACCGTTGTGTCCGGCACCGACTGCTATCAGCACAGCTAGACACTTGTACTCACTGATGAGCACCTGCGGGTCCTCGTCCAAGAACTCCGCCTCACGAGCCCTCCGCACATCGTACGGCTCCTTGTCGTTGTGCTTGCCGTATGGACGGAGCTTGCCAACGCGCTGTGGCCAGCCATGCACCTCCTCCAGCAGGGTATAGAGGGCGAAGATCTTCCACTGGCCGTCTTCATGCACCAGCCGCGCGATGGCACTGCACTTGCCGACCTCGGTCTCGAAGTCGATGTGCACCCGCACCCATGTCACATCGGGGAACGGGCGGTCGACGTGGGCGCCGACGGGGCTGAGCTTGAAGTCGCGGGCTTTGGTAGCTGTGAATGTGTCCTGTAGCGTGAGCTCATCGTCGATTCTCTCATGACTGTACACTGCGGCGCCAAAGCCCGCCTGCCACTCACAGCAGCAGCCTGCTTGATCGCCTCGCGACCACTGTGTGTGCGGAAGTCATTTTGGAAGGCGAGGACATCACGCCAGAAGACGTCGCCCGAGTTAACGAAGAGGTTAGTGAACGCCGGGGTGTCCTTCGATACAACCGCCTTGTTCAGCGCCGCAACGAACGCCTCGCCGATGGCTTTCTCGTCGATGGACGACGGCGGAGCGTAGTCGGCGTGAGTGGGGAGGCCGGATGAAGGCAGTGTAGGGTTGGCAACGACCATGGTGAGATGACAGTAGCCAGGTAGCCAGAGAAACAACAGGTCGTTATGGGTGGATGTGCTCGGAGGGGGTCGACATGATATCGGAACGAGCGACTGGGTCTCGGATGCGCACAAGCCAACACTGTTCACATGACTAGGTCGGCTCACACGCTCATTGTGCTCTGCAATGCAAAAAGTGGCTGGGATGCATGTTCGTGGCCAAGCAAGTCCTCAGCTGCAGAGGTCATTTCACATACTCTGGTCATGCTTGTTGACATTGGTTATCTATGCTGGATCCATGCCCACCCCTATGGGTGTTGCAACCGGCTGTGACAGTCGAGTCAAACGCTGCTCGATTTGAGTGATCGTTCTGTGCGTCAGTGCAATTGGATCCACGTCGTTACTAGTAACACTCGATAGAGTTATCATGTGCTCTAAGCATCAGCATACAGGTCGGTCTTATTGATGCGCTGCTCACTTATCTGCCACTGCATGAGTCGATGCTCTCGACATCTGACAGATGAGTAACAGAAGACAGGTCTGTGCAAGACCACAGCATGCCTCGGCGATGACCGAGTCCGAGATAAGGTGAATTTAGCCGATCATCTGCTGCGACACGACTTACCGTGTCGTCTCACTATGACTTCGAAGGTGAGCTCTGCAGATCCCGACTATACACTGGCAATGGTACTGCCCGGTTCACCTCGAGCGCAGAACCATTGTGGACGTCATTGCAACACGTGGACACACGATGGAAGGGTGGTACGGTAGGCATCGTTATTCGGTCAACTGAAAAGCCAACGTCAGCCCGTTGGCCTCGCTAACATCTTTCTGCACCACAAAGCTGGGCGATAGATAGTGCGCAGTAAACTCTCAAATATTGCGCCGCCAGAACTGTCAACGAATAGTTGGGATAGAATTTGCTGAGACCATCTTGAAACATGCAACTACTTCATGAGACAGAGGTCTTGGATGTCTACCTGCAGGTCACAGGACACGAAATGAGCACAGCGATCCGGCTATCGTCATGACCATCTACATCTTCATTCCACGTATGTCGATGACCACGCAGTATGCAAACCATGTTCTGTATGACAGATGGTTCGAATCTCGCTCGTTGTACAGACTTCCAAGCTTACGGCCGAGTGGTGGGTACTTTAAAGGCTGGAACGCTTGCCCAACCATCAGGGGCCCATATAGCTCCTCTCCACTAGTCTCGCAGCTACCACAAGAACGCCGGGCAATAGTCATACGCTACACGTCACTGCCCAACACTCCGATGTCGGACGGATCATGACTACTTGCCCTCGTCACAAGTAAACGAGTTTAAACATCGACGACGACGAGGAGAAGTAGTGTCGATCAACCGTAGCCGACGGAGCCGACGACGATCGCAAATGAGATAGCCGTGTCGCCGGCTAAGACTACTTCAACGATGTCCTCAACGTCAGTAGTCGACATGTTGCTTCCAAGCTCATCTCTTCGCCAACAATGTCCACAACAATAGCTCTTGCCGTCGCTGTCCTCGCTGTCGCCGTCACAGTAGCGATCCTTTTGCTGCGCGAACAGTCAAAGTTCAGCAGGTTGCCACCTGGGCCGCCACGGAACTGGCCCATGGGGACCCCAGCTGTCGATCATCCGTGGCGATACTACTACAAACTTTCGAAGCAGTATGGTCCTCTTGTCACGGTGTGGCAGGGAACGCAGCCGAGTGTTATCTGTTCAGACGTAGCGACGTGAGTGGAGCAGGAAATTGTCTTGGAGCGACGTTGCTGATGCTGTATGGCTCTCTGATGCCGGGACCGCACTTGCCGCTTGACATTGCTGCTCGATGTTACTTGAACAGTGCCGACTTCTTTATGGAGAAGCATGCCCGTGACACATCTGACCGACCTCGATCGATTGCGGGAGGTGAGTCGTGGTTGCTCCATGGCTCCGGTTCCACGACTAACGCCCAGACGAGATTCTCTCGCACAACATGCGCATCCTGTTAGTCGGCCACAGCGACCGCTGGCGTGAGTACGACCATTAATCCAGGCTAACGCCCCAGGTCGCCTCCGCAAGGCTCTGCACCAGGCTCTGCAGCCCCAGGCAGCCAAGGCGATCCGCCCAGTCCAAGAGCAGGCCGCACGCGACGTGATCCTTGACGTCCTCGACAAGCCGGAAGCCTTCCAGTCCCACATCTCAACCTACGCCGCCACGCTCGTCGTGCGCATGGCCTACGGCCGCACCGACAGGGCTCGCTACTCCGATCCAGACATCCAAGAGGTCATTCGTGGTGCGAAGAACCTAGGCACAGCCCTGCGGCCAGGCGCTTTCAAGGTTGAAGCGTTCCCGATTTTGCGATGTGAGCTACATTCTAGCCAGACTGTGTGGACCCCCGCCTGACATGTCAGACGTCCCCGGATACCTCAAGGAGATCAATGCTTGGGCAGACGAAGAGCTCAACCTATTCCGCTCGGCTTTCCGAGAAGCTCGCGCACGCATTTCCGAGCACAAGGCGCAGTCGTGCTTCGCTACCTACCTCCTCGAGAATCAAAAAGACCTCCAGCTGCAGGACGACGAGATCGCGTACCTCCTCGGCAGTATCTTCGGCGCTGGGAGCGACACGTCCTCGTCTGCAATCACGATATGCGTCATGGCCGCCGCGGTGTACCCCGAGGCCCAGAAGCGTGTGCAGGAGGAGCTGGACCGAGTGGTGGGTAGGGAGCGGTTGCCGAACTGGAATGATTTTGAGGATTTACCGTGAGTCCGACCTTTCATCAACCCCCGCCCTCCCTTTGAAAGACACCCCTCTTCTTTTCCAATTTCCGCCCCGATCGTCAAGCAACTCCCACTTTTGCTGACCCCAGTGTCCTCCGTGCCTACGTCGCAGAAACGTTCCGGTGGCGGCCAGTGTCGTCCGGCGGCTTCCAGCACCGCACCACCGCAGACATCGCGTACGGCGACTACCTCATCCCCGCGGGCACAGCCATCACAGGCAATCACTGGGCCATTCACCGCGATGAGGCGTACTATGGGCCGAATGTCGAGGACTTCAACATCGACAGGTGGCTCAGTGACGATGGCGAGTTCAAGTCCAGCATGAAGAACTACCAGTTTGGCTTCGGGCGTCGCGTGTGCCCCGGACAGCATGTGGCCAATAACTCGGTGATGATCAACGCTGCGCTATTGCTGTGGGCGTTTAATATCGCAAAAGCAAAGGACGAGAGTGGAAAGGAGATCGAAATCGACACACTCGCATTCACGAACACGGCTAATTCACACCCTTTGCCGTTCAAGGCTGCGTTCACACCCAGGCAGGATGTCCAGAAGCTGAGGACGACTGTCCTGCAGGAGGCGGCGATGGGCAAGGTCGACGGATGAGAGCGTTGCAGAGGGAAAAGATACGAGCAAAGAGAAGAGAAATGTAGCAAAGGGAAGAAAGACGTTGCAAGCACCGGAAAAGAGAACAGCTGGAAGACGTGAGGGGATGCCTAGGAGAGTGGAGAGATAGCTGAGAAGAGCAAAGACCCAGCCCATGACACCACAATTGTTGTACACGAAGACGAGACGAAAGCCAGAACGATCATAGCTTCATTATGCAAGAGAGTGTGCACCGAGTCTCCTGACAACACCGCTGCGCTAATGATACATCTCTACCATGCAATCTACTTCTTCCTCACAGACATCATGACCACATCCCCCTCGTCGAGGTTCACGCTCGCCAGCGTCGCAACGTTGTTCATCACCTTGCCGTTGAAGTCGAGCTTGAGCCTCGATATCGGCAAGTCCGCGTCCACGGCGCGCTTGATGCGCTCGCGCAGCTGCCCGAACGTAGTGTTGACAGGCACGTCCGGCACATCGATGATGCTCCCATTGAGCTTCCACTCTGGCTTGTCCGGCATGGATGGTAACTGCACAGACACGACAATGGGCTGCGGGTGCAATGACAGCCAGTCGATCTCGCTGTACAACTGCCCACCAGGCAGCTTGTCCACACGCGCACGCTTGACTGGCCGTGGTGAGTCTCCGGCGTCTCCACCCGCCCCATCCGGTGCGCCTCGCAACATTGCCGCCCGCGCCGGGTTCATCGCCACACCAGCCCCAGCAGGCGGCTTGGCTGACTTGATGCCCGGTCCTGCTTGTGGCCCGACAGTGTTGATCGGCTTGTCGGAGATACCTGCTGCCTCCTGGGCACGCCGGCGCTGGTCCTCGGCGCTGAACTTGGCCTTGAACGTAGATTGTGTTTGAGCAGCAGATGCAGTGTGGCCGTCCCAAACAAGCTTCTCGCGCTCCTTCCGCTTCCGCAAGTCCTCCTCCTCCCGCTGCTTCCTCGTCGCCTCATCCTCCTCGTCGCCGAACAGATCAGTACGCGCTGACGCGAGGTTGCGTAGCGACGTGGTGATGTCCGCTCCAACCTGCAGCTGCTGCGCCTGCTGCCTGCGTGCCTCGAGCTGGTTCTTCTGGTCCTTCCACCGCGGGTCGAGCAGCTCGATACGGATGTGCTCGGACAACTCGGACTCTGGGATCGAAGCACCACAGTACGGACACTTGGCTGTTGCCACGTAGCCAGTGTGGTGCACCTCCTTCCGCTTGTAGTCCTTTTTGATCTTGATACCCTTGCTCTCCATTGCTGCACGCTGCACGTCGCGAGCACGCGCCTGCTCCTTCTCCGCCTTGATGCGTTCGATGCGTGTCTCCTCGTCCTCCTCGTCCTCCTCCATGTCCACCTCCTCGATGTCATCTTGCGGCGCAGCCGGAGCAGCCGGAGCAGCCGCTGCAGACGCGGAAGGCACAGACGCCGGTGCAGCAGGAGCAGGTGCAGCAGGCTCCTCCATGAGCATAGCGGCCATGCGACGCTCGGCCATGCTCATCTCGCGCATTTTGTCGATGCTCGTCGGTGGCGGCAGCTCGAGCTCCATGTCTGTCTGGGTGAACTCGATCGTCTCCACAGTGACAAAGTCCTGCCAGTCGATCTCGGCAAACGCCTTGGCCTCCTCGTCACGCTCCAGGTCCTCTGCAGCTGCACGCTTCCGGCGCCCCATCTCCCACTGAGCCCTCAGCTTCGCCTCCTCGAGCGTCTTCCACTTCGCCTGTGGGTCTGCGTCCGCCTTCAAGATCGCCTCGACCTGCCCTGGTGGCGGGTGCATGATCTTCTGGTAGCTCTCCACCATGCGGTTATAGTAGCCGTAAAGCGAGTGGGTCGGTCGCAAGAAGTCGAACTGGTAATTACGACCCTCCCTGCGTGACAGAGCCTCCAGGAACGACCGTCCTCGCCGGGCATGGAACAGCGCAGTGAGTCGCAGAACGTCCAAGTCCGCAGCTGTCACACCGGGCAGGTCGACCTTGAAGTTCCACTGCTTTGGCTCATACCCAGGCATGAAGGGCTCCTCTGCAGGCGCCGGAGCAGGAGCAACACTGGCCCCCGGTGTCCCTGTCGCTGGTGTTATACCTCTGGCCTGGTCATCCAGATCCTCCTGCGACTTGGCAACCCTCCACTTGTAGTACGCATGATACGGGTCCTCCTCGTCCAAGAACACGAAGCGAGGGTCAGTCTTCTGCGACTCGCGAATACGGTCCTCCAACTCTCTCGGCTTTGCAGTCTTGGCCACCGCCAACGCCGTTTTGTCAATGATCTCTGATCCAGTCAGCACATACTACACCCTTCACAGCTCCCTCCCTCACTCACTCATCATGTCTGGCGGAGGGTAGATGATCCCCCTGACGAGCTTGTCGCTCAACCGCGGCGGCCTGTACTCGCCCTCGTCCGCCCCGTCCTCCACCGTCGCAGCGGCCCCGTTGGGCTTGCGCAGCTCATCCTCGCCCGCATACGAGTGCACCGGCTTCGGGAGGTTGAGCGCAGACATGGCGAGGTGGTGCTGTCTGCTTTCCACCGATCTAGAGTCTTTTGGATGCAAGCTGCAGAAGTCTATTGCTCGCCGTTGCCACCATAACAAGCCTCGAAGAGATCGAAGACAGTAGAGGAGGTCGGCGTTTCAGCCATGTGGCAGAGTGAGGCACGTGCCACGCGAGTGACTTTGACTTCTCATCCCGTGTTGTTGTGTTGTTGATCAACACGGCCCACTTTGTGATTTCTGTCGTTGTCTACTGTCTTCTCGTCTTCTAGTCTGCTTCGTCGCTCATCAACACCACGATAACATGCCGCAGGTGGTGCAGCAGCAGCAGCAGCAGAGGGGGCAAATGGGTCCCCCGCTCACGGTGCCTGCAGGCGCTTCTGTGCGCCCCGGCGGCCCCTCAGTAGCTGCAGTCAAGAGCTCCCTCCTTTCGCCAGCCTCACCGTCTAAACACGGACGGCCCCCTACGCAGCAGCAGCTACCTCAGCATCAACAACGCTTGTCGATGCCACCTCCACGGCTTACACCTTCCAACGCCTCCAGCACGTCGTCTCGCCCCAGCCTCACGCATTCGGAGGCATCGTCGGACGGATACCGTCGGAGCCACAGGTCCAGCTTCGACGAGCGGGTCAAGACACCACTGCAGGAGTTGCACATGATGAACGACAACTCGTATGACATTGATGTGCAGTTTGACGGACTCCTAGTAAGCTGAATAGATGCGCAATCAGGGTGAGTGCTGACTTTGCAGGACCAGTTGGAAGTGCCGTCATCTGTTCGCATGAAGTTCGCTACGGTGACAAAGGATGTGAAGCGGAATATACTCGACTCGAGTATGAACAGCAACCCAGCCCTTCTCAACAACCTCGCACTGCCCCTCCCGCCATCGCACGAGCGCGATATCAAGGGCAAGAAGTCCACACCGAAGCTGCGCAAGGCCAAGTCATCCTCCTCTGTCCGCGGAGACGCTACTGCCCGCGGCAACAGCACTGTCAATGTTGGCAAAGACCAGTATCAGATCGTTCGCCCGGGCCACTCCAGGGGCCCATCGACTCAGTCCAACTTCTCTAGCACCTCACGGCCAGCTACCCCTAGCCGGCCGTCTAGTGTGTTCCTGCCGCAGTCACCTGCACGGCGGGGCGAGAAGATCGGGCCATACGAGGGACCGGAAACCTACGTCAGGTGGCTGGAGAGCTTCAAAGCCACAGACTCGGCTATGGACGTGGACAAGGCGAAGAAGCTGCGCATGCTGCTCCGCCATGAGACGACAGGCTGGGTCGCGGCGTTCTTGGACGCGGGAGGGTATGCTCGTATACTGAACCGCGTGCAAGACCTGCTAGACGTCGAGTGGCGCGAGGAGCAACACGACGACAAAATGCTGTACGAGCTTCTCCGCTGCGTCAAAGCATTGAGCACGTCGGAGGTCGGCAAGGCAGCTCTGCGAGCAGCCCACCCCAGACCATTCCCGGGCCTCTCAGCACTGCTCTTCTCCGAGAAGAAACCAGGCGACCTCGCCTGCCGACAAATCATCATCGAGCTGTGGCTGTTCTACTTCGAGCTCTTCCCGCGAGTGCAAACTCCAGAAGCAAGCGGCAGCGCTGTGCGCTTCGCCACACCATCGCCCAAAGTCAACGCTGCGATGTTCGTGCGGTCTCTACTCCTCCCTCCAGCTGAGAACAAGGCCAAAGACTACCACGAGTTTATCACGACTGCACACCGCCCACGCATCTTCAAGGCGTGGGTGCAGGAGATGAGCGATATCTGTCGCGACTACTTTTGGATCATGTGCCATGGGTCGAATACGCTATGGCGCCTAGAGGAGGTCGACGAGAAGCTGGTCGAGCGGCCGGTTGCCCCTGGTGGTGCGACGGGTGGAGTCGAGTTTGAGGCAATGGGTTATGTCGTAAGTCATCTAATCTATCAATGGGCCTCGCTGATCTTCTAGACTACACACTTTCGCTTGCTGAACACGCTGGCAACCACACTGCAGGAGGAGAACCCAGAACAGGGACGCCAACTGCATCATGACTTGATGATGTCGGGCCTGGATCGCATCCTAGTTGTGAGTATCATTCATGACAGCTGGGACCTGACACCAGACCCTCCGCAAGGCATCAACAACATACTATCCCACACTCCACCTCGAGCTGGCACGCTACGTCGAGGTGCTCAGGCGCTCGGCAGAGGACGGAAAGCTGCCATACCTCATCGGCAAGATGGTCGGGCCCCCGCCCGAGGAGCTGCGCCTGCACCGCTCAGCGAGCGAGTGGCTGCCTCGCGTCAATCTTGACGGACAGATCTAGAATGTAGTGTTAACGCGATAACGACCACGGCAGGCCCATAGACTAGTGTTACCTCTACCGTTGTGCATTATGAACGAAGTGTATACGCGGGGTGTGGCGAGCTTTGCTAGTCTGTTGTCGTCGGAGAGTTGATCCTGGAAGGACTATCTGAGAGGTCTGTCAGACAAAGCTGTGTCTGAGAGAACTCCGCATGGGCTTTAGGCTAGTGGTCAGAGGAGTTGGGTTACCACAGGAGACGAACGATCAGTGACGTGAAACAGTCGGGGCTGTTCTGTCTGAGTGTTAAAGAGTTGTCGCAGTCGCCGATGCTGAGATGGGCTCAATGCATGCAGTCTAAAATCCCAGCCGTCGCCCCGATGCTCTAACTTGCAGTGCGTATAGTATGCGTGTTGATCGCCTCAACCTAGTGGGAAAGGAAGCGGCGGCCCTTTGCCCTCCGCCTGGCGAGCATCTTGCGCCCAAGTCGTGTCCTTGCGCGGGACAGGAAGCCGTGCTTGCGCTTTCTCCTCCGCTGTGATGGCTGGTACTCCATTCCAAACGTCCTAGTGCGCACGCCGCCGAGCTCGAGCAGTGTAGGCGAGGTCGTCGGCATCGAGATCCTCGAGAGTAGAGATGGTCCGAATGTCGCAGGAGGCAGTCGGGACAGAGCCGAAGTCGAGGCGACGCGAGGCGCCATTCGTGCGATGAGTGGGATCGAAGCCGGTCCTGGCGCAGCAGCAAGAGCCGCCGGTGCACGGAACAGTGCGCGAGGGAGGCGGGGCATGTCGTGGAGCGTATAGTTGTTGTTGTTGTCGCTATCGAAATCGAACTCGGCGTCGACAAAGTCACTTACTCTCGATGCTTTCGGTGAGCGGGAGAAAACAGCAGAATGGTCAGGAAATTATATCCGCCCTCCACCATACACCCTCCCTCATGTCATAGCTGGCAACTTTGTTGACCACTGCGATCTAAACCTATACTCTATCCACCATGGCAGCAGCACCGGCCATCATCACACAGCCGCCTGCGCCGACGGCGACGCGCGAGAGCCGGATTGCGACGCACTCGCACATCAAGGGGCTGGGGCTGGCCGACGATGGGACCGCGATGGAGCAGTCGCAGGGCTTTGTGGGGCAGCGGAACGCGCGCGAGGCGCTTGGATTGCATCTGGCATTGTTGAAGCAGGGGAGGCACTCGGGGCGGCCGTTGTTGCTCGTAGGGCCACCAGGGACGGGTAAGGTGAGTTGGTGTGGCAGGCAGTTGTGCGAGCATTGCTCGTGCAGCAGCTGCAAGGGGCGGCATGAGCAGAGGAGCAAGCAATGGTCGATGGAGGTGCCGTAGGCACTCACCATCACGACGGGTCACTCTATCCTGGAAAGGAAGAAGGGGCGGGGGCTCTAATAAACCTTGAGCATGCTGACATCAGACTGCACTCGCTGTTGCCCTGTCACAGGAGCTCGGAAGCAAGGTGCCATTCTGCGCTGTGGTCGGGTCTGAGGTGTTCTCTGGCGAGGTGAAGAAGACGGAGGTGCTGGGCAGTTGTTTCCGGCGAGCAATAGGTGGGTACAGCGATGGCAATGGACTGCTATGACATTGGACTGCCCTTGGCAATGGTCAATGATACAATCCTCATTGACACAGCTGACACCAGGACTCCGCATCAAGGAGACCAAGGAGGTGTACGAAGGCGAGGTCACCGAGCTCACCCCCTCCGAGGCAGAGAACCCCCTGTCGGGCTACGGCAAGACCATCTCCCACGTCATTGTCGGCCTCAAGACCGTCAAGGGAACAAAGCAGCTGCGCCTGGACCCATCAGTATACGAGGCGATCCAGAAGGAGCGCGTCGTCGTCGGCGACGTGATCTACATCGAGGCAAACACCGGCGCTGTCAAGCGCGTGGGCCGAAGCGACGCCTATGCCACCGAGTACGACCTCGAGGCGGAGGAGTACGTCCCGTTGCCCAAGGGCGACGTGCACAAGCGCAAGGAGCTGGTGCAGGACGTGACCCTGCACGACTTGGACATGGCCAACGCCCGCCCCCAGGGCGGACAGGACATCATGAGCGTGATGGGCCAGCTGGTCAAGGGCGGGCGGACAGAGGTGACGGACAAGCTGCGGCGCGAGATCAACAAAGTGGTAGACAAGTACATCGAGCAAGGAGTCGCCGAGCTCGTCCCCGGTGTGCTCTTCATCGACGAGGTGCACATGCTCGACATGGAGTGCTTCACGTACCTGAACCGCGCGCTCGAGTCCCCGCTGTCCCCGTATGTCGTGTTTGCGTCCAACCGCGGCATCTCGACAATTAGGGGCACAGAGTACGACGGCGGGTTCTCGGCCGGCATCCGCTCGCCACACGGCATCCCCGTCGACCTGCTGGACCGGTGCATGATCGTCAAGACCGAGCCGTATAGCCGCGACGAGATCCGCAGCATCCTCGACTCGCGCTGCAAGGTTGAGGGTATCGCTGTGACGCCCGAGGCGCTGGACAAGCTGGCGGACGAGGGCGACCGCACATCCCTGCGTTATGCGCTGCAGCTGCTCACGCCGGCGGCTATTCTGGCTCGCACGGCCGGGCGCGCAGAGGTGGTGCCGGACGACGTGGGCGAGCTCGAGGGTCTCTTCCTCGACACGAAGAGGAGTACGGGTGTGCTGAGGGAGCAGGACAGGTCGGCAAAGGTGTACTAGATGTAGCATGTGATCAACCAGAGCGGCAGAGGCTGACCGGCGACGCTGACGCTGATAGCTGGCTCGAGATGCTGAGACGGTGTAACAGCCCTCTTTTGAATCGCAGGTCACTGACCCACAACTAACACCAGTCATCTCCGAGATACATAATGACCCTCGGCTGAATTACTCGTCTGGCCAAATCTGACTCTCGCGACTGTCAAGAGTTTTCCCGTTTTCCAGTTGGCAAGAAAGGCGTCCACAGTCAAAGGACACACACATCCATCCTCATATTTCCAGCGCAAAGACGATGATCACCCACGACGGCAACCACAATATACCTGTGACCGGCATTACGACACATCCACACCAACATGTACCATCAGGACACCATCAGGACACCACCAGGACACCACCAGGACACCACCAGGACACCACCAGGACACCACCAGGACACCACCACAACACAAAGCAACCAACTCCACCACCACTGCCACTCCGACCCTACCCCCATTATATTGCTTTCCCATCTAGCCTGACACAACAGATCCGCCTACAGAGCCTCTCTATGTCCGACCCTCCCTTGCACACATAATATCCACGACCCTATGAACACACTAACCGCATAGCTATACATACACATCTAGATAATGTCCATCTATCCCCATCGTACTCATACGATTCCCCTACTCGACCTTGACCTCCCGCTCATCCGCACTCGCACTCGCGCTCACACTGGCCCCGCCACTCCCACTCCCTCCGCCCCCGCCTCCGCCCTTCCGCCCGCCCCGCTCTTTGACCTGCTGCATTCGATAAGCCTTGTACTGGCTCTCGGACATGGCTGAGCCGTCAGGGTTCACTGGCAGTGGGTGGGTGATGGCACACTGTTGTCCCTGGTCGGATTTGTCTTCTGTCAGCAGGCTCCATGGGGTTGGTTCACATCTCCGTGAGGAGGTTACTCACGATGCCGTGTCAATGCGTCTAACCGGGCGAAGCGCTTCCCACACCCCTCACACTCGAACGGCCGCTGCCCCTCGTGCAGGAGCATGTGGCGCTTGCAATCGTGTTGGCGTGCAAAGCCGACGATGGCCTTCGGGCAGCCCTCGTACTCGCACTTGTAGGGCCGTTCGTCGTTGTGCGAGCGGAGGTGGCCCTTGAGGTTGAAGTGTCGTGTGAAGGTGCTGTTGCATCCAGGGACTGGGGTTAGCGGAGACGGAGGAGGGGCCAAGAGGCAATGAAGGCAAACGGGGGACTCAAATCAGGATGTACGACCCATGATGATCAGGAAGCACAAAGCAGTTGAAGCAAGGCAGTACACTCGGTAGGTGATGCAAGCAGGGCGAGAGCCCAACGACAAGATCTAGCCTGCGGAAGGCAAACTGCTATATTGACATTGGTTCGAGCCCTCGTCACCGACATAGGCAGCAAGCGTAAGGACGCAACAGACACCACAGCATGAAAGATCAATGCACACGACTGGACGCCCATGACAGCCAGCATGGGCCAACCAGCACACGCCAGACAGCGCACGCCAAACAACACCACACGCCACAGCACTACACACTAGAGCACACCACCACGGACTGGACAACACAAGAAAGCAGGACACAGCTCCACAACGGCCACTCACTCGGACAATGGAATATCCCACTATTTGTCCGCCTGCTCTGACTCGCCACCTCGGTCGCCATACTCGTCACCTTCATCTTCGCGACCTTTATGCGCTGCTGTTCGCGCTGCTGCTCGGTGTTGAACATCTCGGGGTTGACGCCCTCGGGCATGTCCATGCGCGAGTGGTGCGAGAACGACGACCCCTGCGACGAGACCGAGAGTGCAGGCGACGCGGAGCGCTGTGACGATGCGGACGAGTGCCGCGAGTGGGACATGGAGCGCCCGCGCATCGTTGGCGGGAGGAGGGTCCCGTCGTCGGGGTTGGTTATTGCGTTGAGGAAGTCGGCGCTGGGGTCAGCGGTAGCACCATATCACCATATCATAGCAGATCCAGCGAGTTTCCAAAGCCATATCAGGGAAGGCAATGAGCCATCGAGTCTCCCAGAACCATATCAATGAGGAAAGCGTCACTTACGTCGATCCACCAGCACCCACACCCCACCCTGATTCCGACTGCCCTGGGCGCCCAAAGTCCTCACTCCTTACACCGTACCGGTGACCCATGCCCGGCCCGCGCTGTGCTCGCCCCGTCAGTGCACCGGGCACAGTAAACTCGACGCCATAACCTGGTGTACCTGCCCCCGCGGCGTGGTGCGTCGTGCCTTCCGCAAAGGAGCGCCGACGAGGATTCCCCGCTGGAGCCTGCAACCCTCCCCCAAGAGGCTGGTAAATCGGCGCTGCCGCCGCCTGCGCGACAGGGGGCTGCACCCCGAGCTGGTGGTAGAACGCCATCGAGGTCGGCGAGAACTGCCCCGGCTCGTAGTTGAACGTGTCGGATGTTACGCCCTCTGTCTGGAGCTGCGAGAGGCGCGCACGCTGCTGCGAGCGGATATCCTCGATCTGCTGGTGCAGGTGCATGTTCGTGTCGCTACCGGGCAGGGTGCGCGGGTCGAGCGTGCTCAGCTGTGTGGGGTCGACGGCCTGGTTCATCCGCCAGGCGTTGATGTCGTTCCACTGCGCGGCGCCAGTGTCCACCGCACTCCCCTGCATCGCCTCGGTGAGGTTGTAGCCTGCCAGTGGTCCCTGCATGAGCTGCACGGCTGCCTGGCGGTCGAATGCGCCGCCGTCGGTCATGAAGGACTCGGACTTGGCTCGTGGTCGTGGAAGGCCCGGGTCGAGAGCGCCGGGGTAGACGTTGGTCGCCCATGCGTCCTGGAACGAGCCGGAGGGGCCAGCAAGGCCGGGCTGCATGTTGTCACCGGCGACTGATGAACCGTTGGTGACTGATTGCTGGGACTGCCGTTGTTGTTGTGATTGCTGTTGCTGCTGCTGTTGCTGCTGCTGCTGCTGCTGTTGTTGAACCTGCTGGTGCTGGGCTTGCCACTGGGCATTCGCACGTCGCAGAGCAGCGTCGAAATGGCCTCCACCGTCCTTCAGACCACTGATGGGCGTGCTTGGCTGAATGGTGATCATCGGCCCGTCTACATTCGGCGCGATGGGACTGATGCCAGCCATGCCAGTGAGGTGCTCCAGTGCCGGATTCGCAGGCGGCAGCAGGCTGTTGCCGAACTGTGATGTCGACGAGCCAGCCTGCGTGTCCACTGTCGGGCGCGAGGCGGCTGGTGGGATCGGGGCCGCCATAGGCCGGTATGAGGGTGAAGAGGCGCCGCCACTGCTGCCGGGGATGATGAGGGCCGGGGGTGATTGCGGCTTGTTGTATGGCGATCCTTGTAGGCTCGTCGCAGCGCTGGCACGGGCCATGCCTGACACAGGGGGTGAGGGGGCGGCCATGCTCGGTGTCGTATATGGACTGGGAGACCGTCCTATGCTGGATGCTGAGTCTTGGCGAGTATGTCCAGAGACGAGTGAAGGTTGGAAAGGCGACGCAACGCGAGATAAGTCTCCTGGTGTCCCATGGGAGGAAGCATTGGATATACTGTTGCGTCAGCGATGAACTCGACGATTCCCATCACACCTCCCTCACAGACAACAAATTCGTTGTCGTGTGGCCACACTCATGCCCGGAGCCCACTCACATCCTCTGCAGCTCGTTCAGCTGCTCCTCAAAGTTCTCTCCCCCGGCACCCAACTGCTGATCCCCATGCCAGCTCCCACGATGGCTGTCTGCATCTGCGTTCAGGTCGCTTTGTTGTGTCAAGTAGTCTTGTGTTGACCAGGCGTCCTGTGACAGTGTGCTCGTGTCCTGCGCCTGGCCCTGGCCGTACAGATCCGTACTAGACCCATGGCCTTGTCCATACAGATCTGTACTAGACCCATGTCCCTGTCCGTACAAATCCGTACTGGACCCATGTGCTTGCCCATACAAATCGCTGCTCGACCCGTGCCCCTGTCCGGCGACCGAACCATACTCGGGCTGCTGCTGTAATTGATGTTGTTGTTGGTACCCGTACCCGGCGCCTGGATCTTGCTGTTGCGACTGGTACTGCCCCGCATACTGCTCCTCGCCATACCCCCGTTGTTGCTGATATTGCAAGGGGTGCCCGCTCGTGGATGCAGTTGCGATGAGCGTGCTACTCGACGACGGGTCGAATGGGACCGACTCCTTCCGCTCGACATTATCGCGTGGGTCATTGGACATCATCGTATCGCTACCCCCTGTGCCCCTACTCGGCTGATATTGGGTACTTTGCTGGTACTGCTGCTGCTGCTGGTGCTGCTGGTGCTGCTGGTGTGGATGTTGAAACTCTTCTTGCAGCATCTCGACGCCCTCGCTGTGGAATGACTGTGGCTCCGCGCTCAGCGGGTTGTCCCCGATCTGCTGGGCATAGATGTCACCGAACTGCCCAGGTCCAGAATACGACGTCGAGGGGTAGTCAAGCGAGCTCTGACCCGAGTCCTCAGAGTTCTGATGACTGGGAGTGTGATGCTGCTGCTGCTGCTGGCTGCTGAAGAATGTGTCAAAGGAGGGTGGGGAGGCCATCTTGCCGGGATCGATCCTCAGCACTCGAATTGCGAAATAGCTCTATACCGCGCCTGAGGTCAGCAAGAGGTCAATACAGCAATACAGCAGAATCTAGAACCGTCGAAAGCCAAGCCAGTGCTGTAGGCAGCACGCCCCGCATGTCCAGCGATTGATGCCTGACACTGCGAAGCTCCCGAGAAATAATAGGCCATCATCACGCATCACCCACCACACGCAGCCACAGAACCCCTTAGAAAGCAGCATTGCGCGCTCATAGCCCAACTAAACTCACCCCATTCAACAACTCGCACTCGACGACACAAGACACCCAAAAGGAGATGGATAGTAGATGGTCAATCGATAGTCGCCTGCGCTCTCGGACTCCAGATGATAGCCGGTGGGCGATCAAGCAGGGCCGCCGGCCTGTCGTGCTTGTTCCGCCTCGTGCGTCGTCGTATACGCCGCCGAGAGCGTGTTCCGGGACCTCAGGGGCCAGAGAGATAGTGGATGCTAGAGAATACAGACGACGGAGCAGAGTGCCGTGCTCGTTGGCGGACAGACAGACAGACAGATGATGATCGATGATCAACTCGTGGTGACTGGCAGTGGGGATGGATGGACGTCGGGAGCAGCGATGTAAATGGGAGGAATTAGGAAGTAGATTGGGGGTGGATTTCCTATTTGGATTGCAATAGGGCTGTTTATCCGGATTTGTGCTATTGCGTATTTCCGGGTTGGTTGAATCGCTGTAGGTCAATCGCGGTAGGTCAAGTGAAGTGGTCACTGTCCTCTTTATCCAAGTTTCGACAACAACTACTACTGCATCAAGCACCACTCACTCCGCATACCGTGTCGATCTCATACAGCACTGCAGTAGTAGCGATCGAAGCGAGTGAGATGGAGCAGCAGACTTCAGCCTTAGCACCAGAGCAGATCGCACAGCCATACTGCAAAAGCCACTACCACCACATCCGCCATCGGACCTGATATTGAGCTACAGTACGCTGACACCCTGCACCCATGCGGACCACAGGCCACAGACCTCATCCCAGCCGCCAATCTGGGCCACAGTAGTATATGCCATACCCAGAACGGCATGCAGTACGGCGTAATAAGCTGTGCTCGGCGTCGATGGCGCGAGGTGCGGGCGGAGGCTCGGGGCTGTGTCAGGCAGCACTGCCCCGAGGAGCCGCTTGCACCGCCTCAACGGCGGCGTCGAGCAAGTTTAGTTTCAGCGTTACACGGGCGAGTGGTTTGTTCCTGCTTCATGTTTATCTGCACAGCACTTCATTTGGTTATCATGTCCGAGGCGGGGGTTGGGAATGGGAGGTACGAGGTGGGCTGCATGCATACAGACTCGCTTGGCAGATCTTCGACGACTGAGATCAGGCTGTTAGAGGGCTATTTCGAGAGCTCGTAGTGCAGATCAAGTAGTCTGAAGCAGATATCAAGGCCATGTAGAGGATCCCCCGCACGTCTGAGTCTCTTTAGCATACTCAGAAGAAGTAGACGTTCAGCACAGTAGCAGATAGTTTGGTTCAGTTGAGATGAAGAGCAGAAGAATTGGAGGAGGTTCCCGGACCAAACAAACCGCAGATCACTAGGTTGCCGACCCTTGCCGAATTTCACTCACCTCTCACTCGTCCACTTCCGCCGCCATGAACTCGCCTCGAAGCGTGTGGTATTCGTTTGCAGTAAGCTCCTAAGCCTGACAGCGGCTGACCCCCAGGGCCTCAGCGCCCTCACGCTCGGAGGCTACATCTATGCAAAGCAGCAGAATGCAAAGCGGTGGAGCGAGAAGAAGGCGAGGGAGCTGAGGTGGGGCACGACGGAGAGTCAGTTGCTGCCGAGCGACCAGATGCCAGGTGAGTCGGGAGAGCGACAGTTTGTGATAGAGAGGGGCATGAGAGGCTGCTCAGCATGCTAGCAGTGCTTGTAAGCGAAAGGAGCTGCGAGTCCAGTAGAGTGGGGACCAGGTCAGACAGAGCAGCATTTGTCTAAAGACTCTCTCGTCTACCGATGTCCTGTGCATAGACCACCGCAACTGGAACACTCCATGCGTGATATAAGGCAACTAATTCCTGCCACTGCATTCTAGCGTACCTCTGAGAGCTTGAGCAGTAGTAGCTAACATTTTGCAGCTGAGAAAACCCGCACCGAAGCAACAACAAAAGCAATCACACCCCCACCACCACCACCAGCAGTCCCAGAGCAACCACGGATCTAGCATAGCAACGATGCATCGCATACTCATCCACACGTACACGTACGACGTGGTCATACATATCAACCTCTGTGTAGCAGTTGCTTTGTTACCACTTCTTCGATTCCAGTTCATAGCAGCCAGCTGACAGTTTGAACTGTTCGACTTTGGCTCGCTTCAGAGCACAGACCGGAGGCCGGACCATCTTCACTCCGCACGCCTTTCGTCTTTCGTCTTTGTTGTCTGCCGTCAACTTTATCTTTACCACTCCTCCAACACACAATGGCCCCCCGAAAAGGCCCCAACCCCTTCCTCATGCTGGGGATCTTCCTCGCCGGCTCCGGGTCGTTTATCTATCTCGCCAATCGCCGGGGCCAGGACCCAAACCACTCGAAGAAGAGCTACCACGGTCCGCTGCTGGGTGATGGGGGCGTGAAGATCGATGTCGAGCCGGGGAAGAAGGGGGTGTGGTAGGAGCACTAGTGTTGCACTAGTGCGGCAGCACTAGTACGACGGCACTCTACTCCAAGGGGCAAGACTTTGTCAGTGGTGTACTTTGCCACTGGTACTCGACCCACCTGAACGCTCGGCGACGCTTGGGAGTTGGAGTCAACTCGCGGCGTCGCTCGGTGCACAACGCTCCGCCCTCCTCCGAGGCATATGCCGACGCCGACGTAATGATGAGGCGCATACGACGACTTTGGAGGGGGATTCGGGTTACATTGTGAGTGTTGTGCAGAGGTGAGGCTGACTTCAGTGTACAATAGCAATATGCATTGCATGATATATGCCGTTGGTTTGGAGTTGCAGGCGGGGTTGGAATCAACTTGTCTGAGATGAGAGACATCACAGTGCAGTGTATCAAAAGCAAGTGTATGGTGTATAACGTGTGTGGACTCAGAGGGCGCACTGTGGGTAGTGTTCACGCATCGTGGGTAACGTTCTGATCGGGTTTCTTGCCCTGGTGTCCACGCCGATTGAATGAGGTTGCACTGGTTGTCGTGAACGCGGAGGATGGTTCGGCGACACAGAGATGGGTAGATGACGCTCGAGTGACAGCAAGATTCAATTCTTCTGCGATATCAATGTTATCATGTCATCAAGAAGCAAGACCAGAGGCGGGGTCCCCCCAACCTATGTTGCAGGCGACGAAGGCTAAGCTACATCCCAGACCACAGAGGCTAACCTTCAGACCTAACGACAACGACTAACCTACAATCCAGACGACAATTAGACAAAGAACTTACCCACATTCCAGACGACAAATCCCAAGAAAAACAACAAAACAGATCACAACCCACATCGCAGATCGACATACGCTAAGGAAGGAACCAACATTGCAGACATGTCATCGGGTGAAGGAAACGGAGACACTTGATATGCTGAAACAGAACTGGCAGATCGACGCCACGACAGCATGTGCTCTCATCAAGACGCGGCAACGCATCGGACGTCAGTCTTCTTTTGAATCGCGGACATGTGTGAGCTGCGGACAAGTAGTTGCGGACAAGCACAAGTGAAGGCTCGTCCACAAACCAGCAGCACCTAGTGGAAAGTCTACCGATCGTGCATATCGGTAACACTTCAAGTGGGTCAACATAGACTGGCCGGTATTCATGCTGCATCGAAGAGACAATGCGCCCATTCCCAATGCATACTACATGCAGACACGATTGCTGAGCTCACTGCAAGGCGAGCAGGAGCCAGTCGGCAGGTACCACGAGTGCAGACGACTTCTGGCGTCTACACGTTCGCAACCCCCCTCTTCCCAGTATTGATACGCGGGCTCGGAGAGGCACATCGAGATGGCTACGCGCAGAACCGACACTTCACCGGAGCAAGAGGACGCCCAGGCGCCTCTGGACGCGTCGGCGCAGGTCTCGGAGACACCATCGAGGGCGGGAGGAGCCTCGGCGCAGAGGGCACGAGGGTGACGGTGGGCTTGAAGGCCACGGCGCGGGCGCCGGTTCTGCTGTCAGCGGTGTCCTTGGGTATCAGGTCAGGATGTGGACGTAGCAGCGTAGGGGGAGGCGGAAACCTGTCAGGGGCTGAGAGGAAGCCCGAGAGACGAGGGGTAGCAGTGGTTGTGGGACTGGGTAGGCAATGGAAGCTGGGCTGGGCGTGGCGTCTTAAGCCATGCCAGATGGCGTCTACCACGCCTCCGGGGAGCTGTGGCCTGCCAGGACTATGACGAACAGCCAGAATTGGCACGATGGTGGGAGACGGGCTATAGGGCTGCCCAGAAGAGGTTGGCTGTGCTTTGCCAGTCGAACAAGTTACAGTATGTGGCGCCACAGTATTGAGGGTTCAACTGCAGTGGTGGAGTCGAGTGTTGGGATATGGGTGACTACAGATGTGGCACGAGGTGGTGTCAGGAGGAGGCATATGCCAGACAGCAGAAGGAGGCATGATGCGGAGAGTGGTGAGGAGGTCAGACATACAGGCAGAGACGGCAAGTTTGAGGCGACATTGCAGACTACCCGACCTCACCAACACCACTATATACCCGGCTGACAGTCTGGGACGGTCAGCTCACCCCGACTGGGGTAATCGTGCCATCTGCTACCCCATGCATCCAACTCGGTGTATGTGTGCCTGCATGTATACCTGGGGTTCAGATCACTCACTCGTATGCATGCATGACTCCAAAGACTACCTTGACGCGGTAGGTGCACCATCAGGAGATGGACACATGTTTGCGGACTAGCCGCCGAGTGATGGCTTGATCGGTGGGGCGATCTGTGATGATCTGAGCTGATTGCCGAGATGTGGTGGTGGGGAGTTTGTCGCGTAGCTGTGCTAACGTCGTATCATCAGTCTTTCATGCATGTAGGTGCCATGACATAACATAACATATCAGCATGGCTTAGCAGCAGAGATGTCTGTAGTCGATGAACGACATAGATCCTGACTGGCAAGGTACAGTAGACAGACCACTGGTGTGTGGCATCTGCTCTGCACTGTGCTCTTCCTCCCATGCCCCTTACCATTGAACACTTCTGCTGTTCTGTCAATTGACGTGTAGCAGTAATGAGTGCATATCCGGCAACCATTATGCATACCTCTTCTTCCCTTTGGAAAGCTATGCATCTCACAGCTGACAGCTGAGCCTGTACTGGATCCCGTTCAGATCGCAATCGCGGAGTCCAACGACTGCCCGCGACTCGATCCACGATCGAGGCACTTCCGGCGCCAACTAGATCCCAACTTCCATAACTACTCTCGTACACATAGTTCTCACAAGCTCACAAGCTTATTGTCTGGCTCACCTCAAGCATAGGCACCCCAAGCCAATGCATGTCAGATGTCATCAGTCTGTGCTGGCCAGACTATCTAGGTTGGCTGCATCAGCAACACCTGCCACGCGCCCAGATGCGCCTTTACGTCAATACCCCAGTCGCCACTGAGCTTGAGCTTCCAGACGTCAAGTCGTCAAGTCTGTCCCACACTCCCTCCCAGGCCCACCTCCAAACTCATCGCCTAGCACATTCCCGGTGCCCAAGCCCGACCCAGTGCGTGCCTCCTTCTCTGACCCACACGTTCCCGAGCGAGCGCGTGCGCTACTCCATTCCGAAGCGGTACTCCGAACCACGAGTCCGAACTCGCAGACGACATGACACGACACCCGCGACGGCCGCCACGGTCTTCCGCCACTACACCATACCAAACTCGGACTATCTATCACCCTACAATCCCCCCGTCTGTAATGCACCTTTCCCTCTGTAATACGTCGAGTGCATGACGCTGTATGAGTAAGCCAGCCTGCGACGTTACAGATCCCGTCGGAGTCGCGCAGCAGCAGAGCCACAGCAGCATGATGAGCAGCGTGGCATCAGAGCAAGAGTTTCTTGTTGATAGCAAAAGCACAGGGAGGACATCATTCCGACCGAGTACCAGTTGCCGCCGGCAATCGTCCCGTCCGGCGGCTTCCGACTCAACTCTAGCGAGGCGCCCCGACGAGCCCGAGCTTCTTGCATGCACCCAACGTCTTTCTCGACAATCTGACAGCACTGTGCATGCAGTGCAGTTTCGAGCAGCATCTCGTCGACACCCATGCATTGTGCAGTGTGAAGAAATAAATCTCTGTGAAGCTGTGAACTTCTGTACTTGCTTGCCCTTTGTTGAGCCCGAAGCCCCAGCGTCATCGGCGTCCAAGCGTATGCAGCCGGCGGCAACGTCAGGGCCGGAGCCATGTTCCTCCGCCCGTGTCCGGTTACAGATCTCGGTGTCCCATTTCCCTCCTAGCTCACTTCTCCTGCCTACATTCCTCCCGCCGCGCGGTGTACGGCTCGACTCGCAGTGCAACTCCAGCGGGTACGTACTGCAGAATTGAGCATCGCAGGGGTACTCTCCGTGCAGTACCGATGCCATGTCATGATTACAGATCGCGGGCGCGGTCGCAGCTGACTGACCCGTTCATGGCGGGGTATTTAACCTGACATCTGTCAATGAGGTAGGTACCTACTCACCAACTCATACCACATTACAACAACAACACAATGCCACCACTACAACTACGACCACAGGTTCTCTGCCGTGCTGGGGTATCACTCCGTGCTGGTGCTTCACTCCGCCCCGTTACTTCAGCTCGCCTCGGCGCTGGTGTGGCACGCCTCGCACCCCGCGGCGGCCTGCCGGCCACCGCTGGGCGCTCGCTACACACCACCCCCGGAACCCACATCGAGACCCCCCAGCAACACCGCGTGACCTCCCACTCGGCCTCGGACGCAGCCGTATCCGCAGGAGAACGCCACACGACCCTCATGTCCTCTCTGGGGATCCCGTCGCACGAGGGCCCGCTGAGGATCAACACGAGGTCGCAGACGAGCGAGATGCAGCATATGTCGGGCGGAGCCTCGGGGGCAGGGGCGGGAACGGGGGTGGGGTCGGGGAAAGCAGAACTACACACGCATCAAGCTCCGAATGCACAGGACGGGCAGGACGCCGCGACGACAGCGGCACTGGAGAAGGGCGATCCGGGCGCACTGGCGGCGAGGGCCAAGGCGAGGGGGGACGGGGTGAAGGCTGTGGCGACGTTGGGGAAGGGGACCGAGGGGGCTCATTATGCCGGTGAGTGATGTTCAGGTGACCTTGTGGCGGAGAATGATTGCTACTGTACTACGTTGGCGATTGGTGCTGCCTGCTATCCCAATTGTTGCCAGTGGGTCACTGCTTCTGTACGGGTGGTAAACCATCCGGACCCGAGACTTCGGGTGGTGGACCATCTGGGGCAGGGTGACCACTTAGCTGCCAGTAGTGGTAATTGCGCAGAGTGCTGGTATGCGTGGCCGCTGGGCAGGAGGCTCTACGGCACCTCCGGTGTGCTTGATATGTACAATGTGTGGGTGCCACTTGCCCCAACGATATTGCACAGCACAGCACTGTGACCAACCCAGAAGCGGCGAACGGCGTGTTTGTGGCACTGCCATTGCCGCTGGTGACTCGTCGCTGGCTGCTGCCTGCAACGAATTGCCTGCCTGAGACTTCCTGGGTGTCTTGCCTAGTCACTCGTGACTGAGGTGCCAGTGCCTTTTGGTAACATACATTGCCCTCTGGTTGCGCGGTGGTCAACTATACTCCAGCTCTGGCAGCTGTTGGGACCATTCGGGCACCGCAGATGTGCTTCCTTTTCAATGTGGGCTGTCCACTCTGGTGGCAGTCTGAGTATCAACAGGTCACAAGATCGAGTATAGCCCTGCACTACTGCTGCCACAGTCTGGTTGGCACATATCACCAAGCTGCAGTGCCTGTCGTTGACTGTGTCGCCATCAACTGCAGACCATACTGCTTGCATATGCTTGCATCATGAATAGCCTGCAATGCCTGTTTCCCGTCTCTGTCTCTGCTGTCACCAGTGCACGATGAATGTCCTGCAATATAAATGCTGCCTCGAGTCACATCGCTTGATTTCGCAGCACTTCGCTGACCCCAGACAAAATGACCTCGGAAGCCAACCCCATCACCGAGAAGGAGCAGCGCGACGAGCCGATCGGCGCGTGGACGATGATGAACCCGATCTACACCGAGGACGAGCTCGACGCGGTGCAGGTGGTCGAGCGAGAGCCGGTCACGATCAATGACAAGGCGGCGCACGGGATCGTCAAGCTCCTGAGGTGGGTGTTGGCCCCTGTAGCCCTTCTCCTTCCCTTGCCAGCATATCCCTCCTTATCCTCCTATGCATGATGAAACCTAACCTCTCGCTGACCCCAGACGCGCCTTCGACCTCACCACAGGCTACACGGCCAAACACATCGGCCCCGAGATCCTCAACCAAAAACCCCTCCCGATCGCAGAGCTGCGCGCGAACGGCGACATCCTCAGCGACCGCCAGTGGCTCATGCGCATCGTCATGCTCGAGAGCATCGCTGGTGTCCCCGGCATGGTGGCGGGTACGCTGCGGCACCTGCGTTCTCTGCGCCTGCTCCGCCGCGACGGGGGGTGGATCCACACTCTCCTCGAGGAGGCTGAGAACGAGCGAATGCACTTACTGTGAGTGGCGAGCCGCCTCCTCGAGTACTGAGACTCTCCAAATTTGACTTGATGCTGATACTCTAGCACCTTCCTCGCCGTCTCCCAGCCATCGTGGTTCACCCGCCTCCTCGTCATCGGCGCCCAGGGCGTCTTCTACAACCTCTTCTTCCTAACCTACCTCTTCACGCCCAAGACGGCGCACCGCTTCGTCGGCGCACTCGAGGAGGAAGCAGTGCGCACCTACACCCACTGCATCAGCGACGTAAAGGCCGGCCTCGTGCCCGAGTGGATCGACAAGCCCGCCCCGCAGATCGCAATCGACTACTGGCGCATGCCGCCGGACGCGACGCTGCTGGACGTAATCCGTGCAGTAAGGGCCGACGAGGCGACACACCGGTTCGTGAACCACTCGCTGGCGAACCTGGACCAGAAGCACGATTTCAACCCCTTCGCGCTCGCCGAGGCGTCGCCAGAGGTGCGCGGCACGAAGCCCGGGTTCACGCGCGAGGAGAGCGCAGAGTTCTCGCGACAGACGCAGGCGAAGATGTTGGGTGAGGCGGGGAAGGAGAGGAAGGGGATAGATGGGCTGCATGCGAAGCAGTTCCCGGAGGGCTCGGGGCCGGAGATCTAGCGCGCGTGAGCGTGAGCGTGGGCGCGCGAAGCGCGAACGCGAACGCGAGCGCGAGCTCGAGAGCGCCAGGGCAGAAAGCAGAAGGTGTAGATAGACGGAAGTTTGTATATTGCAATATGTAACACCCCTCATGTTGTGCACTTCACCCTCGAGAAGACAGTGAGTAACATACCGCAGAACAGCAAATCGCGGCTTCACTTGAGTGAGATCGAGCGTGCAGCATCAGGCAATAGCCTGTCGGATCGATATCACTTTGAGCACTCACCAGCAGCTAGTTCAATTTCGAGCTCAGACATATCCTACAAAATTCATGTAAGAGCATCATGACTGGACTGGCACTATTGGCTCTGTATCCACGAGACTGCTCGCTGTAGTGAGCACGGCGACGAGTGGGAACGTACTGTAGTTGCGAGTCGCGAGCACTGTAAAACGAACATCTCACCTTGATGAGCTGAGATCTGCTATGCGTGCGACAGCGCTCGAAGACTCAGCGAGGTTTGGACTCGTCAAGAACACCGCACAACTCAGCTCTCGCGATCTGGCGCCGACGACCTAATCTTTGCAGTTGGCATCCGCGACAATGCAACGAGGATCTGCCATGGTTGAACCGAGGTATCAGTGTGAAGCCGTAGCTACACCTGCATCAGCACGAACGCAGGGCACAACAGCCAGACATAAGAGTAGCGGTCAGGTACCCACGACTCCCCCTACCGTCTAGTCGATTGAAGTAGTAGTGTTTGCATTGCGACTGGGGGATGTGCAGTCCAGACACAGACAAGTAAACGTCGGTCAATCAGTCGTGCAGAATTGTGTCAGACGCTGTTAGTATGCTTGAGCAAGCGACTTCTGAACCTGCTCAGTATCTCGCAGACACTCACCCTCACCAGAACAGCAGCGTATCCGACATGCTTATGCTCATACATACCCCACTCATGACCGATCCCTGCTTACAACCCTCACACCCCACTTACTCGGCTGAGCAGGTACCTCCTCCGTCTCCTCCGGGGCGATCGTGCGGTCTATATACATGAGCGCGAAGGCGAAGATGGCGAAGATGAGGCCCACGCCGAGGCGCTGGTTCGAGGATAGGGCTGGGGTTAGCGGTGTGTGTGCAACTGTACGCATGGAACAACCCCTCGAGGCGACGGACAGAGCAAAAACATAGGAAACCATTCTCGAAGAAACTGGACCACCCCAGTGCTTCGTCGCACAGCCGATTCAGTTGGTCGACCTGAGACTGTACTTCATTCTCAGTCCATAACTGCCGTCGAGGTTGGCTTCAGCTATATCGAGGCCACGAGACGGGTTGTCAACGGATACGAAGGACAACTTAATCCAAAGGAGTGCTTTGCCGTCCCAGCGCACACTTCACCAGACCCCGTGTCAATAGCCAAGCGCCAACAACCCAGCATCCTAACTCTGGCCCAGTGCGCACCCCTTGACCCCGCAGCTGCGTCCCAGTCCCAGTCCCAGACCACACCCAACTCACACCTAAAGCTATCCAACACGCCCTTCTTCCTATCCGTCCTCGGCCCCAACGGCTGCTTTGGCGGCACCCTCCTGACGCCTGGTGGAAGGGGTGTGTCCTCTGACCCCCCACTCCGTGCACCCGTCCCCGACGCCGACGCCGACGTCGAAGTCGTCGCAGTTGTCCCAGCAGCTGGTTTCCGCACCGCTTGCTTCGCCCATGACGGACCTGCGTTGCCCGTTGACGATGTCGCATGGAGATACCGCAGCGCAGCGCACCGCTCGAACGAGATAGCTGGTCGTGCCAGAGGTGCGTGTACCCTCTGCACTGGGGTCTGTAGTCCTCGCAGCAGTGCCGTGCGCATGGTGTAGTGTCGTGAGGTGGGTGAATGAGGGTTATGGTTAGGCGGTCAGAAAGTTCAAGGCCCGGAATCGACTGCAAGTCGAAGTGGAGGCGACGGCGACGGGTGGAGGCGTCATGATCGTCCGTGACCAACCCCTGCTCGTCTCTCCTCTGCATCTGCGCACGATTCTTCGCTCTTTTCCTCATGCAAAGCAGCTGTTGATGATGTCTCTCATGGCCATCATGGCCATTAGCATACTGAAAGCAAGCGCTGGTTATATTGCCTGAGTGAACTGACTACAGTGCTCACGCTGTCTTTACACCGCCCACGCCAGACACGTCACGCTACAGCAAGGCTGATTCATACGACACGAGCGAAACGAACAATCAACGACACGGATATACCACTAGAGCTAGAGCACAGAGAGAAAAGAGAGAGAGAAGATCGAGAGAGAGAGAGAGAAACGAATTATACAACGACCGTAGACCGACCGATTAGAGTATGACACAGCCCCCGCAGCAGCCCGCGTTCACCTCGTCCGCGTCGCGATCGCGCTTCTCCACCCTCCCGGCCGTGGTCGCCGCGCCGGCCTGTGCTGCCGCTGCGGGGAGGGGCGCGGCGGTGGGCCCGTTGTCCTTCTGGTACTTGCGGATGGCGCGGACGACGGCGGCGAACGCGTCCTCGACATTGACTCGTTGCTTAGCGGATGTCTCGATGCACTGTGCGCCGAAGCGCTTTGCGAGGTCGCGCCCCTCGTGGGGCTGTACCTGGCGCTCGTACTCGAGGTCGCACTTGTTCGCCACCACGACGACCGGGGAGTAGTCGCGGTCTTTAACCTGGATGTAAGCGTGGGCAGATGAGGGGATGGGACATAGGAGAGTGGGTCAGACACGAGAAACGATAATCTGGACAACTGAAAGCCAGATCAGGAGCAAGGAAGCCAGATCGGGAGCAAGGAAACCAGTGCCACCTTCAAAACCTCCATAGTGACGTGTGCGCCACAGCTGCATCCCAGCAGGGGGGCCGCAACCCAGCACTTTCACTGCCTACATTTGCAGTAGTGCGTCTGTCCAGCTTGAGATGGATGAGACTCATGAATCACCAGTGTCGGCAGCGACGATCACAGAGCCATGGCACATAGGCAGTTATCTGCCAGTCGTTGACATTCCCCGTCTTACACTCAAGCGTCATTGCCAGTCCATCCCCCAACAACGCTGTCACGCCCCATCTGCGCCCGACATTCTAGGCTCCGACCCTCGTGAACACCGCCCTCACACCTTCTACTCACACGAAGAATCTGCTGGTGGAACGTCGACACCTCCTCAAACGACGCCCTAGACGTAATCGAGTAGACAAGCAGGAAACCCTCGCCTAGACATCAGCAACCACCTTCTGACCGACCACCACCCACCATTCCGCATGTACTGCTCCCTCATCGCTCCGTACTCCTCCTGGCCTGCCGTGTCGAGCACGTCGAGCAGCGCCACCTCGTCGTCGATGATGCATTGTTTGCGGTACGAGTCCTCTGGGGGTTAGCGGGCTTGGGCGTGCGAGCGTGCGTGCGAGCGCGCGAGCGCGCGAGCATGCGTCACGTACCGATTGTTGGGTCGTATCTGAGTTAGAGTTAGCAAGTGCCTTCATGGAGCTGTATAGTGCTTACTCGTCAACGAACTGGGGTCAGCGAAATACAGGACAAGGCGACCGGCACCACTTACATGAGACTGGATGAACTGGATGGTGAGGGCGGACTTGCCGACACCTGGGGTCAGTGGTGCTCGCACAGAACAGACAGCTGCGGGGAGAGGGGACAGCTGCGGACCGTACGTAGGTCATGCAGCAGTCCGAGGCCAGGCTTCATACGCTTGGGGCAGACCGACAGCCAACACTAGACCCGTCTAATTGCAGAGCGGCTGCCTCCCACAAGCGGCCATCGTCGAACTGGACGACTGCTCTGCCATGATGACGACCCCCCCGCGCGCTCGGGCCCCCGACCGCCAACCGCCAACCGCCAACAGCCCACGACGACCACACTCACCACCACCACCAACGACCACGAGCCTGTACTCGCGGGGAGCCTGTGCCTCGGCGTCAGCGTGCGTGCGACAAACGCGCAACTCACTTTGGACATGATCAAGGTCTATGTAGTGGATTGATGAGAGGGTATGGCGAAGGAATTGGGATCGACACGGACACGGGATAGAGGCACACGGTTGGCCTGTGCGCAATGCCTCGGAGCTCGAAGGGGGCTTAGCGGCGAAAGAAGAAGCTGACAATGGTACGACGACGTGTGTGCGTGCGGCGTTGGCTTGTTACTGTGTGTATGCTGTTTGTTGCTGTTATTTTCTCGAGCAGTACCACGTCGAGGACGTAGACCTATAGACCTAGAGAGCGAGGGATTGATGCGACTCGTTGCCTTGTGCGAATGAGAGTGGTGTGACCTGCTGCTGCTGCTGCCGCTGTTGCTGGGGGAGTAGTAATGATCGGAGGGTAGAGAGGAAGACGACGACGACCAAGGCAGCCACGACGGTGAGGACGGGCGGGAGGATGGTAAGAGGGCGGGCGGCGTTGGCTGGCAGCGTGATCGCCGATGGATCTGGGATCTGTCCGTACAGCCGGATTACAATGGATTATAAATGGCTATTACAATGGAGATGGCATGTATTACACACGCCAGGTAATGGCATTAGTAACCACCCATCTGGCGGAACCAAATCCGCCCGAAACCCAAACTCTCCAGACAAAGCACACCCAGGCGTCGCAATTAGCATCATCCCGCGTCACATTGTGTCTCTTCCCGGGTCACTCGGTGCCCTGGAGTCTTTCTTGTTCTGCTTCTGCTTCTACTTCTACTCTCAAGCCCTAGGAGGAGCATATGCTTCTGACACGGAGACACGGAGACACGGAGCATAGCATACGGCCTGACGATCTGACGAGCTTTGGCTAGTAGTGCTTTGACTGCTCCAGCTGCCTGCCTACGACGCTACATCTAGGCATCTAGGCTAGTCGCCGTTTCGCCGGTGTGGGGTCAGCATAAGGGCAGGGCAGGAGGGGAGGGGAGGGGCTCGGATGGCTGCATGGGATCAGGGAGCAGGGAGACAGACGCAGGGTGGGCTGGTGGGTTGGTGGCATGTTTCATGGTTTCATGGTTGGTTGCAGGATTTTGTTTGTATTGGTCCAAGCGAGGTGTTGGGTTGTTTCTTTCGCCTCGAGCTGCTCATCTACTCATGACTTGTCGAAAGAGACTAATGAGGAAGGAGTAGAGTTGGTGCGAGAGCCTGTTATAGAGCACTAGTGGGTAAGGTGCTAACTCGAAACAGGCAACGACATCAGAAAAGGTCAAGCAAAAAAGAGCTGTGGCCTAGCATGGCGTTGCAGTCCCCAGCCAGTCCCCAGTCAGTACCAGCCAGCGCCTGCTTATAGGCCATAGGTGACGCATGTGGCTCACCACACCACTGCCGCAAACCAGCACCTGACCTCCCCATGAGGCGTTGTTCCTGCCCAACCTGTGTCCGTCTCTTCAGACCCACACTCAAGCTTGCGGGATATGGTCATGCCCGAACTGAAAACAAGCTTGCAAGAAGCGGATGGTACCTGCACATGCTGCACATTCGCTGACTACGTGTTTGCGCTCCACGCGCGCGCGCGCGCTGCTTTCGGCAATGCCGAAGAGGCAACTGATGGAGCACTGGCACTCGTCCGACCGAACACGGCGACTTCATACTCGACCTGGGTGTGCCTCGCAAGCCCTTCAGCCACAGCCACAACCCCGCCGCCATGAGATCTGGTGCTGCTGCTCTTGACAATAACTACCATTGCCTCCAAAGCCGCAAAGGACGGCATGGGCAGGTCTTATCGTGCGACCGGGCTTTGCTTTTCTGACTAGTCTGACTGATATGGGAGTCAGACTTGTGGCACAGTTCTTAGCAGGAGACAAGTTGCTCGAGGTTTTTTTCGTCCCTCCAGGCTCTATGCCTATGCCTGCCGACCTTTGAATGAAACCACACTGGTACTAGGCACGAGCACAACCTCGCCTCGGGAGGTATGTGACAGCTGACAGAACAAGGCACAAGCACTACTACACCTGTTCACGGTGCAAAACGTGCCAGAAGAGGATGATAGCTTGCTCGGACGATGCTTGATGGTGGAACACGCCGCCCGCCGCCAACTACTCCTAGTGCCGAGGTTGACGCGGCACGCGCTTGCCGGAATCGGCATCTACAGAATACAGTAGTACGCGACTCGCGCGACTGGTGGACTGGTGCATGGTACATTCCTCTTAAGCCTCTCTCTGCTCTGCGCGCCGCATGGGCTATGCGCAATCTGCAATCTGAACATGCGACCACGCGGACACTGTGCGAGCAAAAGAATCTAAAGTCAACCACGATGATGCCGTTTGAACAAGATCAAGATCACAACACGACACACGCCAGGCACGCGACGCGCAACACTAACATGATCACAGTCGAAACTGATCCAGATGCCAGATGGTAGTGCTTGCTTGCTTGCTTCACTTCACTCACCGATTTCACTATGGCACACTCGCTACGCTTCTTCGTGGACTCGACACGAACTCTGGAGCCCAAGAGGCTATGTGCTCGATTGAGCTCATCGCGTGCCCACACGGCTGGTACATGACATGCCCTCAGCGATCAGCGTCCTCATGCGCCCATGCTTTATTTATCACGTTTTTCGTACGCCGTCCTTGACCAGGAGTCACACGACGGAACACAATGTTCAAGGCCAACTCTCACACCCAGGCTGTCGCTGATGAATGACCACGCTGAGGAGCGACGACGACCTAGGCACTGACACAAATGAGCGCAGCAGGGTTTGACTGCTCCTCGATGTCATCTCGCTGATACAGTAGTGACAAACCCGGAGGCGAACACAGTCATATCGGCACACACGCCGGGCTGATTAGACAAACCTCACGACGTTAGAGATTATCTCATCAGGTGTCTCGGTGACATGGGCACGGACAGACCTGACAAGAGACTACCAATGAGCAGAATCAACGCCATCTCCAATGACAGCCTGATTACAGAAGTGTAACCTCCAATCTTCAGGTCGAGGTAATCGATCGCTTCGAGGTCAAGCTAGTTGCATTGCACGACACTCGACCCATACCTGACATACAGTACATCCAAGGTCTGCATCTACCAACTCTACAACTCATGTTCCGTCCTCTGACCCTCTGACCCTCTGACATCGCCTTCCTTATGATATTGGTGACGTCGCCTTCTCTCATGAAATTGGTGACATCGCCTTCCTTCACGACATTGGTGACATCGCCTTCCTTCACGATATCGGTGACATGGCCTTGCCTCACGATACTGATACAGTACACAACGCAGGCTCACGCCGCCACGCCGCGGTCAAACCAGCTCGCCTCCCCGCTCCACCCCCACTCCCAGCTCCAGAACCCAGCCCCTACCAACCCCCCAGCCCCGCGCGACCGCATGCGGGGGCTGACGACAGCCCAGTCGGGGATGGGGACGCCCGTGCGGAGGGGCAGGAGGCGGGCGGCGAGCTCGAGGCCGAGGGCGTCGTTGCCTGCGACGATGGCGGCGAGGCCGCGGCCGCCGAGGGGGTGCCGGGTGAGGGTGATGATGCCTGGGATCAGCGGGAGACATGGGGGTATGGGGTGTGGGGGCGGAGGGGGGTGAGGGTGAGGAAGGCGGTTGGGGAGGGAGGGGGAGGGAAACAGCCCACGCTCAAACGAAGGCAGGGAAGATATGGGATGGATGAGAAAAGCGAAGGGGTTGGGATGAGGGAGACGCTCGAAAAAGAAGTGGGCGGTCGATGAAAGGGTGTAGAGGAGGATGATGTATGGAAGGAGCGAGAGGCCAGATACACGCTGGCGCTCTCCTACTCTTTGCTTCTTGTCTATCTGGCAGCTCCCATGCTGACGCCATCTCACTCGCTCATTCCCAATTGCGGTCTGAGCAGCACTCACCAGTCCCCTCCTCCCACACCTTTCGGCCGGCGACCACGATTTTCCCCTCAGGAAAGTCGACTGTCGTCAGCTCTGTGCAGCCACTGCTACGGAGGGAATCATTCCATGAGCATGAAGCGAGCTGCTCTGCAACGAAGCCAGCTGCTCCGCAATGAGGCGAGCTGCTCTGCAATGAAGCGAGCTGCTCTGCAATGAAGCAAGCTGCTCAGCGATGACCTAGCTACTCTAGGCTATGTGCCTGCAACGAAGCCAGCTGTTCTGCAATAAAGCTAGCTAGCTTGCTCCAGGCCCGCCGCTCTGCAGTACTGCCAGTCTCATGTAACCCAGAAACACTGCAACAAGCCAGCTGCTCCGCAAAACCCCATTTACATCACCGCCGACTTACCAGGTATCACCTCCTGCGCCATCATCCAAGCACAATACACATTCTCCTCCGGGCGCCCAATGACCACCACTGACCCCCGTAACGATCCCCCCTCAACTGTGTCCTTCAGCGCCGTGCGGTCGTCGAGGATCACAGCATCGAGGCGGTGGTACACCCTCAGGTCGTGGGCGTACTGCAGTGCCAGGGCGCGATGACGCGCTGGCGCCTTGCGGCCGACAATGATGGTGACGGGCCCTTCGGAGGCGAGGAGGCGGATCATGGGGCCGTAGCTGCGGGGCGGCTTGGTGGGGGTGGGGGTGGGGTCGAGGACCTCGACCCACTGGCCGTTGGAGAGTGTCAGGGTGGTGGTACCCCCTCCTGCTTCGAGGCTGTCTGGTGTCGTTGCCTGTGCTGCTCCAACGCCTCCGTCATACTCCTCTGCCTCATAGGCATATCTTGACCCTTGCTGTTGACTGTTCTTTCTCGCTGTCTCTCCAGTTTCACCACCCTCGTCGTGTTCGGACCTAATTTCGACATCTCTGGCACTCGACTCCGTCTCCCCCTTTCCGACGTTCGGCACTGTCCGCTGCCTTGGATACTCGCTATCGTACCTGATCTCCACCACCTTGACGTTCGTCCCGTAGATATGGTACCGGCCTTTGGAGTGATCCTCCCACCATGGGGCATTGAAGTCCACTCGCCCCAGGCGCCCCGGGATCACAAGCTCCTTTATCCTCACACCCGCCTTGGGCCCCGTCTCGTCCGGGTTCGCCGTCGCGATCGAGAACCCCGCGTCCTTCACCTCACGAACACTCCTCTTGGGCGGGAGCTTCGTGAGGAACTCGACGATCGCCGGGTGCCGCAATACCCCATCCCACACATGCCCCTTGTGCTCCACCTCGACAAACCGCACGTCCGCCTCACCCGCCCACGCCGCCACGAGCGCAGCATGCTCCCTCCCATGCCTCGGTGGCACATTGTCGTCCTCTGCCCCATGTACAGCGAGCACAGGCATCGACGAGAGGTTGCTCGCATACAAGTCGTTATTGTACGGCGTCAGCGCGCAGTTCAGCACACCCAGCAGCGCCGGGTCGGCATAGTGCGCACCCGTGATCTCAGTGTACGGCACGTAGTCCTGGATCTTGAGGTATCCCGCCACAGCGACTATGCCGCGTATCCGGTCGGGGTACCGCGCTGCGAGGTGCCATGCGCCCTGCCCGCCGTTCGAGTGGCCGATGAGCACTGTCTCGTCCGACACCGAGATGCCTGCGCGCTCCAGGGCTGGATTGAGGGCGTCCCGCGCAGCCCAGGCATCGGCCATACTCCCGCCGTGCCAGTCCTCGCCCCACTCGGTCCGGCCGGAGGGGAGGACGGCCCACATGTCCCGGATGCGGGGCATGGCTTCAATCCAGTCGGCGGCGCGGTAGTCGACGCCCGCGCCGTGGAGCGCCAGCAGAACGGGCGGCCCCGGGACGGGCGGGGCGATGCTCATGCCTGGTGTTTCGTCGCCAGGTGGCGGTGGGACGACAGTGCAGCCCGAGACGAGGCCGGGGTTGGTGGTGGTAGTTGTGGGAGACGACGCAAACGTCAGGTGGAATGGTGTGCGGGTGGCCAGAGAGACGTGGTGGATATGGAGGGTGCGCTCGAAGTAGTGAGATGCCTTGCCTCGTGTGGCCTTGATGCGTACTGTCAGAGAGGTGACTTCTCGAGGCAGGGGGTCGTCTTGGGATAGATATAGAGCAACAGCGCGCGTCTGCCCGTGTTGTACGACGAACGGCCATAGAGTACGAATGTGTATACCATGGGAGCTGCAGTTCGCAGTGTATGTTGTGGCTTCCCAGAGGTCGTAGCTTGGCTTCGGGCCATCGCTCCCGACGTCGCCCTCAGATCTTTGCTTGCTGCCGTTGCCATGTTCGACATCAACTCCCGGTGTGCTATAAGCTCCTCCACCGCCGTCAACCCCGAGTGCCCCCTCGTCTCCCCCAAGGTCGACCGACGCCCAGTTGCCCATAAGCCACCCATCCAGCACGTCGGGCACCACCACCCCCGTCGGCTCGACAGGCTCATTGAACCCCACTCTCATGCGCACCTCGATCTCGGGCGGCTTGTCTCCCGGATCCCCAAACATGCGGCACTCGTACACCACCCTCACGAGGAGCACATACTCTCCCGGCTTAAGCCATATCTCGCGCGCAAAGTTGGACGGTCTGTCTTTTCCATTACATCCACTGCGCGTCTCGGCGAACGCATACACGTCCCCGGCGTACCACACCACGGGGGTCTCGGGCTCTTTCCGCGATACGAAAGCGTACTCCACCGCCTGGATCGCGTCGACGGTCACCCGGGTGAGCGCTTCGCCTCCCTCAGAGTCTCGTTTCTGGTCTGCCTGTACCGCAGCTCGTCCCCCGCTGGTTTTGGGCACAGTGATCGCCCTCCGCATATCCACGGCATATTGCAACGACGCCCAGCCATGATCGGCGCGAAGCTGAGCCCACCGCACCTCGGGGTAGGACACGACCACCACCCCATCCGCGCCCTCGTCGAAGGTGCGCCAGCCCGCCCTCCCACCAGTCGGCAGCTCGCTCGGCCAGTCGCCCTCGCCGTAGGGCCTGAGCGCAAAGTCGATGTCTGCGTCCTGCTGCTTGCCCTTGCGCTTGAAGCCCCATGCGTGTAGTGGGGAGGCGATGAGGGGGTGCTCCCTCATGCCACTGGTGTCAGGGAGAGCGACAAGGCGATACGCACCTTGGGAATGGGCCTACGGCCTCCCACTGAACTTTGTCTGGCATGGGTGAGACGTAGTGATCGTTGGCCCTCACCACCGAACTAGTCAGACTACCGATGTCCTTCCAATCTCGTCCTCGCGCTCAGTCACCAAGACTCTGCTTTCTTGTCGAGCAGACTAGGATGCTTCGGGATGTGAAGTGTACATCAACACGAAGCACCGCGCGTTGTGTTAGCACTTGAAGCCACACCATGCACGTTGCACATGGTCTCGGTCGAAACAACTAGCCTATCTCGGATGCCACATGTTGCCCCGCATTCAACGGCTACTTCCACATCCGCAACAGATCTCGGTGTTCTCCAACCGACCTAACTCCTCTGCCCTACATCTACATCGCTACCCCAAGCGACATCTTATCAAGCTCTAGACTTCACCTTGAGCACAGCCTTCACTTCACCCTGCCCCCACACCAGCATGACGGTCCCCCGCCCGCAGGCTGGCCCCCCGGGGTGATCTACCTCCTCAAACCGCGCCTGTCCCCCTCGTTCCCCCGCGCGGCACTCCCCCTCCTCACTCCGGGGCCAGCGGCGACAAGATTCAACCCCCGACCAACCCCACATCCTCCCTATGTAGCTATCAAGGTGGTCAGCGCCCCCGGGCACCCAGCGCACGGGCAGCGCTGCCTGGTCGCGAAGAAGCGCATAGGACCGAACGAGCTGATCATCCCGTACCTCGGTGTCCTGCATGTGTCGTTCTCAGACGACGAGGGGCGCCGGATCGACGTGAATGGGCAGCCGACGGCCGACGAGCACGATAAAAGTGACTACGACCTCTCGCTGCTGCGCGTGTCGTCGGCGGATTCGCGGAACCCGTTCGGCGTACATCTGTGCATTGGAGTCGATGCGGCGAGGGCAGGTAACGCGGCGAGATTCGTGAATGACTACAGGGGGATTGCGGGGCAACCGAATGCGGAGTTCAGGTTGGGTAAAGGGGAAGGAGGGGCGCTAAGGATGGAAGTGTGGAGTGGGAAGAGGGGCGTGGGGAAGGGGGAGGAGGTGTTGGTTAGTTATGGGAAGGCGTGGTGGGGGGCGAGGGGGGGAGGGCAGGGTGGACTGGTATGACTGGACAATGTCGACATAATGCATATCATAAACACATGGACGGCCTATGTTGCTTCGTACTATGTCATTTCGTACGAACATACTGTAGATGAGCCATGGGCTCGTGAACCTCGCGGCTAGGTCTACTTCGCTAGGGCCCGAATGGGATATGAAAGGGTTGCAGTCTAGTCTAAACTCAAGTCGAAGGCATGAGGATTCTGGAACTCGATGTGGTGATGGAGTGTAGATGTGCCTCAAGATGCCAAGCTCGAGTTCGACTCTAAGGCCGTGTGGTCACGTTGATAGCGACGTAAAAAGCAATAGGCGGCCTGCGAACTCTTCGCAGATCCGTCCAGTAGAACCGAGATGCGAAGCGGGGGAGGCGTGTTATCAACCAGCGATGGTGGCGCAAGTCCGACACCCCCGTGCGCAGCTCAGCCTTCCTCGATTCCTCCTCTTGCCCAACTCCACACCCATCCGCCAACACTAGACTCAGCTCCCGGCGGCACAGCAAACTCGGCCTTCGTCCCCGGCGTCTTCGACATATGATACGTCTCGCCGTCCAGCTCCAAACTGTATGCGGCTCCAGTGAGCATCGCCTCCCCCCCTATAGCGGCTGCCTCCGCCTCCGCGACTGTTCCCACACTCCCCGGCCCCAGGAGCCGCTCCAGCCCGTCCTTGATGAGCACACGCGCATTCCTAGACCCAGAGGGTACGCGCGACCCGTCTCGGGGAGCGAGGATGGGTAGGGACGTGTCGGCTGTGAAGCGCGGTTCAAGCACGAGCAGGGGTAGTGGTGTATCGCCGCCTAGGTGTCGGCAGGTGTCCAGAGCAGCGGAGATGAGGTCCAGGTAGGTCGAGATCGTGGTGCTGTCGATGAGCCACGGGCTGTGGCGGACAGAACTCACCCAGATTTGAGTGTCAGCTCGTGCCCCTGCTGGTTGCAGTGGTCGTCGCCTCCTCGACTGTCCTTCCTGCTCTCTCGGTCCGCTTCGCCGCCGTGCTCATTGTCACCATCTCCACAGCCTTGACCTTTGCCAGCACTGTCCCATTCGTCACCTCCCTGCTCATCCTCACGCGCCTCTTCTGGCGCCAATAACAGCCCTCCCAGATCCCATAGCACCACCATCGCAGGCGGTGACACGTTTCGCGCGCTCTCCTCCTCAGGAGTAGACGTCAGCACCGTCAGCAACAGCTTCGCATGCGCCACGGTTGGTACATAGCGGATATCCGTGCGACTGAGGGCGACGCCGAGATCGGCGGACAAACTGCGCAGCCATACTGGATCCTGGTCCTCGAGAGACTCGTGCCATGTCGTACTGGGCCCAGTGATGACGAGGACGCGCGCTGGGAGAGCATTCGGATCTTCGTTGGTCGCTGCTGCCTCCTGCCCGGTGGCAGACTCGAACGGCGGGAGATCAGACAGCGCGATGAACGCCGACGCGACACTCAGCGGAGCTGTCGGTGGCAGAGGACCGAGCACTGCCGCTGCTGGGGACGGCAAAACCGCCTCTGCTAGCTCATCTGCCTGCGTCCCCTCCCCCTCCTGAGGCGGCAGGAGACAGCTGACTGGCAGCGCGGGCGGCATGCGATGCGATCATGCGAAGTTGTCAAGACCAGACGAGACAATCCGATCGCGGTGAGTTGCGATATTTCGGTAACAACCGTTCCCCGTGGGGTCGGATGCGATCACGACACTCGATCCGTGACTACCGAGTATAACTATGGGCATTCCGCCCACCTGTCTTCTCTTCATCTCTTCACATCTGTGCATATCTCATACTCAACATGGGCAGTGAGTAACCCTTTCGCCGCTTGGCTTACGCAGAAATCATCCACGTCGTGCTCTTCAAGGTCAAGGGGGACAACGACGCCGAGTTCAAGAAGGCCACCGAGGAGATCTCGTCCGCGCTGCTCAAGGTCCCCGGCCCCATCAGCATGCACCTGGGTCCTCCTGAGATCAGCGCGCGCACCCACGGGTACAACTACGGCGTGTACTCGGTGTTCGAGGACCGCGCCGCGCTGGACAAGTACTCGCCCAGCAAGGAGCACAAGGATGCTGTCGCCAACTTTGTCAAGCCGAACGTCCTCGGAGGTGAGTGGGAGCGAGGAGCTTTGCTGACAGCAGACACGCTTGCCTACGACTGGGAGATCAGCGAGAAGACTGGCTACTGAGTGATTTATGGATACATAAGTCGTTACTACGTGACGGATCGTTATGCCGGCGACGGGCCTCGCTATCACCTACTGATCGGCCGAGACTGACCAGAACAGCTATCATCGCTACAAGTCTCTCACCGACGTTTCTTGACAGGCTTACTCCGCTATAGCAAAGTCGCGGGGGTGAACACGCTTGGAATTTCCCTGTCCGTCGTCGTCCCCGAGATCACGCGCCACACTCCCTACGAAGATGTCGTTCTGCGCACCCTCGTTGAAGCCATACTGCTCGTTATAGAAGGGAGGGTTGTTCCAGTCGCCGAACTGGTTGTTCCTCTCCTTCTGGAGCCAGTAGTGCAGCTGCTTCGGGCCCGTCGTGCACCCGCCATCGGAGCACTTGCGCGCAGGCTGTGGCTTGCCGATCTCCTTGTCCCCAATCTGGCCCGTCACCTTGCAGCGGAACCCAGTGAGGTAGTTCTCCATGTGGCCAGTGTTGTCGTGGATCCATCCCCACATGCAGTGGCACCCATCGGGCGGGCAAGTCTTGAGCCCGGCTGGGATCTGGAAGTCGACGTTCTTCTTGTACGGGCACTTGCCGACGATGGAGAGGACTGTGAAGTCTTCGGGCTGAATGTCGTCGATGTTCGACTTGTACGCGATGGCGAACGCACAACCCCTTGCCTGTATCTCGCTCTCGGGCGTGTTGAGAGGCTGGTTCGGCAGGTGGAGCATACCTGCGATGCCGTTAGGATCGTACAGGCTCTTGCAGGTGTTCGTGTCGTCGCAGTATGCTGCGTACGGCCACGCGGCGTCCTCAGGCCGGTTCCAGCTCCATGGTGTGAGGTGCTTGTGGTTGGCAATCACGGCGTTGAGAGCACCACCTGAGGGCACCTCAAGGAACTGGCCAGCCTCGGGGGGCTCGACGTAGTCGCCGTGGAACCACCAGCCCTTCTCGATCCAGACGGGGTTGCCGTTGCTGTTGAGCTTCTGCTTGCCGCTGGCGTCGAGGTCGGGCGTCCCCTTGAAGGGCCGCATGTACATCGGGTCAGAGGCCGAGTTGTAGTCCAGGTCCTTGGGCCGAAAGCTGGTGTGAGCACTGCAGTATGACTACGGCTGTGGTTGTGGCTGTAACAAAAGTTACACTCACCCATACATCGACGGGTGCCACATCGCAATGTGTGCGGCCGCGGGGCTAGCCAGGAGAGCTAGGAAGGAGAAGATCATGATCACTATGTGGCTGTGGAGTGCAAGTGAGGTATAGCAGTGACGAAGGCGGTCAGTGTTGAGAGGGCTTCAGTGAGAGGGTTCTCAGTTGGAGTGACTCGACTTCCTCTCGATGGACTTATATGTTGCTCTGTTCCTGTGCTGTATGTCGGTCAATGCGGTCGACTTGCTCGGCCATGAGATGAGTTATCACCCTCGGCAAGAAGTCTCGGTAGGTAGATAGACACCTCGGAGGGTAAGGCATGGGCGAACGACGAGCTCAAGACTGGGTACTATCGCAAGCACTTTGCATCTGACCATAAGGCATCGGTAATGACCACATCACACCTGATCACACGTCCAAACCCATCACTAACAAGGTTTGATCACTGACCTCACTCTCCCCTGTCACTCTGCCGAGTGATGTGTGCCTCTTCTGCTGATCCCTTGAGCTTCGCCTCGCCGAGGAGATAGAGACCTGTTTCTTCATGGATGCTGACGGTATGGCGATCCTCATCCAAGGGTGTGGCAGAGCCACCGGTCACGCTCTTGTCTCAACGATCTCAACGTCATCCTGCTGCCATGAGGCCTATCGCCCGCTCAGGATTTTCGCTAGGCAAGAAAAAACTCCAGTCACCGTAAGAGCGATTTCATGTCAGAAGGATGACACCAGTAGTACAAAGTTTGTATGTTCTGCTATTCGGTTCAGCAAGCTCGGCTTCGATTCCAGAACTCTAAACTGAACCACAAGACCTGACCTCATGACGCTTCATTCTGGTCCTGTTGCTCTAGACGACCACGCGCCGTATGGGCCTCCTGAGGATAAAGTTACTGGCGATGGACGATCATTGTTAGCGCGTTCGCAGTAGATCGGCATCGAAGTGCACCATGCGCCACTGGAATGGGACATGGTCCTGGACCTCCGATGCTGCTGTTCTGGCGGCCGAACCGGCATCCATCCCTCTGATCCACATGCTCGTCCCTGCTTTCCATCCACTCCCATGCAGTACCGAACAAGATGACAGTGCGATAAACGCAGTATCCCTCCGCATAACGGCATGCTTTGATGATAGAAAGCGCGGATGTCACCTCGGACGTCTTCTCAATTGAATGCTTATCTGCCAGGGCAGTTCGGAGAAACGCATGACTGCGCCACTTAGCGAAGTCACGAGCCAAAAGTTGTCTTCGTGAACTCAGATGCAGAGGCATGAGGCATTTTGGTCGATGCGCACGTTGATGAGTGTGATGACGATGGTGGTCATCGCGAGCACAAGCCGATTTGCAGTCTCCAGGTGCGTCACGCACATCGACTCGTTCTTGAGCGACTGAGAGAAGCAGCGCTTCCACTGCAGCCATCATCTCGTCAAACCAAACCTCGACGAGGGCGACTTCTCGGTGGTAGTACAATACATGTGTAGTTACAATGCCTGGAAGTTGATGGCGTGCAATGCCCGTCTCCTCTCGTTCTCATCCTCGCGCTTTTCCCGTTCTCCGAGCCAGACGACCACCATCGCCAGCGTCACCACTGTCCCGATGACAGCTGCGGCAACCCAGGGGATCCAATCACCAGGGTGTAGGAACAGCTCGGTCTTCCACTCCTTTGATCTCTGCACCACCGGGTCGTCCTCACGCCGAACTCGAGGCCATGGTGGGTTGATGATCACCTGCGAGTTGGGAATAAGGGCCTCTAGTCTAGTCGCTCGATGCTTGTTAGCCGAGGTGCCTACCTCCAAGTTCTGAGTGTCAGTCGAATGGCATTCGCAGCAGCAGTTGACCTGCAGGCGATTATGGCCGAGTTACTCACCTCGACGTAGTTGTTCGTTCGGCCGAGCCCAATGAAAGCATGGGGCGACTGCAAGGCGTGATACGCGGTCTGGGGCAGCTGAGCCACTGCGCTTGTTAGCTGCTGGAGATCGTTACTGGGTCGCGGAATACGATCCGAAAGACATTCCGTTACCCATCTAGTGGGGTGCCTTGTCGGACCTGGAGTACATCCTGCGAGGCACTGTACCTGGCTCAACTCACCCTTCTGCGCATGTCGGTTCCCGCTGGTGTCGAATGCAGTGAACGTAAATGTCGCGCCGCTGTACCCTACGCCAAGAGACTGAGGTCAGCATGGTTCTGAGCGAATGGACGTACTGAGTAGGGCTTGGAGCCATCGGTCGGTCGGCATTCACCATCGCATGCGCCATTGAGAGCTGTCGTATCAGTACCTCATCGCTTCTGCCCTTCCTCACCTTGTGCCTTCAGGAAGAACGCATCGTGGTAGAAGTTGTTCTGCAAGAACGTGACAGTCTGGCCGTCTTGCTTGCCGGTGCGCTGCACCATGATGTCTAGAGAGCCCTGAATCGTCAGCTGATGCCTCATTCTGCACTCACGTCGTCATCGATGTCGATCCAGCTTGCTCCAACAGCATCGTTGATGGCCTCCAATGCCTCCCACCCCTTGCCCGATGCCACGACAAATCCGCGAGCGTCCGTCGTATAGTTATCGCCGCACCCCGCGATCCCTTTGCTACATGGGACGTTCCGCACGACTCTGACGAATGACGACTTGCCATCCGTGAGTGTCAGCAGGAGGTCGGGATAGCCATCGAGATCGAAGTCTCCGGGCCGGATTGGCAGAGGGACGTTCTGGTCGTTGGGCAAGGTAATCATGAGGTCCACGTTTTTCCCGAACAGGTCGACGATGGGTACAGTCGTCAGACTCCCCTGGGATATCAGCGCGAATATGCCTCGCCGTCACTCACCTCCTTGTTCCCATCAAAGTCAAAATTGAACCAGGTATCAGCTGTGCACAACTCGGCCGTCCCCCGGCACTTGAGATGGCTCTCCACCTTCTGCCCCTTTACATGGTCGTAGGTCACACGCTTCTCATACTGTGAATATGACCCCGGACACAGCCCCGCTTGCTGGTTGTACACAATATTGATCGAGCAGTCGGACCCCCGGCCTGTCGACACCTTCGCAGATTTGCACTGGGCGAAGACGATGTCTATCGCTCCATTGCGGTCTGATGTCAGGACTGACCGAGCGAAGCTACTCACTCATGTCGGCGTACGATAATGACCGCGTGCCGGCAGGCAGATCGAAAGTCTTGGCTAGCGAGAAGCCATTGTCACCTCGATCTCCCGGGTCGGCTGTCCATATCTGTATCGTCCTCCCATTCGCCCTTGCGCCTCTGCAGTGCAGGATAACGTCGGGTGCGCAGTCCCCGTCGATGTCGATGAACGCGGAGGAGTGATGGAGGGCTAGTTGACATGGCTCGCCGTTGTACATGGGCGGTTCGGAGATCTTAATGTGACTTCCATTATTCCGCCATGACTGCACCTTGGGACCTTCGTGTTCGGTCTTGAAATACCCCAGAAGCGATGGGACAAGGTATCCATCGTCATCGTACACCATAGGCTGTGACAACTCGGAGGGTGGCAGCTGCCATCGCTCCCCAGTGCCAAGCCCCTCTGGGCCAGTCAGGACAACCTCGAGATCGACATGTAATCGATTGCTTGACCACATGCCTCCCTTCGACGCCACCATAGTCATCACCAGCAGGTCTAGCCTCCCGTCTCCGTTCCAGTCGGCCGGTACGACATTCACGATCTCGTGGTCGAACGTGAGCTCCGCGCCAGCTTCGTAACGGAAGGCCGCTGCCGTCAGACTCTGCACGATGCCCTCAGCTTACATCTCTTCCACTTCCATGCCTGCACTGTTTTCCTATCTCGAGACAGCACAAACAAATCCGTACTGTTGTCAGCGACGCTCCTACAGCGGCACTCACTTCTGATCTCCATCTATATCTCCCAGGGCGATGACACGCCCCGAGTCGTCCGGCAGACCCAGCGGCCCGGCATTGAACAGCGTCTCCGCCTTGCCCCGCTTGGGCCCAAACGGCCACAGCGCCGACGACCCCGGCACCAGCGCGAGCAGCAGCACGAGCTGGCCGAGAACGAGCATGGCAGCGGGCTTTTGAGTTGAAGAGATGAAGCTGCTGCTGATGGACGTTGATGAATCTCGCGTTTCAATCTCACGGCGCGTCACAGATCATGATCAGCGGGAGCAAATATGCCGATGCGTCGGCTAACACTCAGTTCCGGGACACCGAGTGGGCTGTCTGGAGCTTCAGCAGCAACGACTTTTCTTATCGTCCTCTCTATACCTCATCGAGTGCAATGGGAAGCGTAGCGGGTCCCTCGGAGCAGCGTGCACCGCCGTTGCTGGTTCCAGAACGAACTGGCGATGCGTCACGGCGGCTGAGGGCCTATACTCCACGCGCCCCACTGGTCTCGCAAGTCGATGCCGAGGATCTCGATGGTGGTGTGGTCGAGCTGCTGGCCGATGGCGTCGAGCGCACATTATCGCGCTTTCGAGTGGGTTACAAAGGGATTGGACCAGCTGACTAGTAGCCGTCGCTCGCTCCCGACCTCAAACCTGAGATAGAGCTCGCGCTCAAGCTCTTGGTCTTTTCGGTCGGCGTACTGGGGCCACATGCAGCGTCACCAGGTGCCGAGCTGCAGAACCTACGATTAGTCAAGAGAGGAGGCAGACGTGGGTAGCCCTGAGCTTTGGAGTGTCTGACGCACAGCATCGCGGTCCACACTACTCCTCTACCTCGTGCTCCACCCACCCTTGATACCAAACTACCTCCTCACCCGGTTACGAACGTTGGCACTCTCACGTCAGTGGCCTGACCTCCCCTCGCACGACTACCGGCGGAAGATATGGACCTGGATAGTGAGAGCGGAGAACATTGCACGAGCATGGGAGGTGGCCGGCTGGGCGTGGTTCCTATGGGACGGTCGGTACCCATCGCTCCTGATGCGCGCGCTGGGCCTCCGCTTCGTGCCAAACGCACCGCACCTTTCCAGGATGGTCAGCTACGAGTTCATGAACCGCCAGCTCGTGTGGGGCGTCATGACGGTAAGTACGAGATTACTGCAAATGCTGACTGCAGGAATTCCTGATGTTCGCTGTGCCCCGGATCCCATCGCTGCCCGCTGCACTCAATCCGGGCACGCTCCTGTCGCCTATCACGACGTTCTTTTCGCAGCCCACGACAATCGATTACGATGCGCTTTCAGCTGCGCAGTCCAAGATCACAGCAGCGCAAAGGGCAGGCGCACCGGCACCAGCTGCTGCGTATGCTGGCATCTGTGCGACTGTCCCTGCGTCCACATGCCCGATATGCTACCTCCGGCGCACGACAGCGCCAGTCGAGCTGCCAGGGACAGACATCGAGTTACCGATGATCGAGGAGGAGGACTTGGAGGCAGAGCCGGAAGATCGAGTTTACATCCCCGCACAGACCGACTGCTGGGGTCACTGCAAGTACTGCTACTACTGTATCGCGGACGAGCTGGCAGGCTTCGCAAAGGACCACGAGGGGGAGGGGGAGGGCAAGTGGACTTGCCTCAGGTGCGGAGGGTCAGTGACCAAGGCACAGAGGGTCGGTGCTGAGCCGCGAACGCCGAGGTCTGAGCAGTCAGATAGTACGCCGACCTCTGAGGCGTCGGCGGAGCATTCGCCGGCGACTCATTCCTCTGAATCGGAGCTCGGCGACAGCTGGGTCACAATGTAGTCCTCCTATCTGCTGCGAAAATCAGCTCCCACGTCTGGGTCAAGATGAGGAGACGCCTACTACGACAAGAACGAGGCAGCAGGCAGATCAGCGGCTGCGCATACACAGGCGACATGAGGCATTCGGACAGCTCCTCCCCTCCCGCAGCTGAGAGGCAGAAGATTCGCGCTCTGCAGCTCTGAGAAGCGGGCCACTTCCCACACCTCTTCCTGATCCTACCAGTGCAGCCTCACCACCACTAGATGCAGCCTTAGACTAGCCGTAGAAGGCTGCGACTCCAACTATGCATACATACATCACACTACCCACCAACATTCCCCATGGCCTTCTTCAACCGTTGCCGCAACAAGTCATCCCTGTCACTGATGGACGTAGTCGTCGCCGTACTCGGAGCCGGCGCCGGTGCCACTGACGGCACTTTGCTGCCCCCACTAACATGACTGGAGTGGTGGCTGCTGTGCTCTGTCGTCGCTGCGGCCAGCGGCGCGGCCTTGAGTGGCGAGCTGAGATGCGGGTTGGCGACTGATGTCGGCCTAGAGCGATCCGCTACAGGTGTAGCCGCCCCTGATCCTCCCGCTTCGCTACTCCGCTTGTCTGCACCCGTCGGCGCCAGGTCCGGTATCCTCTGCACCGTCTCGACACAGACTGCCCGCCTGTGCCACCTACGACGCCGGGTAAACTTTCCCAACCCTCCCTTGGGCGACATGCCCTCCCACTTGTTGTCGCCGTACACCCACCCGTCGGCGTCTGTCTGTTCGTCCGTGGCTGCCATAAACGAGCCACCAGAGGGCGTGGACGCGCCGTCGTCGTGGCTGTGTTCACTGCTGGCATCAGAGGCCAGGCGTGACTCGGCGCTCTTGGTCGGAGTCTGCGATGCGAACCGGGCAAAGCCCTTCGTCAGGCTCGGGGAGCGCGGGATCGCGTCGTCGAAGATGCCTGACGAGGGGCGGCTGCTGTGTGACGCTGAGTCGTCGGCCCCCAGTGCCACAGACGCCGGGCGGACAGTCTTGCTGCCATTGACGACGCGCACTATGTTCCAGTCGTCGTCTAACCACCGCCATGTAGCTGTACGGCGCACCATGGCTCGTGGCTCAGCCTTCGTCGGTGCGGGCACATCGATACTACTCGGTGGTGGGAGGCTGAATGCCTGCGGAGGGGAGACGGGGAAGAGATGCGAGTCGCACCAGCTTGGCCGTTCCTGCGGCAATAGAGCAGACGTCCAGTCGAGCCCCATCCACCATCGCTGGTTCTCGTGGATCTCAAAGAGGAAGTAGATCGGGTTGCCCGCGCGGTCGGCCTGGGCGTCCTCGTCGTCGTCGTCTACATTCACCGGCTTGAATCCTATCGCCGCCGAGGGCCGCCGTGAGCGCGCCCACTTGGACTTTACCCAGCCTATGGGCGATCCGAGCCTGTAGTCGCGGTCAGGCGAGCCGAACACCAGCAAGAACAGCAGCGCGATCGTGCGCCGGGCCGCCAGCGACTTGCTGAGGAGGTTGAGCACATGCGCCAGTGGGGGAGATGGGAGGAGAAGCACGACAGTACCCGCCAGCCCCGCCAACGCCCTCGTGCCCAGTGTGTAGTTGAGGGCAAGCCACACCGCCCAGATCACAACCAGACCCCGGACGAGCCGCCAGGCCCCCAACTGCCTGAACCTCGCGTACCAATTCGAGATCTTCGGAAGCGGCGACGGCGGCAGCACTGCCTGGATCTTGTTCAGCTCCCCAATCGCTCGAAGCAGCGTCTCGTCCGTAGCCGGCTGAGAGGGCGAAGGGTGTACGCGCTTACGGGCTCGCGTTCCAACACGCAACAGGCTTAGCGGCAGGAACGGCGCGAATAGCAGCGGCGGCACGAGCCAGGTAAAGGCATAGTCGGTCGCAAAGCAGGCAAACCACCACGCCAGCACCAGCATCCACGACTGGACGCGCCGCTCGGGCTTCCACAGCAGGATCTCCAGCCCTGCGAGAAACGCGCTGATCGGCACCGAGAAGAGCACGAGCAGGCGGAGCACCGGCGCTGGGAGCGATGTGACGAGGTCGGTCGTGGCCACCGTCGCATGCCCCTCGGCGGCAGCCTCTACTGCGTCGAGCGATGTCCGCGCACTTGCAGCACTGCCAGGGGCTGCTGCTGTTGATGCCGCAGCAGCAGCAGCATTCGCGTCTGGCATAGTAGTGGGTGGTGGATGCAAAATCGCAACCTCGTGCGGCATCGTGACCAGCGATGCGGCGTTGACGTCGCCGTGCCGATGCGATCGGCTGTGTCGTTCGCCGGAGATGGCAATCCGACTCCGCTGGTGTCTTATCTGATCTTTGAGGTGGTTTTTTGACGACTTTCGATACTTTTCAGTGTTCTCTGGTCCTGTAGTTATACACATCGTGGACATGCGCGTCTGCAACCCGTGCTCATGCTGATGCATAAAGTGCATGGTAACCTGCCTCGGTGATTAGCTTGGCCGGAGACCGAGCAGAGCTTTATCAAGCGCGAGATCTGCCAATCTGCCACATACTGTACATTTGAGAGGTCTGAGTCTCGACAATAGCAGAATTGCAACGACTGCGATGACAAGCATTCTCCTACTTTGGAGGTACGTGGGTTGCATAGATTAACCGCAACTACGAGGTATACTTTGAAGTACAGTGAAAGTTTCACAACGTAGCTGGCTTTGATCTCATGGCAGGTAGGCCATCAGGTGTTCCACTGCGGCATGGCCCTCTGCTTCCCACTGACTTGGTGTTGTATACATCTCGTTGAAGAGTGCCGCTTCCTCGAAACTGATGAATTGCACCATCCCATCGCGGTGCAGAACATGGTGCCATTCAACATCTTCATGCAGTACTCCGGCTTTGACAATGAGCTTGTAAGCCTCCCGCACTCGCTCACTGCAGGGTGAGCGACATCTCGTCGGTATCAAGTGCACTCACAGAAAGGCCTCGTCTCCGCACATTTCCCTGGTAGGACTCGTACCGCCATCCTCCATGATGACCATATACATGCATGGATTTTCCTTCGCTTTCCACACCCCGTGTATGCGGGGTACCAGCGATCCTTGCAGTTCGCGGAGTGGCCCACTGTATATGGCTAGCTCGTGTTCTATCCTGCGTAGGACATCTTTAGTATTTAACGCTGAATAGTCATAACGTGGCCAATGTAGCTTGGCGACCAGTTTGGTAGGATGGCAATCACCGAGCTGCCCAGGTGCAGTGATCAGGCCCAAGTGAACGTCATACACCTTGAACGTAGCACCGGCGCGTCGCATGTCCCCGAGAACAATCACCCTGTCCTGGCTGAGCTCTCTCAGCTCGTCGGTGGGACAGCACTCGATAGGGTAATACTTGTATACGCGATCCCAACCATCACGAGTTACGTCGACAGGCCTGCTCGACGTCTAGCTATCAGTAATGGGCATGGTAATGACATACAGGAACAGGTTGGACTCCTACTGCTCTCGAGCTCTCATTTTCTGTCTCGGGCCTGGGTTCAGGAGGTCGCAGATCTATGTTTGAGCCTTCAAAGCCACAGTCCGAAGCAAAGACTTCAGAAGTAGCTTCAATTCCAGCCTCTTTGACCTTCTGGCTGACTTTCTCTGGAGTATCCGCAGAGCGTGCGGGCTGAACCTGTCTGGCGCAGGCGCTCACAGCAACCGCATCACGCATAACGGTGGCGGAAGCTCGACGAGCTCCACCCTTCATTGCGTACTCTTGCAGATACACTCCATGCTCTTTGAGAGCAAGCAGAGTGACCCCGAGCAGAGAACCCATCGCTGAAAAAGCCATGTTGCACTCATGAGGGGCGACGTCGTAGGTCTGCGGTGGAGCAAGGAAGAAAGCCCGGCCTCTGCCTTGGAGCGACTTCTCCCTAGCTTGCCCGACTATCCATTGTGTACCATTGCTTAGTAGGAAGAAACGATGCCCGTTTGCAGCTACGCTGTTTCTGATCTTCCTGTCAGCACTTGATCCTGATTCTGCGAAGTTTACCTCATCCAAGAAAACGCGGTTCCTCGGATAATCCTTGCTGCAGGTCGAACTTGAGCCGGAGTCCGTATCGATGGCAATCGAACCTTCTTCGACTTGACGGTAGATGTCATTCAGCACATCCGCGGAGCAATCAAGAGTTGTGTGCAGATGGACGATAGTGATGATGGACGCGGTGCCCTCCTGTGGCAACCACATCAAGCGCAGCTCAGGTCCGAACGACTCTGGAGACAGTATTCCCTGCCACATCAGGCTACCGGGCAAGTGGGGCATGGTGACGTCCAGTAGTACATTGAGAGGCTGAATGAGAGCATGTTGCAAGAGTAACAACAGGTCGGTTCTTCTCTCGTCTTTCGGTGCGCGGCTGAGTTTCGTTGACCAGTACGACGTCTTTGCAAAGTAATCCTCCAACTCGGTCCAGGTGAAGGGCAGCTCCTCATTACTCCGCTCCCCGTTAGCCTGCCCCTCAGTGTGCTGTGGGGGAAGATTCAGATACGGAGCCGCCGTCCGGATTTCATCGTGCATGCGGTTAACAAGGTAAGGGTCGGCCATGAACGAGTCCCTCGATGACAGGCCATGGACACTTGTCGCGGTTTGGGCGAATGTTGTTGGACCTGTAGTTATCGGCGAGAGACCCGGAACCACATTGGCAGATAGGAGACGCAATAACTTGTCCTGCGATGAGACCGCCGATGACATGTTGCCAACATCGGCTGGGTTTCATAGATGAAAGAGTGAGAGAAGTAGCAATGAGTTGCATTCTGAGACAAAAGTATAGTGGTATCTCATATTACATACATAGTTGCCCACGTTACATTTTTCTTCGCTCACGCCGGTGCTAAAGTGACACATCCAACGAGCAACTCATTATACAATAGTTAAGACTATATTGTGTATCGGAACAGCTCGTCCAGCGCGCCTTCTCCAAATGCCTCCCACTGACTCCAAGTATACTGCTTCTCGTTGATATGCTTCGCCTGATCAAAGTCGATGATCTGCAATTTACCGTCCCGACATAGGACGTGACGCCACTCGAGCTCGTCGTGCAGAACACCAGCTCTAACAATGGGCATGAAAGCCTCTCGTACTCTCTGTATGCGGCGTGAGCAGAAGAAAGTTCGTGCAAGGTCCACCTACTGGAACTTTGGATCCCTGCAAAGCTCGTCTGCGGGCGCTTCACCAGCATCGTCCATCACCACCATGTACATGTTCGGGTTCCGTTCTTCATGCCAGACTCCATGGATGCGAGGCACCACTGACCCTTGTAGATCACGCAAAGGTTCTCTATATAAAGCGAGTTCATTCTCTATCCTCTCCCGATTTCTGTTGACGTGGTCCGCATGCGTTGGCCAATGGATCTTCGCCACTAAGCTGGTGGGTTGGTAATCTTTGGCCAGCTTCGTTGTAAGACGACCAAAGCGTACATCAGCTGTCTTATAGATGGCCCCGGTACCGCGCACCTTGTCAAGGTAGAAGATCATGTCAATCGTCGAGCTTCCTCAACTCGTCGGTGATGTAGCACTCGATCGGGACAAACTTGAAGTCATGACACCAATTGCGACCTGTGACCTCGAGCGGCCTCTGGGAGATCTGCAAAAGCGTCAGCAGGTGTCTTGATCAGTACATGCAGAGGCAGGTTCTTCTTCACTCAGACTGACAGCGGTCATGCCTTGGCTGAGGGGAGAAGTGGGTCGGTATTGTTTGTTCAATGAAGTTGACTGTCCCTGTGGTGAGACATGTCTGCACAGGACGACTGCGTGATGCAGGTGGCACGGGGCATCTGGAGGTGGCGGTGTGGCATCATCAACCTACCGTGCCATGCAAGTGAATCACTTATCACGGACCATATGCGTAGGGTTCACGGTGCAAAGTATCCACTCAATCAAGCACTGTCAAGCAGTTCCCGTGCCATGCATCGCTTCTACTCTACGTTGGTCTGTGGACAGAACCTTGTCGAGCCGTACGTTTTTTGTCGCGAGTCGGCGCAGGGGTAGTGTCCATCAAAACGAGTGATGCGACGAGCCGAGAGGCAATGCGCCAGCTTCGCCACAAGTGGGGAACCTACGGGCACGCTCTTTCAATGGTCGCGTCAATGTATGGGCAAATTTGCTCACTCGACTAAACCATCGATACTACATACTGTATCGAAGTCAGGGTGTAGGCGTCCGCACAGTACAGTAGATCGACCGCACGACCTCATCCCGATAAGATTTGAGCCGGCTTAACATCTCGACCTCCTGCGTGGCTCACACTGCACGTCAGCAAAGAAAGGTGCTTGACACATGCAGATCAGACTCACGCTCTTCCCGCTCGGAGTGGACTCTCGTCCCACACGCTCAGGGAGATGGCGGGGTGACAACGGCTCAATGGACTTCAGCTGAGCATAGCCGACCATGTTTAGTGATGGCTGCAGCTGTCCCCTGGATTGGCCAGCACCAGAAGAGACCGGCAGGGTTTTCGTGGCGCTTTTGGTTGACCACACGGATGAGGCACTCTGCGCAGGCGTAGTCTATAGGGACTTGCGTGTTGAAAGTCGAAGAAAAGCCGCTTGACTCCTTCCATTCAGGTTCTTTCTTCAACTTCGAAGCGCCTAAGATTTGATGAGGCTGTTTGGAGTACGAGGAAATGCTTGTGCTGGTTCTTGCATAGCAGAGTCAATTCGCCTGCGACGCCTCGTGCGAGTGGAGAGAGGAGATGCATCACTGCTGCCGGGCGAGTCGGACTGAGGAGGAAGCTCTGCGTCTCTTCTGATATCCGTTAAGCCTGAAGGTCAGTCACCCTGCCAAAGGGGGTATAAATGACGCACTGTCTTCCAATGCCAGTAAGAGTAACCCTCTTCGAAGTTAGTGCTCGCGATCATGAGATTGAGGATCCTCGACGTCTTGAGAAGGTCTCGAGTTTGGTCGCTTGGGAGCAGCTGTTCATCCATCGAAGACCCCTAGGACAAAGACAGCACCCGATGCCACCGTCCCCGGCCTCGCGCGCGCTAAGAACGTCGCCGAGTCAATCCTACGACCGACGTTTGCCTGTGGTGGATGACCAGCCTGTCCTGCATACTTGTCAGGACAAGACAGACGTTGGCTCCTTTGCCTTCTCCGACTGTCTGAGTCAGTGGCATGTCAGACGCTTGAGCTCACCTGGTCCAAGATCTTGCATCTCTTGGGCCACTCCACGCGGGTATCGGAAGTTGATCTACGTGGACTGGGCAGCCAGGAGATAGGTGGACCGGGTGGCCAGGGTAAAGCCTTCTCGGGGACGCTGACAAGGATACCGGGGGAGGGAGAAGGACGAGAAGGAGCCAACTTGGTCATGGCTCAGAATGCTCATCCCCTCTCGGACCGAGAAAGGGGGTGAAGGGGAGGAGGTGTCGGGATGCACGAGGATCGCTTGGCTGTCGATGTCGCCGTAAAGCTCCTGCAGCGTGCTTCTGGAGCAACTTTTGTAAGTCTCCAGTTCGATTAGAGCAATCGTTCGCTCTCTTCTCCCTGTCGGCTTTCACTTGAGGCAAAAGTCTGGTTTGAAATCGCCCAAGGCCGCCTCATACCAGCACAAGGTACCTGGCGAGTGCGGCAGGGTTTCGCGCGGGACATCGAAAGAGAGAGGCAGCTCACCCCAACATGTCTTGAGGTCAGCGTCCAGCGCCTCACTCCTGTCGCTCGTACTCACCTCACGAGAGACTGTAGATACTGCTGAGCCCAACGCGGCCCCACGCCGGAAAGAAAGAGGCACCTCGGCGTCAGGCCGAGGTGCCAGCTCAGATATGTTGGTATCTAGTGTACTCGAGAGATTAATGACAAGTCGAGATGAGAAAGTCGAAGATTGGGGGGACGATGGACGAACTGGATGGTCTGACTCCTATTTATACAGCACAGTCTTCGCTCCACGGGCTGACCAAGTGAGCACATCTTCGCGCCCCCTCTTCAGCTTCTCCTCATCTTGCGCCCATCAGCTCGTCGTCTTCCCACGCCCTTTGCACACTGCGTGACAAGCGGTGCAGAGATGTGTGGTGTGTCGTGGCGTGTCGAACATCCACTCACAATGATGAATCGACGTTCACTCTCGAGGGCACACCTCGTTGCCTCCATCCTCGCTCCCGGCTAAGACGAGTTCCGGCAGTTAGAGCTATCAGTCTGCCTTCAGATGACAATCATGGAAGAGTCGTGATGTGTGCATGAGAAGTGCTTGTGAGAAGGGGCAAATCCGTGTACATCTGCATAGATGCCCCCGAAGTGGCTCGCCACATCTCTATGGGGACGTTCTGTGCGTGGGTTGTGAGTGAGAAAGTCTACCTGTGAAGGGCTCAAATCTTTGGATAGACCGAGTGGTCTGCCGTCGCCTATCTGAGTGGTAACGACTGAGGTGACGAAACAACATGCTTCTCGAACGTGGAGGAGCTGGATGCGCGTGAGCTCACCACAACAATGGCTGAAAGTATCTTGTGGCAGAGGCAATAGACGGTATGGGATAACGAGGCTTCAGTTGAAGGTGATATGCAGTGCCGTTCCTGCATGGTGCCACTTCGGCAAGGCGACAACCGTCAAGTTGCTAAGTCTCGATATTTTGGTGCAAGTGGTACATTGCATCGCTATTCATCATACTGTACTCTATCAGGACATCAGTGACATACTGTACAGACGCTCATTACTCCCCATCAGTAAGCACATCCTCTTCGCCCAGCTCAAAGTCAGCACCAGCAAGCAAGCCACTGCTCGTATGTGGCTCCTCGTCATGTAGCACCCTTGAGGCCTTGACGCCCTGTTGCCCCTGACTGCTTCGTTGCGCAGATCCATCGATCAACGCCTGGTGCCTCGCCTGTGTCGACCCGCCCGACCCGCCAAGCAACGACTCGCCCTCTGGCCCGGGTGGCAGATTGCGCTGCAGAACAGCCACATCAGGCATGGGGAACATGAGCCCCACGAGGCGGAAGAAGAGCGCCCACGCTGCGAGCCAGCAGAATGTGACTGTTGACACTGCGTAGAAGACGGGGGTTTGCAGGGCACTCCAGCTGAAGTCCAGATCTGGGAGCCAGCCGACGCCCCCGGTCATCGCAGTGGTGCCCAGCTTTGACTCTCCGGACTCGGTATTGGTCCGGCATGGATGTTGTGATGAGCCGGGGTAGATAGCTAATGCGATTGCGCAGGCTGGCCATAGGAGGAAGAGCGTCGCGGCAGTAGAAACCTCGATCTTTCGCCAGATACTGGATTGAAGTCTGCCTCGTGATGCGATGCTGCTGTGAGCTTGGGTCAGGTCTGGACCCACTATACAAGAGCAAATAGCACACTGATGAGACCAACGACAATGACAGCAGGAGTTGCTCCAGCTGTTGTCAGCTGCTGAATTTACTTCAGCTCACGATTATCACCAATGGACGTCACTACCGTAGCACTGGCGGCAGCCGCGAGGGAGAACAATATGAGCGGTATGTACGTTCGCAATCGCCCGTCATCGAACTTGTCCCTCCTACGAGGTTGGGGCTCCTCAGCGTTGTCTCCTTGAGTCCCACTGACGCCCGTGGAGCCATACTGGGGCTGTCCGGCTCTCTCGTCGCCCTCCGACTCCGGTAACGGTGCCAAAGCCATCTCCCACAGGAGAAGAGCACCCCCCGACTTCTGAGTGCAAGCTCGAGCGAGTATCACCAACGCCAGTGCCATACTCGTCATCGCTAGGACGTGGAGAGAGATCAGTGTCAGTGTCAGAGTAACCTTGAGCGAAGCGCAGGACGGCACCGCATGGCCATAGTAGTTCGGCGCGGAGTCGTTGTACGCCAGGAGGACGTATAGGCCTGAGAAGGACATCGTACAGGCTACCATTAGTTCGGACGTCCGTCTCAGTCCAGCAGAATCACAACAACACTCACAGATCCATAGCCACGACCACAACGCATTCGCGTCAAACATGAGCCGGTCCCATAGACTTCGCTGTCCCGGAGCAAGCCAGCTCAGCAGCGCCAACAGCGCAGTGACCGATATGCCAGACGCAGAGAGGATGATAACGGGCACATGGTAGTCCCTTGAGTTCCCGGACAGTGTTAACGCGCCTGTGGTCAGCATGAGCCACAGGTACTAGCCCTGGAGAGGCGAAACGTACCTTGCGAGTCGAGAGCCGTCGCAATCAGAGCCACAGCCGAAAACACCACCACGACCCATACCAGCCCTGTCCGGCTCTGCGCCGCTGAGAGAAGCGGCATGCAACGTCGTCCTAGTCGCGCGCAATGCGGTCAGTCGTGTCAAAAATCAAGGTGGGCTGCGTGTTGGAGCGTCGGAGTGGGCTGCTCTTGTCGCGATCTCGAGTGAGCGCCAGTCGCGCTATGACTTCTTCGAGCTGCGTCCAACTTCGTGAGATTGAGGTATGAGCAAACGACAGATCAGATCAAGACGCCATCACCACCACACTCCAATGCGCAGTCGAAGTGTTGACGACATGCATACCGAGGAGTTTGCGAAGGAATGACAATGGTGGCAATGGATGGTCAATCAGCTGACAGTCGCCAAGACGCTAGAGTCAAGGCACGATCTCCGAGCCATTTACAGCACGGTCGCTCCTTCCATCTCCGTCGCTGTTGTTGTCGTTTCGACATTTCTTCATCGCCGTCGCCGCCAATCAACATGTCATTCGGACGTCCGGGAGCGCTGTCGGATAGGTTCAAGGTGTCTCCGCCGTTGCGGGGAAGCTTTCCGCTCGACCACGATGGTGAGTGCGGTGGGACAGGGGGGGCAGGTTGGGCGCGACAGCGTGACGTTGGGGACGATTCGATGCGGGTTCGAATCGACTGTCGCCTTTACGGACTAGTGAAAGTCGAGAAGTGAGGAGGTCCCGTATCAGCAGCTCTTCTTTGTGGGGTAGTGCGACTGTTGTTCGGGACAACAGCGTGAGACCGAGCTTAGCCGCACAACGTGTACGACGAGAACACATATGTCCCCGCCATTCTCTGCTCCAGCTTTCCCGTTCTTGTACGCCCCCCACTGACCCCAGGCGACTGCAAAGAGTTCATGCTCAGCTACATGTCCTGCCTGAAAGCAGCGCGCGGCGACGGCGGCCAGTGCCGCGCTCAGACCAAAGCCTACCTCGAGTGCAGGATGGACAATGGCCTCATGTCACGGGAAGACTTCGCCAAGCTTGGCCTGGGCGATGTGGAGACTGCGACGGACTCGAAGCCGACTCCCAAGACTGCGCCTGCACCAACACCTGCTGCATCAAGTACAGCAAGTACAGGAAAGGAGGGCAACACCAAACAAAATTACGATACGAGACCACCACCGATGTGGACACCAGAGGAAAGGATCTAGCCTCTTCCGTCTACAGTAGACGCCAGAGAAAATACCAATCCCGTTGTACCCAACACCAGCACTACTCATACACCCACATGCATATCATACACAGGTACAATCCCATACTCGACAACACCAAGAGTCTATATCTACCATCTAGCTGGGCCGGTGGCCCGTCGTAGCGCGTCATCACATTACCACCCAATGCTCATGACCACCCATACCGCATCACCACCCAAACCGCATCACCACCCGAACCGCCACCAAGACTTCCCCTCGCTCCGTTTGGTATCCCCTACTTTGGTATTCTGCTCGTCTCCGAGCGCCTCCCACTGCCTCTCGAGCTCCCTGAGCCCCCAGTTCAGCTCGTGGGTATTCGTATCCTCAGACAGGAAGAACAACAGCTTACTGCTCGCCCACTGGAGTGCCCTGTCCTCGTCCACCGCGTCTGACGACGCGTGCTCCAGCTTCCCCTGTAGCTCTCGCACCTCATCTTCCAGCTCCCTCAGGCGCACACGCCGCGCGCGTATAGCATTCCAGATCTGATGGCTCGCCTGGAATGCAGACCGCTCGAGCAACTGTTATTATCAGCACTGACTCCCTTCGACGAACTCACGGCCATCTCCTCGGCACGCTTAGCCAACTGCCGCTCGTGCTTCCGCAGCTTCCACACCGACTCGCACAGCTCCACATCGACAGCGAGGTGTTCCGGCGCGTTGACGTGCACGTGGCGGTACTTTTCCATGTCGTCCTGGAGCGAGTTTGTGCGCTTCAGCGCGACGGTGTCGATGTCGACCTCGGGCATGACAGACTGCACGTCGCGGCCGTCCGCGGTCTCGCGCTTCCCTGTGCCATAGGGGTTGACTATGACCCACTCGTTCCCCCGCTCGTCGAGCATCACGTCTGCGCCGTCACTCGACGTCCGCAGCATGGCCAGGCTGTTGCGCGTGCCTGGGAGTGATACTGCCGATGCCAGGCGGGTGGTAGGTGCTTCGGTCACTCGCCACGCGGACTTGGAGCGCATTGAGGGGCCGTCGGAGATGTCTCCGGAGAGGTTGGTCGCGATAGACAGGCGCATGTTCGAGTTGACAGAGTGGAGATGCGGGTGGTGGCCGAGACCGGGTCTGGAGGGCGAGGTGCCCAGGTAGTCGCCGCTGAGGCGTGACGGTACGACGGGGGATGGGGATCGGGAGATGGTCTCGCCGTTGTAGCCGGCGTCGTCGGGCTCCACTACAACGGGTACGGGGCGTTTGTTGCTGTTTGCCTTGCCAGCTTCCGAGTCGGAGGTGTCGTTCGTCAGCCGGGTGGCGCGGCGTCTGTGGTCAGCAGGGCTTCTGGTTGCAGGACAGTTGTGTGGACCCGAGAAGCATGGCAACGAGGTGAAAACAAGGGCAGAACGACGAAGGGTCGCAAAAGCATAATATCATGGAGAGCAAGAGCTGGACATTGTTGTGAGAGTGACAGCAGAGCAGAGATGTGGACATAGACCCACTCACCCAAAATCCTTCAGCTTCGTGCCAGCACGATTCGACACCCCTCTGATCGTCATACGATTCCCCGCTCCACCCTCCTCCTCCTCCTCCTCCTTGACATCCCGCACCTGTCCCTTAGGCTTCCTGCTGAACACCCGGAGCTTCGACTGCGCCGGCCCACCAGCACTCTCTGTATCCCCGACAGTCCCGTTCCACAGCTCCGCCACCCTCCGTGCACCCATGACGTCCCAGTCCTTCTCGCGCGACTTGAGCACGCCCTTGATGTACGGCTCGAGACCAGTAGTGATCACATCCGGCGCAGCGATAGACCCAACCTCTCCACCAGGTATGATCATATTCACCCCCGAGTCCGACTTGTCACCCGAGAAGCGCAGGTGGTGCTCCCTCTTCCTGAGCGGGGTGGCCCCCTCGGCCGTGTCGCCCTTGAGCGTCGCCTGTACTCCGCTAGCGGCAGACGCCACGCCCGACAGCAGCACACGGTGGACCTTGAACGCGTCTGTTGCGTGTCCTCTTCGCTCGGTCACATACGCGCTGTTGAGGTCGCCGATCCCCGCCACAGAGAGGTACATCGACGGCTGCTTGCTGCACGTGGCCTGGAACGTCCGCCAGGCCTGCAGGAACCTCCGGGGGCTGGAGAACGGGTCCTTGGGAAGTTTCTCGACGTCGAGCGCGTCGAGCTTGTAGCGTGTGCTGGTCACGGAGCTGAGGAGGGCAGCGAGTGTCTTCGGGTCGATGCAGCCACCGGACGTCTCCCTCTCTAGCCTCAGGCTCTCCTCTCGCTCCATGCCCATTGTTCTTCGCCAGGCGAATATTCCCGCCTTTGTCTCGTCACAGAAAAGCCCGTCGATCTCGATCTCCTCGTGCTTCGTGCCATACAGGCCCCAGATGGCCAGTGCGCCCTGTATGAGCTTGACGAGGTCAACGGCGTTGAGCATCAGCGGGTCCTGCAGCAGTGCTTGGGGTGTCAGCTGCTCGGCGTCGGTGTCAATGGCGTGTCCGGAGACGGTCGCTTGGCGGCCCCTGTGAAAGTGGTTGATGGTGGAGGCATTGGCGGACCCGCTGGGCGATCGTGCATGCCCCAGGATTCCAGGGTGCATCGGCGAGTGCACTGGTGACGATGCACGGCTCTGAGAGCCAGTCAGGGCTCCAGCTGACCCAGGTGTGGGGACACGATACGACTCGTAGAACTTGCGGCGCACAGCTGCCACTGGCGCGTCGTTTCCCATCGCTGCGCGGCCTCCACACCCCAGGCGGCGGAGCGCAGTGTTCAGAATGATGAATGGCCATGTCTCGCGCAGGTCTCCAGAGGCAATGGGGGTGCTGGCAGTAAGCATCTGTGCAACGACTCGGCTTACATATCCTGCCCAAACCCAGCAGGTGTGGTCACCAACAGAGTCCCATGCTCTGTCTTGCGGGGCTGTGCGCGTGTCTCACCTACGAGATACCGCTCTGCAGCAGCCAGCTCCGCCGCCCCGGCCTTGGAACTCAGCCCAGCAGCGGGTACGAGCACGTAGCAGGTGATCTACAATCAGTGATGCCAGTCATCATCACTCACAGACTCGGTCGGCTTGCCAGTGTACGCTGCGATCGTCGCTGCCCAGTGCGAGCGTGAGAGGTACCTGTAGTCAGTACTCGTGTATCGCAATAGAGTGGCAGGCCTCCGCACCACACTCACCACCCGCGTATCCCATGCAGCGCATACCCCTTCATCTGCACTTCGCGGTCTACCCTTAACCTGCCTAATCTTGGCAACCACTTGTCCTCAAACTCCTCCAGCGGCCGATCAGTCGGCACCAACAACCCCTGCTGCGGCGGAGACGTCGGCCGGCTAGGCGAACTCGGCAGCGAGCCTGGCGATGTGGTCGGCGGCTGGTCCGACGCCGACTGCGATGCCTTCAGCGATGCCGACTGCTGGGGCGTCCCATCTGCGCTGAGCAGCCCATTACTATTGCCGCCCTTGCCCCTAGCTGAGCCGTTGCCCGCACTCCCTCGTGGCGGACTGCCCAGGAACTTTGGCCGTGTCGACGACGACGGCGTCGCCCACGCCAGCGACGTGTAGCCGTGTACGTCCATCGCCCGGTCGCGACGCGGCGCTCGGTCAGTGCTGAGTGGGTAGTGGGGAGAGGGGAGTGGTGTATTGTCGAGTTATGATGTGTATCGATGGCTGCGCGTGTGGGTGTGGACTTGCCATCAACGGCGATAGGCGATGATCACGGATGGAGTATATCCGGGAGGTTCGAATCTCGAGGGGGTCAGGCTTTTTGCATATTTCCTACCCAAAAGCAACCTCCACACATCATGTTCATCTGATGCCTACTGCTCTTTCGCAACCAACACATCGCCATGATGGCACTCACACCGCCCTCGTCGTCGGCTACGACGCCAGTGCCGACACCGGCGTCTGGTGCGACAGCGCCGTCGCAGGCAATGGACGTTGATACGCCTGATGCTCCTCTGTCGCCAGCTGCAGAGGCGACACAAGGGGTCGACACGCCAGCTGCCAGTCAAGAGAGTGGTCAGGCAGTTGCAACCCAAGACAATGCTCAATCAGCAGCTGCAGAGCAAGATCAGTCGCCTGAAACTGCCCCACCACCAGCTGCAGACGGCGAAGGAGATGCTGCGAAGGTAGGGCCTTGCTTGAACAATGCTGACACCAGACCGCACGGCGCAAAGAGGCCATGCTGGACGCGAACATCGTCGACCGCTGGAACAAAGGTAAGACGCACAGCACCACAACTGACAGCAGACCTCGGCGACGTCTTCGCTCCCAGACGATGAGAGCTGCTAGTCTCTATCATGGTGCCAGACTCACCAACCGTTAGGTCCACGCCTCGTGCTCAGTGCTTTAGTCTGAGCAATACACACCCATAACGAGCTCACTGCGGCCGAGCACACTGAACCAGACACTTCCAAAAAGATACACCGAGCTCGGCTGGTCTCAAATGCTCTTTGCTGAAAGTTACCCTTCAGGCTCCTCTTCCACTGTGTACACTACCACATGCATGACTATGACGACTTGCCCAACCTCCACACCCACCCCCATCCCCAGTCACTCTTCTTCCCCTGCTCCTCGCCCTCCGGCTTGCTCATCTTCTCCAGCTGCTCCCGCTCTGCCTCCTTGTACGCGAGCTTGTCCTGCACCATCTTCAATCCACTATACGCACCCCCCATCCCAAAGCCCAAGAGAATCGTCCTCAGCGCTATCGGCGTTGGCAGGCGATCTGGAGTCAGTCGAGCGCACAAATCGCACCTCTACTGCCATACTCACAGGCCAGAGACGTCAAGAGACCCAACACACTGCCAGCAGCAGCTCCGTCCTCGAGATGCACAGGGCCATTACGCCAAGTCACTCGCCTGGGTTTCGGCTGCGTGGCCCCCTCCTCGTGCGCCATGGTGCGTTCACGCAACCAGCCTGCGCCCTCCTCGAGTGTCGCGAATAGCCCTCCTGCTACGCCAAGCTTCACTGCCGTGCGCGCGCCGTCACGTAGGGCGCCATACAGGACGCGGTAGTTGCGTGTCTTGGTGTAGAAGTACTGATGTCAGCGAGTTGTAATTTCAATATAGGGGCTCCTGTAACGCTATGCTCGGATCCTAGACTGCCTCCAAAGACGCTTCTGAAGGACGTTGCACGACCGCTGAGTGAGGACTCGCGTCCTCACCCAGCGCTCTACCCGATCACTCACCCATCCCTGCATCGTCGTCGGCTGCCTATGCGCATTCTCAGCCAGGAACCTCAAGCGCGCATTCTCCCCTCCCCGGCGCATGCCGATGAACAGGCCGACCACAGCAGCACTCGGCGTCAGGACGAGCAGGGAGGTCGGCACGGTGATGTTGTAGCGTTTCAACGGCGAGCTCTCGTCCAATTTAACTGCTCCATTGGCGGCAGGGTCGTGCGAGAGGTCGTCAGGTGGCAGGTCGGTCGAGAAGGCATCAGGCGTTGACTGTGATGTGGTCGTGGCCGAGTCGGAGGGGGCCGACGTCGAGGGCCCAGCTTGTGCTGATTGCGAGGCCGCCGACGACGGCCACGAGAACCACGACGAGGACGAGGACGATGCCTTGGACGTCGTCTCTGGTGTTCGAGAGGGTCCAGCGTCCATTGCAGTAAGTTGCTAACAAGTTCGATCTCGACCAGCTGAATCGACAACATGATGAGCTGCGAAATGTCCACACGGAGGCATTTCGCCGCCACCGGCAGTCATATGCGTTTGTTTTCGTGTACAAATGTACAAGACATCGAAGCGACACGGGTCTGAGCTTGTCTGAGCTTGTCACGACTCTACAACTGATCACTCGTATTGCAGAGGCAAGATGTTCGGCCGCCTCACGCGTCTTGCTATCGACCTCGTGGCCATCAGCACGATCCTGGCCGGCATCCAGCGGAGCACGGGGTATCGGTGAGTCGGAGTCGCGACAGTCAGACTGTTCAGACGTAGCAATGGTTGCAGGGGTGCAGGGATGAGCTGCAACATGACTCCATGTAGAGCGCGGAGAACATTTCTGGACGATAAAGAGCAGCTTGAGGTCGTGGAACCTCGCTGACCCCAGCATCTACACGGGCAAGCTGAAAGACACCTCCATCCGCAACCTCATCGACTCGTACCTCGGACTGGGCGAGAACATCTTCGCGTTCGCGTGTGGCTTCGCCGTGTCGTCGTCGTACTTCCGAAGGATCCAGGACTGAGCTGGCGTTGCTATGACAGCGCGGGAAATGAGCAGCCACGACGCCCTCCGACGTCAATAACATGTGCTGCAACAAAACTGGCAGTGACCCCAGGCGGGGGCATGACCGTATCGGCGCTCTCACATATTGTACACTACCCACTTTGACATCGTGAGACACAGGGACATCACATCTATGTATACCATATCGACAACGCATATCACGAATCGTTACTCTTCCAGCTCTCGCTCCCGGTCCACGACTCGGTGCCGTCTGTGCCAGTGATGATCGTAGCCGGCGGCGAGAGGGTCTCGCCAGTGGTGGTGTAGGTCAGAGTGTCCTCTGTGGTCCCGATCGAAGTGTCGCTCGGCGACGGGTGCTGCTGTCAGACATTGCTAAGCCAAGATCATTTCGAGCTCAGGACTCACTCGAACTACACGCAGGACACCACCCGGCCGCGGTCCAGTCTCCTCCTGCTTGCGTTGCGGACGAGGCGAGTGCGACCTCGACCTAGACCGCGACGACACCATGTCCCAGGCGTCCTCCTGCTGCTTCCGGGCACGAGACTCCCACGCCCGCTCTAGCTCTGCTTGGCGTGCTTTCTCCTCTGCATCGCTCTCGGACCTCTCGCGCGACGAGCGGTCCTTGTCGTGCTTTTTGCTTGTATGACTCTTGCGCCGACCAGAGCAGCACGATATGACTAGATAGCCCACCAGTGCTGACGCGATGGTCAATGTCAGACTGAGTGGAGGGAGTAACAGCAGCGGGGGCAGGAATGTAGAGGTCAGAAGCCATCGTATCCCCGTTGCGTGTGGGATGAAGCGCACTACCACCCAGCCAGTGGTGCGAACCTCCCTGCCTGGCTTGCGGCCGTCGTCTCCTTCATCTTCACGTCCTGGCGTCAGCTTGGCTATGCTTGCAACTTCCACTCACCGATGCTGACGAACGCGGAGCCGATAGCAGTATCACCACGACCCGGTGCAACCGTTACACGCTCGAGCAACTCCTTGGTGAGCAGCACCACCTCCTTGCCCCTGGCCGGTGACACCATCGTACCCTTGCGCCGCCGCTCCTTGATCCTCGCTGTCGGCGCGCCTGCGTAGCCGAATATGCGTGATGGGCAGAGGGCGCGGAATGGCCACGGCACAATGCAGGGGGGTAGTAGCCAGGTGGGGAAGTTGGGCAGGCCGACGAGGCTGGTTGGCAGGGGTGGTGGTGGGAGGGACTTGGGGTCAGCCACAACTGCACGAATTGGCAGCTATCTCATGACATAGAACATCGTCAACATGCAGACGCGACTCACCGGCTGTGAAACGCGCACGATGGTCGTGTTCGGCTCGCGCAGGGATCGCAACTCCAGCGTCAGCATAAAGTTGCCATCTGGTGTCAGCGGTGTGTCTCCCAGAACAGTCCCATGTTTCTTGGGAGCTGTGCTCCCCTCCGCTCACCGGCATCATCCGCCCCTCGCGTAGGGCGCACAAGCTCCAGCTCCAGCTGCACGTCATACGGCAGGTCCTCCTGGAAGCGGTCGTACGGCAGTGGAATGAGCGTATGCGGCGTCCTGTGCGTCCTCGACCCGTATATGAGCCACCCCTCGACCTCGACGCTGCCACCCGTCCCCCAGGACCACCAGAATGCTCCGACGGCCAGGATCGAGAATGCAGCGCTTGCCACGACGAGGAGGACCGCCAGGATAGCCTTCAGCACAATAGAGATAGTCAACGGCGAGGTCGCGACATCGCGTATCACCCGCAGTGGGAACGTAACGCTGCCATCAGCTACTGCTCCGACGCGCCCATCGGTACCCACGGACTGAAGCAGATATCCAACACCTTGTGGACGAACTGGACAAAGTCCGAGTTGAGCGACGACCTTTCCTTCACCCACCTGCGACCGTCGCCGGACCGCCGCCTCGACAGCGTACGGCGTTCAGCTGGAGGCTGCAGGCTGGACATGAGAGTGAGAGTGCATGAGTAACAGGAGGAGTATTGTCGTGCCCGGAACACGAACGAGATATTGCAATGCCTCCATCAGATCGGCGATCCCCCAGTCCGACAACTGATAAGCGATATGACCGCAACATGACGTCGTGCCGAGCACGTTGCCGTTGAACATCCATCCACCTCTTTCTGAAGACCGTTACTACCTGGGCACTACCTTCGACAGCGACTTCTCTTCTCAATAGTTTCTTCTACTTCTTTAGTGCTGCAGTCGTACTGCTGCAGTTGGTACCCTGTCCTCTCTCTGCGACTCCCGGGATGTCGCTCCACGCCGCCCTAGTGGCCAAGCTCGAGCCACCGAGCAACCGCCCCATCGACCACCACGGCAACGGCAAGAGCGACCGCATCGAGCTGACCGACGACAGTCCTCCCTTATCCTTCCACAACCCATGGCCGTCATACCGCTTCGCGACGCTGGACGATGCCTGGCAGTCGTTCCAGAGGGGAGCGGCTGTCGCCAAGCCCCAGCTGCCAAATTCGAAGGCGATCGACACTGAGGCGGGGATACCCCAGGTCCATGGCGGGGAGGCAGAGACGCACCAGTCGGGAGTGGGGCAGCTCTTCTATGACCCAGACGACGACGACGACAGCGACACCCCAGTCAACGGTAACGGCAATGACGACGACGACGACGACGACGACAGCGGCGATGGACACCCCCACGACGCTCCACACCACAAGGGCGAGCAGACAAAGTTTCCAGCAAAGTACCACCCCGACGAGCCTATCCGGGGGTATGTCCGCCCCGAGCTCACTAGGATTCTGACCGCCGACAACGAGGACGATTGGCGCGAGCCCCCATTGATCGTCAAAGACCCCCACTGGCCGGACAGCAAGGCCCCAGCCGTGACATGGATAGGCCATGCCTCTACGCTCGTCCAGATCCCATGGCGCACAGAACCAGGCATGTGCGGTGTGCTCTTCGACCCGATATTCTCGTTCCGCTGCTCCCCGATACAGCAAGTAGGGCCAGCGCGGTACCTCGAGGTGCCGTGCCAGGTCGACGAGCTGCCACCGATACACCTGTGCTTGATATCCCACGACCACTGTGAGTGGCACCGGGTGTTGCCCACTGATTCCAGACGACCACCTAGACTACAACACCATTCTCCAGCTCTGGGAGTACCACCAGTCCACTATCCACTTCTTCGTGCCACTAGGCGTCGCCAAGTGGTTCACCAGCAGCGGCATCTCTGCGGCACGCGTCACCGAGCTCGACTGGTGGTGCGAGGCGATCGTCAACTTCCCCTCTACGTCCAAGGAGGCCGGGGCCGAGGCGGAGCAGTACCCGCCGACCCACATCAGCCCTCACGTCGACCCAGAGGCAATACTAACCCTCAAAGTGGCATGTACGCCTGCCCAGCACCGCTCCGGCAGGGGGCTCCTGGACCAGATGTGCACCCTCTGGGCGAGCTGGTGCGTCGGCGTCGTCGACCCGTCGAACAAGACAGCCCTCGAGGGTGGGATGGCAGGAGACGGCTGGGGGTTCAAAGTATACTTCGGAGGCGACACGGGGTACCGCTATGCCTCGGCGCCAGATCAGGACGACTCGGCCATCTGCCCCGCCTTCAAGCAGATCGGGGAGAGGTACGGCCCCGTAGACCTCGCGCTCCTGCCCCTCTCCACAGGCTCCTCCCTCCCGTTCTTGCGCAAGTTCCTCCTCCTCAGCCTGGACCAGTACACCCTCACGTCGAGCCAGCACTGCTCGCCGTCGGACGCGATTGACATTGCACGCGCAGTAAGGGCGAAACGGAGTCTGGGCATGCACTGGGGCACGTTCTGCGATGCAGCAGAGGCAAGAGCTACGAGGGTGGAGTTTGGGCGAGCACGGAGGGCGAAGGGGGTCAGCGCGGACTGGGAGAACCCTGGCGAGAGTGGTGCGTTTGTGATCAGTGACATTGGCGACACCCTAGTGATACCATGATACACATACCATGCAATGAACATTGTACTACTATACACAACAGCCCCCTGTTATTTCTCGCAGATGCTTCCTTCTGTTACCATGCACTCTTGAGTCGATCCCTTGCTCTCTTCTTCCATGGTAAGACCTCTCGTGCGCCCTGAAGCAGTTTGTCCACCCCAGTGTCCATCTCAGTGTCCGCCCCAGTGTCCACTCCCTACCACACTCCTCCACCGTCCTCCCCTCGCCTCGACCCCACCAGCCTAAGCTGGCTCGCTCGCTCAGCTGAGAAGACCTGCCCACATCCCGCTCGCTGGCATTGCTCGCTGCTCGCTCGCTCACTACCTACCCCCGCTCCGCCTTCCGCTTCAACCGCTCCCTCTCCCGCCGCATGCGCTCCTTGGCAGCCTGCCGCTCCGCCTCCTCCCTCTCCGCCTTCTCGTCCTCCAACCTCGCAATCTTAAGCGCCCTCTTCTCCTCCCGCTCCACATCATCCAGCCCAGCCTCCATATCACTGTCGTCCGAGTCGATGTCGTCGTACCGTCTCGGTGCGCGGCCCCTATTGAACATCCCCTGGATCAACGCACTGACAGTCGCACGATCAGGCTCCCCCTGGAGCATCGGTGACCCTCGTGACCTCTTTCTGGGCGGCGGTGTGTCCGAGTCCGAGTCCGTATCAGAGTCAGAGTCCGAGTCAGACGAGTGATGCCGCTCCTTTCGGCCAGAAGGTTTCCGCACCTCTGGCGCCCGAGATGCCGACGCCCTCTCCTTCAACAGCTTGCGCGCACGTATATCCCTTTGTATCTCGTCGATCGTCCGCCGATCCCGTGTATCGCGGTCTGGGCACAGTTTCCGCAGCGATGTCACGTCCACGCCCTTCTTCATGCCTGCTATGCCTTTTCTCTTGACCTGATCTGCAGCCACTGGGGCTCGGGAAGGTGGTGCTGCCTTGCCGGGCGGCGGGGTATACTTCGACGGTCCGGGCGACGAGAGAGGTGATCCCTCGTGTGCTGCTACTAGTGACTGAACAGAGAAGATCGAGTCCTGCACGCTCTGCTTGCTTGCACGCTTGAGCGACTGGAGTGTCTTCGCTTTACGTCCTATTGGCGGCGGGGACTCCTTCCGCTCGTTCTGACGCTTCCCTGGTGCTTTGGCCGCTCCAGCTGCTGAAGTCGATGCCTTACCATTCGCCGCCTTGCCGTTCGATGCACGCCCGTTTGCAGACGGTTTCGGCACTGGCTTCTTCACCACGGGCTGAGTAAGCACAATTCGTACCACATACTCACCCTTGACGGACCTGGCCTCGCATCCTCCGCGAACGGGTCATACGACTGAGTGTCGGAAGCGGCCGACGACCCCTGGTGCAGCCGTGCATTCGCGGCCATGAGCTCTCGCCTGCGCGCCTCCTTGCTCGCCTCCTCTATGCGCTTTCGTCGCTTGATGTCAGTGGTATGATCTTACCGTCTCGCGACTCTACCCACCTCCTCCGCCTCCTTGGCCGCCTGCGCCTCGCGCTTGGCCTTTGCCTCGAGCTCGCGCTTGATCTCGGCCTCCTTCTCCCGCTGCATGGCGAGCGCCCGCGCCTTGAGGCGTTGGTACTGGTGTCAGGGGGGGTCTGGGCAGTCGTCTTACCTCTGACATTGCGGGCGAGGGTCGCTTCTGTAGGATATGTTGTGCAATGCAGCGAGTACGGTTCAGATGCATCTTAAGCCTTAAGCTCGAGCATCAATGCAGCGTGGTGGCAACCGGCAACTCTAGGTCGCATCGCATGGTAGCCACATGGTTGCGGGAGTATTCATCAATCATCGTTCATCGTCCATGCGCGTCGCTGTCGTCAGTGTTCTTGTGCTCGATCTGCAGTTCCACAACAACTTCAAAACAACACTTCTACGAGCATTGCGAACGGCCTCTGGACACGGTCAAGCGAAGGAGACAACGAGTATATTGGAACGCAGCAGTTGTTGTTTTTGGACGATTAGAAACTCAGAGCAGTCGCTATGAGCCGCTCATTCTCTGTTGAGGAGTTGCTCCGGGCAACAGGAGGAGCAGGGGTGCCGATGCAACAGCGGGAACAGGCTCCTCTGCCAGACAAGTGAGCAGCGGGATAGTGATAAAGCTAACCGTCAGTGGCGAGACAATCCACATTTCCTCTTTGGCATTGCTGAAGGTAAAGGCAAGTCGCCTCCTCTGCTAATTCTCTAGATGCTGAAACACGGCCGCGCAGGAGTACCAATGGAGGTCATGGGCCTGATGCTCGGCGAGTTCGTGGACGACTACACTGTGAGTTAGCACTGTTGCGACTCTGCTGATATTGCAGATCTCCGTGGTCGACGTCTTCGCCATGCCGCAGTCAGGAACAACAGTCACCGTCGAGTCGGTCGACCACGTCTTCCAGACCAAGATGCTCGACATGCTCAAGCAGACCGGCCGCCCCGAGATGGTCGTAGGATGGTACCACTCGCACCCTGGATTTGGATGCTGGCTGTCGAGCGTCGACGTCAACACGCAACAGAGCTTCGAGCAGCTGCACCCCCGCGCTGTGGCTGTGGTCATTGACCCGATCCAGTCCGTCCGCGGCAAGGTTGTCATCGACGCGTTCCGCTCCATCAACCCGCAGAGCATGATGTCTGGGCAGGAGTCGCGCCAGACGACCAGCAACATCGGGCACTTGAATAAGCCGTCTATCCAGGCGCTGATCCACGGGCTAAACAGGCACTACTACTCCCTGGCCATCGAGTACCGCAAGACCGAGGCCGAGCAGGGGATGTTGCTCAACCTGCATAAGCGCGGGTGGACAGAGGGGCTGAAGGTTGGCGACTTTGAGGAGCTGGAGAAGACGAACGAGAAGACGGCGCAGAACATGCTCCAGCTGGCACAGAGCTACACCAAGAGTGTGCAGGAGGAGGCTACGCTCACGCCTGAGCAGCTCAAGACGCGGCACGTGGGCAAGCTGGATCCCAAGCGCCATCTCGAGGAGACGGTGGAGAGTAACCTGGGTGACCAGGTGACGCAGGGGTTGGCGATGGGTGTGTTGGGGGAGCTCTAGAGCCGTGTCGCACAGGGGCTGGCGACGGGTGCGCTTGGGGTGCCCTAGACGGGAGTCGGAGTATACACATGGAGGCAGGTCATGCATTGTATAACAAGCATAGGGATGAGAGGGATAGCTACAACATGATGGGTGTGTACACAGGGTTCTACTTGCCGCATTGTGACAGGGAGAGGCCACAGAACTGAGCAACGAGGAGATAGAGGATGAACTGGGGTGAGTGGGGTACGGGAGGGGGGGAAAGGGAGAAGGGAAGAGGGGGGCACGCACGATGCAGACAAAGCCAGTGAGCACGGTGATGCGCGTGTTCTTCCACCACTGCTGGCGGCGGACACTCCTTGCGCCCCGGCGGAAGGCGTATGCCTGGCCAGCGAGCGTGTCCGTCTTGTCAACCAAGAGATCCAGCCGCTCGCCTCGTTGTAGGATCGAGTCGATATTCTGCACCATGATGTCCTTTCTGCCATCAGCAAGCCCCCCCCCCCCAATCCGGCAACACATACACATTGTTCAGGTCGCTCTGGGCCTGCTTCAGTGGGTCGGCTGGCGGCGCTGTCGTGTATTGATGCATGAGCTGGGGTTAGCCAATGCTCAATACAACCCAATGCTCAGCGCAGCCCAATGCTCGACACACCTTTGCCAACTCGGCATCAAACTCATCCAGCCCGTGGTCTCCAGCAGCCACAATCGTGTCGGGGGCGTACTGCGTCGTAAACTACTATCAGCATTGTCGTGCGACATACAGTATCTCACCCTCCGCTCCACCTCTGCCAGGAAGGCAAACGGCATGCGGCGGCCAACACTGTCGTCCGCCATGACGAGGTAGATCACACCGTCAGAGGAGACATAGTGGATCAGGCGGTCCTGCCAGACATCTGGGGTCAGCTCGTCCCTCGACCTTACTACACACAGGTCAGCTTCGAGTTGTTCGGCGGGATCTTGGATAGGATCGTGATCTTTGCCGCTGGGGTCAATGATGATATAGCGCCTCACCCACCTGGCTTCAGTATCGTGTCGCCCGTTGCATGCTCGGCGAGCACTGTCGTGCCCCGTGCTACGAGGGCATGGAGGAGGGACATGGCGATGAGGGAGAGTTGAACAGAGGTCGTTATCGATGGAAGACGTCACTTGTCATGAAGGTGGCCACAGAGGAAGGGGTATTTATCCGGCCCTCCCTTGTTTTCACGCGCCTGCTTTCGCATCAGGACGAGGTCAACAACACATCTGAGAGTGATCTCAAGCGCTCAAGCCTCAGTCTTTGCTACAGACAACACTCATGTTCTTCATCTGAGCAGCGCATTGCTCAAGCTGCTGCTGTCAGAGGACGGACAGCAACAGCTCTGTGCTTTACGATTCTACGATAACGCTGTACGACACAACACTCTCCAGGACGCTGTCCCTGTCGAACATCCCGCACTTTGCCCCCTACTCCCCTACTACCTTGGTCCAACTCGTACAACATACTCGCATTGTAGTCATATCCAAAGATGGAGACTCAGATGGAGACACCAAATACACGAGCGCGCAAACGTATGCTGGAGGCATCGCAGGAGAGCAGCGTAACTGTAACATGGAGGCAGGACGACTCGCTCCTGCGGGATCTGTTGGCAGATGGCGATGGTGAGTAGCTAGCAGCACGGCATAGCCACGCATGTTGCATAGTACAGGCTAGCTACACTACACAGCACAGACTATAGAGCTAACGCCAGACACACCACTACCCCTCCCATCACCAACACAACGCCAACAACCCATCGGGTCGACGACATCATCATCATCATGTACCACCTCCTCACACAAGCGGCCACGACGACTACGAGCATCCGCATCCGGCTCAGGATCAACCCTCACCCCCTCATCCACAGGGGCTGAGCGCAATCGCCTCGACGAGCTACTAGATCGCTTCCTGGACGTCAACAGGTCGAGCTCGAGCTCCTCTGCGTCCTCTATGTCGTCGCCCAGCCTCGGCCTCGGTAGACCAGGCAGGTCAGCACTGTCTGAGCGCAGCTGCAATACGCCTACAGGCAGTAGCAGTAGATCCCTGCCAACGTCCGGGAAGGGCGGCCAGAAGCAGTATCAAGAACAACAACATCCACGACACAGCCCGCGCCTACCTCGTCCTGGCGTACGTTCCAGCCCCCGACGCACAGCAGCGACACACGCAGCAGCAGCAGCAGCAGCAGCAGCAGCAGCGAGTCCACTGCGAGCTGAGGCACCACCACCAGGTGTTCGACGACCCAATGCTCTCCAGGCTACGACATCTGATCCTCGGCATTCTGCTAGTTTCCGGGCAAGCTCCCGAGGACATCAGAGTCATGCCGGTGCTGCTGCTGCAGCAGCTGCCCCCCGCTCGCACTCCCGATCTGCACCACCCCCAGCCCTCCCACCCCAACCCAGCTCTGACGGCGACACCAGCATCGACTCGCTCGACATCATGTTCCAGGGCGGGGGGGAAGAGATCGAGATGTTGCTACGAGCTGTCGACAGTGGCACTGTCACGAGCCAACGATAGATCGCCGAGGTCGTCACCCACTGTCCTACCCCTACTACTCTACTACTCTCCATGCCCACTGCGCATCCTACCCATCCAAAGGCTGGACCATACCAAGCCCATACCCGCATTGACCATGTGTTGTACCCATCATGCATGCTGTAACAGCGACCGCGTGTGGCATGTGGCATGGGGGCACCTCGAAACCTCCTTACCTTGATGCGGATGGACCATGGACCAGCTGATGTGCCTGCAGTAGCGTCCATGAATGCCCGCCCATTCGAACCATTCACAGCATCGCTCAATGTCATACGACTGACTGCCCACTGTCGATCCATTGTTCCCCTTCAGACGTCGTATGTCAGCTGGCGCTGCCTCACAACCAAACCCTCTCGTGACACTGCAGACTCACCCCCAGATGGGAAGCTCAGGTGCTATTCTATCGACCAATGCCTCGACCAACTCACCGACCTCTGTCTGCTCGTTATTGACCCTTGTCAACAATGGATGGCATGGATGGGCCCTGTGATTTTTCCGAGACCATGACGCTGCTCTATTCTTATCTCTATCCCGCCTCTGCTCTCGTTGCACGTCACCGCGCACCCCCCTCTTCCCCAACCTCGCATGCCCTCGGGGCACTCGCCGCCCTCACCGCCCTCACCGCCCTCACCGCCCTCACCGCCCTCACCGCCCTCGATGCCCGGCACCTTGCTTATGCATACGCTTATCAATCGGCATCGGCTTCGGACATGTGGTGGGCTCGTGGGGTGGACGGAGCGGTGGTGGAGGCTGGCTGTCCTGTCGTCGTTGCTCCACGGCGACTGATCGATCTTTCCAGCAGCAGTAGACGGGGTGCAATGCAATGCAGGCATATATACAGTTGAACTAACTCGCTTTGACATCGCGACCTGTGCATAAAGGCCATTGAGAGCAGCTGAGCTCGTTGTTTTCCAGTCAGTCAGGAGTGATATCTACATATCCAGCGCCATCAGTGAGTAGCAAACAGCTCAGCTCGTCTTGTGCTAACCCAGTACCAGTGCCCGACTCTGTCGCACCCTCCAACCCCCCCAACACCAACCCCCCCTTCATCCCGTTCGGCTCCCCGGGCGTCCCAGGCTACCATGAGTACATGCCCGAGCAGCAGGGCATCATCGGCAGCCTCATGTCGGCGGAGCACTACCCCGTGAACGCGAACCCGCCTGCGATGTTCAAGCCGATCACGATCCGCGGCGTGACCTGGCCCACGAGGATGTGGGTGTCGCCGATGTGCCAGTGTAAGTGTAGCGGAGCAGCGCGAGCAGCGCGAGCAGTGTGAGCAGCGCGAGCAGTGGGAGCAGCGCGAGCAGTGGGAGCAGTGGGAGCAGCGTGAGCAGCGCGAGCAGCGCGAGCAGCAGGCAGGCATGCTTGCGAGCAGCTCTATGGTTATGAACAGTGCAGAAAGACCCCCTGACGGCCAGACTCCAGCGACGACGGCAAGGCCACAGACTACCACTTTGTCCACCTCGGCTCCATGACCCTGCGTGGGTGGAACAATGTGATGGTCGAGGCGACGGCCGTGCTCCCCGAGGGGCGTATTAGCCCGGAGGACTCTGGCATCTGGAGCGACGACCACATCCCTGGGTTCAAGCGCATCGTTGACTTTGTCCACGCCAACAAGGGCAAGATTGGCATCCAGCTCGCCCATGCCGGTCGTAAGGCGTCGACCATTTCCCCGTGGATCGAGTATGCGGTCATTGCGAAGGGCTGGACGGGTGGTGAGGTTGTGACCAGCGAGCACAATGGTTGGGGCGACAAGGCTGGTGAGTGTTGCATTCGAAGTAGCTCTGTCTTGGGGACTGCTTCGTCACTTTTATATGACTACAACTTCAGCTTGACGGAGTGAAGCTAAGAGTTGAGCCTCATTTTACGAGATTTGTCATCTGGTTGCTCTTGCTGACCCCAGTGTACTCCGCTTCCGACCTCCCCTACAAGAAAGACGTCACCGCCAACCCCGTCGAGGCGAGCAAAGAATACATCCAGCACTTCAAGGAGGCTTACCGCGCTGCCATCAGGCGCGCCAAGGTTTGCGGCTTCGACTTTATCGAGATCCACGGCGCCCACGGCTATTTCATGCACAACTTCTACTCGCCGATCAGCAACAAGCGCACAGACGAGTACGGCGGCTCGTTTGAGAACCGCATCAGGTTGGCGATGGAGATTACTCAGATCGCGAGGGAGGAGTGGGACGGCCCGCTGTTCTTCCGTGTCAGTGCGAGCGAGTGGCTCGAGTGTCTGGGAGATGAGAAGCAGTTCCCTGGTCAGAAGGAGGAGTGGGCGTGGTGGTGAGTGCAGCGGAGCGTCGCGCAGCCGCGCGCAGCATCGCGTAGCGATGCGTAGCGGCGCGTAGCGATGCAGAATGACGCGATGCAGTACGCGCAATGTGCAGTGGCACGTAGCCATGCCTAGCAACGTCCACATGAGGCATCGCTACGCGCTGCGCGTAATGAGCAGCGGTACCTAGCGTTGCTCGACCCCGCATTACGCATCGCTACGCGCTGCGACAGTGGAACCTTTGGTTCGTACTAACGCCCAGGGGCATCGAGCAATCCACCATGCTGGCCGAGCGCCTCCGCGACGCCGGCGTCGACCTCCTCGACGTCTCGAGCGCAGGCAACGACCCCAGGCAGAAGATCGATGTCGGCGGTGGCTACCAGGTCCACTTTGCCGAGCACATCAAGAAGCACGTCCCGAACCTCCTCATTGGCGCTGTCGGCCTCCTCTCGGACGCAAAGGAGGCGAACGAGATTGTCGAGAGCGGCCAGGCGGACGTGGTCATCTTCGGGAGGGAGATCCTGCGCAACATTGATTTCCCGCTCAAGGCGGCGCAGGAGCTCGGCGTGGTCGCCCAGCCGTCGGTGCAGTATGCGTCGGCGTGGCGGAGGATGATGAACCCGCCGAAGTCTAGGCGTGCGGCGTAGGTGACTATCTCGTAGGACTATGCTATGGTGCTAGAGTAATGATGGTTGCTGGAGTTGGTTCAGAGGCAGTCGTGGTGGTAGAAGTGGTGTAGCGAGTCTGGAGGAGTCTGTGGAAGAGCTCATGTCCTCAAGGGCGCTTGAATCGAGGCAGTAGTGGCGCAGTCTACGAGTCGATAGTCATAGTCACTGCGTGAGTGAGCTGACCAGTCTGTCTGCGGGCGAGCTCTTGCTATCTATCGGCTTGTGACTGACTCCATGTGCGTCGCTGTCATCGCGAAGTCCGACGTCGGTTCTGCATTCTCGAGCCTGAAGCCTAGGGAGCTTGGGAGATCAGGCGGACATGGTCCAGGTACTGTAGTAGACTCGCATCGTCCATGCACTCCTCAAGCAGTGCGGAAAGACACGACACAAAGGCGACTAGTCGATCTTATCCTCAAAATTCAATTGACAAGTCCATGCAGAAGACTGAGAAACGGCAAAAGTCGTACTGGAGAATGGCATGGCAACTTACAGGACATGACAATCCGTTTCATCAGACCAGTTGGCCAGTATAACGATAGAACGCCTTGCAGCCAAAGCCATTTGGCAATCATGTGCACGTCGGTGGAGTTCTGTCTGGTCGCTCGTACTCCTCTCTTCGCCTCATGAAGATGCATGCTTCACCGACCTTATCGCCTTACTCCTTGTCCTCATCACCTGCTTCATCGTTCTCATGCCTTCTGCACCGTCCTCATTGGCTTTTTGCAGGCACACGATCCAGCTCGTGCCGAGGTCGCCGACTACAGGTGGTCAGGAGTGCCAAACCTTCTCAGCAACGCATGGCAGGAACCCGCCATCGCGTAGATATCGAACCTTCTGCTCGCGTATCGTAATGCGCGAAGTACAGTACAACTGCAAAGTGTACAGTATATATGCATGGACTCTGTCTGGCTATGACTTGCGTGTCTGGTATCAAGTGCACTGCTTCATTCCAGCAACGCCCGCAACGCCAACGCGCAACGCGTAACACCAGATAGGCACTCGCAACCTCGGGTGTTGCCATTCCCATGAATCATAGAGGGTACAACCTTATCGCAATCATCTACAACTGCACTGCTATGCACTACATGCAGCAGTCGCAACACGCCTGCCCATGTACAGCATGTACAGCGTCAACAGCATAGCATGCGCAGAGTTTCTCGGGTCGAGCTTATGCGTGCTGGGTCTCCCGAGTGAGGAACGGGTCGACTCTTAGGGTCATGGCGACGAGATAGCACTGGTAGGTACTGGTAGGTAACTGATAGGATCTCGGGAGACCACCGTATATCGCCGTCGAGCGTCTGCGTCCACTGATCGTCACGCCGGGTCCACTGTAGGCACGACATGATTCCCACAGGTCGCTGTTGCCTATGCTTGGTATGCAGGTTGCCCGTAACCTGTGATACCTACGAGTAGGCGGAATGAGAGCCATAGGGCCAGAGACCTCGCAGGCTAGAAGGTGTCGGCCCATGTCTTCCCCTTCGGCGGTGAGGCACTGATCATCGCAGTCGGAACAGGCAGTCGGAAGAGATGATCGATATGAGGCGGATACGCGTCGCAGCGGGTGACAATGTGCGGTGTACGCGCCGGAGCAAATGTATTTGCCAGGTCGCGCAGGTCGATGTATGTGCCGGGTTGTAGTGTCACGCCAATCGTAGTCGCGTAGTTCACGCCAGGACACATGTCAGAGCACGCCCTGCTACTGGTGACTGTTTACGCACAGGAACTTTGCGTCCACGACAGGCAGGTCGCTCTCGTGGTGGGAGAGCTTGTTCGTGACTTCTATTGCGGGGCCGCGGCCGCACCTGGGGTCAGCGAGTCGACTTTGGGACGTGGCTGTGGTTGCGGGATGAGTTTGGTAGGTCTGTGAAGAAGGTTGAAGATGCTACATGCCTCCGTGTGCGAAACCCCGGGACGGCACAGCTATGGTCTTCTGATGCAGATGACTACAACGAGCGGCCACCATCACACGAGCAAAGCAGAAGTGGCTAGCTTGCCCTCCCGCACAAGCGCGCATGTAGCTCAGTCCTGGCCACGATTCCGAGGCATGATGTTGCGAGATATCACATGCTGGGTGTGTTACTACTACTCACTGCCGGAATATGCGCTCGAGGGGCCAGCAGGTGACCTTTGTAGTAGCCGAGCACTCGAACTGGGTTATCGCGAACAGCCTGCATGGTTCGTGGGTACTGCTTGTCGCTGAGGCAGCAGAGGCGTGCTCCCCGTGCGCAGACGCAGAGTAAGAGTACATGTGGTTGTCCGTCGGGGACATCGTTTCGGCTCGGCTTGATAGGTGCTCACTCGGCCTACGATAACTCCAGATGCACGATATGCCTTGTTCTCTCGCACTCTGGCCGTGCAATTGGGCTGAGTAGCTTAGCGATCGAGTAACGCAGACGATGAATGCGCTTGATACTTGATGGTTGTTGCTGGATCTCGATCTCTGTAGGTAGTGCAAACGTCGAATGGTCCATGACGCCTGTGGACGACGAGGTTTCTCACGATGGATCGGTGTCCCTCCCTGCACGTCCATACCACATACCACCACCTCCTTCCCTTTCCTCCAATTCACCATAGTCCTTCCTCAGAATGCCTAGACTCCTGCACTAGCGTAGGACTCTCCCTCGCCATCTGAATAAGCAAGGAGAGAGCACTCCATGCATACCGGCCAACAGCAAGCGATCGCAAGCATTGACAACGGTGACTGACACGAAGGCTCACTGCAGACCAATCTCCAGCTGACCATCTCCACTCAAGGGACATAAATACATTCCCTTACGGCCGTTACGTTCTCTGGCCCAATCTTATCTCTCGCGCAGGGACTCGGCGACGTTTCCAACAGTGGGCACCCGGTGCAGACGTACGCTTAATGCAGCAGAGCACTGCTGTAGCACTCACTACTACTCTTTTGATCGAGGTCTGCAAGTGCCCGTTGCTTCCGTGTCACATCGAGGACATACAGTAGGAACGTGGAATATTCGTTTAGACAGGCCCAAGTCAGCAAGATGGAGGCACCGGGCTGCAAAAGTAAGGGCAACAAGAGGCAAGATGAGGAACTGGCACGCGTCGTAACTAACGCGTCCTAGTATGCTCGAGCTATGCTTGCTTGCCTGCTGAGCATGCTGTTATGCTGCTTCACTGGGACACGCGCCAACATGAGCACCTGCCAGTTTCCGGCAAACAAACCTGACTAGCCTGACTCCCATACTCTGGCACTGTGCGTTTGCACGCGCTAAATATCACACTGTGGCACGCGCCGCGGGACGGCGGACGACCGATCCCGTCGAGCACTCTGCCGCGTGCGTGCCGGCCACGGTGGAAGTGCCCGCAACTCAATTCAAGTTAGTCCGGTTGTTTAGTGCCTGCCTCCCGCAAGTTCTGGCATGAGTATTGAAGGGTACGGAAACGGAATAACGCACGTAGAGCGTACAAGGTGGAAGGGCAGGTGAAGGTGAGATAGGAAGATAGAACGTGGTTGAGAGCTGAGCAAGCGATGAGCTACGAGCTGAGCGAGCCGAGCGAGTTGAACGCGTCTGTCTTTGGCCATGGTATGTTGCGACTCGACATATATGAAGCGTTGACCGTTTCCTCGTCCTCAACCTGTCCTTCTTCTTGGGCCCCCAGAGTTGTACGGCGCTGCTCAGTTCTTCCCAATAAAACTACTTCCCAGATCGCTCTTCGTTCTTGGTGGCCGCTCTCTATAGACGACTCCTCATCGACCTCATCGACCTCATCGACCTCATCGACCAGCTTCCCTCCGCGGCATGCATCGGCTTTCGTCTCCGCTCGCACCTCGATACCACCACAAGTAACGCTCGGCTCGCAGCTCGACCATACACGACTCAGTCCAGCTCAAACCCAGCAGCCACCTTCAAACGCCTACACGCATTCAACTAGAGTTCAAGATCCCCAAGCGACATAGTCGTCTAGACACAGAACGAACAATCGGTTAGGCCCCAGTGACTACCCATCCAAGGCAGTCAGTCACCTCGCATCACCCATCGAAGCCACAAGCAAGCCACTCTCGAGTAATCGACACGACCTGGCGCAAACGTATACCACTCGGTCACTGCATACCACTGCTCAAGCAATCACAAGTGATTGCAGCACCATCGTCGTGCATCGTGACCGTCCTCGAGATCCCATCAAAGCCCACCCCTGAGGACATTAAACTCTCCGCCCGCCACGGCGTGCTTTGGAGCGTGCTGGCTTTCTTTTCCACTGGAATAAAGCTACGTCCCATTCAGGTCACGCTCTTACTGCACCTTGTCTCGACGCCACACGCCGCCACAGCTTGCGACGGCATCGTGAAACAGCACCGAGGTCGCCTCACTGGAACAGCCCTTGAATGCATCGGGAAGGGTCGTCTGCTCAGAGTTGGAACACCACACGCCAAAGTCATCTTGCCAGCGCCAAGGTATGTCACCGGGTTTTGCATGCCATCAATCTTCCACATATATGCTGACCATGCAGTAGAAGAAGGACACCATATCATCATCATCACAACGGGATCGTGATCACTGACGCTCACGCACGGACGCTCATACTCAGCACTCACGCACGGACACTCGCGACGTAAAGGACAATACCGGTCAGCACTCACAACATCAAGAAACACATCTGCCACAAAGAGTTGCGCTTTCTCACAAGGGCAACCACGATCATCAACACCCACAAAACCAACACCACACACCACACACGCATTGCACCATTGTCTACTGCATGGTCGCCCGTCGCACATCTACCCGCAGGTCGGGTGGGCCTGCGCCCCTTTCCGTCGCTATCCCAGCTTCTCACGCATTCGCCTCCTCCCCGACTGCCACTCTCACAGGCGACCCATTGCCCCGCCGCCATCGTGGGCGACACATCCCCGTCCGCGACTCTGGCCTCTGCACAGTGTCAGAAGAGGCAGCCGAGTACCCATATAACGATTTGCGGTGTCCCAGCTGGTTCTCCAACCCCCCAGACAGCCCTAGCCCCAGCAGTGCGGACACCCACGGGCTCTACACACCCCACTCTGAAAGCGAGGACCCCTTCGAGTCGTGGTTCCAGTCGCCTCCAGTAGACTACAGCGACAACCGATTGCCCTCTGCTGAGCACGTCGTAGCCCCCAAGCTCGCCAAGGTTGGACCGACGCTTCCCCGCATCGGCAGCCATCGTCGGCCACCACCCCTCGACCTCCCCTCGAACACGAATACGAACACAGGTACCATCCGCAACACCATGCGCGCAACGTCATCCAACACGCAACCCGTCCGCCCCCTGCGCACGTCAGCATCAGCCTCGACGCCATACCCCACCTGCTCCCCAATGTCGCGACCAGCCCTCATGCCCGCGCTGCCTATCCGCCCATCCCCGACAAGGCCAAGGCGATCGCCTCATGCCTCGTCAGCCCCACACATTAACTATACCCCCATGTCATCATACCCGACCACAGTTCCGGCAGACGACGACGACAACAACCTCGTCTCGGCCTTGAGGGAGCTCCTGACCTCCTGCGGCGAGTACGACGAGGACACCTTTGCAAACGCATGCGACCCCGTGCCCGGCCAGTTTGAGGACGCGGAGAACTCGCCCATGATCGGCTTTTCCCCAGTGTGCAGTCAGAAGCCGAAACCCAACGCCCGTGCACCGGTCACACCACTCGGCACAAATACCACACGGGCAAGCGCACCGCCCCCCCTCTCCGCGGGGCCGGTGCAGCGCGACGTGTCGGTCATCGAGCTGGGCGGGGACCACGCGTACCTCCTCTCCCTGTCTGCCTCGGCAAGGGCAGAGCTAGCGTCGCAGGGGAGGCGCGGGCGGACGACCACGCCGACGAGTCTGCCGTCGCTGTGCAGTTCTGGCTCTGTATCCTCAGCGTCTAGCCACTCGGTGTCGTCCCTCCAGTCGATATACGACACGCTCAGCGAGGGTGCAAACTATGGGATCGGGCTTGGGATCAGCGTGCCGACGTCGGCGAAACAGTCGCAGGCGCGCGTGACATCGCGCCGTATGGCTCGTGGCACGCTGGCCCCCATGTGGACTGAGTACTAGGTGTCCCGTCGGACTGAGTACTAGGTGTCGTCGGAAGAATGGTGTTCTGTTGGTTGTCTTTGGTGTCTGTCTTTCAGTCTCGGTGTCTATCGAATATATACCGCGCAGGCCGCTGCATAGAACACTAGCATGTTGTGGGATAGAAGTTATATGAATATGCATAGTAGTGTGACGCATGGGGATTCAGCTCTCGATGAGCAGTTGTAATCACGGAGCAGTTGTGGAGTAAGGACCGACGCGCGTCCGTGGAACGAATGCCCAGCCGCAGACTGACTTCTTGACGCAAGAGTGTCGTATGAACGTGCTATGAGGATTGTACATACCAGAGCTGCAAGAGACTCAGCACAAGCATCACGTCTGTGTGATAGCTTGACATGCCATTTGAGCATTTTGATGGTGAAGTAGTTCAGCCAAAGTTGGCCATCTTGTGCTGCCCCGTCGAACATGTATGAGAATGGCACATTGCAGACACTCCTCGAGTCAGTGTACGTCGTAACCGCAGTTGTGCAGTCACAGACAGTTATGCTTTGCTCGACAGATGTTGCGCTACTCGCGTGTCCAGTACTTCCACCCAGTCGCGGGCGACTCAGATATATGGCAAGATCGGCGAAGCAAGACATCGGAACAAACATCTGACGAACTCGCACCGACTTCAGACACAAATCGAACCGTGTCAAGTGCTGCGATCGGAGATGATGTGATCAGTGTGGTGCATGTGGTGCATTCCACGCTCAGACGCCGGAATGCTGGTGCGAGCTACACACAAGCTTTGGAGGTGCTGCTGTTCGTAGTAGACGCATCATTGTGAAGAACAGACACCAACACGGGTGGTCGGCTTGTTGGATGGCACCTCTGTGCTGGTTGCCCCCACGATATAGTGGCCGTCGAGAGATGGTCTTCCCGATGCAGAGCTAACCTACTAGTTACTAAACTAGTTTGTTACCTCGTGAGCGATATTCATAGAGGTATGCCGAACCGCGATTGATGAGTATGCCAAACACACCCCAGAACTGAGATCTGACCCATCCGTTCAGTATTTCAACGTACCATGATATGCATCCACCTTCCGACTTTATCGCCTATCCCGCTGCGGACTGCGACTCCTGCTCCTGCTCCGCCTGCGGTCGCGGTAGTCGCGGTCGCGGTCTCTGTCGCGATCGCGATCTCGGTCCCGGTCGTGTCCCCTGTCCCTCCTGTCATGCTCACGCCTTTCCGACCGCCTGTCGTCGCGGTCGTCTCTCCTGTCGTAGCTCCTCCTGTCCTCTCTCCTCTCGTCCCTCCTCTCCCTGTCCCTCCTCTCGCCGCGGTCCCTGTCGCGATCCCTGTCCTCCCTCGGCCTCCCATTCCCCCTGTCCTCGCGCACCTCCCCGTCCTCCTCTCGTGGCCGTTTCCTCTCCCTCTCCCCGTCACCACCCCAGCGAGACCCGGAGCCCAACGGGGCAGTGTTCGCACTCGTACCGAAGCCACCACGCCCACTCGGGCCACTCCCTCGCCCTCCGCGCCCTCCACGCCCAGACTGCCCGTTCCTCTGCGCCAACCCAGGAATATACACCCCGTCGATCATGTTCGGGTCATCCTGCTGGCCTCCCATGTCGTCGACATTGGGACAGTCGGCCCTATTGTGAGGCCCACCGCAGTTCCAGCACCCAGTCTGCGCCTGCTCTGCTGTCTGTGTCGGTCGCCCGAACGACTGGTGCGCCGTGCCCCAGCCGCCTTGAGACGTGTCTTCCGCCGTGAGGTGCTTGTACTTTGTACGCGAGCGCTGCTGTCAGCCTAGCACAAGGTCCAGGTCCACCCACCTTGCCATAGTCTCGAACCTGCATCACCTCCGGGAGAGCTGTTCTGTCCACCTCGGACTCCAGTGCAGCAAGGTAGTTGCGCTTGAACAGCGGGTCGTCCTCGTCCTGCACGAATGCACCCTTGTGATAGTACTTCTGCAGGAAGCCCATCTCGCCCTTCTCGCGGTTCCGCGTCTCCTCGGCGTATGCGAGGTCCTCTGCCATCCTGACGTCCTCGGGCATTGCGCGGCGGCGCTCAATCTCCTCCCGCTCTGCATCTTTCTCCGCCTGGGCCTTCTTGTCGCGCAGGAGGCGGGCGAGCTCTCGTGCTCGCCAGGCATCGAACTCGGCCTCGGGGTCGAGGCCGTCCGTGTCGTCGACATCGGGAACGAGGCCGGAGGATGCCTCCTCTGTACCGTTAGCACCACAGCCTCTCCTGCGTACTTCACCACCGACTCACTCTCTGCCAACTCGCGACGGATCGTCTCCCCCGCTAGCTCCTTGCTCGCCTGTAACCTCCTCTCGCGCTCCTCCTCTGCCCTCCTTTCCGCCTCCTCGGCCTCCTTTTGCGCCTGCTCCGCCGTGACCGTCGTGCGGGCATTCTTGCTCACGAACACAGGGCGGAATGCAGGCTTCACCTCCTCCTCGCTCTCGCTCTCGGTTTCGTACTCGCTCGACTCTTCCTCAGCCTCAGCCTTGACAGGCAGAGGAGGCTTGAAGTCATCCTCGTCCTCCTCTTCGCTCTCGTCGCTCTCCTCGCCCACAGCTGCAGTGTCAGCACACTACACTTCAGACCATCGCGCTTGCGCGCACTCACCATGCTTCACCCCGCCCTCGAGCTTCACAGCGCCCAGCTCCATCTTGATCTGCGGCTTCGCCTGCCCCGTCATGAGCACGCGCCCGGCCCCGCCCGCGACCACCGACGCATCGAGCTTTGGCGCGGCCGACCGCTTAATCTCGAGCACCGGTTCCTCGCCATCGCTCTCGCTCTCGCTCAGCACCTCGGCCCCCGGCTTGCCCTTGAAGTAGCGCGTCTTGACGACCTTGGTCGCCGGCTTGGCTCCCGCCCCGGGCGGTCGAGGGGCCGGCATGGTAGTGGGTTGTTGTTTGTAAGTTGCTTTCGAGATTCGATGTTGGAGGTGGCAAAGTAGTCGCAACGGGAGTATTTGGTGGAGGCGTCGAGTAGTAGAGGTGGATGTCAGTGTTGCGGTCTGCATCGTCTCAACCTTCCATCTTTCCATGAGCACCGCGCAAAGACATGCATATGCTGCGGTAGAAGCATAGGCAAAAGCGTCTCTGAGGTGGGTCGGACGATCACTGACAGCACTGGTCCGCTGCAGCACCGGCGGCCTGACAGTGAGACGCTTACTCGGGCCAGATGCTGGACACGCCCTTGACCTCGTCCAGGTGCCGCAAACATGCATGTTACACTAATCCCTACAATCACAAGTACGATCTATCAGACTCTAATGCCTCAGTGTGGCTTTCCTATGTTACTGCTATGCTCGAAGCCCCAAACTCCCGCTCACGCCGCCTTCTCGCTCACGTCCGTCACGTCCTTCTCGTTGGGGGGTGCCTCCGCCTCGACCTCGACAGTGGAGTCCGACGCCGGCCCCTCGTGGTGCTCGTGGATCGTCGCCTCCCGCGGTCCCCGGGACGCTGAGCGCGAGAACTGCCTCACTGGCGCCTCTGGTCGCCCGCGCTCCACATCACGGCGGAAGCTCTCGCTCGGCCTGCGGTGACGCGAGTACGTGCGCCAGACCAGATCCGGCTCCTCCTCCAGGTCGCGGCGGAAGAACGCATAGTCGGCAATGTACTCGTCGTGCTCGACCTCGTCCATGCCGACGATCTCGGCCTCCTCTGACGCGCGGAACTTGCACCCGGGGATGAGATTGATGACGAACATGATCGCGAGGGTGACGACGAATGTCCACGCGCAGCCGACAGCGACCCAGGCGACCTGCTTGCCGAACTGGACCCAGTGGGCGTTCAGCCAACCGCCGGGGATGTCGGAGAACCCATCGTTGGCGGCCACGCTCGACTGCGCGAAGATGCCGGTCATGAGCGTGCCGACGATGCCGGCAAGGGCGTGGACAGCGAAGATATCCATCGGGTCGTCGACACGCATCGTCGCCTTGAAACCGGTTGCCAAGTTGGACACTGCGGCGGATACGAGGCCAATGAGAGCAGCAGCGGGCGCACCGACGTATCCTGCTGCCGGGGTGATGGCGACGAGGCCGGCGATCGCACCGGTGCAGAACCCGACCATGGACCACTTGCGCTCGAGGCGGAAATCCATGATCATCCAAACGATGGCACCGACAGCGCCAGCGAGGTTGGTGTTGAAAATGCTCATTGCGGCCTTGAGCGACGCGCCGAAGCACGAGCCGCCGTTGAAGCCCATCCAGCCTACCCAGAGCATCACGGTGCCGAGGGTGACGGAAGACACGTTCGACGGCTTGAAGAGCAGGCGCTCGGTGCCGTACCCTCGGCGCTTGCCAATAAAGTACGAGTACGCGAGGCCGCCGATGCCTGACGCGAGCTCGACGGGTACTCCGCCAGCATAGTCGAGCACTCCCCACTTGTTCGCCCACCCGTGCGAGCTCCAGATCCAGTGGGCGAGGACGTCGTACACCAGTGTTGTCCAGCAGAAGATGAAGATCATGGCAGGCAGGGTGCGACTCCGCTCGGCGGCAGCGCCGAGCAGGATGGCAGGAACGAGGTTGGCGAACATGAGCTGGTATGTGGCGAACACGATCTCGGGCAGCTTGCCATTCGACTCTGGCACTGGGCGCTCCAGGACATGCCTGAAGCCGACATTGTAGCCGTCGCCGAAGAACGAGCCGCCGTTCTTGCTGAACACTAAGGAGTAGCCGATGAAGAACCACTGGAAGGAGACAATGGCTAGGGATAGCATCGTGAGGAAGAGTAGTTGCAGCGCATTTTTTCTCCGTGCCAATCCAGAGTAGAGGTAGCCTAGTCCTGGGATCTGCCGTCAGCTACAGATGTCTCTGGCCCATGTACATACCATGAGGATAATGAGGGTCGCACATGTGAGCGTCCACGCCACATCTCCCGGTGCGTACACGGACGTCTCGCCATTGAGGGTCGAGATGATATCAGTGCCAAGGGGGTCGAAGGTGAAAGAGCCATCGGGGTTGGGGCTGATGATGCCGTATGTGAGGTTGACCATGGCAGGGGGGTAGGGGGAGAACTGAGCGAGCGGAGCTCAGAATGCTATGACAGATGCGATGTAACTCTTGCTGAACCGAGTCGATACTGATACTCGCCACAACCGCGAGAGATAAACTTGACGCCTTGCCACTGCCACTCAGATGCGATCCTGTCGTGTGACCTCCGCGATTCAAGACAACGAACTGAGAACCCAGTCAATATCGAACGCAACGTAGATGAGAAGAGAGTAAGTGACAACACTGCACCGACATTCTGGTCATCGACATCGACTCCCGCCGCCTCCTGCGCGCAATCTTGCTGCAGTCACTATCATGGTGGAGCAGTTATCAGCACCGCTGCCACCACCGCCGTTGGCCGATCGGGCAGCCGCCCGCACACCTCCGATCGCAGCGTGCATGGCCTGTGACTGGTTCTAGTCCGTCCTGGGCAGTCCTGGTTCAGTCCTGACGACCGATACTGCTATCCGCATGTAGAGCGCAGATAAGTGCTCTCGCTGCTGGGTGTGACGTGGGCTGGCCGGGCTGTAATCGAGCCCGTATATGCCTGGGTGTACCAGATGCCACCCACCCAGGCAGGCGATCTTGTTCTCCTCGCTGCTTCAGCCCGCTCAGAGCCCAGAATGGAACACGCTCCAATGGCTCAGTGGTTGATGTACCAGATCTCGCGGCTTCGGGCCAATCATGTCTCCGAGAGAGCCCGCTGATAACGACGAGGCATTGAGAGATCTACTCGGTTAGCAATGAATGTTCCTGGATGTCACCGTGAAATTGTGAAATTTGCGTATCACCAGGGAGTTAGTCGAGCGACCAGCGAGACGATGTCGCTGCTGAGCTGTTGGATCATCCGCCCTCCACATCCGTAGTGCACGTAAGAGCATCTGCACTTGCTTCCAAGGTCATCTGAAAGTCAGCATAAGTCAGCAAGGCAGTCAGCGCTGTGGATGTTGACCGCCGAGATGCCTCGATGCCAATAAGGTTAACACGTGCCCGAGGCTTGCTTAATCTGTGCCTCCGAGTCACAAATAGCCCCCTCGGAGCAGCTCGTATCTGCCATTCAGTCGCAGCTCAACAGCCGCCTCGGTGCTCTCGGTGGTCTCCGACGCGTCGAAAGCACGCGCAGGCATTGGCTTAGAGACGCCTTCATTAAGCCGTGGCGAAGATAGTGAGCCGTCCCTTACATCGCCCATATCGCCCATATCGCTCATGTCGCTGCCGATCCAGGCCGCCGCAGTCCGCTGATAGCCCATGTTGCGGGTCACCGATGTCGCGTGTGGTTGGCCAGGCGGTCAAGAGCTCCAGCGCGGGGTGCCGCAGCCGGCCTGAGTGACCGAATATCTCCAGCATGGAGGTGAAAGCGGCAGAGGAGGTGCCGAGAAATGTGTAGGGTTATGAAAGATGTTGTGGAGGAGGAGGCCGATCATGTAATGGCGGTGATCATCCGGATGTCCGGAGGGGTCGTCGCTCGTAGTTGCCGTGCTGCAGCGTGTAAAGAGACGACATCATTATGTTGCTGATGATCTGTTACGTCTTCTGGAGCAGCGATAGTAGATTCTTGTGCAGGTGATCGAGGGGATGATGTGAGCTCGCACTTGTCTCTAGGCATTCGCTGTCATGGGACTGCTAGAGCTGGCCATTGACTGACATGGCATTTCCATCAGTGCTTGACTCAAAACTCGAGTCCTTGATCCACATTCCAGTAAATGTCCAAGCAAACGCCTCACAGCTCACTGACAACTCTGTTGTTGACTTATCACCGCTGAGTACTGCTGATCGCAGCAATGACCAGCTGGACGAGCAGATCAGTGAAGGCAGCTGAATTATGTTGAGTGGCTGATGTGAGTAGGACGTCTAGCAGCGATATCGCCTCTGCCTCGCCGGATTCACAATGCAAAATGAACGAACCTCTCAGAGTACTCCGTCTCAATGGCGCAGTGCGTCTTGGATATCCAACAGGGTAGTCGTTGGTAGTCGTCTCAATTCAGCTCAGTCTAAGCGCAATGCGCAGACACGCTGGTCAATACCTCCCGGCCTTGACGAGCAGCGAGTCTCTCTTCCCTAGCTGCGTTCTGAACTTCATAGTCTGCAAAGCTGCAACATGGAGTGAACAACACAGCAGCAGAGCCCTTTCTCAGTAGAGCAGTAGAGCTCTGGCTGTCAGAATAATAAAAATGATAACGTCAGCTCGGACGTGATAACATCAGCTACGAGAGGGCTAAATTGCAGTAGTTGTTCACGACCTCGCCCTTGCTGTTCACGTCCCCTTCATCTGTAATCTCAACGAATGTGTATCGACTAGTGTGCGCACTGCACATCCTCTCCATTCTCTCGAGCAGCTCATGTCTCACGAAATGTCAGGAAAGAGATGTTATTGACATCGAAAAGGCGTCAAAATCTAGCAGAAATTCCCGGCTCCCTTGTTGCGACCACCTCTCTGCAGATCTAGCACCATTTCGTTTCTCTTCTGATAAGAGATATAGAGGATGGATACTGTTCTCTCTGTGTAGATGGACATGTCATCAAAGCATACTGTTCTCGTCATATACAGCAAGCTAACAGGCAAACGATGCGTCGATTTCTCTCACAAAACGACGATTCCACAGTAGCCGCCATTTGCCACCCAACGCCCCGTGCCTGAATCTAACCATCAACACGTCCATCGCGTTTCACAATGTCCACTAGCACACCATCCTCGCCTCGACCACATCTCACAACTCTGCCAACGTTGCTTCTATCCAGTTGCCCACTGCACAGTGGCTGCTGTTTCCAGCTGGGGCACGATGCCGCCCCCACCACCCCCGGCACCACCCCCGCGCGCCGCATCGCCCTTCGCAGCGCGGCGGAGGGAGCTGATCCTCTCCAGACCCTACCCCCTCCTCCTGGCCGCGGCAGCCGACCTCGCCTCCTCGATATTCTACTACAACCACCTCCCTCTCCTCCTTCTGGTGCTCTCGGCGGTGCGAATATCCGTGCTGCTCGGGCTGGCGACGTCGCAGCGGTGGAAGGTGCAGGGCGGGGTGTTGTTGTCGGCGACGGGCGCGACGCTGATGGCATGTACGTGGGAGGCGTGTGCGCCGTTGCTGAGGCGGGAGGATGGGGTGAAAGCGTGGTTGTTGGTTTTGGTGGGTAGCAGCGTTGAGCGGCGCCGATGTTGGCGCATCGGCATCGGCGCCGGCTCGGGTGGAGAATGGGTGTGCTGTGCTGACCATCAGACCGCGGGATTGGCTGTGTTCGAGTACGTGAGTGTCATGACATAGGAGTGGTGCCGAATGGCCATCTTCATGGCACTGTGAAGTTTCATGAGGGGCTGTCGACAATGGACGGTCATACCATGGCCATCTCGAATCACCGCATGAGCCTAGGGCCATAGCTATCTGCTCTGCCACACTCATCATGTTCCATTGCCAGTGAGCGAGTCAGCGTACCTACTGTGCTCGTGTGCTCCCACCTGCTCCTACGCTCACTCTCTCACTCTCTCACTCGCTGCGCTCGCTGCGCTCGTGAGCTCCAACCCGCCCCCTCGCCCCCTCGCCCACTCGCTTCGCTCGTGGGCTCGTGGGCTCGTGGCCTCGCGCTCGCGCTAACCCCAGCTCTTCTTCCTCCTCCTCGTCCGCCTCACCCCCTCGCTCCACTTCGCCCCCCGCCCAATACCCGGCACCTCCTCCCCCTCCTCCCCCTCCTCCCCCTCCCTCACACCCCTCAGCAGTGCCCGGCCCCAATCCTTCCCCCCTCTCTTCACCACACCCATCCCCTCCTCCTCGACCCACCTCCAAACCACCGCCGCCACCGCCGCCACCGCCGCCACCGCCGCACCAATCGCAGCCTCCCTCCCCTCCGTATCATCCTACGGCCAACCCCTCGGCGAGTCAATGTGGCCCCACTCAGCGTACTCCCCCTCCATGGCATCCGGGTTCGCCCGTGCCTCTACAACAATGTCCGAGGCCCAGTTCGACGCCGAGATGGGCCTCACCTCTCCCTACGACACGCACTCTGAGTGCTCTTCCTGCAGCGAGTGTTCGTCTATCTCGGAGAGCAGTATCATCGATCTACCGAGGCCGAAGCCGCCCGCACCGATCCTGGTGGACAGCACGTCGATGTTGGCCCTGGCCGCGGTCGCGAACGGGCAGGTGGGGGCGCTGGTGCGGCGGAGCACGAGTGCGCGGTTTGGCGAGGCGGGGGATGGGGATGGTAGAGAGGCGGGGGTGGGGAGGGGGTATGGCACGTTTGAGGCGGAGTAGGGGGTGCGGAGGGGAGGGCGGGTGATGTGGAGGTGATTTGTGCGGGGGGACGAGGAATCTGTGGCAATGTGATCAGTGACGAGGGCGGGTGTGAGGTAGTACAGTAGAGGGACAAGAACGATGTCGAACAGGTCTGCAAAACGGAGTCGAGGGAATGGCGATATCGGGTTCGAACCAGTTCTTCACGATGTATAATAGCATAAATCGACATACAGGGTGTAACGTTTGCACCGACATTCGCAGACCCATTATTCTGGATACAACGCATCGTTTATACAGTCCGCTTCAAAGTGCCGGAGGAGCATGCGTGCCACATCTTATGCCGTAGGCTACGTTGACAAGGCAAGGACGTGTTACCCGTTGATTGCCGCTGTGGCACCCATACCGTATCCGCCACACTCCACTGACGTCCAGCGTGCTGCCACTCATACTCTATGGCGGTGCGTGACTTCGACAGCACAAACACGACGACTCTCATTCGAGCAGGTTGTGAACAGTCCATATCACATGCTAATGTACACTACAATGCTTCTACACAGCGCTGTTCTAGCCGCCTCTGAGTAGCGTCACATGTCTCGCTTGGAATTCCTCTTCCTCGTGAGGGGTCCTATCCCATCCCCAGCCACTAACTCTCCACCACCAAATGGCCCTTGCGGCTCATCTACTGTATACAGCCGCTGAACTCGATGGCTCACGTCGCTGAACTCGGTGGCTCACCTGCACAGCCGCTGAACTCGAGACTCTACAGCGACAAGCATCTCTCCATCACCCCCGTCCCCGCTCTCTCCCCCATCTCCTCCCACTACCCCGCCTCACGTCCAGCGCGAGCACAGCCCCTCACCTCAGCACAGCAGCCCCTCGAACGCTTGCTCACCTCCACCGCGGCAAGCCCCCCGGCGGCGCCGCCGCACCACTGAGCCCCAACATACTCGGCCTCTGCTTCAACGTCCCCAGCCCCTGCACGCCGGCCATACCCCCCGGCCCGAGCGTCATCGACATCGAGTGCCGCAGCCGCGGTGGTGCCGCCGACGCCGACACCGACACCGACACCGACGCCTTCTTCCTCCCCGACCCCCCGCCCGCCTCCGAGGCCGGCGAGCTAGCCGGCGACGGGATCATGCTCAGCTTGCGCGAGTACGGCACGGCTCCTTTATGCAGCTTCGACCTCTCGTAGCGGAACGACAGGCGGCGGCGCGTGTCGGACGGGGGTGAGGTGTCGGACGCGGGCGAGTGTTTATCCCCTTTGGCTTCGTGAGCCTTGTCCCCGGCCTGGGCAGCCCTCGCCGCCGAAGCCGCCGTCGGCTGCATGAGCGTCGAGGAGCCGAGGGACGAGCGCGGGGGTAGTTGGCGGAGCTCGCTGAGTGGGCCGCCGAGGCTGGGCCGGAGGCGCTGGGACGGCTTCCCGAGGCCGATGGGGGCGGATTTGGACAGCGTGGCAGTGGGCGAGTCGTCGACGGGGTCGGTGGCAGCTGGCGCCTTGCCCATAAGCATGCGGTTGCGCTTCCACTCGGGTATGGCGTCAGTCTCGGATGGGTGTGTTGCGCTTGGTGAGCCAGCGCGGGATGGTGGCCGAGTACCGGGTCTCGAGCTTGAGGTGGGACCAGTGCTCGAGCCAGCAGCACTGTCACCGTCGACACCGCCAGTGCCTGTGCTAGGCCCAGAGCCTGATGCAGAGGCAGAGCCGGAGCTGACATTGGCACCAGGTCCAGAGCCAGCAGCGTTGGAACCAATCTCAGAGCCTGCCCCAGCACCAGCACCAGCACCAGCACCAGAACCCGTGTCGGCGCCTCCTGTACTTGTACTTGACGCACCCCTGCCAACTTGAAACGGCGCAGGCACCGACGGAATCCGCATCGTCCCCGCCGACGACCTCCTCCTCAACTCCTGCACCCTCCCCCCCGCCAGAGGCCTGACCACATCCGCAATCTCCTCCCAGTCGCCCGAGTCGTCGCTGCCGCTCCCACTCCCACTCCCACTCCCACTCCCACTCCCACTCCCACCTCCTAGGTCGAAGCTCGGCGACTGCGACGACCGGGGCCGGTACGAGTGCACCGTCTTGAGCTCCTGTCCGTCCTCGTCGGCGAAGCGGGCCTTGGTCGGCTTCATCGCCGGCAGGGCAGACGTGCGGCGGAGGGTGCGTGGGGGTATCGGCCTGCGCGGGGAGTTGAGCTTGCCGACGGCGTAGCCGCCTTTCTTGTCCACCGAGGTGAGCACTCGTTGGACCCGGGGGGAGACGACCACAGCAGCTGCAGAGGATGGCCCAGAAGCACTCGAGACTGGGACCATTCGCAATGCGGCACCTCGGAGGGGTGTACGCAGCGGTGCAGGCGGGGGCGCATCGCTCCGCGCAACGTTCATGAAGATGTTGTGCGTCTCGGTGAGGACCGGCTCGGCGCGCGAGGTGAAGTTGGACAGGTGGAGGTGGAGCCCGTCCACCGTCGCGATGCCAGAGGCGACCATGCCCTCGATGGAGGTCTTGTGCCACTCCACTAGCGACTGGAAGCGCGCAGCAGCTACGGCGCAACGAGCTAGCGCGTCCTGCTGACACCGTGCTTGCTCGCGGTAGCCCTTCTCGCGCCCCTCGGAGACAGCCTCGTACATCCTCGCACGCTGGGCGCCAACCTGCAGCTTGAGATTGAGGAGGTTGACGTCGTCGAGGTCGGGGAAGGACCTGCCCTCGATCGACTCGAGCTGGTCGTTGATGGATTTCACGAGCTCCTTCTCGCGCTGGACCTTGGCGAGCACAGCGCGGTTCTCGGCATATGCGTCGCGGTACAGCGTGGCGATCTTGTCGCATGTCTTCTTTTCGCGCGTGGGGTTGATGGCGAGGTCGTCGTCGTCGATCTCGTCCCGGCGGCTCGTGAGGCTGCCAATACCCAGCTCAGCGACGTCCCACTTGGCACGCTGCTCCGCGCCCTCCTTGATGGCGGCCAGGGCATCGTCGATCTGCGAGTTGGATGCAGTGAGCAAGGCAGCCACGCGGCGCTGGTTGTCGAGCAGGTTCATCGCCTGGAGCTTGTTCGACTCGTGCTCCTTACTCAACAGCTGTGCCTCGAGGAGCTTGTTCCGCTCTGACAGCTCGTGGATGCGCTGCATGTACTGCCTCGCGCTGACGTGCGTGCCGCCGACGTTGCGCGAGATGGTGGTTTTCACATTCTTCGCCCGGTCGGCCCACGTGAGCGTGTTGGCTGTGTCTTCGAGGTCCTTGGAGCTGGGGGAGACGCACACGATCATCACAGTGCGGCAGTTGCCCCCGAGCGAGAATTTCAGCAGGCGCGTGAGCTTCGAGTTGCGGTAGGGCACGTGGGGGCGGGCGCCTCGCCTCTGTGCCATGCAGAGCGCACTGATACAGCTGCTCAGAGCCAGGAGCGACTTGTTGATCTGCGCGCCCTCCTTCATGCGCTCGCCCATGTTCTGTGTCGCGGACGCACGCTCACTGCCTGCGAGGTCGACAATCGACAGTGTCGCGGACGACGTGTCCTGGTACACTGCCTCGCGGTCCATGTCGACGTCGGTGCGGCGGCTCTTGCGGCAGATGTTGACCTGGAGCACGGCGTGGGAGCGAGAGGAGACGCTGTTGGCTGTAGTGAAGGATGTGCTTCGGCGCTCATTGCCGAGGAGTACGAGCTCCATAACCTCGTCGGCTGTCTTGGGGGATTTGATCGTCACATCTGCGATGGTCACTCGGTCCTTCTCGTTCTCAAGTAGCTTCAGGCCCCCAGTCGGCATGGCGGGAAACGAGTCGCTCAGCAGGTCACGGATGTTCTCTTTGTACAGCTCGATGAATGACAGCTCGACGTGGGTCTCGTACTTGTCGTCAGTCTCGCTGATGCGCTCGAAGAGGTCCCGCATTGTGCGGACGATGATGCCTGCGTCGTCGGGTGTGCCGCTGATGGTGTGTGTTTTGCCACAGCCCGTGGCCTGGGGTGGTCAGCCACAGGTCCTCCGTCCTCCTAGTTCTCAACCCACCCCATATGCGAACACAGTCGCATTGTAGCCCTGCAGCACTCCATCGAGCAGCGGCTTCGCCGTGTTCTCATACACCTCCTCCTGCGACGCAGTCATCTTGAACACGTGGTCGAAGACGTAGCTGCGGTCAGCCTACCTCCCATGCCTCCCAGGGGCCAGGGGTGTGTAACCCACCGCCGGTCCTTGTACCGCCTCCCTCCGGATCCCACACGCTTCGCCTCTAGCCCCTCGGGCTTGCGGTCAAAGTCGAGCGACCTGTTGTCGATGACCTCTGGTGTCAGCGAGCTCTGGCGCTATCGGAGTTGAGTTGGGAGGATTCAGGCTGTACCCCAGCCAGGTCCAGCTACCTAGTCGACACCCACCAACGATCTCGCGCAGCGCTCCCCCTCCCACTGGCGCCTTCTTCACTGTGCCAAAGTTACCCCCGCCAAGGAAGAACGGCTGGTCGTCCTCCTTTGCGAGGTATGGGAGCTCCTTCTCGGGGTGCCATGGACGAGGTCGCACTGGGGTCAGCAGTGGCTTGTGTTGACGACCCACCGCAGATGCGCATGGCATTCTCGTCCATGAGGTAGGCCATGGCGAATGGACTGTCGCCTCAAAGGCTTGAAACTGTATCGCAGTTGGTGTTATGGCCAGTCTAGTATATATCAATATGCTGCTGCCGTGTTGACCCTACGGCACGCCCTCGCTCTGACCTCGGTCTGATCGTCGCAGTCGCAGTCGCAGTCGCACAACACCCCGCCCCTGGGCTGCTCGTGGCCCGAAGCACAACTTGTCCTGATTTCTCACTGTCGACGCGTCTCTATCGATCTGTGCTTGTGCTGGGATGAATGCTTGTGTCGTTGTCGTTGTTGTTGTTGTTGCTATGACTGATGTCTGACCCATCTAAGATCCCTGTTGTTGTTGTTGCCATGCCATGCTCATCATCCTCGCAGAAAGAAGTCACTCGCGTGGCAATCTCTGATATTCATCTTTTATTTATTTTTGTATTTATTATCTCTTTTCTCCCACGGCCATACCCTCTCCGCGGCTTCCGGACGCCTCCGGCAATCGGAGTGGCCGAACGAGACAAGGAGACGAGACGATAACCAGCTGTGAATGAATAGTTGTATCGACTTTTGGATCAGTCGACGATAGCCCATCCATCACCTCTCGTCTCTGTCGCATACATCTTCTGTCCTCTTCTCTATCAAGAGCTTCGACTTCGACATGCCCGGCGTCCTCTCTGCTGTTATTCTCGCGCCACAGGTATCCCAGGCGCTGGCCCTGCTCGCCACCACACTGGGCCGCGACAAGGTGGGTACGAGTCGAGAGTCGAGAGTCGAGAGTCGAGAGTCATGACAACCAACTCATACAGCGCTGCTCATTAGCTCTCTTCTGACTCATGCTGATGCCAGGTCTACCGCCTGATCCAGTATGTCTCGCGCATCGTCGCGTGGTCATTGAAGCGCAACGGCGATGGCGACCTCGCTGCGAGGTTTGACAGCCTGAAGAGCGCCCTTGCCCAGGGGCGCAAGTGTGAGTCGAGCGAATGACCAAGGTAGATAGATCCCTCTGACCACCCCAGTGATGCGTATCTTCAAGCCCGTGGAGAACCTCCAGGCTGCTCTAAACATCACCGAGCGCCCTCTGTAAGTACTCCACGACCCAGCAACACCCCCCGCTGACTCGCTTGCAGCGGCGCATCCGGCGCCGAGAGCCTCGCCCAGGTGACCCAGTTCGCCCGCCAGCTCTGCTACGCGGCCTACCTCACCACCGACACTGTGGTGTGGCTCCAGTTTGCAAAGTTCCTCCGTCTGGACAAGGAGTGAGTCGGGCTCAAGCCCAAACACCTCGCCTGATCGCTTGCTAACCCTCCTCAGCAAGATCGCCAAGATCACCCGCATCTCCTCCAAAGCCTGGTTCTACGGCATCCTCCTCTCCCTCGTGTCCAGCACCGCCTCGCTCGTCAATCTCCGCGCCCAGTCACGGCGCCACGCTCTCAACTCGGAGCTTGCGCGCCGCGATGCGTCCGAGAAGCCAGATGCCGCCGCCGCCGACGAGGCCGAGCGCAGGAAGCAGGGCCGTGCCCTCCTCACGTAAGTGTCCACCCCAGGAGTCAGTGCTAACCCCTCAGTCAGCGCCAGACGATCATGTCCCAGCTCGTCACGGACGCGTTTGACGTCTGGATCCCGGCGAACAACCTGGGCCTTACGAACTTCAACGACGGTGTTATTGGTACTGTCGGGTGGGTTGAGACTGGGGTGTCTAGGCTGACCCCAGTGCGATCACGTCGTACATGGCGCTGCAGAAGGCATGGCGCAAGCACGGCGCGGCGTTTGCGCGCAAGTAGAGGGTGTGTGGGCCGTCCTAGTGTTGTCGGTGGTGCTTCTGAAGTTGTGTAGGGTGGTAGTGGAAAGGTGGCTACGAAGGAGTTCCAAGAGTGGACCTACGTGTCTGGTGCCGTATTTGGTGTTGCTAGGAGTGCCTCTGCTGTGTCTGGAGTTGTCCCCGTGTCCGACTTCGGTGTTGTCCCGGACCTCGGTGCTCTCGCCGAAGCGTCATTGCAGCAGTTGACGAAGGGGGGCTCACGAGCAAACTTTGAGACGATTCCTAGGTCGAGCGAGAGCCATGCGGACAGACGCGCAGTGTTCTCAGGTTGTGCAGGTTGTGCAGGTTGTAGACATGATGCATGCATGCGAGAAGCAACGACACTCTCGGTCAGCTAGCCAGCTACCAGCAGCGCAATGACAGTGACAATGGCGAGGCGTGCATACATGCTACTCATCTGATCTGATCAGTAGACATAAGCACCATGAGGTAGAAGCCGGCTGATAAGATCGGTGACCCGCCTCGGCCTCCACCGCACGTCGATATCGATAGCGATGTCTTCGATACCGCCTTCATGTTGCGACAACATACACCCCACACCATGCCACTCGACCCCCTGGAGCTCTTGAGGCGCCAATACTTCGCCCTCGTACCCCCGTACCTCCTGCGCATACCGGAACCTGCTCTTCTCGCATCACCGAGCTCGCAGCAATGGCTGGTGGAACAGCTGATCAATGTCCCTCGGCCTCCGGAAGCAGGGTACAGGCGGCAGTTCTGGCACAAGGTGTTGCCTGTGATCGAGGAGGGGGTGAGAGGCGGCGATGAGGATGCTGAGGTGAGTGTGGTGGGCGTGAGAGAGCTGAAATGCTTTTCGCCTCTGTTAGATCTGCGTTCTGATGAGCGTTGCCTCTGGAAAGAGCTGTGCTGGGAGCGGCTCTGCCGCTGTCATTGCAAGGAGCTGCTTCTGCTCGTGCTGACAGTAGGTCCTCGAGGAAATCTATGAGGAGGTGTCGAGTCTGATGGCCATGCCGTCGACGTCTGGGCTGTGAGTATCTATATTTGCTGTCGCGAATACAGCCCCATGAGCTTTGGCCGAGTGAGAGGATTCAAGCAGGTGCTGGGGCCTGCGACACAGACGATGTCTAGCAGTCTGGGCACATGCTCGATAGAGTGCACCTGCACCTGCTTCATGGGGATGACTGCACACGCGCCCGGTGGACGGCCTGCACGGACCGAGCAAGAGCAACTGCACATGAGCACACGCTCGAGCAGCCAGCAATACATTCGAGCAGCTGGCCAAACGTCCGAGCAGCTGGCAATACGTTTGAGCAGCTGACAATACGTTCGAGCAGCCAGCAATACGTTCGAGCAGCTGGCGATACGCTCGAGCAAGAGCTATTCCCCCATGCTGGAATCGGCTGCTACATTGTGACAGGCGACCGGTCACGAACCCTCTGAACGCCTCCCATGTCACTCCTACAGTCACTCTCAGTGCCGAACCTGCACCTGGCCTGCTCACTCTCGCCACGCCAGACCCGTTCTTTGTCTGGTCTGGTTGGAATGCCCGCCCGTGCAGTCCTCGACGCCCACCATCCTTCCTCGCATACCCCGTGCTTGCTTCTCTTGCGCTGATCCCAGCCCCCCGCCAACCTACAAAACATACATCTACGACCACGCCTCCACGACCACGACCCACGCCCTCACCCTCCTCGAGGAGCAAATAGCAATCCAGTCGGGCACCACAGGCCTCCGCACATGGACGGCGGCACTGCACCTCGCGCACCACGTCGTCCGTGGTCTAGTGGACCCCGCAGAGGACGCAGCGATCGAGCTCGGAGCCGGGACGGGGTTTCTTTCGATCTTGTGGGCGCAGCTTGGAGGGGATGTTATTGCGACGGATCTTGATGGTGGTGAGGGGGAGGTGCGGGCGCCGCTGGAGTTGCTACGGCAGAATATTGAGCTGAGTGAGTGCAACTAGCCGCAACCATGAGATTCGAATCAACAGCTACCAGTGTACACCATTTGCCATATCTGAAGTTGAAGCCAGCTTTGTTGTTGCTGCAGCTCGCTTCTGTGGCGGTTCAGCTGGGACATTCAACTGGCTGAGGATCGATGATCGATGATGTTGGTTTGCTTGTGATTCCGACTCTTGGACTTGCTTTCGGCACCTGCCGCTTGGCTTCCTGCTCTGCTCATAGTGAGCTGAGCTGACCCCAGACGACGTCAAGGGCAAATGCAAAGCAATACCCCTAGACTGGGCCGAAGCCTCATCCTGGGACCCATCACTATCCCAGGACCGCATCGTCCTCGCCGCGGATGTGATCTATGACCCCGACATCGTCCCGTTACTTGTCGGGGCTATCTCCATCCTCTTACAGCGGGGCAAGTACGCCCTCCTCGCCGCAACGGTGCGGAACGAGGACACCTTCCAGCTGTTCCTCAAGACATGTGCAGAGAGAGGTCTGAAGGCCGAGCTGCTGCTGGACCTAGAGCCCATGGACGAGGACGAGCCGACATTCTGGGACACGGCGTTGGATAAGGGCACGAGGGTGGAGATCGTGCTTGTCGCGGGGGCATAACAGTGTATGATATATGATATAGACGAGCATTGCATGGTAAGACGTTGATGCATGGGCGTGTATGGGTCTACAGAAGGAGTGATGCTGGGTGGAAGCTGCAGAGCACAAAAGGTCATGACAGTGGTCAGACGTTGAACAATGCAGTGGAGCCAAGGAATAATAAAGCTAAATATCGCCACAAGAGCGTTTGTACGGGAGGGTCATATCACTGCGACTTGCTGAGGGTTGCTTGCTGAGAGCTGCTCAGAAGTGTCGAGTTCAGTTGCCCACCTGAGTTCTTGAGATCAATCAGATGCTAACACATGCATGATGCGCTTGTACAATGTACAACATGACTTCTACTGCAACATACTATATGCTTTCAACCCTATGCAATCTCCACATCCTCGACCGCTGCCGGTGCTGCTTCCGCAGCCCCCGCAGCCCCCGCAGCCGGTGCCGCTGGCGCGGCACCCGCCGTCCCCTCAGCCTCGGGATTATACCCCTCCGTCTTCATGTCCGAGATACCCAGATCATCCTCCTGCTCCTTCGACCTCGTGTACTCTTCAATCGTCATGTCCGGGTCCGCGTCAGGCGCGTTCGGGTTCTGCAAGAACGAGTTGGACACCGGGTCGTCGAGAATCAGCGTAAAGTCCCTCGCAACGGCCATGATCTCCTTCAACCCCTGGAGGAACTGCGCAAAGTTGCGCTCGCCAACCTTGATCGCCTCGCCTGCCGCGCCCTGGCCGATACCGGCCGTCGCACTGTCGCCCGTGCGGAACACCTTGGTGCTCAGCTCGTCGTAGATCTCATTCAGCAACCCCTCGACGGTCGTGAAGCGGCCACCAAGCGTGCCCGGTTGGAGCACGAGGTCGATCTCGGGAATCTCGAGACCACACGTGTCGGACTTGAGGATGTCGCGCGCAAGCACGTCCTCGTCACCCGCCTCGACCTTGAGCGTGATCCGCTTGCCCTTTGGCTTGATCGCGCCGCCGGACTTGACCTCGTTGTCCTTGTACCCGCAGGTCGGGCACGCAGACGACATAAGGATAATGTCCTGGAAGTACGGGATGTTGAGCTGCTGCATGCGGGTCTCGAGCTCGTGGCCGCAAGAGCTGCAGCGCGCAGGGAAAGAATACACCTCGTCTGGGATCTGGCCCTCGAGCGCGACTGCCTGGGCACGGCGCATCGCCTCCTCGGCAGAGTGGAGCTTGTTGTCCGCGGACACGTCGCCGTCGCCGGGTGCTGCTCCTGCTGCTCCGTCCTCGGGGGGTGCAACGAGGCCGAGCTGGACATTCTGCTCGAACGTGCGGTTGAAGGCGCGCATGTTCCACTGCGGGTCGGAGGTGCTGCCGTTGAACGCGATGAACGAGTTGCCACTCGGGTCCTCGAGCTGGATCGTGAAGGGTTTCAGGGGCGGCAGGGGCTTGTCCTCGTCCCTCTCCCTCTCCGCGTGCTGGGTCGCTGGGCCATCGCGGCCAACCCCTCCATCCTCGTCCTCCTCGTCGATACCGATCGCGTCACGGAGGGTCTTCAGCAGTGCGTCAATCTTCGCCCCAGCCGCAGGGTCCATGATACGGCGGACGGGCTGCTCGATCGCGAGGTCGCGAATCGTGTCGAGCAGCAAGCCCTCGACGGTCGTCAGCTGCCCCCGCCCTGGTGGGATGGTGAGCTGGATCTCGGGGATGGTCACGGTCGCATTGTTGCCCTTGACGATCTGCCGTTGCAGGTCGTCGCGCGTGAGCATGTGCACAGTGTACGCACAGCCCTTGGGCTGGATCTCGCCTGCAGACTGCACCTCGGTGTCGCGCCAGCCGCAGTGCTCGCAGAAGAAGGACGAGACGACAATCTCCTTGAAGTACGGGATGCTGGTGAGGAGGAGCCGCGTGGTGCCGTCCTGGTGGCAGCGCATGCAGAGGGACGAGATCTCCTGGATCTGGCGGTCGTCGTCGTCGCCGCCGTCCTGGGCTGCGTTGGCGACGTCGCCGACAGAGGGGAAGAGCTCCTCCTTTTGTTGTGGGGGTTGTTGTGGTGGTGGCTGTTGGTCGGACACTGGCGTCAGCGGCTGCTCGAGGCGAGACAAGACAAAGCTGGAGCATATGGAGAATCAGACATATAGGCATAGTTTGGTTTCATGGCCGAGGCCGTCAAACGCAAATTACATTGGACATCATAGAGAGCGGCGGCTGGGGGTGTTGGGGGAGGAGTACTCACTGTTTGGTGTGGTTTGGACTGTACAGAAAGTACAACAAGGACGTTGAAGAGGTCGTCTTTTGTACTTTTGTCCTGGTCGAGGATATAAAAATCGACAGAAATCAACGGTTACGTAAAAGTGCAAAGGAATACGCGAGAATGAGCTCATGGCTGCGAGGAGGCACGAGGCACCGTACAGGAAATACGGATATGGGTGCACTGTAACGGAAATACGGATAGTCGAGCATATACTACTATACTATGGCATGCATGGCTTGTTGCGCATGCGCATGCAGCCTTCAGCCTTATCTGGCATGCATATCTGAGACGAACAGAAGTTGTTTTGGCGCCCTGTTGACGTGCATGCAGACTGAGAGACATTCGCACGATACGACGAGCAGCTTGAGTCGAGAGGGACTCGTGATCGTGGAGAAGTCTTCGACACTTGGAGCTGCTGCGAGCAACTAGCTCTTACGACTTCCGCCAGCCAGACAGTGATACCATAGGGCTCCTCTCCCCACTGCTCCCAAGTGCAGACCTCTGAACGATACGACATTGTCATCCCACAACACACTCGCTCCGACAAGACGCAGAACATTGCAAACCGCTGTCTCTCCCTTTCCACTTGCCCCCCTCTCCCTCTCCCTCTCCCTCTCCTTCTCATCTCCCCCTTCTCGAAGTTCCTGCCCTGTATAATCAATCCCCCTCTCGATCAGTAATAGCGTCAGTACAACGGCTCCTCAAACCGCTCGCGCGGGCTTCGCGCTTCGCGCTTCGCGCTCGCGCTCGCGCTCGGCGTGCTATGATGGTACATCGTGCCAATACCTCCGCGGCGACTATGTCCCAAATCCCCTCTACTCCTCGGCCTTGACGACGGTGGTGCGCTCCGAGATGTAGACACCGTCAAGGAACTTACGGATATCCTTGTTCTTGACACGGCACTTGTCGGTGATGGAGGCAGCAGACTGGGAGACGTTCTCAATGTCGTTGCCCTCGAGGACAAGCTCGTCCTTGACGTCGGAGAGCTTGATGGTGGTGCCCTCGAGCATGGGGCACTGGCGGGCAATCTTCTCGCCCAAGAAGTTGCGGATCTCAACGGCCTTGCCGTCGGCGGCGGGGATGGCGTTGATGGGGAAGTGTGCGTAGACGAGCTTCATCTTGTACTGGAAGCCCTTGGTGACGCCGATGATCATGTTCTCGATGAGCGAGCGGATGGTGCGCAGGCACGCGACGTGCTTGCGGCCGCCGTGCCAGACGGTGAAGACGACCTTGGAGGCGTCCTTCTCGGTGACCTGGCGTCAGAGCGGTCCTGCGGTCCTGCGAGCTTGCGAGCAGGGCCGCGGGCAGCGGCAGCCAGGAATGGCCCCAGGCAGCAACAAAGACATGGCACACGATCGGGGTCTCTCTGAGCTGCAGTCGCATGATCACTATGCCATGATTGTGACATGTGAAACACTGTCCGCAGCAGAGAATGCGAGCATGTGCAGAGCATGGCTCAGCTCGATGCACGCACAATCTGCGCCGACAGCCCCTGCCCTCAGGAATCTCCCTCCCTCCTCCTCCTTCCAGTATGCTAATCCTGCCTCCCTACGCTCCCCTCTCCTTCTACCTTCTCCTCGCCTCCATCCATCCTGCCTCCCTCCCCTTCTCCCTCTGCCATGCCATGCTGTTGCCTGCCTCGGCCTGCCATACCACCCGCTGCCCACGCCCATATTTCCACCTCCACTCACGACGTTGATGTCCATGGCAATGTGACGGACATCCTTGTGGAGGACACCACGGGGACCCTCGACCGTGACCTTGCGGGCCTTGATCTTGACGGTAACGTCGGAGGGGATGGGGAGAGTCTCGACCTTAGAGATGTCCTTCATGGCCTGCAAGTTCAATCGAGAGAGTATCGAAGGGAGGGGATATCGAGATCGAGGGGAGATGTATTTCGACAGCGCGCGAGTAGAACAACGATCAGATCGACCACCAGACAAACGTATCTATGTCAGCACTACGCTCTCAGAACCTTCCGCCCGCCACGCACGAGATTTTTAGATGTTGAGGGTTGAGTACGTCCAACGAGAGCAAGTCGACCTCGACGGCAGCGAGCAGCCCAGCAGCAGGAGGAGGCTCGTTGAATCCGCCTCCGTCCAGCTCGAGCAAGGTGGCCACAGTGGGTGGGACGCGGTAACGCCGAGGGTTCCGGGACGGTGGCAGCTGTCGGGGGTAGCATATCGCCGACACTTCCGCACTCGGTGGTAAGGCCTCGCGAGTGTCACGTGGTTTTACATACGACTACATATCAAATGTCACGTGTATCTCTTGCTTTGTGTGTGTGTGTATGTGTATGTGTATGTGTATGTGTATATCAACATACGAATATCCTCAACATCCAGAATAGGACAGAATGGACCAAGTGCATGGTAACGCATGCATGTTCTGCTCTGCTCTCGACATAACGCATTCGCCTTGCAACGACATTGCCCTTCAACGCTCAGCCGTCCTGGGCCATGACTTCTCATATGCTCTAACCACTACATAGTGTCATGAGTGGGCAGTCGGGCATAGGACTTCCAACGAGCCTACCTGCAGCGGCTGGCTTCTGTGGCGCCAGCCCACCTCGTATCACACATCACTCAGACGTCTGAGCGCAAGCTGAAACTGATGCCCCCCTCCTTCAGTACTCAATGCTGACGAGCTATAGATCTAGCTAACGAGCAGATGCTGACCCAACGCAGCAACGCAGCAACGCAGCGCAGCGGGCCATTGTAACGCACTTACTCCAGTGTGTGTCCTACTTCGCGACGTATTCTCCCTGCGCACGGGCACGCCTCTGCTGACTGCCCTGTGGCTGCGATTGTGTCGGAGAGAAGTATGAGCACTATGGACTATGGACTATGGGACATATGACATGAAACGCGTTCGGCGACGCCATGCCGTGCGGGTAAGAGCATGCTGCATGCTGAGCGTTCTGAGCATGGTGAGACGCGACACAAGCTCCCTTGCACGTCCTCTGAGGATCTCTCTCTCTCAAGTTTACGAGGCTCAGCTGCACGCGCTGCTGCACAAGGGTACGCCTCGAGTGACAAACTGTACACTCAAAGCGCCCAAGACGCGCTCGTTACTATACTGCAGACACGACAAGCCCATCCCCCTACACAGCCCCACACACCTTCCCCTGGAACCCACCTCCTGTGGCTATTGTACGATCTGCCTTCACCATCTACTCACCACTGCCACCAACCACCACACCTGACCGTAACCAAGACCCACCCGCTCTCCTACCCAGCATGCACACACATACACCCATACAAGAAGACGAGGGGACGAGGGGACGAGGGGGCCATTGTTTTACCCGAACCAAGCACACACTATAAACCGACACTCCTCTGTAGACGTCGCGGACGCCCCCCTCGAGCCGTGTCGCACCCACCGCTGCCAGATTTACTGATCAGCTTGATCAAGTGGTGATCATCATCACTTGCGAGTTCATCAACTCTGCGACGACGACGAGTTTCGAATCCACTTGCTACGGCGCGTCGATCTGGGCGTGATCTGTGTGATTAAGAGGTGAGTAATGAGCAGTGAGTGGGCGGGAGTGACAGAGTCGAGGGAGGAGGTTGCGAGGGGGTTGGTACTGGGTACTGAGTGGCGTGGGGGTACGCCTGGTGTGCATGGTGGCGTCGAGGAGGGTGTGGGCGAAGAGGGTGTGGGCGAGGTGTTGACGAGGGGTGCAGTGTGAAGCATGTACATCGACTCTATGTCTATCATCGTCGTCACTATGACTGTGTGCGAGATATCTAGGTAATGTCAAGTACGATGAGGTGAAGAAGTGAGAGGTGATATTGGTGGAGGGGTCATGTGGCGACGATCCCATCCATGTATGACCGGCACCTCACCTCATGGCAGTGCCACAAAACATCCTCCTCTTCATTGAATGATCTGCAGACGCCCTGCTGACACCTTGCTAACACTCAGCCCCAACTCGAACAGCACCAAACTCCCCGCCCATGGCCATGTCCCAGCCCCCAAGCTCGACTTCCTCTTGCAAACCACACACCCCTTCCGATCACATCGCCATGTCCTCATCTCCGACCGCTGGCCCCTCCAAGCCCCCGCCCCAGTCCCTCAACCTCGACCAGGCCAAAGCCCTCGGACGCATGAAGCAGCCCCCGATCAACCCCCAGACCCCCTTCACCCCCTCGCGCTACCTCACCTTTCCGGACGACACGCCGCGGACGAGCAATTTCCCCAAGTTCAACTGGGAGCAGATCGACCCCTCCCTGCGGTCGCCGGTGCCGGCGCCTGACGGGAGCATGGGCTCGACCATGGGACCGCCACGGAGTGCCAGGGAGCACCAGCGGTACGGCTCGTTTACGGCGTCGGCACTGTACGTACAGTAGAACCAAGCTCGTAGCCCACCACTGACTCCGCGCAGGCGAACAGAGGTCATCGAGGAGAAGGCTGCTGAGAAGCCCTCAGAGGCCCCAGAGACTAGTGGCACCCACCTTGAGGCCAACACAACCACCGCCACGCACCCTCAGCCCGACTCCGACTTACCCCACCCCCAGCCAGTCCTGCTGCACGGGAACCCAGTCAAGGTGCCAACCCACCCCAAGCCCCAGCAGCAGGAGCTGCCCACGCCTGAGCCGGAGCACAGCAGTGTCATGCCTGATGGTGATGTGCGGACTACCCAGCCCGAGCTCCAGGTGCCAGAGCGGTGCCCCAGCACGACTCAGCTGCGGGAGCTCGGTGTCGGTGCTCTGACTCCCGACATGGCGAGGTTGTCGCCCGCGTCTGTGGCGCAGATCATGTCTTCCCCCAAGATTGGGGTAGGGGCCCTAGACGGTGTCCACCAAGGCCATGTAGGAGGGATCAACGAGCGCCAGGGGATGCAAGACCATGCAGAAGCGTTCAACGAACACCAGGGGAACAAAGGTCAGCTTCACGGCCTCGGTATTAGACACGGCGGAGTCGACCACGACAGCGCCAATCACAACAGCCACATCAACAACAGTGGCGATCACATCAACGGCAACGGCAACCACATCAACGGCACTGCCAACCACATCAACGGCAACGGCAACGGCAACGGCAACGGCAACAGCGATGGCACTCACCACGGCCATGGCTACAACGCCAGCCACACAGGTGCCACTTACAACCCCGCCCACACCCACCAGAACACAGAGTACCTCTCCCCCCACCCGCCAGAGTACATCCCCCCCGAGTACCGCAGGCAGCTGCTCACGCCCGCCCCCGAGGGGTACCGCTATACCCCGGCCGCAGGTTCCTACACCGTCGCCCATGCAGTCCGCAACACAGTCACGCCGAACGCGTTCGGCTCCTGGAGCCAGAGCCAGAGCCAGCGGCCGATGTCGCCCTCGCCCTCGCCTGAGCGGCCGCCACATGTCCCGAGCCCGAGCCCATATGGCCAGCAGTACCACAGTCAGCAACACGCTCAGCACTACACTCCGCAACATGGTCAGCAACACAATCAACACCAACACCAACACGCTCAGCAGCAGCACTACGCCCAACAGTACCAGCTCTACCAGAGCTCCCTGCACATCCAGAACGGCGGCTCCCACCAAGGGCAGCAGCCGCCCCCGCAGCAGCACCCACCCCCACCGTACCAGTTCGAGCACTCGCCCGGCCCCTCCCACCGAGGAATAGAGTACGCCTCCCGCGCGATCCACGACACGTACGCCGCCGCCGCGGACATCCCCGTGCCCGTGCCCGTGTCCATCCCCGTCCCGGCGCCGATGTACGCCTTCCCCACTCAGCACCAGCACGGGTACAACCCAAGGGCCAACTCGGAGGACAGCTCGATGGTGTACCCCGCATACGAGGGGGCGATCCGCCAGCGCGACCCGCACAGCATGGACGGGACGCCGGTCCCGCCCCAGTGGTTGGGCATGAGCGGGTTCTGGGGGAAGGGGGTGATACATACGTGGCATACGGGGGTGAAGCCGAGCCCGACGGTGTTTAGGATATGTGCGCAGTGTCATACGGATAAGCCGGGGGCGAAGACGTGGCGGAGGAGTAAGCTGCAGAAAGAGACGACGGTGAGTGAGCGGTGCTGCCGAAGGCAGTGCCGCGGCGTCGGTGGTGGTACTGCTGGTGGTACTGCCGGAGGCAGTGCCACCAAGACATTCATGGACGTTGTTGTGTGATTGAATATGTGTTTGGCATGAGGCATGAGGAGGGCAGTCAAGGTCGTTATGCCTCTTTACCGAGTGTGGTTCTGCCCTGCCACATGACTCTCCACTTTGAGTCTCCACTTTGAGGTAGCAATGCCATTTTGTCACTGTGGCAGTCTGTGGGGCTCTGGCTCGCAATGGGGTATCGTCGTGTAACGCTGCCAGGTATCATTCTGCTGAGCACTGAGCAGAAGTTTCACAGCAGGCGAGATAGCTCACATGGTCTCATACTCGTTGCTGTGAACACTCGACGTTCTACCTGTAAACGCTGGACGATCTCTCATGACCTTGCTTCACAGAACCTTTGATGCTCGCAGGCGTGGCATTGCTGTTCACCTCCGTGCCCAGCCACCGCCTTCTCCCCCCCCCCCCCCCTCCCCCCCCCCCGAGCCCCCGCTAACCCCAGCTCTGCAACAAATGCGGCATCTACGAACACACACACCACAAGCCCCGCCCCAAGCGCCACGGGGACCACCAGTTCGAGTTCTCCGAGCGCGCCCACGCCGAGACGTACGCGTACATGTCTACGCCGCGGTCGAACCGGGCCGGCGCGAGGGTCAAGGTCAGCTCGCCGCGGCAGAAGCGGGGGATGAGTATGGGTGCGGCGGAGATGGGCGGGGGCGGGGGCGGGGTGGGGGGCGGGGGCGGGGGCGGGGCTGGGGACGAGCCGTTGTTCGGCGCGCCGCCGAGGGTTAAGAGGCGGTATGATGGGGGTGGTGGTGATGATGATGATGATGACTGGCGGCCGTCGTCGCGCCGGCAGCGATTGTAGGAGGGGAGAGGGGAGAGACGTGGGTGTGGATTGGGCTGGAGAGCTAGATATGATGCGGAGGAGTTGGTGATGCCGCGGGAGATCTCGTCATGCTGTGTGAGCCTGAGCCCATGATAGTGAAGGCCCTCGAGGGTTTAATGACAAGTAGTCGACGTCAGGAGTTAAGTCATAGATGAGTCAAGGTAGATAATGTATGGATCGCTGCACGTTGCGAGATCGCCGATGATGGCTGTGGATGCTAGTGAGTCAGGCTGATGAGTCAAGCGGATCACAAACGGTCGTTGAGACTGCTCTCAGGGATGCTGTTTGAATGCCATACTGTTCGGATGCCATGCTGTAATGCCATGCTTGTTCGAATGCCAGCTCAGACCTGCGTTGGTTTGGCCATCATTGAGTGAGCCCTTGCGAAAGTCGAATGTCCATGTCAGGGCATCAGTTGAGATTCACCGACCAGTCTGCTGCCATGCTTGCAGTCTCACATCAGTCTTGCTTCGCAAGTGCACCGCACGCGGCTTGCGCGGCTCGTGCTCGTATCACAACCCATACACCATCCACCTACGCCGCCTCACCCCCTACACCCCCTACACCCCCTACGCCCCCGCCTTGGTCGGCATGGGCGCTGTCTGCACCTCTGGCTGGTTCCACGGCCCCGCATCCGACAGCGAGCACCCACCAGGGCAGTCGCACGTGCCGCCCAGGTTCTTGGGCAGGTGGTCGACGGGGATCTGCTTTGTCAACTCGGCCTTGTAGTTCTTGCCCAGGATGTGGATCTTGCGCTGTGTCGTCTCGTCGAGCCACGGCTTGACGAGCGACCACACCGTCGAGAACAGGTACGGCGCGTTGATGATGTACATGTGGCCCATGGTCTCGGGGTAGTGGTTCTGCCCGATGTTGGACGCGGCCGAGACGTAGTCCTTAACTGGGAGTCAGAGGGGTGCTGTGAAAGAGGACTTACCCCGGTAGAACGTCGAGATGCCAGCATTGTACAGGTCCAGGATGGTGCACGAGGTGCCGACGAGGTGGCCGGCCTGCTTGGAGCACGCGGGGAGACGCTGGCTCAGGAACTTCTCGTACTCGTCGACGAGGTGCTTGAGCTGGCGCTCCTGGGTCGTGAGCTTGTACAGGGCGTTGATGTCGAGCTTGCCGAGCTGCTCGATGTAGACGGGCCGGCCGTCGACGTCCGTCTTGTGGTAGAACTGGGGGTAGTACTGGTCGACGGCGGCTTGCTCGTGGTAGTCGAAGCCGTTCCTAGGTGTCAGCGGGGAGTGCGACATCAAGGCAGGAGAGGGGGCACGAAGAGACTAGTTACGATTCTCAACCTGGACGAGTGGGAGCAACAAGCAGCATGTACGACCTGCCACCCATTGCAGCTTCCCCTGTCTCTGCCTCCTCCCCAATTCATTTCTTTACGCTTCCTCCTTTTTCCTTCTCTTTCCCCATCTGTGCGGTTTCCAGCTCCCAGCTCCTCTTCTCCCTCTCCTTCCTTCTGCATCTCGACTTTCCTCTGCGTTCCTCCCTCCCTCCCGCACTTTGTCCCCTTTTCCTCCCTCCTTCTATTTGCCTCCTTCCTTCTTCCTGTCTTCTTCCTTCCCTTTCCCCTCATACCTTCCTTCCTTTTCCCCCTCCTCCTGCACCCTCCTCCTGCACCCTTCTCCCGTCCTACTTCCTCCGCTTGTCTCCTCTCACCAGATGCCTTCCTCCTCTCCTATCTCCACCTTCTCTGCGCGCTTTCTCCCTCTTCAAACCCTTCACCGCTTCGCCGGATGTGCGTCTCTTCTTTCGACGTTGCCCATTCTCGCTCTCCCACTCGCTCCCTCTTCAGTCCCCCCCCGGCGCTGCCTCCAGCCCTCTCGAGCTGCCACTCGCTCCTCGCAGACTCGCTTCGCTCGTCTGCTCGTCCGCTCGCGCCTACTCACTTGGCAATCTCATCCGTGCCAAACTCCTTGCGCCACTTCTCGTTGTTCGCCCACATGATCTTGGCCTTGGGAATGTCAAACTTGCGTGCACGGAGGAAACGCAGGAGCGTCGCGTCGTCGAAGCGATCATAGCCGATCGCCTCCTTTGCTGCCTCGAGGTCGGCGGGGATGAGGCCCTCCTCTGTGAGCTCCTTCCGGAACTGTGCGAGGGTCTCGGTCTGGTGTGCGTCACTGCGTGGGGAAGGGAGTGAGCGGGGGGAGGGGAAATGGGGAGGGAAAGGGGAAGGAGGACAGAATGGAGGAAAATTAGAAGGATGTTGTGAGAGAGTGAGGAAGGTGGTAATGAGAGTGTGTATGAGGAAGGTGGGGGAAGGTCGAGGAGGGTGAGGAAGGTGTGAGAGAGGGGGAGGAAGGTACGATAAGGCGGGGAAGGTGAGGAAGGTGAGGAAGGTGGGAAAGGTGAGAAAGGCGAGGAAGGCGAGGAAGGCGAGGAAGGTAGTAGAGTGAGGAATTCGAGAAGAGTGAGGAAGGTGGTAAAAGTGACGGAAGGCGAGGAGGTGAGGAGATTGAGGAAGGCGAGCAAGGTGAAGAAAGTCATCAAGAGAGGATGTCGAGACGAAGACACAGCGTTGCAACGATAAGACAGAGAAGGCCGGACAGGGCGAATAAGGAAGGTCGGGGTTGACGAGAATGTAGGACAGATCGAGGAAGGTCGAGGAAGGTGAGGAAGATGGAGGAAGTGGTGATCCGAGGAAAGTCGACGGACAGATAGCAGCGAGCAGACCAAGAACATCGTGTCAGAGCATGCGAATTGATCATATCGAGTATCGAGTCGTGGTCGTAGTAGGTCGAATCCCAGAGCACGATCGGACGTCAGCTCACTCTCTACGCACGTTGGCAGCCCAGCACCCTCCAATGATGCAACACGCTCCTCCTTCCTCCCCACTCCTCCATGCACTCGAGCATGCACCGTGCACAAGCAATACATACAGGTGACCCGGGTGTCCCGAGAGGGGGTCCTTGTGAGCCTGGTGTCAGCGCAATGCTCTAGTGCATCGTCTCGGCGATGCGGCATGGGTTTGTTTGTGTGTGGAGTAGTGTCGGCGGCGAGGTGTCAGACGGTAACTCACTTCGGCCATTGTAAGGGAAGAGCGTTACAGGTGCAGACGGGGGACAGCAGACAAGTGCAAGACAGAGGTTGGTATGCTTTTGAGCTTCGAGTGACTTGCGACTGAGAGCGATGGACGATGGAGAGTGATGGATGGACAAGAAGAAGATAGACTAGATTTGATGAAACAACGGGGCCGACGCCACAAGCAATTGCATAGTTGATACTGCGTGTAATTGACGCGTCGGGGCAAGGTGTGATGTAACCCCAGGCGGAGGTATACAGGTGCATGGCTTGGATTTCTTCCGATCTTGATGCTGACTTTTGGGCAGCAGTGACTACCCACATGTCCAGCGAGCTTAGCATTCAGCAACGATGCTTGAGAAGACCAGAGGGGAGCCATCGACTTTCCACCTGTTTCCAGCTAGCACAGAGAAGCACGCTCGACATGAAAAGACTAGCTAATGGCTTCACAAGAAGTGAAGTATGTGACTATCGGCTCGTCATCATCTGTGGCTGAAGAAGGGCCTCATCTTGAGAGAATGCGATAGCATGCGATTTACAGCTTGACAGAAAGGCGACAGCACAGAGCAGCGCATGTTGCGATTGACTGCTGGCTGCTGCAGTACATGCTGCTCTATGTGTCGTATTCCACTGCGTTTGTGGCCTAGGACTACGATCGCAGCGAGCCAAACCTCTACTGGTGCATTCATTCATTATTATTGACCATTTGAGCTTCAGATTTCGGGCCTGAGGTCTTGCGCTGCTATAGGACCAGAACTGAGTAACACGGAAGCAGCATCGAGCCGTGTAGCGTAGCAGTAATAGAGATGAGCGTAGTTGAGATATGGCAGAAAGCGTGATATCACATCAAGTTAACGTTGTACAGCAGAAACAGGAAGTAGCATATGTCTGATCTTGTGTATTACTGCAGCAGGCATTTACAAGAGGCACAAGGCCTATCGCCACATGCAATGATCATTCTTCTGCTTATCTAACGACTCTGACGGACGCTGCCAGCACCTCGAAGCAGCTGCAGCATCATTCAGAGGACAGCCCTGATAGGGATCTCGATAACAGATGATGCGAGGTGTGCTTGGCAGGAGCGAAGGCAGACGCGATTCAGCAGCTAGGCATACGTCGCATTGAAGCTGAGTGGAAAAGAGCAACTGTATTGATGTTCGAAGATGTCCCGGCGAACCAAAGCAGTGCTTGTGGCATTCATTGCGCGCGCGACGGCGAATATGTATCGCATTGGGCTGACAGGAGGATCTGCGTATCTGCACTTGTTGCACAGCCTCAAGCTGACGGCCCTCGAACCGCCTGTAGTCGCTCGCATCGTATTTGGTCTACCTTACTTTCAACCTCACAGATTGCTGCTCCTGTTCATGGATTGCTGCTCCTAGTCATAGATCGAGCACGATAAAGTTATAACCCTTGTACTCCAAGGATTCAGTATGCAAGCTCTTCGCGACGACTACTGCGTACCATTACTACATCGACATGCGTGAACCTTTGTCTGCCGTCTGAGCCTCCATCTGTCTATGCACACGATCATCTGAGCAGATCTCGATAGTATTGACAACAGACGTCCATCACCACTGTCCGTCCCACTCTCGACAATCGACGTATCAATCAGTCCTCAGCGATATCATGATACAGATGTAAACATATATAGATGCAGATGTAAACATATATAGATGCAGATGTGAACATATGTTGATACAGATGTGAACATATACAGATACGCTATAAACATACATATACTAACACAGATGCATATACATCCAAATACCGAATATCATATATACAAAACGCACACGGTACGCGTCTCCTTTGCGCGACACGCGACTCACCCTTGTCCTCACGTCCTCGTCCATCAATCACCCTTACTCTCACATCCGATAGCCCGCACATAACCTCCGTCGTGCGCACTCGTTAGCTTAGCACTAGCACTCGTCGTCGCTCGCATCGACACCGGCGACAACATTGTCATCGGCAACAAGGACTTGTCAATACTCCCATCTTCGAGCACTACATCTACAGCAAGCATCGACAGCAAGAACGGCGCCCAACCATCACACTTCCCCAACTCTTGTTTACCCCTCCCTGACTACTAAGACACTGCCCATCACCCCTCCCTCTGCCCCTCCTATCCCCCTCCTATCCCCCTCGTCACCCCCCCTCCCCCCACCCATGTCCTTCCTGGGCCGCCCGTCTGCCGGCGACTCGCCGTTCGCAATCGGCGACCGCGCGATGCGCGACACGTCCTCCCCTCAACCCCCGATGCAGCGCAACCCGACGCCGAAGCAGCCCTTCAAGCCGCAGCCCGGCTCGATGGCGCCCCCGAGCCCGTACAGCAGCAGCAGCGTGAGCGAGGAGGCCCGCCGGCGCTACGAGGAAAGGTATGCGCGTAAGCGTGCCGAAGAAGAAGCAAAACGTCTCGAGGAGGAGCGGAGGGCGAACCCACCTCCTCCTCAGCAGTGGGCCAACCCCGCTCCTCCCCAGTCGCCTCGAGTGAACCCCGGGCCTCAGCAGTGGCAGCAGCCCCAGTTTGCTCAGCAGCACCCACAGGCCCAGCAGCACCCCGCTGCTTCGCAGCAGGCCGCTCCGTTCCGCCCCCCTCCCCGCGGAGACAGCTTCAGAGGGAGCATGTATGGCCAACAGCCTATGGGCCAGAATCAGCGCGGACCGTCCCCTCAACAGTTCACCAACGGCCCACAGCGCGTCGCGTCGCCCCAGTCGGCGGCAGCGTATGCCCAGCAGCACAGGATGCAGCAGCAACAGGGGCAGCAGCAAGGACAGGTGCCGGCGCCACAAGGAGCCAACCCACGCTTTTCCGGGAGCAGTGGACACCATCAGCAGCAGCAGGGATGGGGTGCCCAGCGTGGGGGGTACCAGACGCCTCCGCCGGGGGCTCAGCAGCAGCAGCAGGTGTACCAGAGTCCTCCTCAGCAGCAGCAGCAGTATCAGAGCCCGCCGCCCCAGCAGCAGCACCAGCCAGTACAGCAGCAAGCCCAGGCCCAGCAGTTCCAGACGCCGACGCCGCCGCAGAGTGAACAGGGGGTGGACCAGGAGTTGCGCCAGTTGTGAGTAGACGTCTTGATCTGTCCTGCTCTCTCTCTCTTCTCCCACTCCTGACTACCCTCTTTTGCCAGCTCACCCCAGGTTCCAGCAGTTCGACTCGTCCCACACCGGCCAGCTGAGCCACTGGGATCTCCGCCGCCTGCTCGAGAAGGACGCGACGATGGAGGCGAGGGAGGACTGTGTCAAGATGGCAAGTGGATGAGACCGGTCCGGTCGTGTCTGACATACAGCTTATGAACATCTTTGACACGGACCGCAGCGGGAGCATCAACTTTATGGAGTTCGAGGGGCTGTATAGGTACATCCAGGTGGGTAGTGCCGACGTTCTGAAGCAGGCGGTGGCCGATACCACCTTGACTGAGCTTTGAGGGTAGAGGCTGGCGTTAGCATGAACCTTGTGTCAGCAGCGTCAGCACTGACGCTTGCACTGTGCCCTTTATCGAGTGTCACTTGAGTAACAGTCTGCGCTGCACATTCAGTTCGGCTTTGTCACCAAGCTCTGCCCCAGACTCAAGCTCGGCTGTTGTCATGCCAGTGCAGTCACTTGAGGTCTGCAGAAACTGCAATCTGACGCTCCCTCCCTCTTTTCCTCCTCAGCAGCAGGCTTCGACCTAGCAGCATGCCCTGTCCTGGGACCTATTCCTGCTCTGACGCGATTTTGTCGAGCTCTGAGCTCGGCCCCGATTTCGGCAAAGTCGTCGAGCTCAGCAGCTACCGCGATCGTCTGCTGTTGTGACAGAGTCTTCCTCCCATCTCAAACCCGTAGTCTACCTATTTTCGAGCTCTGCTCCGTCTCAAGCCCCTTGACCCCCTACAGTTGGCTGCGCGGGTTTTGTAGGACCCAGCGTCCCTCTCCTCTCGAAACATCGCGCTTCCCCCTCGTGCGCTGGGCTTGCTTCTTGCACCCGCTCGCCCCTCACCCACTCATCCGGCTACGCCGGATTCGCGGGTTCGCGGGTATCGCGACTCGCTAACTCCAGGACTGGCACGGCATCTTCAAACGCTTCGACGTCGACGAGAGCGGCCTCATCGACCACCGCGAGCTCCACGCCGCGCTGCAGGGCTTCGGCTTCTCCCTCCCTGCCGATATGATCGTCAAGGTCGAGAAGCGCTTCGCGCCCCCGCCCAAGGCGAACGAGCAGGCCGGCGACGGCATAAGCTTCGACCGCTTCCTGATGGCCTGTGTGACTGTCAAGCACTACACCGAGGCGTTCCGCCGCTTCGATCCGAACAACACGGGGACCGCGTCGATCGACTACAACACCTTTGTGAGTGCCGAGTCGGAGTGCAGGTGCAGGGGGGGAGAAGGTGGTGCACGCTGACACCAGATGGACATCGTGATGGACGCGCCGTCGTAGGCAGCTCCAGGCGCAGAACACGACTCAGCATCGCATGGATGGACAATGGGCAATGCGGGCTGGTGACCGCGGATGGAAGGGCAGTTGACGGCCGATATATACCGCTTACAAATACCGAGATGCAGTGATACCCCAGAGAGCGGCCGTTCATCCTGCAAAAGGGAGAAATGAACGTGGAGGGCGAGGGGCAGTGTGAGAGGCACTTGGCTGAGAGTATTAGAAGCAGTCGCAGCGAGGGGATTTGATTTTCGTCGAGTGTCAGAGCGGACAGAAGCAGAACGATCCGATGGGGATCTGGGCTGCAGAGCGACCTCCAGAGTTGATGATATTCTCGGTATCAGAGGTTGTTGTCAGAATGAGAGTCTCATTGTATCAAAAGCGAGGAAAGCTTCCTGTGGGGCGGAGTGAGTTCGGTGCAAAGATAGGTGAACAAGCCTAGCCTCTTGCGCGACCATGCAAAGGAAGCATTTGCAATAGGCATCAGTCTCCATCTCTCGAGGAACGTACGTACGATCAGCATCGATTCATGCCATGGTGAAGGAACCGATGCATATATGCTGAATATTTGGTTCGATTTGCTTATGCTAGCAGTTGTATGCTGTACGAGGTAGATTGATAGTGTCGCACCCTGCATCCACTCGAGTCTCATGGGCAGCGTGGATTAGAAGTCTTGCTGCATATCGGCGCGGCGCTTCCATGAGGGGAATGTGTCCACAGATTGAGAGAGCACGAGAAGGCCTAAACGACCGACACCGACATCTTCTTGACCTCATCAGTCAAATCCCTTTGTCCGCACTCGCGCGACATGGTTGGGTCCGTGTCCACTGTGCCGATGTCCATGAGATATTGGTGGGGGTGACGCCAACTGCGTGTACGAACTACCTCCTGATTCTACTGCCGATATTGACGATCAAGGAGTAGGGCACCCGCGACTGACTCTGCCCTGTCGAGGGCTCAGGCGTCGATAGGCGGGCAAGATCATCGTGAACTCCAAGCACTGTTGCCTCAACCCCCTGTGCACCACTGAGTGCGTGCTTCACGCACCCCATCCCGCTTCCAAGCACGCACCACCCCGCCTCCTTCGGAGTCCGAGTGGGCGCTACCACATCCCCAACCTCATCCCCTCGACCATCCCCGCCCCGACCTCGCGACACCGCTCTAGCTCCTCCTCCGGCACGACCTTGGGCGCATGGCACCGCTCGTACGTCTGCGCGTGTGTGATGACAATAACCCCCTCCGCGGCCTTCTTCAGCCTCCATCCGAGGCATATCCTGTCGAGCTGGCGCATCGCACCCTCCCCGTCTGACCCGCCGCAGATCAGCGCCGCATACGCCCGCCCATTCAAGTGCCCCAGGCAGGGGTAGTACGTCCTGTCGAAGAGATCCTTCATCACGCCCGCCATGGACGCGAGGTTCTCGGGCGTGGCAAAGATGTACGCGCTGGCGTTGAGAATGTGCTCGGAGGTGGTAGAGCGGGCGTGGCGAAGCGTGACGGTGATGCGGGGTGGGTCGGGGTCGGAGTCTGAGGGAGGGTCGGAGGACACTTCTGAAGCAGATGAAGTGTCAAATGAGCTTGAGGAGGTTGTCGATGCAGCAGGAGACGATGGCGCAGGCGTGGGCAGGTCCAAAGAAGAGGGCCTTGTATCTGCCCCGCTTTCGTCTACGCCCTCGTCAGCCGCCTCCCGCGCCGCCTCGAAGGCCGCCTGGGCCATCTGCTTCGCCCCGTTCGTCATCGAGTGGTAGACTATAAGGAGCTGCCTGGTTTCGCGCTGGGTGGTGGAGTAGAGCCTAAGTGGTGCGTAGCATGGCCGCAGGCGCGAGAACAGCAGCAGCCCCAGCCGCGGTGCCATCGTAACGGTCCTTGAGCTTTGTCGAGGATGTCGAGTTGGTCAAAGCCGTTGGTTGATACAGTTGAAACCGTCCAAATCGTCCTCTGGCCTCTGGATCAGTTGACCGAAGTGACCGATCGTCATCGAGATAAAGATAAGCCGCGGAGGCAGATGCCGCGATCCGCATCTGCCTCTGCCACATCTCGAAACAGTCACGCTGCAACATAGCCTCGAGCAACTAACTGCATGCACGCTGTCGTACGCTCCAGACGCGACTGTTGGGTCGACCGATGAACGCCAGAAGTGCTCAGACTCGGACGACGCTAACGGCATCTTGCGGGTTTGTTTGAGACGACGAGCGTCCGAGATGGCCCAACACCGACCATTGTCACCTCGAGATGTTGATGACCCAGCCACCAGATCTGTACCAGCAACCCTCGAAGCACTCGGTATGGCTCGGCATGCACTCGGTATGTAGCGTGCCCAGCTGCCCAGCTGCCCAGCTGCTCAGCTGGTACCGTTCCTCGCAGCCCACATCTTGGTCTCCGAAATACTAGTCATGGCCATGGCCCACCTGTAAGGTCAGTCATGTCGGGCTCGCCGACGCGCGCACGACACGGGGCACCGTCTGCGCGTGTCGCTGCTCACCCCTACAACCCTCCCTGCTGTCTGCGTGCCCAATCTCGGCGCGTGGAAGTAGGTAGACACACCCGCACACCGTACAACGGCCGCAACATCCAAAAGGCCGAATGGGAATGGGCTCGGTATTCGGCAAGTGAGCTGGCGATCGCTCGGGCGAGTCCGAGATGGCATCTCCAGCGGGGCCGGTACAACCAAAAGTCTCTTTAAGCTTGTGCATACGACGTGAATTTGAGCTGTTTCTTGCATCTTTGGCACGACTATAGAGCATAGACAATGTCCACAGGCCACGGCACACACAATGGCAAGCCGGCGGAGGTGTTCTGGAAGCCTGGAGACCCGCGGCCACACGGCGTGAGTGGGCGCGGCGCGCAGCGCTGGAGTGGACCACCGTGTTGGAGTCGCTGACGGCAGGACGAGGCGATCTTCATGGAGGACTACCGCCATGCTGTGAATGCGAGGTTTGGGTACAACATCGAGAACTACTGGGAGCTGCACAGGTGGACGACGGAAAAGCACGCCGAGTTTATGGAGTTTGTGAGTGGTGCACCGCCGGGGGTGAAGCGGTGGTCGTGGTGGGGCACATAGCTGACGGCAGAACTGGGAGTACTTCAATATCATTGGAGATCGTGGCGATGGGGTGAGTCGGTGGTGTTGATGTGGAGTCAGGACGGCGTGAGGCAAAGTCGAGCTGGACATTCATAGTGCTGTATGGCGCAGAGACGCTGACCGCAGCCATCGTTCGTCGAGGGCATTCCGATGAACCAGCCGCAAGAATACTTCCCCGGGGCACGTATCAAGTGAGCAGATGCCCTTTCAAAATATGTCTGACATGGTCATGCTGACATCTCAGTGTGGCCGAGAACCTCTTGTTGGGACACAAGAATGCCCTCTCCAAGACCGCCCACGCCATGATCGCCAGTGTCGAGGCTGACCCAAACTCGGCCCAACCAACAGAACCCGTCGAGACCCGCCGCATCACCTACTACGAGCTGTACCAGGAGGTGAACCGCGCCTCCCACGCGCTCAAGAAAATGGGCATCAAGCCCGGAGACTCGGTCGTGTCCTTTGCTGCCACCAACTGCGAGATGCTCATTGTCTTCATGGCCACGGTCGCCCTCGGCGCCCTCTTCTCCTCCACGCCTGCCGAGTTCGGCGTCAGCGCCGTCGTCGACCGCTACACCGTCATCAAGCCCAAGGTGCTCTTTACGATCGACAAGTACCGCTACGCAGGCAAGGAGCACGACGTGTCCGAGCGCGCGCGTGAGGTCGTCAAGGCGCTGCACGGAGGGTTGACGCACGTCGTCATGCTGGGGCATCTCAACAGGTCACGCACCCCCGCCCCCGAGACGCTCCAGGGCTTCCCTGCTGGCCCCTCTGTCGTCGACTGGCACAGCTTCATGGCCTCTGGCGACGACTGCCCGAAGGAGATTGCCTTCCAGCGCATGCCGTTCAACCACCCGATGTGGATCGTATTTTCGTCTGGCACAACCGGCAAGCCCAAGTCGATCTTCGGCCCCAGCGGCGGCGTGTTCATCATGCGCAAGCTGGTGTACACGCTGCACCTGAATGCTGACCACCGCGACGCGTTCTTGCAGTTTGCCACCATGGGCTGGATCGTGTGGAACATGCACATCATGTGGACGTCCATCGGCGGCACGGTCGTCGCGTACGACGGCTCCCCCTTCCACCCTCAGGAGTCGCTGTGGCGCCTTATCGAAAAGTACAAGGTGTTCCTCCTCGGCGCGTCCCCGCGGTACATCCAAACACTGCACAAGAACAAGTTCAAGCCCTGGGCCGGCCGCGACCTGTCGTCGTTGCAGCAGATCTACACCACCGGCGCGCCGATCACCAACACAGTCTACGACTACGTCAGCAGCGAGCTGCGCGGCAAGGTGTTTATCAACAACGCCTGTGGCGGCACCGAGCTCGGTGGCTCGGCGCTGCAGAGCAACTTTCTCATGCCGGTGTACAAGAGCGAGCTGCAGGCGCCCGTGCTCGGCGTGGACCTCATCGCCGCCGACCCGGCCGGCAAGTCGCTCCTCGGCGCAGAGGGCACGATGGTCATGCAGAAGCCGTTCCCGAACATGCCGCAGTTCTTCGCCGACGACCCAGGGCGCAAGCGCTACCTCGAGACGTACTTTAGCGACTACACCAACCCGCCGATGTTCAACATGAACGACGGGGTGTACATCAACCCGCAGACCAAGGGGTGGACCATTCTTGGCCGCGCAGACGGCGTGCTCAACCCCTCGGGCGTGCGCTTCGGCTCTGCAGAGCTGTACTACATCATTGAGAAGGACTTTGCCGACGACATCGAGGACTCGATCGCCGTGGGCCAGAAGACCGCAGACGGCGACGAGCGTGTTATCCTCTTTGTCAAGACTCTCGGCGACAAGCCGCTGTCGTCGCAGGTCGTGCAGCGCATCAAGGCCGCTGTGGCCAAGAGCCTGTCGCGCCGCCACGTGCCTGCCATGATCGTGCAGGTGCCGGGTGTGCCCGTCACTGCGAGTGGTAAAAAGGTCGAGCCGAGTGTCAAGAAGCTGGTCAACGGGACGACCTTGGACAAGATCAATGGGGGTGAGTGAAGGGTCGGGGGGGGGGACGGACTAGGGCATGACAGACAAGAGACAGTACTGACTTCAGCCGGAGTGCTCAACCCCGAGGTGTACCCGTGGTACGCAAAGTGGTCGGCTGCCAACTCGATCAACAAGAGTGCTCGTCTGTAAGCGGGTGTGGGTGGGGTTGTTGTAGAGTCGGGAGTCAGATGTATCGTTGCATTCAGAGTGGCAGCGGCGCGTGTGGCAGGTGGCAGGGGCAGTGGCAACGACCACCTCGTCGGTTTCGACACTGAACAGCTCTCTGAGTGACCCGAAAGCTCCTCGGCACCTCAATGATCGTCGTGAGGTGTCTGGCGCTGTCTGCAAACCTGTTGCACGAGTTCTTCTGACATGTTCTGACAGGAAATGTCGCCTGTAACACACCTTCGACCCATCCGCATCACTCCTCCGCGCCCCGGCTATCCGCCGATCCCTAATGGATATACCACTCATTACAAAATCTGCCCTAATTCAAATACACGTCCTAATACACCATATACCCCCGCTAATCCCCGCATCGCCGCCAATAGCCGGAGGAAGGTTCAGGTCGATTGCGACTCGACGACGTGCTCAAAAGTGGGCCGCTCGTCTCCGAAGACAACACAAAGATAGAAATCAATCTCAGAACGAACGACATTAATATTCTGGAGACATCAGTGCTCAGCTCGACTCTTGCTGCTGACAGTAGTCTCATGCTCACGACCTGTGGCCGCGCATCCTCCTGCCTAGGCCGCCGAACTGCTCAAAATCTGCTTCAAAAGACACCCAACTCTCGTCCCCCTGCCCCCCTCAGCACCTCTGCCGCCATGTCCTCGTCGAACAGGGTCATCCCGCTCGCGACGCGCATGCTCGAGGGCAACACGCACAAGCAGGATGTGTGGTCGATCTTTACTCGTGGGTGGGGAGTGGCGCAGGAGGTAGCTGACGGCAAGCCGCTGCGGTCCCGAAGGACGCGTTGAATCTGGGCCAGGGCTTCATGGTGCGTGTCACTGACACCCCTTGGTTGTGGCAGCCCGTTGCCCCCGTCCCCGTTGTGCGCGCTGATGGCAGAACTGGGCTCCCGCCGAGTGGATCCGGAAGGGCCTCAAGGACTCGCTCGACGAGGACATCATGGTGAACCACTACGCACACCCCCGCGGACGGCCCCGCCTCGTCAAGGCCATCAGCGAGCACTACTCCGAGTCGTTCCCGAACATTGCTGCGCAGGGCCGCAAGCTTGCGACTGAGGAGATCATCGTGACTGCCGGAGCGAATGGAGGTGGGTCACTGCAGTAGTTGGTGGCCTTTGTGCTGCCCATTGCGTTCGCCTGACCCCGCTGCCGCTGACTCTTACAGGCACCTACGCCGCGCTCGCGGCCCACCTGGAGCCTGGAGACGAAGTCATCTGCATCGAGCCCTTCTTCGACCAGTACTATGCCACCATCGCCTTCCAGGGCGCCAAGCCCGTGTTCGTCCCCCTCCACCCGCCAAAGGAGGGCAGCGGGAACGCGTCAGGCGGCGACTGGACCCTCGACTTCAAGGAGCTGGAAGCCGCGTTCACGCCCAAGACCAAGGCGATCATCATCAACACCCCACACAACCCCGTCGGCAAGGTGTTCACCCGCGCCGAGCTCGAGCAGATCGCTGCCCTGGCGATCAAGCACAACATCCTCGTGATCGCAGACGAGGTGTACGACTGCATGGTGTACGACGGCAAGGAGCACGTGCGCATCGCGTCGCTCCCGGGCATGTGGGAGCGGACGATCACCGTCATCTCGGGCGGCAAGAGCTTTGCGGCGACTGGATGGCGCGTGGGATGGCTGATCGGCGACGTCCCTCTCATCTCTGCGACGCTCGCCGCGCACTCCCGCCTGGTGTTCTGCGCCGCCGGGCCGATGCAGGAGGCGATCGCGATCGCCCTCGAGGGTGCAAAGGAGCACAAGTTCTTCGAGACACAGACAAAGGAGTACCAGGAGCGCAGGGACATCCTCTGCTCGTACTTTGACCAGCTGGGGCTCCCCTACACCCTGCCCGAGGGCTCGTACTTCCTCCTCGTGGACATGAGCAAGGTGACCGTCCCGCAGGACTTCCCCATCCCCGACAACTGCAAGGGCCGCGGGAAGGACTTTGCGACCTGCTGGTGGCTGGCGAACGAGATTGGCGTCGTCGGCATCCCCCCGTCAGAGGTGAGTCTGGCCCTGGTTCTGTCTGCAACGTGGTCTGCATCGTGACTGACTCCATCTGCTAACCCCAGTTCTACTCGCAGGAGCACGAGCACATCGGCGAGCGCTTTGCCCGCTTCGCGTTCTGCAAGGACCCTGCGCTGCTGCATGCCGCGGGCAAGCGTCTCCTCCGGCTCAAGGAGTTCATGTGAGGGGAGCGTAGGTATTGGGTAGCATGGGCTTCGGGCCGTGAGCAGCGTTGCCATTGCACATGGCAACATGCATGGCAGTAATACAGCGGGACGGTGTGGAGCGCAGGCCAACTGCCGCGACTCGCCGAGTTTACATCGTAGCTCAAACACCATCAGCACTTATGCCGTCCTTCGCAACTGACTGATGTCGATAAATGCCTTAATGCTCATTACATGGCCTATATCATGGCTGGCGCCTGTACTGAAGGATCCTGACCCATTCTGACGCTCTCCGACAGATGGAGATACAGCAATGTCGGTGGCAGGGAAATATGCACATGTCTGCCCTCAACTACGGGTGCCGGTAAGGTGCCCCACGACATACTCGACAAGCCGGTTCTGGGTCGCATTGCGCCCCTCCGCCGCCGCATCGCCAGGCGGCCCACACAAGATCTCGATCTCAGCCTTACGGCCCAGGTGGAGCATGTGCGCGAGCTCGCGTCTGCCGTGAGCCACCGTGCCAGTCATCTGGCTCGCTAGGTCTGCCCAGACTGGCCAGTCTGATGCTTGTTCGAGTCCACTCACCGCCACTCCGGCCTGACATTACGCCGCTGACACATCCTAAGCGCGAGCCTGGCGTCCCTCTCGCTCATGGGAAGAAGGTTCTCGTACCGTCCGAGGCTGGGGTGAGTGCACGGCTGAGGTGATGGCCCACGCTGGGAGCTCGGATGGCCTGACCCCGATCCACTGTAGGCGGTCACCGAGTGCGAGAGCCGCGTGCTCCGCAGAGTGCGAGTTGGTGCGCGACCCGTGCGTATAGACGGAGAGAATGTCGATGCCGTGTGGGTCGCCGTCGACTAGGGCGTGGATCGTGGCGGAGGGGAAGGTCGAGGCGAGGTGTGAGGCGAGTTGGAGGGTCGAGAGGTCGGGGTAGCCTTTGCCCTAGGGTCAGCCACGCCGGCCTTGTCTGCAAGCGTATCTCGACAATGAGTGGCACTAAGCCTCTCTCGTCAAGATCCAGCCACATATGTTGCATGCCCTCCACGGTGCATATTCAAATCTTCAAATGCGACTCGCAAGCTCCAGGATTTGAAGGCCGACTCGAGCCCGCATTTCACTCACAGTGAGGACAACGCCAGGACCCAGTCTTGAGTCGGCCAGCAACCCACTACTGCAGAGCGTCTGCATGACGGCCTGCGCGTCAGGTAATCAGATCACTCCTGGACCTACGTCCTTCTCAACGATGAGGACCCAGTCCAGGCCACTTGCCGCATCGATCTGCGCAATCTCAGATGCTGGTGGGATGAGGAGTGGCTGGATTAGTATATCGATATACCCCCTCATACTGTGCTCGGTGAGATCGGCAACTTGGCACCGGATACAAGCGTCACCTCGAGCGCATTCGACGCCATCAAACCCTTAGTAGCTGCTCTCTGTCATCAGTGCCGCCACACCCCCTACTGACGACATGGAAGTCCTGCCGCTTAAGCTTGGCAGTGCATGCTAGGTCGTCGACGATCTGGGGTGTCAACTGTGTGGCTGAGTGAACTCCACCTTGTCGACCACAGACTGGCTGCCGAACAGCGCGACGTCGCGATAGTAGATGTCCCTGGAGTGAGTTCGGTCTGAGTCAGAAGTACCGCTTGGACACCACAGTCGACGTCAGGATCGCCTCATGCATCACGGAGGCAACGAAGAGCACCCGGGCTGTGGTCAGCTCAGACTCTGCTTCAGCAGTACCCATCCTCTCCAGCGCTGTCGTGGCGGGAGTAGTACCCGGCTCATCAGGGAACACGATGTCCTGTGCATTACTTGTCGTTAGTGTGCCGGTCAGTCACCCACCCTGTTGTCCGGCTCGTGAGCGACAAGCGGATCTCTGGGACTGTACTTTTCCGGGCTGATCGGAACGCCTTAGGTACGGGCCGCTGCACCTGCTTCACAGCGTCGTGCAGCTGCGTGAGGAAGGTGAGTTGGAGTGACTCGAGGAAGGCGACGGCTCGCAGCCTGCGTCAGTGGGCCGTCAGGCAAGACGCACTCCTTGTCTGTCAGGTGAGGTAGGTAGGAGTGGTCGAAGGAGGCGACATCAACGTCGACGTCCATTGACGACGCCGAGTGTTGAGCATCCGGCCTATGGGCTGACTGCATGCTGCACCATCAGCGGAATCGAAACAGAAGCCATACAGTGTCAGTCTATGTTCCCCCTTTAATCTGCGAGTTTGAGGATGATCGCTCGTTATAGGAGGTGAGACACTTTCACTTGTAGGCAGTGGACCATTATATGGCTGGGAATGCGCTAGCCGAGCTTGCACCTTTCTCAGCGCCTCTGTCTGTGCCATCAGGCGAGCCAGTTCTGCTCCTGCATCGCTTCCTGCGCTCGCATCGTTTTGTTCAGCATGATCACTGCTCGCCATAGCACTAGGTTGCTTGAGAGGTTCATCTTGACAGGTGGTCGGAGGTGGCGTAGGGTGGTGTGGCGTTGCAGCCCCGCGGGGTGTCGTCGGAGCCCATGGCGTACCCCTTACAGTAGTTGAATATGCAGGAGTGCGTCGAGAAAAGCTTGTGGCCGACGATGAGTACTCCATCTTTTTCTGCGGTGCTTGTACACAAGCTTTCTGTTGCTCGATATGAAAGGGTGTCAATGCCTTGCAGCTGGAGAGAGCTCAGCGGTCTTCAGCACCTTCCCACCTTCCCTACCTTTCAGTAGCAGCAACTCGTATCAAAGGATACCAGTCAGCGTGCTCAGAGCGAGCACTTCATATAGCTGCTGCAGTCAGTCCGTGTGCACTGGGTCAGCTCAGATCAGCACATGGATGTGAACTGCGTTTGCTAGCTGAAGAGAACAGATGGCGATGTGTACAGAAGAGAAAGCAGGCGCGACACCGACGAGCATATAAATAGCGCCGAGGAAGGTGCCCCTCGGTCGTCTCCGGCGGAGGAAGGTGGGGTGGAGGAAGGTCACGTCATGTGTCCGGAAATGCCATGGGATGCGATCGTTGCTGACTACTCGATAACACCGATAGCGACTCGACATCGACATCGATATATCGACAGCAGTGAGCAGCGGAGCAGCTATAACTACCCCACCGAGCACAGGTGACAGCTAGGAGACATCTCTCTTTGCTCTATCGCAGATACCACAATGGCAAACATGTTCAAGGAGTCCAACGCCATGCCCTATGGTGAGTCGATGGTCAACGCTTAGAGTCGCCAGCTTACACCAGTCCGCTTCGGCCAGGCGAGCGGCCTCAAGGTGTCCAAACTCATCCTCGGGTGCATGAGCTACGGGTCCAGCAAGTGGTCAGGCTGGGTGCTAGACGAGGAGGAGTCGATTCTGCACATCAAGCACGCGTGGGACCGCGGCATCAACACATTCGACACTGCGAATGTGTACTCGAATGGCGAGTCGGAGGTGATCCTCGGCAAGGCGCTGAAGGAGATTGGGTGTGGGCGTGATGAGTTTGTCGTCCTGACCAAGGTGGGCCAGTCTCTAATGTGGCAGCTGACGCTAGGTGTACTTCCCGGTCGGTAAAATGGGCGAGGCGGGCACGGTTGGCAGTGCGGGGAGGGACAACCCCCGCAAGTTCGTCAACGGCAAGGGCCTCAGCCGCAAGCACATCTTCGACAGCGTCAAGGCGTCGCTTGAGCGTCTGCAGCTTGACTATGTTGATGTGCTGCAGTGCCACAGGGTGAGTTCTGAAACGGGTGGCAGTTCTGGCGGTCCTGGCATTCTGGCAGTCATGGCAGTTCTGTAGTCAAGGCGGTCTGGCAGTCCTGGCAGTCCTGGCAGTTCTGGTAGTCAAGGCGGTCTGGCAGTCCTGATATATCTGGCAGTCCGGAGCTCACCCCAGTTCGACTACGACACACCGATCGAGGAGACGATGCAGGCTCTGCACGATGTCGTCAAGGCGGGCTATGCGAGGTACATTGGCATGTCGTCGTGCCATGCGTACCAGCTGTCCCAGATGCAGTGTGAGTGGCAGCTTGGCAGCCGGACATTTGAGTACTCAGTGCCACTGACCACAGACTACGCCAAGTCGAACAACCTGACCCAGTTCGTCTCGATGCAGAACTTCCACAACGCAGCGTACAGGGAGGAGGAGCGTGAGATGGTGCCTACGGTCCAGGTGAGGATGTGGGATAATCAGGGCTGACCCCAGCACTTCGGCATGGCCATGATCCCGTGGAGCCCCCTCGCTCGCGGCTACCTCACCCGCCCCTGGCAGAAGCAGGACACTGTGCGTGTCCAGACCGACGCCAACTACAAGGGCAGGGGGCTCGACAAACCCGACGACTCGCGCAAGGCCATCAACGAGGCTGTGGGTGAGATCGCCAAGAAGCGCGGCCTCAGCATGGCCCAGGTAGCACTGGCGTGGTCGCTCAGCAAGCCGTACATCACTGCCCCGATTATTGGCAGCACGAGGCTCGAGGCGCTCGACGAGCTGATCGGTGGGTGGAGTCGTTGGGCAGGAGGGTGCTGACAGCAGATGCGGTGAATGTCAAGCTCACGGACGAGGAAATCAAGGCTATCGACGAGCCGTACACTCCTCGGGCTATCATTGGGCATGTCTAGGGCTAGTCTCGACGTGGCTGCAAAATTGGGCGCGCTAGCTGCGTTTGAGCAGCAAAAGCAAACAATAGTCTGCTGAGCAAGGACGAATCACTCCGGCAGGATGAGGCAAGTGAAAAGTTGATGAAATATCGAGCCAGTTGTGTAGCTTCAATGTCACTCGAAAGCGCTGTCGTGATGTAGCGAGAGTTGCGACCTTGTTCCGTTGTCGTTAGTAGCCGAAGTTCGCCAATGTCTGCCTACTGTATGGCACCCAGATAGCGCGATAAGGGTTAGCCAGCCCTTGCCCACCCGCTCGTTGCCCGCTCGCAGCTGTCACCATGTGAAGGTAGTCGTGATCCGGACCATATCTCGTCTTCACCGACCACGGAGATAAGCCGCGAGCGACCTCAATAGCGTGTCCTCACTGAATCCCATTTCGAATGCTTCGTGCCTCTTATCGTGCCCAACCCTTCTTCACACTAAATTGTTGACGTGAGCCGCAGACATGTGGGCAAGCGAAGCCCAGATCTAGCGCTCAGAATAGCACAGTTCCTAGACCCATCCCATCGTCATGGCGAGGTCACCACGGGTCCCCACGTGAGATCATGACCTTTGGTAACCGAAAAGGTCAGATATCGAGCCAAAAGGTCAGATATCGAGCCAAAAGGTCAGATTTCTGTCAGGACAAGCGTTGCGGCAATTCAAATGCCAGTGACGCGGGGGGGAGAGGTGATGATGTTTATAAGCTGCGACGATGATGTGAGAAGATGGTCAGTCGTTCTTGATCTTCGCCTGCTGGTTGTGGTCGTGGTCGTGATCATGAAGCCCGAGACAGACGTGTCCAGCGGAGTGACCAGCGTGCAGCACGACGAGCTGGCGCAGAAGCAGACCCGCGAGCGCAAGGGCAGCTTCCATGCGACGCAGCATGTCGCCCCCGTCGTTCCCGACGTCGCGCTCGAGCGCAACTTCTCGTTTCTCGCGAGTTTGGGTCTGGCGTTCACGTTGTTGAATAGTTGGACGGCAATGTGAGTGGCGACCGAAAACTGGCGATCATGAATGAGATCAGCGTTGTGGCGATCTGGTGTTCTCGCGGTAGTTTTGTGGCACATGCTGACAACATCCAGGTCTGGTTCACTCTCGGTCGTGCTGCCGTCTGGGGGCAGTATATCGATGGTGTGGGGGTTGCTGGCGTCGGCGCTGGGTACAATGTTGATATGCCTCTCGCTGTGAGTGAGATCACCTCTTCTACAGAGGTGACGGACAGAACAGACCAAATTCAAGGCAGTGACCATGCTGACGCCAGAGCCGAGATCTGTCACATCTTCCCAATGTCCGGAGGGCAGTATGGTGGGTGTACAATGAGGGGACACGACTGACACCAGACTGGGCATGTAGGTGGACTGTCCTTACGATACACTGACCCAGACATCATGGCCCCCATACGCATGCGCAAAGCAGTCAGCTTCTTCTGCGGCTGGATGGCAACAGCAGGCTGGATCGCCCTCGCTGCGACAGCTGCCGCCCTCGGCTCTGGCTTCGTGACCAACATCATCTCCCTCTGGCACCCGAGCTTCGAGGCCAAGACATGGCAGGACTTCCTCATCTACCTCGGCATCCTGCTCCAGTCGGTCATCCTGAACATCTTCGCCGTGCGCCTCCTCCCCCTCGTGGACAAGATTGCCGGTACCTGGAGCATCGTCGGCATCATCACCGTGATGATCACCTGCCTCGCGTGCGCGCGGCACGACTACCAGCCCGCCGAGAAGGTGTTCGCGACCTGGACGAACGAGACAGGCTGGCCGAACGGCATGGCGTTCATTCTCGGCCTGCTGCAGAGTGTGTTTGGCCTGACCGGCTTCGATGCAGCGACGCACATGATCGAGGAGATGCCCAACCCGACCCGCAATGCGCCGCAGGTAATGGTGAGCGCGGTCGCCATGGGCACGGTGACCTCCTGGATCTTCATGATCGTGCTCCTCTTTTGCCTCAGCGACTTCAACAGCGTCCTCGAGTCCAGCGAAACCACAGGCCCGCTCCTCACGATCTACTACCAGGCCACGAAGAGCAGGACGGGTGCAACATGTCTGATCATGTTCAACCTCATGGCCTTCATTTTTGTCCAGCAGGTGCTCATCACCGTGTCTAGCCGGATGCTGCTGTCGCTCGCGCGTGATCGTGCCATGGGCCACCTATCCCGACCTTTAGCACCAGTCCACCCAATCCTCAAGGTGCCCGTGTGGTGCATCCTCTTCTGTGCAGGCTGGGTCGTGATCTTCGGCCTCATCAACCTCGGATCGCCGGTCGCGCTGAATGCCATCCTGTCATCGTCCGTGGTGCTGTTGCAGATCAGCTACTTCGTCCCTATCCTCCTAGTGTTCCTGCGCGGCGAGAAGGCGTTCGCGGGCTACAACTCCCATGCGCGCTGGTCCCTCGGCCGTTTCCGCCGCCCGGTCAACCTCGCTGCGTTGATATTCCTCCTCGTTACAAGTGTGTGCTTCATCTTCCCGCCTGCGATTCCTGTCGAGTCGGGCACGACGATGAACTGGGTTATCGTGGTGGTTGCGATTGTGTTCATCCTGTGGGGCATTACCTGGCTTGTGGATGGGCGGAAGCGATACGATGGTCCGAGCGAGCTGGAAGAGCGTCTGGCAGAATCCCATGCGGCGTAGGCGTAGGAGGCCACTGTTGTAACGAGTAACGACACGATGTATGCATGTTCCCGTTTCCCTGCTGTAGTGATGAGTTGACCAGTAGTGGTTAGCTTTCTGAGTGTGGCGGTGGGTAGCACTCTGAATGTTGCGATGGGTCTGGTCTGTTGCCGCTGATCTGATCACAAAAGAAATGCTCGACGTTTCATTAGAAGGTCAGTCCAAGAGTGGACCCTAGACGTCGCCTCAATAGTCAGGAGGAAACACAACGTGCTGTCAGTGTGTAATTCACATCGATACATGCATGAATAACGTCGACAATGCACAGCTCACTCTTCATCGATCTCACTTCCTCTTGACCCCCTCCTGCTCACGACTATGCCCAGCTCACGCCTGCTCGTAACCAATAGACTGAGGAGTTTCACATCCTCCCACACGACACCTCAGTCATGTACCACCGCTCCGCTCCTCTCACCGTCTCCTCCCCCGCTTCCTGCGCTCGCTTCGCTCGCTAGGCCACCCCGAACATCTTCAGTACCTGCGACGCACGCGTCGTATTCGGCGCCTGCTTGATCCCAAACAGCCGCACATTCGTGTCCCGCCAGATCCCCAGCGTCGTCAACCCAGCCACATACACATCGCCCCACAATAAGCTGCTGATCCACACACAGCTCTGCTTGCTCCACTGGAACTTGCGGGGGATGACAGGCGGCGCAGGCGGGAGCGCATCCCCCAGCTCAGCCCCCTTGAGCAAGTTGAACACCTTGCTCGACGGCCCGCCCGTCCGCGGTGGCTGGCTGTCCTGTATCTTCGGGAGGAGCTCGCTGATCGCCACGAGCACCGGGTCGAGCGGCAGCCCCTTCTGCCACGAGCTGACCCACTCCTGCGTAGGGACGTACCCGCTTGGCCCGATGCCCGCCTGCGCCATCTTCATGAGCTCCTCGTCGTCCTCCTCTATCGGGAGGGAGGTGGTCGACTCCGTTGCGCGCATCTTGCCACGTGCCTTTTCAGATAACGGAGGGCGGTTGTCTGCAGTCGGTGACGTGGGTGGGATGGACGTGGCTGAGTCTGCGGTCCGGCTGTCCTTTGAGAAGCGGCGCGACGCCTCAGCCTCGGCATCCTCGTCGCCGATCTCCCGGCCGAGCAAGGCAGCCTTCTCGGCGAGCATCGCCAGCTCAGAGTTGGTCCGCACTAATCCCCGTGGAGATGGCGTCGCGCGCTCACGCTCCTCGGCTGCGAGCTTCTCACGCAGTGCCTTCTTCTGCTTGATCTCGCGCAGCCCGGAGAGCAGGGTGAACGTCGCCAGGTTCTGGAAGTCGGCATGTGACCGCAGGATGGCGTAGACGAGGTTCGGGTTCTCGTTGAGCTGGTGGTAGAGGATCGAGTTGAATGTCTCGAGGAGGTAGTAAACCAGCCGCGGGTGGCCCTCGTCAGCGAGCAGGAAGCTGGGGGATGAGAAGGCCTTGAAGAGCTGCAGGAGGCGAGTGGAGGCCTGCACGCCGATGTGGCGGAGGTGGGGGGCTGCGTTGGCGATGGAGATTGTGAGTGCGGGGAAGAGAGTGTTGAGGCCGGGTGTGGTCGCGATGGAGTAGATGGACTAGCGATCAGCCAGAGCAGTGAGGGGTGGCACTTACGACAATCATGAAGTCAGCTGCGCTGCCCGTCACAGCCCACTTGGCGGGGACAGTCTGACGGAGGGGCTGGTTGATCGCCTGTGCGAAGCCCTGGTCGGCTGACAGGGACTGAAGCAAGTACGAGAGGAGGCGCAGCAGGCCGTGCTGCGCAGGGTCGTTCTTGTTCTCCAGGCAGGTGATGAGAATGAATCCGATGATGTCGATCGCTTGTCCAGACTCGAATAGATAAGCCCGGAAGCGTTTGTTGACATCCACCAGGCGCCACAGCAGCATGTCTGTCTATGAGCTCAGCTTACACGGGCACACTCACAGGCCTCAGTCAAGTATGGGATGGGCTTCTTGCTCCCCGGCATGTAGGTCATGGTATGTGCCATGTGCTCATTGAGGATACCGAGAATGCCTCCGAGAATGAACGAGAAATCGTCCTTGCGATGCAGCTTGGAGATGAAGAAGCGGAACGCATTCTCGTCCTTGGTCTCTGGCGCGGAACCCGGCTGAGAGGGGATGTTGTCGAACGAGCGGTAGTCGATCGCGATGAGCAGTGTCATAAGACACATGCGCACGAGCTGCTTCCTCTCCTCGGACGCCTTAAAGACAAGGTGGTTGTACGGCACTGCTGCGCCGACGCTTGCCTTTGGGCTCGCCAGTGATGTGTTCATCAGCGAGCACAGCAGGGAGAGGACAAGGCGGCGCTCCAGCGCGTGCGTTAGGTGCTCGAGTGGTGGGTTGATCGCCGTCTCCAGTGCCGACGGAGGGGTGTACATTGTCTGGCAGACCAGGATAATGAGGAAGCGCAGGACTTCGGTCTTGTTCCTGTCCAGCTCGGCAGTTGAACCTACGGAGATCGTGCTGCCAACGCCCTTCTCCCAGATAACATACTGGCGTCAGCACTACCTGAGTCTCAATAACTCACGTTGACCTTATCCCCGTGCCCGTCGTCTCCGCGCACCGAGTCAGGAACTGTGAATCCAGCGCAGAAGAGCAGGTCTATGGTGCAGCTGAAGAGCCGATCTGACAGTGACGGCAACAGGCTCTCCTCATCTTTGGTCGTCGCCTCCTGCGACGTAGGTCCTGGGGCAGTCAACGGATCGCTCGCTCCTCCCTCATCTGGCTTCACTTCCTCCTCATCCGGCTTGTCGACCGCCGCCTTCAGTGGACGTATTGGCTCGTCATCCTCATCGTCCGAGTCCGCAAGCGTGAACTGCGTGTTCGCCTCCACTGGCTCGGCAGCTTTCGGCTCCCCGTTCACCGGCGTCGGACTCCTGACGCGCGAGTTGAGGTGCTTGGTGACAAAGGAGTCTGACCGTCCACCCTCTCCAACACCCTCGTACACCACGGTGAGAATCCGGCCCAGCACACGCAGGCAGTTTAGCGCCTCGGCGCTGCCCGTCGCTGGGAATGACGCGGATGGCAGAAGCGTGAACAGCTTGTGGCTTAGCGCCTGGATGAGATTCGCGACATTGTCAGGGTTGGCCTTCAACGCCTGCCGGATGTCTGGTGTCGAGATGAGAGAGTACACGTCCGCTGCGGAGTTGAACACAGTCCAGTACTGCGACCAGTACTGCTCCTCGCTCAGTGGGATGACCTGGTGTGTCAGTGGGCAAGCGCAAGGTGCCAGACTTACATCTGGACCCGACAAACGCTTCAGACCATTCTCGCTCGCCTTGAAGGCCAACTGCGCATCCTCTGTCGACGAGAGAAACGGAAGCCCGATGACCTGCGGCAGGCTCTTGAGCGTGGGGAGGTTGCGAAACATACCGCCAGCGGCGTGTGGTTGTAGCTGGGCTTGAGTTCTCTGAGCTGCTGCAGAGCTGCTAGTAATGCTCGGTACTGCGGGCAGTAGCTAGCAGGCTGCACGTTTTGCTGTTGCCCACCGCAGTTGTTGAGGAGTGATAAGTCACAGAAGCTAGAGACAAGCAAGATCAGTGATCGCTGGCAGTAGCCAAGATCGGCTCGCGACACGTGGCGAACGCGGTGGTGGCGTCGTCGCGGGCGCGGCGACGTGAACGACGTGAAGCGTGAAGGCGACGAGTAAGATAGATAGCTATCAATCCCAGAACAATCATTATGTACATGCACTGAGCAGGCAGGCTACTATCTCGAGAGAACAGTGGAAGGAACAAGGCTAACTGCTTGGTACGGAGAACGATGCCTCGATCACTGGCGGGTCACCGTGTGGCCGGCGATGAGAAAGGTGTAGTCGAAAATGGCGATGAGGCGCTTCAGAAGCAGGCGATCGTCATGCTGGTCCCATGGGGAGGCTTCGACGGCCGAGGCGAGGGCAGATATGGCCCCTGTAGCGACGTCTACTGTCTCAGCTCGTACCCTTCCCGCACTCACGATGTATGTCCCAGTGCGCGGGCGAGTTGCGTCCTCCGACCTTGAGCAGTATCGACATGAGCGCATGATACGGGGCGTGGCGGTACTTGACGTAGTGTATCTTGCCGTTCGCACCTGTCGATGCATGAAGGCGACCACGTCCAAGGGTGTCGAGGCGGAGTTGGGGTCTGGGCGTTGTAAGGGTTGCCTCACACAGCTCCAGGAGTGATATCAGCTCAGCCTTGGAACGCGGCCTCAGCTGCTGTCAGCGGCCCTATAGCACGTTTCTACCTCGTTGATCAGCTCCGCCTCCTCTACCTGGGAGATCGTGACTGCCCGCATGCGTCCACCAGTCACCCTGCCACCAGGCATGAAGACGTTCTGGCGCAGCTGCAGGATCCTGCGCGCGGCTGCTTGGGAGGCTACCTCGACGTACTGTGCTCAGCTCGACATCTCAGGGCTAATGTATACCATGTAGTCCTTGGTGCGGCCATCACGGAGGTCGAGGCAGATGTGGATAGGGTGCAGATGACCCGGCGGCAACGAGTTGGGAGGCAGGAACCTCTCGACGATGTGGGGCTCGATGTCCCATGCCACATTGTCAATACGCATGACTACTGGGCCTGCTGTGTCGGCCAGGGTACGACGCATGGGTGGGCGGACAGGCACATAGTTGCTCGGCTGATAGGGCTCGAACGTGGAGACGGGGGTGAGGCAGGCCGGGCATCTGGACACGCCGTGGGTGACGGATACAGCTGCAACACTCGACGAGAAGCAGGAGGGGCAGGCGATGTCCTGGTGTCAATGAGAAGTGGAATGGTTTGAGCTCACCCCACACGGCAAGAGATGTATCATACGATGGCTAGGCCCCTCGCACGCAGAGCAGATGTACTCGTTCCGGGGAAGAAGGTCAGCTTCAGCTCGTAGCCGGTTGTTAGGGTCGTAAGCATCATAGCCATTCCTCGGGTCATAGCCATTCCTTGGGTCGCTAGCCGATCTGGGTGCCAGTGGAGTGTGGGTTGCGTTTGGTGCTCTCTGCAGGGCCAGAGTGTGAGGGTCCATAATCAGAGGCGTGAGCTTGTATACAGGCACATTAGTGGGGGCCATGAGTCGGCCGCTGGGAGCCCGGCTGGTGTATGACTGATACTGAACAGACTGGTACTGAGCAGGTCGTCGTTGATTAAGCTGATTCCGAGTAGGCTGGTATCTAGTAGGCTGGTATTGAGCACGAGGAATGATGTCTTGACACGTTGCAGCACCTGAGAAAACCGGATCACTTTTGTGGGTATAGGGTACTCCAGTTTCCTCGCTCATAGTGTGGTACGTCGAGGTGCTAGACTCATCAGAGCCCTCATCAGAGCCCTCATCAGAGCCCTCATCAGAGTCCTCTTGATACCCAGTAGTCGCTCCGAGGTAGCCCGAGTCATCGCTGATGGTATTGCTCGACCGATTGTAGTCGAGATCTTCGTAACCTTCCTCGTCTTCCCCGTAGGCCACCCAGTCCGTCGTGTTCGCCGGGGACCCAGTCAGAGATCGAGCTTCCCACCTTCTGCGTGCTCTGTGAGTTGGCGTGCTAGGCGACGACTGGTCTCCCCAAGAGAATCCATCGGCTTGCGAATCACACATGCTCGACGCATCAGGAGACCCAGAACCAGAACCAGAACCCGATTCACTCGACGAGAGCTCGATGAGCTGCGTCTCGAAGGGGCCAATTAGCACGACGCGGGAGCCGGGCTGTCAGTGAGTACAAAACCATGCTCATATCACTACCCCAGTAGAGGCACAGAGCCTGTTAGCCTCGAGGAAGGTCTCCTCGTCAGGAGAGGCATCGCCATCGCGGTGCCTGCGGTGATGGGGCATCGAGAGTCAGACTAGGTCAGTAGATAAGATGGTGGTGATGTACAGGGTTTCACGAAGAGGAGAGGAGACTGCTGCAGCAGTAGAGGAGAGTAGAAAGAGATGAGAGGTGGTATGGAGAAGAAAGGAGAGATGTCAAAAGTCGAGATCGAAGTCGAGGAAGGACGATCACCCGCCCAGATGTCACCACGTGATGGCAATCTCGCACTCTTCGACCTCTTCGATGAATGCCGCGGATCATCATCCGGCACCGCGTGGGACAGCTGCAGCGTCGCTAGCGTCGACAACAGCTGCTGCTGCTTCATGAACATCGCATCGACGCTCACTCGACGACTGATCACTGCTCGCTGCTCAGCTCGGCACTCCGCTCTCGCTTTGACGTCTCACAGTCGCTCTCTGGCCCGCCCCTTGCCTAATCGCCCCGTGTCCACCATGGCCAACATCTCCCAGTTCGTCAAGTACGTCGACGACCACCAGGACGACTTCATTGCCCGCCTGAAGGCTGCCGTCGAGATCCCATCGTAAGTGCCGCAACGCCAGGTGTGGGCTGGGCTCACCGCCAGGGTCTCCGGCAACCTCGAGTATGTCAAGGACGTCGAGAACATGGCGTCCTGGCTCGTCGAGCAGCTCACCGAGCTCGGCGTCAAGGCTGAGAAGCGCGCCATCGGCTCGCACAAGATCGGAGACCAGGAGGTTGCCCTCCCGCCTGTCGTCATTGGCGAGATCGGCAACGACCCCAACAAGGTGGGTCCTCATGTCAAGCGGCCTGTAACATACTGACCCCCGTCACAGAAGAACGTCCTCGTCTACGGCCACTATGACGTCCAGCCCGCACTGAAGGAGGACGGATGGGACTACGAGCCGTTTACGCTCACCCCCGACCCCAACGGATCGGGTCGCCTGTACGGCCGTGGCTCGACGGACGACAAGGGCCCCGTGATGGGCTGGCTCAATGTCCTCGAGGCGCACAAGAAGCTCGCTCTCGACCTCCCTGTCAACCTCAAGATGATATTCGAGGGCATGGAGGAGAGCGGGTCGGTCAACCTCGACAAGTTCATCGAGTCTGAGAAGGACAAGTTCTTCAAGGGTCTCGACTGCATGTGCATCTCGGACAACTACTGGTTGGACACCAAGACCCCCTGTCTGACCTACGGTCTCCGTGGTGTGAACTACTACGAGATCAGGATCTCTGGTCCTGCTCGCGACCTGCACTCTGGTGTCTTCGGTGGCACCGTGCACGAGCCTATGACCGACCTGATTCTCCTGAGTAAGTCTAGTCTAGCCACTGCTGTGTAATCACTAGCTGTGTGGGCACTCAACGTGTGACCATGTGCCACGCACGTACTTCGCTGACCCCAGTGTCGAAGCTCGTCTCTCCCTCGGGCGAGATCCTCATTCCCGGCGTCAAGGAGCTTATCGCCCCGGTCACCAAGGATGAACAGGAGAAGTTCGAGAAGATCCACTTCCAGATGAGCGACATCCACGCTGCCGTCGGCGGTGACCAGTCGCTCACAGACGACAAGGTCAAGACTGTAAGTGCCACCTGCTCAAGCATTCCCTGTTTGCTTTTTGCTGACCCCAGCTCATGGGCCGCATGCGCAACCCCTCGCTCTCGCTGCACGGCATCGAGGGTGCCTTCTCCGCCCCCGGCTCCAAGACCGTCATCCCCGCCGCCGTCAAGGGCAAGTTCTCGATCCGCACGACCCCCAACCTCGGCGTCGACAACGTCACCAAGCTGGTGATCAAGTATCTCACCGATGAGTTCAACAAGCTCGGCTCGAAGAACCGCTTCGAGGTGGTGCTCGAGCACGGCGGTGAGCCGTGGATCGCCGACCCCAACCACTACAACTACCGCGCGGCACACAAGGCCACTGTCGACGTCTACGGCCAGGAGCCAGACTACACGCGCGAGGGTGGGTCTATCCCCGTCACGCTGGACTTTGCCAACATCCTTGGCCTCAACATCCTCCTGCTGCCTGTGGGCCGTGGCGACGACGGCGCACACTCGACCAACGAGAAGATCGACACGTCGAACTACATCAACGGGACCAAGCTGCTCGGGTCGTACCTCTACGAGCTGGCCGCGCAGTCGAAGGAGTAGGCGACGTGGACAAAGCACTAGGGTGTAGGAGCATGCAGGAGCACAGTGTATGGGATAGAAGGTACAACATGCATGAGGGTCTGAAGTGTAGCACTATCTACAGGCAGTGATTGCAGTGGTATAGTGATATGCGAGGTTGTGAGAGCATAGGCTGTGTGGTAACAACATGCAGGTTATGTCAAGGTGCAAGCGGGGACGAGGCAACGCTGCCTTCCGCTAGAGAACGCTGTACCCCCTCCGCGCATCCCACATGGGCACACTGCGGAGGGCATGGAAGTCGAGTCCCCTCGACTGCAGGTACTCCACACACTGGACAGAGCTGGACAGCGCGTTGAAGTAGGTCTTCTCGGGCTTGAACATGTGGCTCTCGAGCATGTATGAGAGGTGGCGGTGGCTGCTCTTAGTGCTTATCGACTGGCCACGCGACTGGTCACACTCACAACAACGAGTAGATGAACCCGTAGTCGACTGCCAGATTGACAAAGTTCTCAACAGCGTGCTGCGGTGTTTTGTCGTAGCCCGCAAAGAGGGCGGGACTGTTGTCAGCTGCCCCCATTCCTATGCAGCACCACAGCTCAACCCGAGCCTGCGGCTCGGCCTGAGCTGCTCTGCCCACTCACTTCGCCAACAACCCCCTCGCCGCCATGGCCCCCGACACCCCCGTCTCCCTCCGCATCCTCACCGCATCCTCGAGCGCCCACACATCTCCATTCCCGACCGTCGGCACCTCGCCGCGCACACACTCGACCGCAAACTTGATCTTGTCCAGCTCGACCGGCTCCGTGCTCGCCTGGTGCCTATTCCGCCCATGTACAGTGATATGGCTCACGTTCGCCTCCAGTGCCGTTCGAATAAGCTGCTCCGTCTTCTTCAAGTCCGGGTCCACGCGGATCTTAATGCTCACAGGCCAGTCCCAGCCCAGCCGATCGTGCACGCAGCGCACCATATCGCGCACTAGCTCGGGTTTCCGTAGCAGCGCACAGCCGATGCCCTCGTTGTACGCCCACTTTTGAGGGCATCCGCAGTTTATATCCAGCCCGTCGACGTACGGGGAGATCAGCTCCGCCGCATCGGCGAGCGACGGGCCGTTCGGGGACGCCATCTGGGCAATGAGCGCCCCCCGGACGAGCCGGGAGTGCTTCGTCGGTTTATGAGGCGTAGGCGGGAGCCGGGTATGCGGTGGTGGGTTGTAATATGTCTTGTCAACGCGCCTGGAGGGTCCGGCTGCGGCGTTGGTGTGGTCGTCGTCGTTGTGGATGCCCAGCGAGTCCATCCTCAACTTCGGCTCCATCCAGAACACGCCCCGCTCGTCGCTCGACGTCGAGAAATCGCTCACCCGGGCTTGCTGAGAGCGGCTGAACTCCTCGGCCAGTATCATCGGGGTGTGGGTGACCTGGTGTCAGCGGCGTCGCGAGCTCACCGCCTACATGAGTCTCATACAGCGATACCAGATGGCGGAATGGCACTGCCATCAGCAAAATGAATGAGGTTACCACCCACGCTTCGAACACCGCACCAGCGGCGCCAGCACATTCACGCCCTCCAGCTCCTCCAGCATCGTCCGGACGGGCAGCCGCTCCGCCTCGGGCAGGTCCCACTGCTCCACGGGGAGCTCGGCGTCGGCGTCGGCGTCGGCGGTCATGGCGATGGTCAGATGAGACCTTCAGCAGACGCCAAAATAATTGTTGACGACGATCATTGAAACGGAGAGCGATCACTCTCCGTGGGTGTTATCTTGTTGTCGTGGTGGAGGTGGTTCAGCATCTTGCCAACGATCTCAGCAACATCTTACCAACGTCTCAGCGACATCTTTCACAGCAGCGATGGTCGAAGCGGGACGGCCGGGGACGGAAAGGGCAGCTGAGGCAGTGGAGAGGCGGTTTGAGGCAGCGAACACGGCAAACAAGCTAGCTGAGGCATCAAGTCCGTCTCCCCTGGCAACAGGACGCGCCCTGATCCTCCTCCAGCTCGTCTCCCGCCTTCTGACCTTTGCGCTCAACCAAGGGCTGGTCCGCACCGTCCCCCCGTCTGTCCTCGGCACGGCGTCTATCCAGTTCGACCTCGTCTCCGCGACGATCCTCTTCCTGAGCCGAGAAGGCGTCCGCAATGCCCTCCTCAGGTCGAGCACACCCCTGACTGCTTCGGAGCGGCGGCTGGCTTCGCTCTCGCTCTACCTCGGTGTCGTGGTCGCGGCGCTAACGTCTACGCTGTACATCTACACCTCGCCGCTAGCTACGAGGTCTCAGTTCGGGTTCTATCCCGCTCTGGGGCTGTACGTCCTCGGCGCGCTGGTCGAGCTGGGCGTGGAAAAGTGGTACATCGCTACGATCAGGGCTGGTCGGCTGAGGGTGCGCGTGGCAGCGGAGGGCGGGCAGGCGGCCGTGAGGGCGGCGGTGAGCTTTGCGCTCGTGGTGATGGGGTGGCCGTTGGTGGGAATGGCGGTAGGGTATTTCGCTGGGAGTGTGTGGTTGGCGGCGAGGTATGTCGCCGGGGGATGTGAAGAGGCGGACGAGGAGGACAACGAGAAGGCGGACAAGAAGGAGGGGGAGACCAGGGCACTGGCATTTGCGAATACTCGACAAAGCGTGGTCAAGCATGTCCTCACGGAGGCGGACAGGATTGCGGTGGGGCGGATATCGCCTCTGCGGGAGCAGGGGGGCTATGCTGTCGCTACGAACTATGGTGAGTGTGGTGCGATATTGTAATGGCGTTGTGTTGGCCTCGGAGCCTGTTGTCGTTCAACTCTCAGCATGTTGCCCTCAGCTCTCTTACCTCAGCATTGGAGTCAGCTGCTTTGGTTTTGACAGCTTCGCCGGTCACTGCTATCGTATGTCACCTGTGCGAGAGCCGACACTGGTCTGCGGTGCTTGTGCTAAATCATGACTAGACCGTCGTACTAACTGCGATATGCCTGATTCCAGCTCTGACGTGCTCTCCCCTCGCTGACACCAGGCTCCCTCGTCACCAGAATCATCTTCCAACCAGTCGAAGAAACTCTCCTCCAGCACTGGTCCCGCACCATGTCCTCCCCCGCAACGCTTCTCCTCCTCACCTTCGCCCTCCGCCTCTCCCTATATCTCGGTCTCCTGCTCGTCGTCTTCCTGCCCCCACTGCTGCCCACAGTTCTCCCCCTCCTCCTGCCACGGAAGTACATCACGGAGACGACCGCCGCACGGACACTGCAGACCTATCTCGTGTGCTACCTGCCCCTGCTCAGTCTCAACGGCATCCTCGAGGCATTCCATGCCGCATCGGCAACACCAGCACAAGTCGCGCTCCAGGCCAAGGTCATGATCGCAAGCTCGGGCGTGTTCGCAATGTCATTATATGCCCTCACTCGACACGCAGGGGCATACACCACAGAGCAGGCGCTGATCTACGCGTCGTGTGCGGCTATGGCCGTGCGCATCGTGTATGCTTTCTTTCACGCCCGCCGCGTCGCTGCGACTCGTGGGCAGGGGATCGGGCTGGACAGCGTGCTACCCAAGCTGCCTGTGCTCGGGGGCGTGGCTCTGCTCGGCAGTGTGGTGTGGGCTGCGTCTGTTCGCGTTGGGGCGTCGATGCGGGAGCAGGTGACTTTCTTCCTTGTTGTTGGAGGTGGCTCTGGTGTGGCGGTCCTGGCATTGATGTGAGTTGACGCGGGCTTATTAGTGAAGTCGAAGAGAAGCAGTTACTGTCTCTGTGGCGGCTGGTCACAAGCGAGTCTCGGCTGGAGGCTGCATCCTGATGATGGGAGGCAATGAATGGCGAGGTTTATGCGTGCTGACGATAGATACATCATGGAGAGGGGAGACGCTCGGCGTCTAGCAGGCATGCTGAGCAGCACCAAGGCTGAGTAGGATGATAGATCAGTGGTTTTAGGTGTACTGGATAGCTCAAAGCCGTCGCGATGGTCCGTAACTTTTCGCGACATACTGCTGAACGATTGCACAAGGCAGCAAAGATTTAGAAGCAGAAATCTCAGTAAATCCAGCACAACTCATTACATGGAAGAGCAAGAACCCTACTCCTACCTCCCCAGCATCTGATCCGCCCCTTCCTGAGGCAGGAACAACCATCCACCGCCGCGCACGATCGATGCTTATCTCCCTCTGCACCAATGCAAGCGCTCGGTGATGGTTTGGGATCTACCGTACGAGCGGCCCATATCACTGGAAGAGATTATTAGCAGCACCATGTGCTTGGGCGGGACGATGCTTCGCCAGGATGTACCTCGAGATGGACCACTGTAAGCCAGGGAGTACAAGCAGGCAGGAACAAGAGGGGAGTGCCTGCTTCGATGTCGATAACAAGGGTGCATCAGCTGGAGTCGTCATCTGTAGCGTCGTCGCTACCGATCTGGCCACGGTCACTGACGCGCAACGTAAAGAGCGAGTGGTGAGCAGCTTGTCAGTGCCAAGGTCGCGCTCAGTACTAGTCGCTGCCACACGAAGCCGCTTGCACATGACAGATGTTGTCAAAACACCACCAGGCCCACCTCACAACCAAGCAAAGCCCCTTATGCGAGGTCAGAAGCCCACTTTTGCGGCAGAAACCTCATCCCAGACGAGATCTCCGCCCCTTATGGCATTACGGCATGCTCTTGCAACGGCATGTTTACGCCAGATGCTGCTTGCTTGGTGGGGTCCATGTCCCGATCGCAGGACGAGCAGCACTGCCGAATAGGACGAGCACTACTGCTACCCCTCTTCATTGTCTCCCTGCAGGTGAGCATGGTTCCTACCCCTTCAAGCGGCGAAGTAGCTGGCCGGTTGGTCGACAGCAGCAATGGTGTCATGGAGCGATGTCGACGCGTTTCAAGTGTACAGCTGTCAGCAAAGCAGGCTGCACTCCACTGCACGCAGAGCGCAGACGATGGAGTCAGAGCCGTCAGAGCTTTCACGACTAGCAGAGAAACGCTGGACATGACCGTCCACGGGAAAAGGTAAAACACGGATGGGATGATGCACCATCCATGGCCTGAGCTTGTTGCCCGTCAGATGTAAACAACACTGCGCAGCGAGATACTTGAGCAGACAGCTCCAATATTGTGGTAGCATGCATGCATGAACCACTCCATTCGACACTCTGCGATGCCCGCCAGCACGCACTCCTTGCATGCTTGCTGCTGTCCTTGAGGACTCGACGTTGTTATCGCTCTTGAAGCTCGCAGATATCGCGATACCGCCCAGAAATAGAGTTACGCCTTCCGAGACGCCGAGCGCCAAAAGCATCCCAGGTGAGTCGCAGCCAGCACGGGACCGAGCACCGAGCAGCGAGTGATCAATTGAATCGAGCATGCGATGTAATGTTCTGCAAAGAAGAGGAGGACGGAGAGAGAGCACTAGAGCACAGAAAGCAGAGATGTTGGACGATGGACAAGGTTTGACCTGGTGCCAATCCCACCGCCTAACTCCGTGGCTGCACAGACAGATGTTGTAATTTCCATCCACCATCGACATCTCGAGATCTCACTTCGGTGCTCGTTTCATCGTCTTCGGCGCGGCGACAACCCCAACTCTCCCGGTGATCAGCTTGCACTGGCACCTCTCTCACTCTCTACCATTCGTTTCGTCGCCGTCGCCTGCTCGATCTCTCCCCAAAACGCATCAGCATCAGCATGATCATGACTTGTCGCCCATGAAACGAGCTGACCCCCGTCCCCCGTCCCGACGCAATGTACGACTACCAACACGCCCCTCCTCCTCATCTCTCCCCCCAACCCCCTCCCCCTCCGCATCCTCCCTCGGCGTCCTACACTCCCTCTAATGCCTCGCATTCGACGCCCCACCTCCGCCAACACCGACCTCAACCGTCGTCCGACTCGGCTGCGTACTCGACGTCGAGCCTGCAGCTCCCCAGCGCAAGTGGTCTGAGCTTGAACAGTGACGCCGCTGCTGCTGCCGGTGCTGCGACGGAGCAAGAGGTCATGGGCGAGCACCGGCGCCACTGGCGCCGAGGCAACCACTCTCATGCACAGGACAAGCCGGGACTGCAACGGAACGACAGCGACGGCTTCGTGCCCTACCGGCCACCCTTTGTTGCGACTTCGGCGGCTTCGAGCTCACAGCCAGTTCAACCCTCCGGAGCACTGGGGATCGGACTGGCGCCGGCACCTCCAACGCTACCCAGTACATCTACAGCACCACCACCGCCGCCGGCCAAGTGGTCGTTCTTTGGCAGCTGGTTCAGCTCTCGGTCCAGGCGGAAAAAGCAGCAGAAGCAGCAGCAGCAGAAGCAGCAGAAGCAGCAGCAGCAGCAGCAGTATCAGCAGCCATACCCATCGACCACCCCCGCGAGCAGAAATCAACCGCGTTTCAGCGGCCATGGCCTGGAAACTCTACAGTCCCAGCACGACGGCGACACATTCCACACCTACGGCCACTTCGGGCAGTACATCTCGCCCAACTCACGATATCCTCAACATACTCAATCGGTCAAGCCCTCGTCATCGGTGCGTACGGGCCTGCTAGCACCGAAGCTGCTGTTCTCCCCTCTGTCCCGAAATCTGCGAACCGACTGCTACCCGTCGGACGACTCGCTTGTCCCACCACCGAATGCAATCCCAAATCCGAACCGCTCGTCACATCCCTATGGCAGCGAGCCGAATCTCCGGCAGCCGGGGCAACATAGGATCGAGGTCGTGCATATGGAGCCGGCGTCGAGGTACCCTAGGATAGGTGACAACTCGTCGTTCCAAAGCTTGCCAGGCAGCAGATCACGGTGGGCGTCGTCGAACATTACGCTGAATAGCGAGGGGTCAAAGTCCCGGTTAGCAGTCAGCACGATGTGCGATGCTCTGACGTTTCCACGGCCGCGCATGCATGCTCACGACATTACGCCTCCGGAGAGCCCCGAGCTCGAGGGGCGCGACGACGGTTTGGACAGCAGCGACGATGATGAGGATGAGCCTGCGCCTGGACGGCGAGGTCACGGGACGGAGAGGGAGTTCCCGCGTGCGCTGAGTGAGCGGGAGGCGCGCGAGGCCGAGCGCGAGGAGTGGGCAGAGATAGCCCGCAGCAGGCGGAGCAACAGTTTCGGACGGAGGTCGTCTGAGTGGTCAGTCCGGGGCACGCCAGTGCGGCCGAGCAGCTCAAGACATACTCTGACAGCTGGCGAGCGGCCACCGGCTCCAGGCCGGAGTATGTCAGCGTCGAGCTCTATCTGGTCGCTGTTTCGCTCTGGACACCAGCGTGCCAATGCCAACCGTGTGTCGCAATCTCACGACGACCTGCCTCAGACTCTGACCCACTTGCACCACCCGACCCACCAGAAGCAGCCCTCACTCTCCGCCGCGCTCCAGCCTGCTTCCCAACCCCCATCGTATCGCGGCCTCACAAAGTCGTCGTCGCAGCAATCGATGCGGTCGTCGGCCGGGACAGACAGTCAACGAAGCACCAACGTGCCTCAACGGTCAAACTCGAAGCGATCGCTGACAGGTCTGTTCCGCCGCAACGACACGCTGCCGAAGAGTACGTCTGTTCCGTCGCTCGCGGACCGTGAAGCGGGCTTCACGCCTCGGCGCTCTCGCTCCGTTCGCATACACCACCGCAAGTCCAGGAGCAACCCCGACTTGCTAGGAGGGCCGATAGTGCCAGGCTCGCCAGCTCTCAAGCGCCGCCCCACCGGCCCGCCCCGCACCTTCCAGTTCCGCCTACAGCCTGCCTCGTCTCGCAACGGCCCCGCGAAGCAGACAGGCAGCGTGGTCGTGGGATCCAGCAGCGGGCATGCTCGGCTGCCGAAGCTCTCCCGCAGTATCGATTTCGCAGAGCCGTCACGGCTGGCACCTGCACGCCAGCCGTCACCCCCACCACACCTGCCCACGCCGGAACGCGCCTCGCCCTTCACCTATCCCTTTGACGACGAGGAGATTGGCGTCGCCATCACCACAGATGACAGCGAGAAGAAGAAGCCACCACCCGTCGAGGCGACGCCGCAGAAGCTGCCCATCGACACACCGCCGTCTGCCCGCCCCGCCAATGTGAAGGAGGACCCGAGCTCCGCACACGCTCGCTACGTCCTCGCGCGCCAGCACCGGCGCGAAAAGACCATGCGTGCGTTCCAGTCGCCTCCTATGTCACCTGGCAGCCGTCAGGAGAAGTCGCCTACGATCTACCCCCAGCCTCTGCCCGGCCAGGACGTCCCCTCCATCTACTCCCGTGGCTCTATCTACTCGCAGCAGTCACTCCACTCCCAGCGCTCGAGCATTGCGACTGCGTTCTCGCCAGCAGCCTACCCTAGGCCAGAGTACCCCACACCGCATCGCCAGGCTGCCCACGGCCACGGTGGGAGAGACCGTGACTCCGTGCGCGACTCGAAGCAGCGTCGCCCGTCCACGCCGCCTCCGCCGGTGCCAGCGCTCCCTGAGGCTGCGTCCCCCCGGTCGCCCAAGTCGCCTACAACGTCGTGGTTTGGCCGTCCCCGCGCCATGGCCCCTCTGTCTCCGGGCCGAAGCAAGCGGGGCAACGCCGTGTCCCGGTCGAAGCCGAACACGCCTGCGCGCGAGAAGGTCGAGCAGCTGGTGGCACCAGCGACTGTGGCAGCTATGACCACTACACGGCCCAGCACCCAGACGACGGCAGAGCAAGGTCAGGCCGACCGCCCAGGCCCAGCATCTCCAACGCCCCGGCGGCGCGAGAAGGCCCTCCCCCTCATCCCAGGGACATCGCTCACCCGCATCCCCCCGCAGCGCGCCCCGCCGTCGTTCCCGCCCCCGCCGACACCGTCAATCCCGCCCTCGCGGTCAGCCAGCTCGATCGCACTAGACGACATGGGGCGCGTGTCGAGGCCGTCCTCGTCGCGGCAGCACTCGCGCAGCGCGTCGGAGATGTCGCATATGGGAAGTACGGGATCGCTCCTGTCGAGTCTCACGTCATCGACACCTGCACTCCCGCCAGTGCCGCCGCCTCTACCCACCCTGGCGGCAGGGGAGACGCCAACACCGAAGCGTCACGACGCTGGCACTGGGGCCGGGGCCGAGAAGGACGCGGACTCGACAACAGTACCACCCCTCACGCCGAGAGACAGGACAGCGGCCGGAGCAGCCATGCCGACAATCATGGACGAGTCGCCGACGCCGATACGGCAGACCCGTGTGTCGGTGCTTGCTGCGGAGCGGACGTTCTCCCCTGCGACTCCGGTGCCGGGCGCGCCGCCAGGTGGACCTGTGTCGTCGTTGACCAGCCCACTGTCGTCGGGCACGCCGTCGCTGCTGTCTAGGCGTCCTGGGGCGCCGTCGACGCTGTTTCCGGTGCAGACGGCGACTCCTGGTGCGTCTCCGCTTGGTGTGGCGCCAGTGGGTGCTGGCGCCCAGGCAGGTGCTGGGCCGACGGAGAAGTCTGGCTTATCCCCCTCGGCGGGTGCTGTGGGCTCAGCAGACGCTGCCGGCCAGGCTGGTGCGGCGCCCGCCTCGACCGCGAGTAGCACTTCTGGCATGGCAGCCACAGCTTCGGAGGACGCTGCGGCCTCCTCGAGGACTGGTGATGCACCCACCATGAACACCTTGCAGGCCGGCAGTGCACTGCCAGGGGACACGCTCACTCGGACGGATGAGGCTCAAGCGACCACAGTCTCCTATCCTGGTGCCCCCCCGGCTGCCGCTACAGGGCCCGACCACACCTCCCACCCCTCCCTCCATCGCAGCTTCCTGCCCGGCAGCCCCATCTTCGGCATGAGCGGCACAGACGCAGCTCTGGACCCACCCGCAGCCCCAGCAATCACTCGAGTCGTTGGACGTCACACGCCCGAGATCACCCCGCCCCTGAGACACATGCACAGTGCCACGGCGTCACTGCGCGGACTCGGCCCCGAGCTGGAGGAGACGACGTCGCACACCTCCAGTGTGTCGCTGTACAGCGGTGAGACGTCAACTGCCGATTTTCAGACGCCTACGGCGATGTCGGCTGCGGAGCTGGACCCCTCGTCCGACAGCGAGTCCGACCTGTCCGAGGCGACGCTGCCTGACCTGTTTGGTGCGCCCGTGTCGTCGACGTCTGCGCTGTCGCACTACTCGGATGCTCTGGAGAGCCCTGCGGAGTGGGTCGTGCCCGAGGAGGATGAAGAGGGGTCCTCGGGTGGTACACCGTCGCCCCCGTCGCGGCCTCTGACACTGCCGGGGGAGTTGGTGGCACAATCACATGCCAGTTACGGCGACGCGGCTGCGACCCCACTTCCTGAAGCAGCTCAACAGCACGCGACAGTCATCCGATCTACTGCAGCTCAGCAGGACCCAGCTGCCACCCCGTCCCCACCTCCGTCGCGACCACCTTCGAACCCCAATATCTCCGCCGTCACCCCGCCCCTGACACGCGCGCCGCTTGCGCCGTTCCCTCCTGTGCACGAGGGTCACGAGGGTGTGGCGACCACTGCGGTCCACGACGATGCGGCACCTGCCTCTGTGCGCGACGACGTGGCCGCTGCCGATGTTGCATCGAGAGCGGTGACGACCCCTCCATCGCAGATCAGACGCGCTTCCGATGACAGCGACCAGCGCGCTGCCATCGCGGCGTGGTCCCCGCGTCGATCGCCCAGGACCTCTGTTGAGCGCCACTCGCCCATGGCCGCTCTGGAACGCAACTCCCCCACAGCCCGCCACAGCACCCAGACCGTCACGCCCGGCGACCACATCGAGTCTTTGGCCGTCACTCCCCGCACCGACCGCGAGCGCAGCCGCAGCAGCGGAGGTGCTTCCGCCCGCTCCCAGAGCCCGCGGGACACCGACGCGTTCGAGTACGACCGTGCGTCCCTCTCCTCTGGGTCCGAGGCCTCGACGCGCCAAAGCATTGATGAGAGCTTCCGCGGTCTCTTCTTCCGCACCCCGTCTGGAGCGGAGAGCGGCGCCGCTAAGCCGCAGCGCTCGGGCCCGCTCACCCAGTCGTCGCTGCGGTACAGCCTCGTCACTGGCGAGCACAACGGCGAGCGCAACGGCATGCACAACGGAACGGGCGAGCACAACGGGACGGGCCACTCCTCGCCCCGGACACAGGGCAGCTCGTCCCAACACGACGCAGGCGAGGGCGGCAGTGAGCGCACGTTCGAGCTGCGCACCCCGCTGCTCGGCAGTGGTGGCGGCGGCTCTGGCTCAGGTCACTCCAGCGCAGGCCACGGGCCACAGCCGTTCCCCCGCGGTCCAATGGACTCTGTGCCGGGCACCCTTGCCCCTCCGTCGCCGGCAGTCCCGCAGGGCCTGGGCATGTCGCTCATGAGTCCGAACAGCCCTGGCGCGACGTTCCCGCCCGTGTTCGAGTCGCGCATCGGGAGCAGCACGCCGCCGGTGTCGCCTATGCCGCGGGACGACTCGTGGATCACAGAGTGTGAGTGACAGGCCACCGAACATCAAACAACCATGTATATGACCGACCGGCATGGCGAACAGCTCATTCTTCACACTCCGCGCACCCGTGCAGCTACGTTCCTACTGCATACAGCTCCGGTGACTACAGCTCATGATCACAGCTGTGGACATGGATGACTTGCCCCGTGTCACGTCGCGCCAGCCGTCCAACCCTACTTCCTCTCCCAACTCCCCCGCATGCATGCTAACATCTCAGCGTACAGGCAAGCCGCCGCCGCTATGCGCGCCGCCCCCGGCGTCAATGCCCTGCAGAACGCCGTGGCCGTCGCCAGTGCCGCCGGCAACGGCGACGGCGCTGGTGCCACACCGAGCACCACGCGGAGCATTCATAAACACCGGTCACTTGGGGCCGAGGGCGCGTTGTCGCCGTCAACATTTGGTGTCGGCGGCGGCGCGACGCTTCCTGATCCACTCCAACTACCACCACACGACCTCCAGCACCACACGCAGCAGCGTCCTCACCACCTCACCCGCGGCGACGACGACGACACGCAGCTGCCTCCGGTGGGCTCGGCGGAGCTGGAGCGGATTCTGAACCCCTAGCGTCGAGCGTCGGAGCTTTGTTGCGGACTCATCTTCGCGCATCCACCGCCTTCGATGTCGGAGCAGCATGCCTCTGCGTTCGGGCAGCTGGTCGTGGGGCCGCCGGGCGCAGGCAAGTCGACCTACTGCCATGGGATGTACCAGGTGGGTGTGGCGTTGCGGCCTCGCTGACGACCCAGTTCCTGACAGCGCTCGGCCGCCCCGTGTCGGTGATCAACCTCGACCCCGCGGTGAGCGACCCGCCGTACCCGTGCGCCGTGTCGATCACCGACCTGGTGACGCTCGACGCCGTGATGGACGAGTACGGGCTGGGCCCGAACGGCGCCATGCTCTACTGCATCGAGTACCTCGAGGCGAACTTTGACTGGCTGGTGGAGCAACTCGACGCTGTGCTCGGACAGCAAGGCGGCAACGGGTACATCGTGATCGACACCCCCGGTCAGGCCGAGCTGTGGACCAACCACGACAGCCTGAAGCGCATCGTGAATCGGCTGCTCAAGCTCGACTACCGGCTGGCGGCGGTGCATCTCACAGATGCGCACGCGATCACCGACGCGTCAAAGTACATCGCAGCGGTGTTGCTTGCGCTCCGGGCGATGCTGCAGCTCGAAATGCCGCACATCAACGTGCTGTCCAAGATCGACACGATCAACGGCTTCGGCGACCTCCCATTCAACCTCGACTACTACACCGAGGTGCAGGATCTGTCGTACCTCCTGCGCACGCTCGAGTCGGAGCCGCGCGCGAAGAAGTTTGCAAAGCTCAATGCGGCGATGGCGGAGCTGATCGAAGACTTCAGCCTCGTCGGGTTTGAGACGCTCGCCGTCGAGGACAAGGAGAGCATGATGAACCTCGTGAGGCTGATCGACAAGGTCACGGGGTATGTGTTCATGCCGAGCGGGGCGGACACGACGGCGGAGAACATGCATGCGCTGTTCTCGACGGCGTCGGGTCTGGCGCCGGGGTACAAGGACATCTCGGACATCCAGGAGCGGTGGGGCGACCGCCGGGAGGAGTTTGACAAGGCGCAGATGGACAAGTGGGAGATGGAGTGGGCGCAGCGCAAGGCCGCGCAAGCGGTGGCCCAGCAGCAGCAGCAGCAGCAGCAGCAAGCGGCGGAGCCACAACCACAACAAAAGCAATAACAATACTAGAACATTGGTCACCACACGACTATAATTGCATAAAGCCTGTTGTATCATTATGCCATCATCATTGCTACGAGCTATGGTCTCCGACTGACATAGTGTCCTGTCATGGACAGACTAAGCCTTGATCCCGTCTCATCGGCGACCAGCGGGACGTGGACGCGCGAAGCCAGCCCCACTACCGCCGCCGACTCGCGGACCGAACGCGTTGAACGCGTTCGCAATGCGCTCTTTGCTGTCGCCCTCGTTGTCGTCGTTTGCTGGGCGGTCTGCCTCAGGAGCAGAGGCAGTGCCAAGGGCGCTGGTGCTCTTTGTAGAGGTAGTGCGCGCAGGCATTGGCCGACCGAAGCCTGGCCCAGCTGGAGCACCAAACACAGGCGGCGAGGTGGGCGACGCTGCAGACGGAGAAGCAGACGATGCACCGAACGCCGGCGACCCGAAGCGGCCAGCAGGTGCCGGGCGGCCGAAACCACCGGTAGCAGGCGTAGGGAGGGAGTGGGAGTGCTTCGGTGCGCGGGAGAAGGCAGAGCCCGAGCTCGAGCCGGAGGTAGAGGTTGGACCCGCAGCCTCGCGGATCGCAGAGTCGCCGAGATCCGTCCTGTCGCTCGTCTCGAGCTTGCCTGCGATCTGCATGCCGACCTTGTCGATCGCGTCCTGCTGGATCCCGCGGACGGTGGTCGAGTACACCATGCGGAAGCGGACGGGGCTGCCCGACGGGCACCAGTAGATGAAGACGACGCGGCCCTTGTCGTTTCCGCTGCTCTCGGCCTCGGGCTCGGCCTCCTCGGTACGAGAGGGGATGTCGACGGGGGTAGCGGGGTGGGAGGAGGCTGATGGCTCGTCTGAGATCTTGAGGCCAGTGATCTTGGAGCTCGGCTCGGCGTCGGTACCCTGGTGGCCACCTTTGTCCTCCTTGCCCTCTGCGTCCTCCGCTTTGTCGCCTGCCTCTGCATCCTTCTCATCCGCTTCGTCCTTCTTGTCACCCTCTGCAGCCTTCTCTTCCTTGACATCCTCCGACTTCCCCTCCTTCTCCTCCTCGTCGTAGCGCGGGGCGTTGCTCGCTGGGATGTGGCGCGCGCCTCCAGTCGTGGCCTGGAAGATGTCGCGCGCGGCAGCGGGCGAAGACGACGCAGCGGGCGCAGCAGTGCGCACGGGCTTGGGCGGCGGCGGGGTCGGGAACGAGTAGAAGACGTAGCACGGCGCCTTCTCGGGTAGCTTAGACGCGACCTCGCCAGGCTTGCATGCCTCCGATGTCAGGAGGTTGATGGCCGAGGTGTCCGTCTCGTCGATCGCCTGTGCGTCAGAGAGTCGCTTTATACCCCATAGTCATTGGAATGACGGCCACTCACAAGCGTCACGATCCACCCATCGTCACTCCTCGCCGCAGCCTTCTGCAGCGCCTCGGTCACACCCTCCTTCCACTTCGTCTTGCCGCCCAGGCCGATGACGGCTTGCCGGCGCGCAGCGGCTGTCTCGCCGTCCAGAGCGACGCGGCGCGCCTCGTCTGCCTCGGCCGCCTTGATTTCAGCGAGAGCAGCCTCCGACGCAGTCAGGGGTGGAGGAGACGCAATGTGGTCAAGGTGGGACTTGAGCGCGCGCGGGGTGAGGTCGTCCTGCTGTCAATACAAGTAGGAAGACCCAGCTCACGATCGAGGACGCAAACCAGTCGTGCTTGAAGTTGTTCGCGCCGAGAGCCTTCATCAGACCAGCGTGCGACGACGCCTGCAGCATCTTGGCGCGGACCTGGGGTCAGCACGCGCGTACCGGCGAACACTCACCCCAGCATCATCGGGCACAAAGGTGATCATCATCCATTCGTACGTGCCGCCTGCTTTCGAGTCGAGGCGGTACGCGAACGACGCCGGCGTCTGCTTCGACGGCAGGGACGCGGGCACGAGCGCGATGTCATCGGTGTAGGAGCCTTTCGGGGCGATTGTGTCTGCGACCTTGAATGATTCTGGCGTCAGCGATGGGACTGGCAACAACGCCAGCTACGCAACCCATACGCGCTGTACTGGCGTATCGATTGCATGCAATGTCAAGCCATAGCTGCACGCGCCGATGCGAGTACTGGTCGTCGATACCCACCGCCGTCAATAACAAACACCACGGCGCGCGTGTTCTCGGGGCTGCTGCGCGCGCTCGCATACGCCTCCGACACCGTGGGGGGCACCTTGATGCCCGAGGGAGCGGACATGCTGTTTCTGCGGGGGAGGGGAGTGCGCGGTAGGTGAAGAGGTCGAGAGGTAAGTGAAGTAGCGGGATGGATGTGGACGTGTAACGAGTGCTATGGTCAGGCACCGCCTGTGACGTCCGACGTTTAGCCTGTGTGGCGATCAGCTTTCAACTTCTTTCCGCGACGATGTTCAACGCAACGCTATACAATGCATGTGGCGATGCGAGCGCATGCATGAGTACAAGATAGAGCAGCTACGTCTTCGCCTTCTTCTTCTTCGCGCTTGTATCTGGTGCGTTGGCTGCGCGTTTCTTCGTGTCCGCCGCGGTAGTGTCCTTGGTTGCGTCTCCTCCGGCAGCAGCAGCTGCATCCTGTGTGCTCGCTCCGTTCGGCACAGCACCAGTCTCCTCGGGTCCAGGGACAATACGGGGAGCCGACATGACCCCCTTGTATGTCCTCCTTGCCTGCGCGTTGAGAAGGAGGCGTTTGGGCGTGGAGCTGACAGCCTCCTTGGCTAGGTTGGCCGGTATTCCGAGAATCGTGGCCCTGTCGTGTCAGCAGTAACACTGACGCTGGTCTCACAAATTGACCACATCCAGCGGCCCACGCTGACTGTCGTCGCTTCCTCCCGGTCCAGATGACAGAATAATTCCCTTTCCTCCTGTTATGCGCACAAGCTCACGCGCGTTGGTCAGGAAGTTCTGGCGGAACCGCCGTGCAGCATCGTCCGATGTCGACCGGGTTGGGAACAGCCCCGCAGAGTAGAGGATCTCGAACTGGCAGTCAGAACACTGTTCACATCAGCCGCGCAGCCGCACTCACCACCACGCCCAACCTCTGCGCCTGCTTGATTTGTTTCCTATTGAGGCGGAAGTGAAACGGCCGTTCGTAGAGCGGCACAGTGATGATGGAGATCTGCTCGTTAGTCACAGCCACGCCAAGCTGAGCCGCAACATACCTGATTCGGTCCAGGCAGTGCCAAGTCCGAGCACGCAACCTGCAGCGCCTTGTCGCACCCAACGTACGCCGACAAGATGTCATAGTCGCGCAATGCAGCCGTGTTGCTTGCAGTCTGATCATCAGTCATGACTAGCAGTCATACTCACCACCGGGTGCACCTTCCCATCGTCAAGCCGCATGTGGTACCTCGTGATCTGCACCAGCGTCGGCTGCACCTGCTTCGATCCCTCTGCCTGCGCGAACCGCGGATCCAACGACTGGTACGGCAACCGGCGCTCCTCTGGCGACCCAAATGGACACGGAATGACATGGTTGCTCTGCTCAGCAGTCACAGTATGCGCAACGACAGTGTACCCCACTGCCAAAGTCAGTCTTGTGCCAACACTGCTCACTCACGATGGCCCGCCAGCGCAACCCTCCGCGCGACATTCGCCTTGTCCGTGCTCGAGAGACCAGCCCAGCAGTCCGTCGGCCGCACCTCCGGCTCCGCCGCCACCGCCTTGCCCTTGCCCTTGTCCTTCTTCTTCTTCGGCACGTCCGGCGCAGGGAAGGGGAGGAACAGGTCGTAGTACATGCCGGGTTGGAGGTGTTATTGACGAGATGATGGGTGGTCGGATGGCTCTGAAATTGTGTACAGATAGCGAAGACTCCCACGGTGCGATCGCCGATCCGCCACTCCGAGGCTTGTCTTCTCAAATATCTTGTCGGAGACAGCGTTGTCCTTTGTTCACCTTGCACCATGCTTACAGCAAAGCCGAGGCTTCTACGACCAGCACTGGCACGGTACGCCTCGGCGTCGGCGTCGGCGTCGGGGGCTCTGCCGTCGACCGCGGCGGCGGCATCGAACGCGGAGGGCGCGGCGGCGCCATCAACAAGTCGTCGAAGGCGGCGCGACTTCGTGGACACCGGGGATGTGGACTTGGTGGCTCCGTGAGTGCTGCGGGCGAGCGGGCGAGCGGGCGAGCTTCAATCATTGCTTTTGATGCCTATGAATCTTGAGGAGGTTGCTGGAAGTAACTTGGAAGGGTGCTCAAGAAGAGCAGCCGCAGACCGGCCTGCTCCGTCACCCAGCTCTGGCATAGGCAGTATCATTGCCCACAGCTGCAAGCTGAATCAAGACTCTGCCCACTGCCCAGTCATCACACCGGCTCTCACCACGCTAACCCCAGACCCGACCCACACTCCAATATGCGACCAGTGCTCTACGCCGCCTCGCGCAACCGACGACCAAGCAACTCGCCCTACTCGAGCGCCGAGTTCCCGCCCGAGGCCGCTGGCTCTGGCCCCGTCGCACGCGCACACGAGCTCGAGCTCGCCCTCCAGCTCCACCGCGAACGTGTAGACATGGTCAATCACCGTTTCTGGGCGACCACCAACGCCGACTTTGAGGCGCAAAAGGCCCGCCGGCTCGCAGCGCTCAACCCTTCAGACCCACCAACAGCAGAAGACGAGGCGGCACGCGAGGCCGTCCTGACCCAGTTCTACCGCGACTGGCAGGTCGGCACACGCACGAGGCAGCAAGTGTGGGTCAAGAACTGGTGGAGCGACGTCTGGGGCGGCATCAAGCTCCAGGCTAGGGTGTATGTTGCGCGCTGGCGGGCGGGGTTGTACAAGTAGGGGAGGAGTCCATTGATACTGTTTGCATTTACTACTGAGATCTACCCTTGCTTGCTCCGGCTGTTGTGATCTATCTCCACGCCTACTCCGGCTTGAACTCGAAGCCACCCTTGCGGTCGACAGCCTTGACCTCGTACTGGTCGAGCACCTCGCCCTCGAGACCAGGGTACGTCAGCTTGACTTGCATCGTCTCGCCGTCCTTGACGGGTCCGACGCCGGCGGGGGTGCCGGTCAGGATGAGGTCGCCCTCTTCGAGCTTCATGATGCCAGAGACGAATGAGATGAGCTTGGGGACGTCGAAGATCATGTCGCCAGTCACGCCGGCCTGCTTGACCTTGCCGTCGACGGCGAGGGTGAGGCCGACTTTGGTGACATCGGAGATCTTGTTGGCGGGGATGAAGGGGCTGAAGTCAGTGTGAAGGGTGGCAGGCTTGCTTGGCTCACCCGACGGGGCAGAAGGTGTCGAAGCCCTTGGCGGCGGACCACGGGAGGCCCTTCTTCTTCACCTGCTCCTGCATGTTGCGTGCGGTCATGTCGATCGCGAGGGCTGGGGTCAGCGGTGTCCAGGATGTGTGGGACGAGGGGGTATGGTGGGCAGTGGTGAGGGGTTTGAGTGAGGGCCGGTATGGGAAAGGCATGGGTGGGAACGGGACAGTCTCTGGCAGTTCGTTGACTGAACATCATGATCTCCCAGCGTCATGTCAGAGCAGCGTATCGCTCGCCTAGGTACAGCTCGACCCGATCGATTGAATGCTGCACAAGTTGTATCGCAAACGATCAGATTCATGCCAGGGCGAACATACATGACACTGTGCACTTGTCCGTTTGAGTGCACGACGCAGCATGCTTTTGGCCTTGGTGTACCACCACCTACTCACTGTAGCCGGCGATGTAGCTCATCGCCTCGGACGCAGGGATGTCACGCCCGTTCTTGCCAATAACAATACCCAGCTCGACTACTCGTCAGCTCAGTCGCCAGCCAGCACAACCCACCCTCGTGGTGGCAGTTGACCCCCTTGGGGATCTCAACGGGGCCCTCCCCGGGCGACAGGTACGACGTCGTAGGCTTGAGGAAGAAGAACGGCTCTGCATGTCAGCGACTATCTCGTGCAGCCCACACCCACCCTTGGGGACGGCATTGCCGAGCTCCTTGGCGTGGTCGACGTAGTTGCGCCCGATGGCGACGCACTTGCGTCCTGTGCGGAGGAAGGAGGACATCGCTGCAATCGTGTGAGGTGGTACAGAGCAACAGCAAGATGCAAGGAGATATAAGATCAGACGCGGCGAGAGGATGTTGCCGACTCGGAGAGGGGTGAGTTGAGGTGCGGGGAACAGACGGAACTGTTATCGCCGAGAGTTACCGGCCATGACCGATGGCTATGGTGGCTATCTTTGACCTTTTCTGGCGGATATATCGGCCTGCAGAGGAGGTTGGAGGTGCATGCATGTGAGGAGATGGGCAGGGTGGTCAGTCAGCAAGAGGGCAAGAGGGGCTGAGTGCATGGGATGTGAGAGGTGAGAGGGAGGAATGGATAGTTGCGAGTAGTCGACTCGTTGGCAGCGAGATTGGTTTGATGGCCGCATTGCCGATGGGCAGGCAGTGTGGGACCATTGGAAGCGGGCAAGTCGTCAAGGCAGCTATCGAACTCTCGAGGTCTGCAACCTGACACGGTGGGTGAGTTGGTGCAGAGTACATACACCATCTGCACCATCTGCTGCTCGATGGTACCTCATCTGCACGGAACAAGCTCGCACGCCCTCCCAATCTCCTGAACCCACTCGTAGGATGCTGCGAGCACAGTGCCCGATGGATGCCTTGACATTATATCGTACAACACTATAGACCCACGTCCTGCAACCCTTCGTCCCTTCGTCCCCCGCTCACGACTCCTCCTCCTCCCCGCCGTACTTCATCCGCACCATAGTCGGCACCGGCTCGACGTCCTCCTCGCCTGTGGGCTTCGGCACAACCTGGTCTGCAACAACGTCAGTCGTAGGAGCACCTCAACGATCAACTCACCCAGCTGCGACAGTATTGCAAACACATACTTCCAGTTCTGGAACACTTGGCCAATGGCTGCTGTCAGGAATAGTCCTTGCACTAGAACCTTGCGCACCACCTCTCCACCCCCCGGCCCCGACCCCGACTCACCCTCACCCCCATCGGCCATCACATTACTCTGCTCCGCGATCCCCTCCACCTTTGCTACCAGCGCACTGCTCGCCTCATGTAGCGCTTGTAAAGACGCGTACTCCTGCTGCTTCTGGTGCAACCGCAGTAATGACGGCGGGAGGGTAGACGTGTCGAAGGTCTGCTCAGCTGGCGGATGTGAGGACGACGGTGCGGCTCGTGCTGTCGGTGCTGGTGGCTCCTCGTCGTGCTGAATTCGCGTTCGCGACGCCGACGCGCGCGACGACGACGTCCGTGACCTCGAGCTCGATGGCCGTGGTAGTGCTGATGGCCGTTTGGACATGACGAGTGGGTATTGCGAAACTCTGAAGTCAGTCAGATGCAATGTTGCTCGCTATCTTGCTCGTCGCGTCGTTGTTTACAAGTTGCCGCCCACCGTGGGATATCTATCACTTGCGCGTCATGACCTCCTCCACCTTGGGTGTCTACCACGATTGCTGGTATGCATCCATCTGCCTCTTCTACTACTCGTCCTTTCCTTTTCACTCCTCTTCACCCTTATCAAGCAAGCAAAGCAAGATGACATCCAAGTGGGTCCCCCTCGAGGCCAACCCCGACGTGTTCAATGAGGTGCGCTGATTGTTGTGACCCCCCGCTGACAGCAGTGGTCCAGGGCCATCGGCTTGCCCGCCTCGCCGCTGTCCTTCCAGGACCTGTTTAGCATCGACCCCGAGTTTCTGCAGTACACGCCCAAGCCGGTGCGCGCTGTGCTCCTCCTATTCCCCAGCCGGGGGGCTCTTGCCGAGGCGCGAGCGAAGGAGAAGGATAGCTTTGATGGTGACGTGTGGTTTATCAAGCAGACGGTGAGTCGGCAAGAAAAAGAGCGGCAGGGGTATCGAGGCATACCGTGCTACAGATGCTGTCGGAGTGCGAGAGCGGGACGTAGCAAGACTACTGCTCTCATTGCATTATTTGCGACGTGTTGCTTGTGCTATTCATAGTACATTGTGTACTGAGCATCGGAGTCGAGCTATGGCGAAGCGTCAAGACGAGGGTACTGGGTCGCCGCACAGCTGCAGTCATGTAGACTATAAGTACCTGACCCCAGATTCCGAACGCATGCGGCAGCATCGGACTCCTCCACGCACTCATGAACCTCCCAGAGGGAAGCCTGACTCCCGACTCGCCGCTAGTCAAGTTCAAGAAGGACACCGAGGTTCTCGATCGTGAGTGCCGTGCCGTGCCCTCAGCCAGGCGACTGTATCCCAGGTGCTGATATAACAGCCCTCGCCCGGGCCAAGAAGCTGGATGAAGCAACCTTCTTCGAGCAGGCACACACCGCCGCAGCAGTCACAGGCCAGAGCTCAGTGCCACAAGGAGCCGACCTCGACGTTGACACGCACTTCATCGCGTTCGTGGAGGCGACGAATGCGGATGGCGAGAAGCGTATCGTCGAGCTCGATGGCGGGCGGGATGCGCCTCTAGACCGAGGAAAGAGCGAGCACTTCCTCGAGGATGTGGCGAAGGTTGTCAAGGAGAAGTACTTTGACAGGGCGGAGGGAGAGGTGAGCTTTAACATGATTGTGTTGGCTGGCGAGCCGGAGTAGCAGAAGGACGAATCGATGTAGGGTAGGGAAGAAAATGTACTACTGTTATGCTGTTACTGTGCAGGATATGACAGCCGGATTAGAGTCGCGCTCTTGTGGTCGCTGAGCGCTGCGAGCGCTGCTTTGGAGATGAGTATCGCTACAGATGAGGCCACGAGCACCGAGCAAACGTGAGATGATTGTACACAAAGCGACCGAGCGCCGGGAAATGGAATGCCGACCCAGATCTCTGAGTACGCATTGATAGCGGAGCAGGACAAGACACACGTATGCTCAATGTGCACTATCATGAGTGTCCACTGAGCAAAAGAATACGACTCTGGAGAAAGTAAACTGACATACAACATATACAACCATGCCACACACTACGAGATGTACACCTTGCGCAACCGCGAGAACGCGCACTTGACCCCCGTCCGCGGACATGTCACCACGTCGAGGTTGTTCTGTGCCATCTCGGCCAGTGCCTGCTGTCAGCACATTTCTCTCCCTTCCAAATCCCACAACCCCACCTCACTCCCCACACCAGTCCCGCCCAGCCTACACCCCCTCTGATACCACTCACCTTGGACGAGTACACGAACCCATTCGGGAACGCGAGCGGCTCGTTGTCCGAGTCCATCACATCGCCCGAGATGTAGCACACAAGCGCCGAGTTGACATGGTGCGCCAGCGGGACCTCCTTCGCGAGCACCCGCATGTCCTCGTTACATGTTGGGCAGTCGACATTCGCCGTGGGCGGGGGGTTGCGTGTCTCGCTCTCCTCGTCGTTTGTGGGTTTCGGCTTGGTCTCCTCCTCCGCAAGCGAGTCAAGCCCCATCAGTGCGTGGAGGTTGGGCACCTGGGCGAGGAGCGGTGCGGCAGCTGTACTCGGTGGCCCCCCGTTCTCCGCTGCTCCTCCCTCCGTCGACGTGGAGCCAGAGCACGCAGGCAGTCGGAGTGAACTCAGCCCCGCCGAAAGGGACAGGGCGAGCAATGACTGCGACGGCAGTGCAAAAACATTCAGGAATGTGCTCCGGAACTCCCTGCGGACCGTCTCCCACCGAGCGGCAGAGTACAGCCCGCGGTAGAGTGCCACGCCGGTCGTCTCGCCGAACGCAAGCAGCGTCATGCCCTGCTGCAGCTCGGTCATGTGGCTGCTCGCCCAGGGCGACAGGTTCTTGCGCGCGTAGGCTATCGCGCCGGCGGTGTCGCGCTTCCGGCAGAGCTCGATGAACTCTTGCAGCCGGAGGGTGAACTCGAGGTTGCTCTGGGCGTTAGCGCGCTGTCACGAGCAATCGAGCGAAGCGAGATTGTGAGTGCAGCGGCGCGTACACAGGGGTAACAGGTGGGAGAAGGGGCAAAGGGGCGTATGGAGGGGGGGGACGACGAGATACTTACGCCCTGCTTCTTCAGTGTGCCACGGTTCTCGCCGCACCACGCCAGCGCCTCAGTGCACGAGTGTTTCTCCACCAGGGCCTTTTCTATGCGCTGCAACTCGGCGAAGAGCTTGAGGTCGACGAGGTTCTGATGTCAACAAGTGCTTTGGGAGGAGGGGGGGAAAGTTATCAGTAGTGTGGCAGGGACTGCGTCGGTGCAGCACGATTGCAGAGAATCGTGCACTTCGATCATGAAAGCGAAGCCACAGCAGAAGAGTTGCAGTACACATCCCCGATATCACATCTGCTGCAGATCAACCGCTGCAGGAAACCCGCTGCAGACAATTACCTGCAAACGATGAGCTACAAGCAGCAAGTTGCACAGAGTCCTTTGCAGATTGCAACACACCCGATGCCACATCTCTGACCCGCTGCAGCGACCCCAACTCACCTCAATGCCCTGCCCCGCAGCCAGCGTCCGCGCAGTCTTCATCCGCCCCGTCCGTAACAGGTAGTCGACGACATACCGATCCAGTGTATGATCATGCTCCCTCGGCGTGTCGACGTCCATCGCCGTGCTCGTCTTCTTCTTCTCCATCTCGCTCCTCTTCAGTCCACTCTCCTGCGCCTCTCCCATCCTCGCATCTCCACCTCCCTCACCCTCACCCTCGGCCCCACCCTCCTCTCCACCCTCCGCCATCTTGCCCAGCAGCGCCCTCGCCTCGGCCTTGGCATCCTCGTCCCCGTCCTCGCCGTCCACACCGAGCGGCGGCTTCGCACTCTCCGAAATCTCTGCCATCGCCTCGGCCGTCTTCGCAGCTGCCTCCCGCCTGCTCGGGGCTAGCGCGGCGTCGATGTGCGCCAGGCGGTCGCGCAGCGTGCTCGCGGAGGTGGGGGAGGGCTGGAGCTCGTCGAGTTTGCGCTTGAGTCCTCGCATGCGTTCTGTCGCTGCATCGAGCTTGGATAGGGCGGCTTCGTTGTCTGCCTCGGTGTGGGTGAGGTTCTTGAGGAGGTTGGAGAGTTGAGTCTGGTGTCAGCGAGCTTCCGAGCGCAGCGAGGAAGCGAGCGCCCGACTCTTGTACGCAAAGTTCCAAATCCCATAGCACCATGGCAACTCTTACTTCACTTCCATACAGCTCAAGGCTCTCCAGGCCTTGCACGCAGTATTCATCGCGGCCGACCATGACCACTGGTCCTGCGATGGCCTTCAGTGGAGCTCAATGTTCTGGAAACTCCTTCCACTACCAATGCAGCTGTCAACCTGACTTCCCCCCCCCGCCCCACTGCTTCACGCAAATCTCGCTCAAACCCACCTGGACAACCACAAAGTCCTTCTCCACAGCCCGCTGCGCGCTCCGATGCGCACGGCGCATAAGCTCATACGGCGTCTGGCGTCAGCACCGTCTACGCCCTTCTGCCCACCCGGATCAGCGGCTCCTCCAGCAGGAGGGGCCCGTGGATGCCCGTCTTCGGCGCGGGCATCGTTCTAGGCCAGTAGTACGGGTTCTGTGCAGTGTAGGATGGGTAGAATGAAGCGAGCGATGACCGACGCAACGATAGTGCTCAGCATGGTTGCTGATTGCGCACATCGCCGGTGGAGGCGTGCCTGTATGCCTGTGGGTGGCAACGAGAGTGTGGCGGATGTGTTGTGCGATGGAATGGGAGGTGCTTCTGATGACCAGCTCTGCTAGATTCTGCGTATAGATAGCTCAACAGCTGTACATGCACGTAGGGATAGAGTGAGATTGAAGTACAATGCATACAACATAACGTGTTATTCGAGCACCCTATGAATTTATGAATTATGTCAAGTACAACTTGTGATACCGACCCCTGCTACCCTGCCTCCTCCATCGCTTTCACTACTCCCCCAGCGTCCGCCTCAGATCAGCCCACAACCGCCCCACATCCCCCTCGCCCAGCTCTGTGAACCGTATCACCTCGTCCTTCTGCGCCTTGCCCTGCACTGTCTTCTCCTCCTCGTTTTCGATGTACAGCGCCTGCGGGTTGAGCGAGTTGCGCACCCGCTGCGCCGTGAGGGACAGGAACGTCTGCCGCGAGTGGTGGTACATTCTACGGTCAGCTTGATCAAGCGCCAGACCCACTTCCACACCGACTTGTTCACCGCCTCGTACTCGGCCACGGTGTCGAGTGATGCCGTGTCGAAGCTCGCCTTGAGCGCGTGGAGGAGGTGCGCGACGTGGTCGACGTGGGGTTGCCACTGGGTCAGGCGGCCGCGCGGGGTCCATTCGTGGGTCTTTGGGTCGACCATGGCTGGGGTGAGCGTGCGGGGGGGGACCAGACAGGCGAGGAGCAATAGAACAATAGAGATATGACGGGATTCGCGATGCCACTCCGTCTGATGGTCACACGACGCTCGACTGACGATATGTTGTGCCGTATCGAGAATGACGCGAGTGTCCATACAGCGAGCAAAGTGACACGGAAACTGGTGTATGAAGCGCCCACCTGCTAGTCTGCAGGTGCAGTATCAGGCGAGACTTTCAACAGCAGCAATAACGGGTGTGAACAAGTAAGAGTCGACGGTTCGCGCGATTGAAGACTCATCACTCGGGCCAGGCGACAGAACATCGACCTCATCAAGACCGAAAAGTAGTGCAGAAGCATGGGCGGACAAAGATTGACCAGATCAGCCAGGGAAACCAGCAATGGCTGAAGTGACATTGCAAGAGCTTGAGCTTGTCCCACTCCTCCTCTCAGTGCGGCAACTTTGATCTCGGGTTCCGCACCACCACCTCCTCTCTACTGTATTCGCATTTCCTCAACTCTCATCGCCAGTACTCACGATGGTACACCTCGCTCGCGAACACGACTGACGGCCGCTCGCGTGGAAATGCTGTAGTGAATCTCAGCTCGAGCCGGAGGACTGCGCCAGCGTACGGGCCTGGAGTCAGTGTCTGTCTGCGACGTGACAGGCAGATCCATTGCGCCGGCCTAGACAGAAGAGGACGTGTAGTGACTTTCCCAGCCATGGCATTCCGCTGGGTGGTCCTCCGCTGGGTGGCTGCAACAGGAGCAGTCGACACAATTGCAGCAAGTGCTGCTGCAGCTGCAACCTCAGCGGCAACCAGAGGATGGGCAGCAGCAACGACAGTGACCACGGCGGCGGCAGCGCGGCAACGGACAGAACAGCAGCAGAAAGCAGCAGCGGTAACGACAGCAGCCGCAGCCCAACAGCCGCGGCCACTGCTACCGCTGAAACTGCAGTCATGGCAGTATCTCCTTGATAGGTAGCAGCAACAACAGCAGCGGCGACAACAGCAGCGGCGACAACAGCAGCAGCGACATCACCAACAGTGACGATAACAATGTCAGCAGCAGCAATCATCACCAACAGCGGCATCATCAGCAGCAAGCCCAGCAGCCATCGACAAGAGGTGACTGTGATTAAACGATGGCAACGGCACTTGCGATCGCACTGATGCCAGCGACAGCATCGCTCCCTGCAGTCCTGCAGACGAATGCACCCACTGCATTGTTCTTATTGCACCCATTGCACCCATTGCACCCATTGCACCCATTGCACCCATTGCACCCATTGCACCCATTGCACCCATTGCACCCATTGCACCCATTGCACCCATTGCACCCATTGCACCCATTGCACCCACTACGCCGCCTGATGCCCTGTGGACCCCCAGCGACCACGACTGCGTCGACTCCTACTGCAGCACAAACCCTGCTTTTGATCCCCATTGGCAGGGCGACACCACCACTCCCCTGTCGAGATCCGGCACCCGACCATACCATACCGCCTGGACACACCCACACTCACCATCATGCACGAAAAACACCCCCGCCCAGCGCAACAGCGTCTCCACCGACGGCACGACGTACATCCCCTCGGGGCAGTTGCCCGGTGCCCTGAGTGCCGAGCTGTGGTCAGCACTCGCATATCAGAACAACAACAAACAACAGATCTACAGTACTCTTCCACAGTCGACCGACCTCCCGGCCAGACCCCGACTCACTACTCAATCGCCAGCTGCGCGGCGAGCAGCGGCTCGAGGCTCTCTGGCATGCTGGGCTTTGGTGTCGTCGCGGAAGTACTACTAGCTGCTGTTGATCTGCCTGGTGGTCTGGGTCTGGGTGACACTGCCGATCAGTCAGTGATCAACGGACGTGCACATATGTCCCTGGCGCCTGGGTGCACCGGTGTCTTCTGATGGACTGCTCAGGTGGAGGTGATCTGATCAGACCAATTCAGTGCTCATAAGTGATCTGGAATCGTCACGTGCATCAATACCAGCCTCCTTAGCTCAGTGGTAGAGTGCTTCACTAGTATGCGCGCAAGCGGTCTATGAAGTGGTCAGTCGTTCGAGTCGGCTAGGAGGCAGTCTTTTTGCGGGCATGTCTTTTTGTGCTCAATCCGATAAACCCCATGTCCGCCGTGTCGTTCAAGATGCAAATGCTCTGAGTGAAGAGCCTTCGTGAAAGCTCTCATGCATTGATGCTGCTTACATTGATGTTGGGACTTGCCGCCGCGTGTGCATGTGGTTGCTAGTGCATTCCAGCGTGTGGCATGTTCGATCACATTACGTTGTGCCCACAGTGTGCCGATACTCTCATGGCAGAAAACGTAAAACGGTGTCCTCGGGTGACATTGGCTTTGACGATCAGGCCATTGTCGTAAACCTCGGTCTGATGGAAAGTCAAGGTTGCCTTGTCTGCGATTCAGGCGTTGGGATGGAGAAGCTGGACTTTTGGCCAGGTCACTGGTAATCAACGTAAAATCCTCCAGAAAATCCAGTTGAATGTCAGCAGTAAGCAGTTAACGGCATTCTCACGCTTAGGAGGAAACTGTTAGCGCAAACCTGTGCACATGGGCTCGTGTTACGTTGATGATCGAACGCAGAGTACATGTGAGCGCTTACGATAGGTGTTGCTGTGAGCGTAGAAGTCGCTTCGAAGAAAGGAGCTGAACCAACCCTCCGTAATCACTTTTTCCCACGTCTGCCAACTCCGTGTGGTGTCCCCTATACCTTGTGAGGTGCTGTCTGCTCCTGTCGGCTTAACGTAGCTGTCTTGACCAGTACTGAGCAGTAGAGCAGTTCAAGAGATGCAGATTCTGGTTGCACGATTGTGGCTGATCCGCACCATCACTTTACCGTAGCTAATGGATTCTCGTCGATACAGCGCAGCCTGCATGAACTCAAGGCAAAGAACAGTGACCCATAGTACTTAGCAAGCCTCGACTCGTGCTGATCGAACACGACACGAGCAGCCTCTGTCTACGGCTGACCGACTTATCACCGTCACAGGCCCCCATTCTGATCCTCCTCCGCCAGCCCCGTGTGCAGGAAGAAGAATCCGCCAGCAGTCGATCTACGCTGTTTGTTAGCCTCCTTCCCCCCCCCCCTACTACCCTCTGCGCCCCTGCTACTAGCCCAGTTGCACTGCAGGCCGTGCTAAGGCGCACGACGCAACACATGTACTGCTCAGGATAAGGTCGCGCTGATCGTTGCACGACACGACCCATAGGCTGCTTGTAAGTGATTCGAGATAACAACTCTTGGACAAGCAACCATCTCGCGCCGTCGCCTCACTCGCTCGTACCCGTCCTGTACACCCAGACTCAACCTCGAGGGCTGGACATACAGCGCTGATAGGTCTGCTTGTGCATCCGTATGTAGATCAGACACACCACTGCTGCATGACAGGTGCTATTCCACACCGCCGATACAGCTTCATGAGATATGAGCTGCCACAGAGACAGCTCTCTGATGTGAGCAGCTCGCGTCTCCACGTCGACTGCCACGACAGTGCCCTATCGTCACCCTAGCTTCACCCAACATATCCCAGCTACTTGCTGCACACAGCAAGACCCAGCTCACCCGCCACCCGCCAGCTTTGCGAGTCGCAGCCTCATCCTCATGCAAATCCAATGCCAGGGCAGCAACACCGGCCACCTGGCACAGCGGCGATGTCCACCGGCATCGTCCAACTCCGCTCGGCATCTCCACACCTCCCATCTCCACCTCCCGGTTCCAGATATGCTTGCACATGCGACACATGTCCAAACCGAGGTGGTGCGTAAGCGTGCTATAGTGTTTGGGGTCAGCACTCTAGGGTATTGGAAGCGCTAGCAAAGTTCAGCTGCGCTCGATCAGTTCAGAAACATACCGACATCTCCGCATCTCCGCTCTCCGAGTAAAACATACCGCAACACCGGGAGAAGTAGACTCATACCCAGAGTCAAAGCATGACCCAACCTGGTGTCGACAATGCATCCTCGACCTCTGTGCATCAACTGCTCGTCCCGCTGACATGACCTGCCTTACGAGATGCGTTTTCGGCTGAAGATGCCCTCGACGAACGTGAGCAGTCGGCACCCTCCGCATTCCTGCCTACATCATGACTTTCACCGTTGCATTCCTCACCACAGGCCTGGACTGATTCCCGGTGACATCGTGTGACGTCCGTCGTCGTCACTGCTGGTGCACTTGTCATGCATATCGTGGAGTGCGTACTTCGTGGAGTGTGGTCACTGCATCGCAGGAGCCCAGAACTCCAAAAATCATCAGGATGCATGCTGGGACATTCTTCAGTGCTGAAGCCTCGTCCTCGTCCTCGGGGTTGCAGAAGTGCCACGTCCATGACTCACATTACTGGTAGCCAAATAGTCGAGGTTGACAGGCCGCTCTGGCTCATGGCGTTCTAGCCCGTCGGCCATGCTTCGACCTGGCAGCACAGCGCAAGGTCACATAGGCACTGACATTTATGGTCTGGCACGCTGGTACTGACACACTGACTGATGGCTCTGGCAATGGGCAGAATAGCAGACTGGCAACCTGGCAGCTGGCTGGTTGGCACGCCTGGACACATCACTCACTCGCCACATCAATCGATCTGGCTACTACAGCCACACTGGCTGGCTACCCAGTCTGTCGAATACAGTCAATCCACTTCGCATGCAATGCACAATCTTCCGCGCGCAATGCATCAAGCGATGCGCTCCCGCACCAGCCTCCTTCCCACAATCGACCACCTCATTCAACATTCAACACCCGTATCCAAGCCATCCTCACCCGCAACCGACATCGGACGTTTCCCACCACAATCGACACCCAGCTCTTCCCACAATCGAAGCCACTCCCGACCCCAGTTCTACCGAAATTCTACCCTGTCCTGCATAGCACTTGCATCCCTGTTCTACGTTCTACCTTGGTTTTCGCGTTCTTGCTCTCGCCTGTAGCGTTGCTTTTCATTTCATGCACCTGTGCAGCACACATACCTGCCTCCTACCTCCAGTGCACGATCCTGCCACCAACTCAGTGCCCAATCCTACCAGTGCACAAACAGTGCACACAGTGCATCGGGACACCCGAGCCAGTCTTCCCACGACACGCACCTGGCACCTGTCGTGGCACCTCTTGGCGCGCTTGTGCGTTGTACGCGCGTACGCGCACACTATGCAGCGTGCATGCTCCGTGATCCTGTCCGTGCTCCCTGCCATCTGCTCGCGTGCATGTCGTGCATTGACAATCGGGAGGACCCGACCGAGCAGACGACACACTATGCGTGTTCTCCCGACCCCCCGACCCCCGCTCACCTGAATATCCGGATACTCGTCTTCATCCTCCACTGGTGTGTGCGACTCGTCTCATCCATCCTCTTAGCATGCCACTCCCCACCACACCAACCGGGCAAACTCCAGCCCGATCCCCCACACCCACACGGATACCACTACCGGACCATGCACACCCAAAGCGAGAACACCACCCACTCGCGTGACTCAGCCAACCCGCGGGCGTACGTGGTCTACTACTGTGTCACTAGTACACTACATGCATGAAATCGGAATAGCAGACCCAGCAGAGATATAAATAGCGGACTGGCTACAAGGTGGATTTGAACACCGAGCTCGGTACCTGTCGATCCAGGCACGATCGAAAGTTGGAGCTACCGTCGAGGAGTGGTTCCTGTCACCGGTGTCCAGAACGATGTTTACTGTGCAGCATAGATCGAGCTAGTCAAGGTCAAGAGGTGGGCGAAGCTGACGCAGCTCACGCATGCATCACGCTCACGCTCACGCAAACCATAACGCAGCATCACGCATGCAGAGCAGACGCGCAGATGTGAGCCGTGGGCCATCGGGTCGGAAGCACAGTGCGAGATCTGGCCGGGCAGATCTGGCAGCTGGCAGCCACCGCCACTCGCCCTGGCTGGCTGGGCACATGTCCAGTGCGCGTCACTAGTCGGTCGATGCAATAACCTGGTGTTGATCTGGTGGTGATCTGGGTGATCAGTCCACTGCTTCACTGATCTGGCATACGACACTGGCCACTGATCAGTCCACTGCAGGTCACCGATCTGATCTGAAATGATCTGATAACGATGCGAGATGCGGCGAGTGCTGTGATGGGGTCTACTGGCAGATCTCAGAGTGTGGTGGTGGTATCGGGTTTACCTGTTGGCGCCTGACAGATTGAGGGGTTGTAGTATGTCTGGTGAAGATTTGCGACCGTGAGATTGATTTGCACAGTGGTGCTGGGATTGGGCTCTGTCGTAGGTGAACAAGTCCGACTGGTATTGCCACTGGGCTCATTCAGATACTCTGTGGTTTCGATGTAGTTCACTCTGTTGGTCCTACGCAGTGCCACTGAGCTCACAACGCGATTGCCACGATGCCCACAATCCAGGCCTCGTGTTCTCAGTCGAGCGCCATGCGCTGTACTGCAGCAGTGCGCAGTGCAGTGCAACCAGTCTCTGCCATTGGCCTCCTGCATGCCAAGTGCCGAGCGGTACCAACAATGCTGTTGCTGAAGCCGGCCCACCATGTGGCGACAATTGAAGCTTCGTAGCGACCTGCCAAGTTCGCTACCTTCCACGGAGTGAACCCACGAACTTTCCATGGCTGTCCGGCCTCGGAAGATGCTGTGCACTGCGAGAATCTGCATCGCATCGTGAGCCTGCTGAGGTTCTGCGTCTTGCTGCGGCTGCTGCTGCATGCTGGAGTCCAGCTGGGGTCCTACTCATGCTAAGAGCCCAGTGCGGCACGCTGAAGTCCATTGCCTCTCACAATCCAACCAGGTGCTAAGCCCGGTACCATACACCTGATGCTACCACCCTCCTGCGATTCCAGTCCCACTCGATTGCAGCCTCGGTCGTCGAGATCTCACCTCGGTGCTGAGATCCAAACTTGCTGACATCCAACACTCCAGTGCCTACTTGCTCACTCGAAAATCTGCAAAGAAGCTGACAACGCGTCACCGCAATTCCTGTAGATTCCACTACCGCCAAGCTGCCACTCATTCCCCGACACCTTCAAATCACCACTTCGATACCAAGATCAATTCCCACACCTTCAGATCACTACGCGTCTCCGTCAACAACCCTCTGCCAGCCACACCTTTCCCACCCTACGCGTCGCCCTACAACGTCCCCTACATCAACTTCCCTCTCCACAGATTTGGGGTCAGATAACACCCCACCATCGGTGAATAGCCATCTCCTATCTCTCCTCGTCTATCTCGTCTCCATCGGGCGGCCGATGACAACAATACAGTGTGCAGAGCAGATACCCCACTCCAGCTGCTGATGATTAGGAAGGAGTGCATTCCATAGTGCAGATCTTGCCTTGGCCTCAGGTATACCGGTATACAGGTTGTACAGAATACTCTCGGCAGCCCTATAATGGTGGTTCTAATGGCGTTTGAAGTAGGGCACCACCACCGCACCTCAGGGCCCGCCACGCTCACTCTTACGCGCGTAACAGCGCGTAACAGCGCGGACGTACTCGTACGTGCTAAGCAGAGCATCGGGCGTCCTCGGACCAGCAGTGGCATGCATGTGAAGGTGAAGGTGCATGTGGGCTGTGCTTGAAGGTGCGAACGCTTTTGACACAGTTCGCGATCCGCTCGTGTGAGGTTTGACGCGCGGAAGGCGGAAAGAGGTTAGACACCGAGACAGTGTCTCTGGCTGACACGGGGCGCGTGAGCGCGTGGCGTGCTGCCAGCCGCTCGCAGCTGAGCGCTCACTTGTTCTGATCAGATTCAGATCTGCAAGCTGCACAGCAGTGACAACGCGTGCGTACGACCGATGCATTACTGAGCACATGTACAGGTAGCTGTGGGCTGTGGCATCGCTGCCGGAGATCACGGAGTGCCACTGCGAGAGAGGGATTCACATTCACTGTCGGAGTGGGATGCCCTCTCCGTTTCACCCTCTGTGCCTTCTGCTACATCCATCCTGCATCTCCACCTGTGTTACATCCACATCCTGTACATCCCATACATGCACCCCACAACCACATCCACCCGCGTGACTGCCCATCCGATGACTGCATCCCAACGTACGTACACGTCGATCCACCTGACGTGCCAGCTGCTCGACACGCCTGACATGTGCTAAACCAACCTACTGCGCTACTGCACTACCCCGCACCATCCCCCTCGCATGCACACTTGCCTCTTTCTACTAGTGTTTCCCCAGCCTAGCCTCCTAGACCCGCTCTCCGCGTCTGTGTTTCTCCGCAGAGCGCGCAGGGTCGATGCATCTTGCATGCTCAGTGTTCTCCACAGCTCCACATGATCTCACGCAGCTGCATGTTTCCGCGCGAGTCGATTCCGAACCAGCATGGTTCATATGGTCCTCCGCAGCAACAACCTCTCCACGTCGAGCCTACCCCGCACAGTCGGCCCGCCATGCACGATCACCTTGCTCACTACTCCACCACCGGACAAATGCAATCCAGAATCGTCCTAAGCTGCAAGCTGATGGACATCCTCACTCATATACAGTTTTGTTCACCGAACTCACCACTCAGGAAGATTAGAGTTTGACCACCCCGGCGCTAGGGGAGATCTGCATGACGGCGTGCGTACCAGTCTACGTCTTGTTGATCGGCAGATCGCTGGCAGCTCACTGGTGTACCTTTGCTGCTTGCTTAATGAAGTGGACGTAATGCTCGCAGCTTACTGGTGTTCCTGCGTGCTATTACTGGATTTCCTGCGGAGCAGTTGTGGGATATAGGCTAGCTGCAGCCCACAGTGTACCTCTCCCGTCCGCTGTACCTGTAACTCTGGCCCAGCATTTTACCTCTTCAGCCATGCTCACTATTGGCTCATACGCTCAATAACGTTGTGGATAGAGTTTGGATCGGCATTCAACGGGGTGTAATCGCGTTATTACTGACTACGCCTCCACAACCATATCGTTTCCCCACAGTTGCACCCACACTGGCTTCCGCACTCTGCCACACATTTGCCTTCATCTGCCTTCCGCTACTGCTCCACTACTGCTTTCCGCACTCTGCAAGCCCTGCTGCCCGAGACGCTCAATGGCATTATCGGAACAGCACAGCGGACAGATCGACGGGCGTTCCGAGATGGGCTGAATGCAGAGTAACATGAGTATTGACGCTCGCTTAGCAGCGGGTGGCAGAAGTAACATCACCCGCAGCATTGGCATCAACACGTCCACTGTGGGGTTGGCCCGCGAAAACGACCGAGCCAGTGCCTTGTGAGTCTGTGGAGAGTTTAATCATGTAAACAAGCCAGCGGCCAGCGGTCATCGACGTCTACATACTGGATGCAGTATGGTGATCACACAGCACAGCAGCGTATGACGGACCGGCTGATCTGAATGCACTGATCAGGCCACAGACTATCAGCCGTGGCTATACGAAGCGAGGTGAGAGACGATGAGCCAGTGGCGTGGCAGCAGTCCAGAATCCGCCTCTCGACGACGATCAGTGATCGAGATCGTGCTGCGGGAGGGAGTGCATGCATGACGCTGGGGTGAGTGAGAACAGGCAGCGAGCACCGTCGATGCCATCGAGGCCCACATCTCAGAATAGGTGGAACAAAGGCGGCTTGAAGACTACGAGGTCTGCAAATTGGGCCCACAGCAGCTGACATGGTACAGTAGTAAGAGTAAGAGTCAACAGTGAATGCTGCTGGAATTCATATGCATGCGCTAAAGTGAATACAGACAGAGCTGAATGCATGCATAATGAAGTGGTAGTCGCAGGTTGAAGACGGCGACGCTGCACGTGGCAATCCCATCACCACCTTCTCCCGGCCGAATCAGCCGTATCCGCGCGCCGGCGGCGGGAGAAGCAAGTCCGGCGGGCCGTACCGCCTACCACCAGCGTCATGGGTCAGCGTCGATCCCACGCGCAAGCTAACTTCGGCATCTTTTATTAGTCATGATGCTACGTCTCCAGGCGTGTCCTGGCGCCCGATTATGCATGTGCTCAAGGAAAGGTACAGTAGTCAGCAGCCAGCGCAGCGCAGTCTACGTAACGCTAGCGGAACACCCGCCGCATACCCCAGAGCTCAGGCACTGGTGCGAGCCGGTGCCAGCCTGCGATCGTCGTGTTTCCAGCACGCGAACCCAGCAAACCCAGTATTAGGGTTCCGGAACGCGACATCGCTAACAGCGAGTTGTTTGCTGGGTTGTGGGAACGGCGAATACCGAGGGTAGGGTTGTGTAGTGTGCAAGCAGCTAGAGTATCGCGGGACAAGCGGCGAAGTCGCAAAATACTATTAGTCTATGGTGTGTGGGAATTACAGGTTAGATCGATGTATTAGTCACTCCCGGGGGTGAAGTTGGTAGTGTGGTCTCGACTATCAGACGAACGGCATTCAACGGTCGGTCAGTCAGACAGGCGTTTACAGCAGAACCGAACCTGCAGGACAGCGTCGACATTGCTGCGTGGTCGCGCGCGCTGTTTCACTCTCTGTGTCGGCTCTTGGCCCGACCTGAGCTGGTAAGACATAAGACGCATGCCAAGCAGAGTAGATGCAGTCGAGGCAGTCGTAGTGCAATGCAAATTGTGGCAATTAGTGATAGGCAGTCGCAGTCCAGTTCAGTCGCAGTCGAGATCGATGCCTAACACAAGGCGATACAGGCGCTACGATTTACTCGGAACAAGCATCTAGCTCGCTCGCTACGGGGAAACAAGCATCCCCACAGTCCGATAAGCAGCGAGACCAGCAACAGGTCGTTCGATCAGCTAGGTTGACTGACCGAGCTGCTGTCCGCATGCATGCGCGCGCATACTAGGCATACATGGCCGATGGCAGCACGTGAAGACCAGGATCACAGGAATTGTAGGGCTTGTAGGGCTCTCCGTTCGGGGTAGAGGGGATCTAAGATTCGATGAAAGGAGAGGTAAGCGAGCGCGTCCATCAGCATCGGGAGCAGCAGTAGTAAGGAGCTAGGAAGCAAGGCTTGCATGGCGCAGTAGAGTTGTAAGCATAGAGCATGTAGTAGTAAATAGCAATAAAACGCTGGCTGGCTGGCAGCGATCTGATTGACGGCCGGCGGTTTTTGAGCGGGTCCCGTGGTGCTGATGTGGTAAGCGGGTGGAGAGGAGCAGAGCAAGCTCACGCCCCCCCGCACAGGAGATTCATCGGAAAAGAGGGCAGATCACAAGAGAATATCTTGGTGCCGAGAGTAAGTGCTTACTGGGGCTGGCACAAGAGCTTTGGTAAGCGAGACAACAAGTCCGCCCGCCCATCTGGCGTTGGGCAGATGGGTATGTGGCCAACCCGACGGCGGCGGAGGCGGCGGCCAGGGTACACGAGGGGACACGACGAACGAGGCCAAAAAAAGCAGACACCGAGCAAAGAAATTAAGGGACGAGATGAGGGTTGCGAGTCGGGGTGAGATGTGGGTCGGAGTGGGTCAGGGATAGCGATGAAGGATGGATGGGAGGCTAAGAGATGTCGTGGTTTATGGGTTTGGGGGATGAAAATGAGTTTACGGAAGCGACAGGACGGCAGGACGGCAGTACGGGTAGAAATCAAGGTGCACTCTAAGCAATAGGATACTCCGAACGTAAGCCAAATGCAAAATGGCGCTGTAGGAATCGATTTTATGAGATCAAGCGCGGCAGGAGAGTGAGAGAGTGAACACGGAGAGTACGGAGTGCACAGGAAGGAGTGAGATAGGAGACCAGATACCGGTAAAGACGAGGTCGCGCTCGATATCAAGGCTGCCTGTCTGATCTCTCTCTGCCAGCACATCTGCACCCTCCTTCCTCCCCCTCCTCTACCACCACGTCGGCCGCATCTGGACCTCTCCCATCTGCTGTCGCCGCCCCCGCCGCTCTTCGCCAGCCGCCAGCCGCTTTCATAAGCAGTAGATCCACTAGAGTAGAGTCACCGACACATCCACTGCAGTAAAATCTAATCTCGGTTGGTCTCTTTCTCTCCTCTCCCTCCTCTCGCCCGTTTACTGCCCCCTCCTACCACACTGTACTGCACCCACCTGTCGTCGTGGTCGCATTTCATCGGGCTTGTTTAAAACCACAAGTCTCCGTCCACCGTCCCCTCCTCTCTCCCTCCGAGGTTTCTACATACATTCATCGTCGCTACCACCACTCGAACATACTCGATTCTACTTGATATAATACATTCGACGACATTGGTATCCCCCTCTTCGTCGCCACTACCACTATAACCACTACCACCACTACCACCAGTACTCGAGCATCAGCCATCACTACCTCCGACCGGCTATAATACAGCTCGTACCAGCAAAATACCAGCATACCACAGCCCACCCCCCCAAAACATCGAGTGAACGTATACATCCGGTAATCTCGGTCACACCAAGACGCACACACCGAGAGTAGCAGGCGTTTGAATCCCAGAAACGACTACTCGACACCACACCCGAATTCGGAAACCCTCCGACCCGGCACATTCCATTCGTGTGCTGCTTGCAGTGCATCCATCCATCCATCTGTTTGCTGCGGCAGTCTCCACAAGCTACGCCACGCTTACTGCGTTCCACAGGCCACAAGAAGCAGTAGTGCATAGCGTCGGTATTCAACGGCGACCGACTACTTCACACGTCGATTGTCGTTTACACTCTGGTGTATCGAGCACGAGCATAACACTGTACTCGATATCACTCTCACTCTTACTCCACTCCACATCATCTTGAATCAATTACTCCACCCAACCACCACCCCACCACCCCCTCGCTTCCGACAAAGTCCTCACTCTCTCCGCCTACGCTCCACTCACTCCCTTGGCTCATTCGGACTCGCCGATACGCCGTGCACCGTGCACTCTAGAGTACACCACCAAAGTACATCAGAGTAGTACAGAGTACATCTTTGGGATCTCCTCCGAGTGGACGACCACGAATCTGCAACAACACAATATCTGGGTGAGTACTACTGGAGTTTCTTCGTGTGTGGCGTGTCGTGTCGTGTCGTGTCGTACTCTTGTGTCGGTGTCTGCATCCGAGTGGTGATGGTGATGTGTGCATGCACTCAGGCGCGTGCATACTGTCACACCTTGCAGTAATAATTATCATACATCATGCGTAGCACATGATGTCGCATGATGTCTTGCATGCACGCAGGAGCAGAACGATGGGGGGTAGGGGGGGCTGAGGCGGCGGAGGCGCCGTTGATTCAGTCTGTGATCTGTGATTCAGTTGGCAGCACGCCCCCGTCCTGCTCTTCTATCTTCTGGATCTGCCTGCATGCGGACCGTGCTGTGCTGGATCAAGCACAAGCAGGACAGTGCGCATCAGTCACTTGCAAGCACGAAGGCGATCTGAGCGGCAGGCTGGCTGGCAAAGTGGGCTGTGGGCTTGTGCAGTGGTTTTGCATTGGTTTTGCATGCATCAGACATGCAGCCATGCCTGCCAGGCATGCATGCATGAGACGTCGGGGGAGTGGAAAATGTCACGATGGGTGGACGTATTGGCCGAGCTCTGGCCGGCCATCGTATCCACTCTTCATCACGGCGACTGTGTGACTGTGTGGAACTGCATCTGCATCTGCATCTGCATCTGCATCTGAGCATCGACAACTGTGCATCGACGCATGACTTGTACATTGCACTCTTGTGCCCAGAAGCAGGCGCAGAGATCAGCACTGTAACTCTTTGTCGCTGCTTCCTGCCCATCTGTCGTCTTCTCCACATTTCTCCCCGGTTCGCTTCTCATAAATTCTCCACTCCACTACACCACTCCTCATTGTTCACTCTCTGTATCTTGCTCTCTCTATCACAGTCACCATCGCCCGCCCGCTTTTGTCTTCTTCTGCATCACCTTGCCTGGCCTCGTTGGAGCCAGCACGCTCGCCGCCACTGCACGCACACCCGCCCGCGCGCACACACACCACCCACCACTACTCCACATCCACATCCACTCCCACACCCACACGACCACCGCACGAGCAAAAATTACCAAGCACCAAGCAACACCAGCTAACACTATAACAGTCGTTGGACACTACCCACCAACCCACCAACACTCTAATTCAAAATGTCCTCCTCAGTCCCGTCCTCACGACCGAGCACGTCGCCAGCGTCGTCGCGCAAGGCTGCAAAGGCATCAGCGTCCGCGTCAGCGTCGCGCTCCTCACAACGGCCACCTGACCCGTTCTACGGTCACGAGGAGACTGCTGTGCTCTGCGCACGATTTGTGAGTACCCCTTAGCCCACTAGCCCACCCCACACTCGTGCTCCCTGCTAACAATCCAGATCTCCTCCCTCTTCCAGTGCCCAAATGTTCCGACTGCGACCCACCCCGGTGCACCGACACCGACATTGGCCCACTTTGTCGCCTACGCATTGCATCGCACACGGCTCCCCTCCGTCGTGACCTTTGCCTCCCTCCTCCTCCTGCAGCGCCTCAAGACGCGCTTCCCGGCTGCACGCGGGTCGTCCGGCCACCGCCTGTTCATCTCTGCGTTCATGATCGCATCAAAGGTCATCTGCGACGACACGTACTCGAACCAGTCGTGGTGCATCGTCGGCCAGAAGCTCTTCACCCTCAAGGAGATCAACCAGATGGAGCGCGAGATGTGCGGCTACCTCGAGTGGAACCTCAACGTCGCCGGCGACGAGGTTGCCGACTTCGAGGCGCGCGTCCGTGCCGAGCACGGTGGCAGCATGAGCAAGCTGCGGCTAGTCTCTGCTGAGCCCCGCGGCGTCTCCATGGCGCCATCATCATCAGCAGCAGCAGCAGCATACCCGGTGTCCTCCGCATCGTGTCCCGCCTCGGCATACCCCTCGCCCGAGGCAACACCAAATGGTACGACCTCGCGCCCGATCAGGCCAGTGCCCGCGCCATACAAGCGGGGCGCAGCAACTTCGTCGTCGTCGACTTCCTCCGCATTCCCCTCGCCCGCGTCGTCGCTCCGTGCCTACCAGCAGCAGCCAACTCAGCCGCAAGCGCAACAACAACATCACCACCACCTCTCGCCGCATCAGCTCCCAGCATTGGCGTCTGCGTCCTCGTCGCTAGCGAGCTCGCCAGCATCAGACGACTGCAAGACGCCGTCTCCAGTCACGCTTGTAGGCAAGCCGAAGCGCCCTGCACCGCATAGGTCGGTGAGCAAGGGCGAGTACGAGTTTGCAACAAGGCATGCGGCGTACGTGAGCCAGCCGTTGAGTGTGGGGGGGTGGTAGCGAGCGCGAGCAGCGAGCAAGCGCAGCTTGCGAGTGCGAGCGTAGTCACTAGTCTCCCTCTTCTCATGTCTGCGGGCACACACCATCCCGCCAGCCCATTCTGTCATGTCCGCCTCATCAGCATACATCATTCACCACTGTACAGTTGTATATCATCATGGTTATCTTGCATAGCTAGTCGCATAGCGATGAATCATAATGCCGCACGACGACGAGCACGCGAGCGCAGCGAGCGGGCGAGGAGTAAACAAACTGACACTCAACTGACAGCTGGCTACAGTAGGATTCTGCCCTCTTTCTCCAACTTGGAGTGCCTCGTTCTCTAACCCTGCGGTATGCGCAAGGCGTTCTCACAACTCAGCACATGCAGCACCCATGCATCAAGCACCCGCTACGAACCATCCTGCCACACATGCATACAGCACCACCTCCAGCCAGACAATTGCATACCCCTCAGAGTGGGTGACATGCCCACTCGTGTCTCACCGAGAATCACCCAGCACCCAGCAGCCTAGTGCAATGTCACTTTTTCTGCTCCTTCCATTTCGTGCACCAAACTCCCTTCCCCCCGCATATGTCCCATACTCCTACCTACTCGACTGTCCTGTCACTTCATGCATGCGCGCTGCTCACGCTCGCTGCGCTCGCCTCGCCGCCCGCCGCGCCGCGCCGCATCGCACGACATCGCATCAAAAGTCACATCCCCACTACAAAACCACCACAACACCGCGGGCGCCGGTTATTGACGGCCACACGGCCACGTCGCCACACCAAGTTGCATTCACAAGCACAAACTACGCCAGCTACGCCTGTCTACTGCTTATTCATCGCACACGCGCGCGTCCCTCCTGCATGGCTTATGGCTTCACACGCGCACGCGCACGCGCATACGTTGCCCGCGCTGTGCTTGAGCATGAGCATACGAAGGATACGGAGCATGAGTATACGGAACATGCATGCCAAGGACACGGGGACTTGGCTACATGTGCCCGGCATGCCCGGCTGATTCCAGTGCTCATAATGCTCCTTCTCAGGCTTGAGTTTGATTCCAGTCTGCTGTGCACAGCTCCGGCGCCCCTGGAGCGACGCGACGCAGGCAGGCAGGCAGGCTTGGCTGTGGGCCTGATTCCAGTTGCTGCTTATGCGCTCTATGCCGGCCGCACTGATCTCGTGTGCAAGGACTATTCTGCCAACTCCTCCCTCCTCACGCACTTCACGTCCTAAGCTGGTGCCACACTTCCAAGCCTCGTCATCCTCGCTACTCCTGAGCCCAGTCATTCTCGCTCGGGACACACCGGGTGCCCTAAGCAGTACTGCGTCGATGCTCCCTGCACTGTGGCATACCGATCTGCTTTGTTCATGTTGAACATGCCAGCAGTTGACTTGGCTCACATGCCGGGTATGCCGGCGGTCGTGGTCGGAGTATGGAACAGACAGCTGCTGAGAGTGGCCGGTCGACGAGTTCAGGCCGAGTTCAGGCTGAAGGATGTAGCCCGAGGGAGACCCGACTGGGACGTAGCTCGGGCACAGAGTAGCGCAGTAGCACTGATCTGATCGATCTGATCTGGTGGGGTATCACGTAGCCTGCGGCCGACATGTGGACCGCACACGGCCCGTTTGGATTGAGGCGTGTACAGTAGACCCTAGTAGCTTTGACTGTATCACTTGCTCAACCACACTCGGAGCGACATTGGAGCCACAATGAGCCTGCCGCGTCTACCATTGCAACCACATGTGCTGTACTCTGTCAACACCTCCAAGTGGAACGTACAGTAGCTCGCGCTCTACCTCCTGCCATGCATTGCAGATAATCGACGCAGCACTGACTCCGATCGAGATACAGAGGCAGCTCCGACTGGGTCGTAGCTCGCGTGAATACTCGAATACTGAGCTAGCTCACAGATCGACGACAAGTGGCACTCCATTCACTCGTAGTTCGCACATCGGAGCCAGTGGCACTCATTGTGTCAAGTACTGGGATCCGATCGCTCACACTACACCAACAACACCACCATGCGTACACTCCGGGCGCATGGACTGAGCGGTACTGCATTGAGCGTGCGCGCGGATTCCGATGCTGCGGAAGTGCTCCGACCTCCGACTACGGTGGTTCAACAGAGGCGGCAGTGGTTCTCTCTCCCCTCCAGCACCGAGCGCAAGGAGCGCAGAAGAGCGCACTATACGCGCAGAGCGGACTGAAACGCGGACCCGGTACGAGCTCACATCCCAACGTCACTGGGCTGTCGCCCTACTGTACATTACTGAATGCGTCAACAAGTCCCCAGTGACGTGCGAGTGAAATGGTTAGTGACGCCCAGCGCCGCCGCCTCCGCCACTCGGGTGGGCATCGGCGCCTCTGTCTGTGCTCCAAGTTTTTTGGTGTGCAGTTCTCTCGGACTCTGGGGTATCGCATGCATTTCTGTCTCCCGGCGCAGATGCATCTCCAGTGCTGATTCCGCTGCTGCTCCCTCGTGCTTCTCAGTGCAGTTTTCGGATGCAAACTCCAGTGCCGTACTTGCACCACTGCAGTGTTGTGAGTATCGATCTTTCTACAGTACGTGTGGCGGCGCCATTGCTCGGCACGTCTCCGGCAGAGTCCCCATGCTGCGGCTCCCACACCACACTTCTGTCACAGAGGTAGTCTCCACATCTCAAACTGCGCACGCCTCCACCACGCCAGGCCGCATGGACATGCGCGCCTCGCTGTCTGTCTGTGGCCGTCGGTCAGGGGAGCTGTGGAGGTGGAAAGCTAAGCTGTGGAGGTGAGACTGGGGTGGATGGTGTTCTGTGGCAGTGGAGGTGTATGGAGGTGGCCGTGGCCGGTGTGGGAGGCAGCCTTGGCAGCTGGGTGGCATTCCGGTGGGGCTGTAACATTGGGACGCAGACGACTTGGCGATCAGCATGCAGTGCGTGGTGGTCCCGGCGATGCTCGGATCATGCATGCAATGATGGTGATCCGGCCTCGGTGGGGTTGGTGATGGGTGATGGGCCGAAATGGATCACTCACACAGCAGTCATTGAGATGGTCTATGGAACCATTGGGACGCTTGGACTGCTGTGCCTGTTGTGAATAGCTAGGAGTGTTCCGACTGCTTGTATCGCCTCGAACTCTGCGAAGTCCCTGTATCATGCATCTGGAAGCTCAGCGCAGCACAAGCTGATGCATCACTGGGGAAGCTGCGCCACACCTGGCATTACTTGAGTCCTCCACTGAGCTGCTACTGTCACTGTCTAAAGTGCTTGGAAGCAAGCCTTCGCTGCCCAGCGCGCTGTCCGTACGACTGCTGCCACAATCCACATCGACAGCTGCCACGTACCAAGCACGAGCTCGACCCGCTCGACCACACTGCCCAACTCGCCATGTTCGCCAGCACAATTTCCACTTCACATCACCTTCCCACGTCCGAGCCGTTCTAACTCCAACACTGCAACAATCTCACGCCTCACTTCACAGCTAGCTACTCACCACCGTGAGTCACAACCCACTCACTCTGCTCAATGAGCATGGGCCGTCCGAGTTCCGTTTCGGACATGACCTCAAACTACTAAATTCTCACCGGCAAGGCCGATCCGCATCGGCGCTACTCCCACATCATCCGCCCACCTCCCCAAGCAATGGCCACAGCAGCCCTGCTGATCCCCACGCCATCAGCGATCTCAGCGATCCCCGCGTGCTCAGCCACGGCCAACCTAACTCTGCAACCGCACCCGTCTTGCTCATCAGCACCTGTCACTGCCAGCTGAGCCATCGCTCTGCCCGCCCATCAGCCACCACATCTCCCACCACCCTTGCCTCCGACGCCGACCCGACACCCACCTGTCCCATGCACCCCCCTCCCCACCAGCACCTCCCTCGGCATACATCGGAGCAACTCTACTCATCCCAAGCTGGTCCGAAATCTCATCGGCACAGATCACAGATAGACTCAGCGGTGCCATGCCAGATGCCGGTGCCACAGGGTGTGCCACTCTCGCCAGGGTGGTGTTGCAGGGTGGTGGTATTCATTCCTCCAGGGTGCACCGCTGGAATCGGACACTTGGAACTAACTTTGTGCATTGCTCTGTTGGCGTCTCGCGTCTCACTCGTCCGCGCACGTAGTCGCGCATGAGGGAAGACGTGGGGTGCATGGCTGCATGGCTGCATGGCAGGCATGGTGGGTAGGTCCCTTGGGATGGCGGCTTCGGCATGGTCGGCATGGCTGGCAGGACATGGGGTGAGTAAAGCGCAGCATAAGCGCTGTTCTACATGATAGCTAGTCGCGTGAAGATCGCATGAGAGCCATGCGTACTCGAATGCATCTGCTGCGTGAGCTGAGCATACTGAGCATTGCTGGCTGGCTAGCACAGATGGCTCAGGTGATTACGAGAAGACAATCTGCCTGGACACTGTAGAGGCCTTGCATTTTCATGCCAGCGTCTTGACATACAGTTCGAACATGCGACAAGTACCCCTGCATGCGGTGTATTGACTGCATTCACGCTCATGCTCGCGCTCAACAAGGTCTGTTAGCAATACAGCCCAGCACACGTTTGCTATGTTGCGCGCTGGACACCCGTAACGCAAAAGTATGCTGATAGCCGCGACTTCAAAATAGACCGCTAGCTCGTCGTCTACATCCGCGACTGTGGTTCTTCCGCAACTAGTCTCGGCAACCAGCGCTTGCATCTAGCGTCTATCAGTACACATCCGCACGCCGCTATACGCTTGCAAACGCTTGCAAACGCTTGCAAACGCTTGCACCTAGTGCACAAGAAGACGAGTAGCGCATGCTTGAACTCGCACGCGACGCCCGATGAGCAGTTTACCAGACGCGGTAGCTGGGTCGCGAGCTAGCGCTCCCAGAGATGTGAGCTAGCGTTCCAAGAATCGAGAGATAGACCCCAGGATTAAAGATAGCTCCCCCCTGACTGTCACCTGCCTGGCCTATTCCCACGAATGGTGCTTACGTCCGGCCGTGTGTTTTCCATCGCTCTTCACGACCTCAGAAGCAGGACAAAGTTCGTAACGATCAACGCGAGGGGCACAACAAACAGCCTCAGCGAGTGGTGGATGGAGCTCATACCGCTGTCGATGCTATCTCTGGACATACTGACATGCTAGCCTCGGATCGCTCGCCGAGGGAGCATCATGCGCTTCTTGTATCGCCACGGTCGTCTGCTGGTGCGTTGATTGCGGCATCTCACGGATACGGGTCCGTGGCGCTTGCCACCTTCAACCATTGTTGCTGCCTTTGACCTGCCAGCCTGCAGCTCTGCCTTGCTCTACAGCGAGTGTTGCCTGCTGCACTGCCTGCTGCTGCCGCACTACCCATTGCTGCGTCGGCTGACGTACCTGTTGCTACACTCGTCGCTGCGGCTGTCGCTCTGCCTATCGCTCGCCGGTTGCATTGCCTATCGCTCGCCTGTTGCTCTGCCAGTCGCACTGCCAGTTGCACAGCCGCACACTGCCTGTAGATCTACCAGCTGCCACATAGCTCTGCGTGTTGTCTGCCCGATACTCTGCATTGAGATATGCCTGGTGCTCTCCCAGCTCATTCGCCAGCTGTTGACCGCCTTGTACTGCCTCACAGCTTATAGCTGCCTGTGATCTACAGATCACGATGAGTGGGTGCAGTGGATGCAAGCGCTGCCACAGAAGTCGGCTTCTGCGTACCATCCGCTGCGCTACACGCATAGGCTACTAAATGCATTATCGCTGCCGCGGTCGCCAGCTAGGGGATCATCTGCACACGCTTGCACAGTTGTACTGTCGCAGGACACCTATATCTGCCGGTTTCGGTACTGGAAAGTAGCGTGATGCATTGGCATATTGATCCTGCCTCGAATGCTTCTTCTACTCTGACGTACTGCCCACCTACCTCGTAATCCTCGTAATCACCCCGTTTTGCTGCAACTGGTCACTGACTGCTGCCATCACCGTTGTCGCAATACCCCACTATGTGCGGCTGTCGCTCTACGTGAAACGTTGCCCACCATTGTGACTCACCGCGACAGATCAGATGCTAACCGCTCTACATGTTTCATGATTGCTGTCTTGATCCCCATGAGATCTGTGCTGCCCACTTCATGGAATATCTGCGTTGCCTACGACTGTCGTAGATTCTGGCACTTTAGCACACGCTACTACCCCGAACACAAAGCACTGCATCGCGCTGCACTCAATGCCAGTGCCACTATCAAGATCGGATCAATATCCAAGCCGCTGCCTTGCCAGATTAGAACCGATCGGGGTCATATCGGCGTTCACACACTGGTCCTCAGCCGTCGACAACCATGCCGCATCCGGCCAACACTAAGTGACTCCAAGATGCATCTCAAGCCTCTGCGCCGAGATCAATGCAGCGAGTTTCACGATCTCGTTGCTAGAATCCTGTCTGATTGACAGATCTGTAGCGAGGGTCGAGATGGTTTGTATGATCTCATGCTGCTCCGAATGATATCACAGGTCCAACCGAGATCGGTGTCTGAAACCTTGACAACCCTCGTCCATCTCATCTCAGTTCCGCGACACAAGACACTGGCACATGTAGCACAAACGTAGGCTGCTCGCCGCGGTGTTAGATCGCGGTGTCGCAGATACATGCTTAACAGGCTTTGTCATTGCAACTGTCGCAGGCTATGAAGTTAGAGACAGTACCGAGTTCGTTGTTCGGAAGCTGAATATGGAGGCACTGGAAGTGATGGAGGCACTGGAGGTGTTGGAGGCACTGGAGTTGGCTGGAGGCACCGCACTTAGAGCGAATGGGGCATACGGCCTAACCCACAGGCGATTCTATGCATGCAGTCAGCACTGATGTAAGAGTGACGACAAGGTGGGCTAAGTATGGAGACTTACCGTCCATTACCGTTTCTTCTCGGTGCACCGAGAAGCTGGTGGTGAAGCGAGTGGAGCAAGTGGAGCGAACAAAATGTGTGGGAAGAGTGTGCTACCGAGGCTGGCTGAGGCTCCGTCATACCCGGGGACCTGGATGCCATGCATCGATACACGCCGGGACTGGGCTGCACTCTTGCAACGGTTGCGTGCAAGCCTTGCTCAGCTTGTGGTATGCGTAGATCGATGAGCTTGGCAGCCACTCAGTACAACGCTCGCTTGGCGGTGCCGATGAGTCCACTACGTCCACCAGCGATGTCGTCGAGGCGGCTCCTAGCTGCATCGGGAGGTATCCGTCTTCGTATATGTTAGTGTCACCTTGTTCTGGATCGAGCCGAAAACATATCGAGACCTACTGAGGGCGTGTGTGCAGATAACGCGTCAGTGGCTGCAATGATCATCTAGTCAGTAGAGAGGCGTGGTCCTGCGAAGCTCAATGACCGAGTCGCGATTGCCGTCCCCACCAGCAGCGCAAGCAGACATCAAAGGCAGCAATGCATACTTCCGAGCTGGGGATGTGTCATCTCGCTGGCGGTCGCCTTCACATCGAAGAGAGTGGGCGAAATGCAGGACGGTGGCAGTGGCAGGGACAAAGGAGAGAAAGGGCATCAGTGGCAGTGAGGGTCAGCTCGAGTATCTATGACCGATGTCGAGAGTGGTTAGAATAGAAGCGGGAGACGCTTTCCAGAGGCATGCATACCACAACGAAGTGGACGGGGGTGTCCTGATCGAAGGCAGAGTGTTATGAAGGAGGGGTGCATACTCTGAACACTCGATGACTGCAGCGTGGCAGATGAACGCCATAGTGGAGTGGAGAAGGACCGCCTCGCGCTTCGAAAGAGCCGGAGTGGGCTTTTTCTCAAGCTCGCGAAAGACTTCGCTGACGCATCAGTGCTCCCGCTGATACCCACTCAGCTCATTTGCCTGTAGCATTACCCATCAACGGGGAAGGCTTGGTAGAACGGACGACAGAAGTGGCATGATCTGACTAACAGTCCGCGACATTTTGGCAGCAAGTGCCACCAGCAGTAGGGAGCAGCTACTTCTTTCCTGAGCCCAGCTAGTGCATTCAGCTCTTTAGCAACACATACCAGAGCGGGATGCCAACCGCTCATACGGGTAGTGTTTTGACGGCGTGATCTAAAGAGTAGAGCAAAGCATACCGCAATCGCTATGATGCGTGTGAATCGTTGCATGATCAAGAGTAGTGGAGTGGCTGAATGACTCGCCACACCGGTTCCACGATCGCTGCACAGCGCTGCCCGTACTGACTTGTGACGTACGACGTACCACTATAACGATGTCGAGCATCAGAGATGACCCGAGCGCTGCACACCCGCATAAGCTGCCACATCAGCCGTCATCCCCTGCCATAGTTTGAGAGGTCTCCGTGGCGAGCGCCTGAACAGCTGTTCTGACTTAGACAAGTTGGAATGGATGTCCAGAACTACGTGAACCCCTTCACCGCCACTCTGGCCTTTCTCGATCGCAGTCAGAGGTAGGCACTTGTAGGCGAGACAGACAGCATAGCGCGGATGAGCAAGACTGTGGCACCATGGCAACAGCCATGCGCCAGCCAACACCCTTGCTGGCTCTCCTCACAGCCTTACAGTATGCATTGGCGCATACCAAGTCAGATGCTGCGTCAAACTGAACCAGAGCATCAGTCATTGCATTGCATTCACGATTGAGCACTGATCACTGGTGCAAACATGCACAAGCGCTATGCCACAAAGCCACAGCTCACTTAATGCAGTGGCTGATCGACGCTATGTCATGAGCACATTCTCAATTCATGCGTTCACTCGTTTCCATTACTACCTCATTACCAACTCACACGTCGCCATTGCATTCATCCACACCTCTTGCAACCACCTCGTGCACTTCGTCATCACGGCGCCCGTACAGTCAACACCCACGCCTGCATTCCAAGTAAGCCATTCTCACTCATTCAATTGGCCGCGAATGTGGGACTGGGGTCGCGGCATGGAGTCGTGGTTGTGGTCGTGGTTGTGGTCGTGATTGTGGTCGTGGTGGTGGTCATTGACGTCGGGCAATGTTTCGCGGCAGAGGAACGCGCGATCTGGCCATTGAGTCTGCACGCGGCACGACACCCAACATTCCACGGCATGCATACTGCATTCCGCAGTTGCAATCGGGCACAGGAACCGAATGTCGCGCGACAGGTCATCCGAAGGACGGCTAAAGTACGATAGCGCGAAATGGTGCGGTGCGGGGCGATGCTTGGTGCTGGTGCCTTCGAGCTACTGTAGCTCGGCGACTGGCAATTCCCATATGGAGTTAGGCATTGCCACGGAGGTGGGGTGCTAAGTCTCGGGTGAAGCAGGACGACGACATCAGGTTGTGTGACACACGGAGAGTTGCCTAGCGCAGCGAGGTGGTTTCTTTGTTCAAGCACGTCGGAAGAGGAACGGAGGTGCGCGGCCCAGTGATGCAGTGGAGGCAGGGTCGTAGGTGGTCAACAACTGTGGGTCAGGACATACTACCAAACACAAGAGGTCGTTGATGAAGGGGTTAGTCGCTGAATACCATTCTGTGGTGAGGACGATGCCAAGCGTGCGAGCATGCCGCTTGCCGAACATGCCCGGCTAGCTACTGTCCTTGCTAGTTGACGACGCGCAACTCGGCGTACTCCATCAAGTGATGTTACAGCTGCTGTACAACTACTCATTCAGCCACTCCTGCAGCGGTACACCCGACGAACGACACGTCTATGGAATGCGACAAAGCGCTGCGCGCACTCGCTCAAGCCACCGCTGCAGCGTCCACCAGGCGCCAAGCTCCAAGATCTCTTCCCACGCAAACAATAACATGACGCGCATCGACGAACTTCTCGGAACCCCCACCCTCCCGCATCCCGTTCGGGTCTGAGCAGGAACAGCCGATGTTGAATCCCGATCGACATAGCGACCTCGCGATGATAATTACCTGCCGATACCGCATGAACCTCGGAAAAGCTGCAGCATGCTTGCTTGCTTGCTTGCTTGTCTGCTTGGCATTGATCAATGCGCCGAGGATGGCATGGAGGTGGGGTGAGGCAGCATGCATGGGGTGGATGGTGAGCTAGGAGGGGCTGGGGACAAAGTTGGGGTTTGGGGAGATGAGGAAAACGACCGATGTTCCGGACTTCTGTTGCTGGGCCAACATGACTGTCTTGCCTAATGTGGCTGCACAGGAGGGGCTTGGGCAGCGATGACGATGGCTAGCATGAGGTTGCCTGCCGGCGCCTGCTAATGTGGTGCCACATGATGGTACAGTTCTACTTGTATATGTGGCAATCGCTGGCGTGTGGCAGAGGGGTATAAACCAGGCAAGGCAGCTTGGTGGCCGCGACACGACTCACAGGAAGCTGGGTGAAGGCAGCAGGATAATGCACTGTAGATACGCACTGTCGATCACTAGGACGCAGGTGACTCGACTGGGATACGATACAGAGCGACAGTCTGAAACCCCTTTTGAAGCTGCAGAAGCCTTTAGACCTGGCAAGTCGGGTCGTCATGTCCGACTTTGTTCCAAAGCACTAATTCTTGAGGGTTGATATCTGTTGTGGCATCACCTCGAGCATGGAGAGACATGAGAGAAGTTGGAAGGCCTCAAGAGGGCCCTCGTTGTCGGTCGACTTCTTGATAATATTTTGATAAGTAATGGAAGGGTCTCACATTCGAACCATAGACTCCCTGGTAGCTGGTAGATAGTTCGCTCAATGATGTGTATGGTTCTGTTGCCAGATTGGACAGCACCGTCGTTGTGCGCCCGCACATAGCAAGCACTTACTCCTACAACTGGTCAGTGTGCCGGAGTGCCACAGCTGCCTTCACCACACACTCGAACCACTGGACACCGTCTGAACGAAAACACGTTTCACCTTGTCTCACATCATTCCGTCTGTAGGACCTCGACAACGGTCGCAGTGACATCAAGTCACTCTCAACTGCTTCAACGACCCTTCGACTCTCGCCGCTCAATCGCTGTTGTACTCAGGATAGCCTCGACGCGTAGCCTACGCGTACTGTAGTCCAGGGGGCAGTCCGTGCCAGTCGAAGCGGGGATCAGCATCCGTCGTCTGAACACCATGAGATTAGAGGCGACGACAACGAGGTCAGAAACAACGCTGGCAAGGTCAGAGGAGTTGCTAGTGAGCGTAGGAGCATTACCCGGCTCGTCTCTGCCCGCTGAGCTACTGGCTACGGACCCCTACAATGCGCTGTCTCGCCATATCTTACCGCCCATCTATCCGACCGTCAGCCTTCAAAAGACGGGTGAAAGTAAAACGCTTGATAGGACAACTTACAGCGCACCTCACAGCACAACTCACAAGCCCTTTGAGAACCACGGAGAGTTTCGGTAAGTGCAGCTGGCAGATCTCACCTGACGGTGAGCTTCGTTGTCGACGAAAAGCCGCCCGGTGACATCGTTGCTAGAGTGCTGCGCCCGGCCCAGCTTCCTCTCTTTCCTGAAGGCTCTCGGTTCGACAGCTTTGTATCACGGTGGAACGAGGCCTTGCGGGTCATGGACGACGACGTGTGGGAAACGCAAAGCTACGCCACTCTAGTCCCAAGCTACGCCCAACGTCACAGAGGTTATCTGGGCGACAACGGTGCCAACACTGCTTTGACATGCTTGGTGGAGCCTTCAGACGAGGCCAGGCTCACTTTCGTAATGGCGATGCTGCTCAGACCGTTCATTGGACTAGCAAAGGAGACTCTGAGGTACGATCACAGGTCCCACCTGAACAGGTATAAACTCCTCCCAGTAACAGGCGCGGAGCCTGGCGCACCACAGCTTGCGCTGGTGCGGCCGGCAGGCATAGATGATGAAGAGTGGGACAAGATGCTAAAGTTTGTCATCAAGCTGAAGCTCATACCTGATGCCGTGAGTAGGCTCAGGTCTTCATAGTGGCGAGCAGTCGACTGATCAGAAGGATCTGGCCGCTCTCATCATGGCGATCAAAGGGGCGAGTGTCCGGCCACAATCTCATACTGCCGACTCATTCCATTCTCAGGACGACGGATTGTTATCGGATACAGATGGTGCAGGACTGAGGATATGGCAAGATACCGAGGGCAAGGTCACGGCTAGCGTCCCGGAACTGCCGTCTGTCTTCTTGCACATCCTGCCCGAGGTACGTGCCTACTGCGAGCACTGCAGCATGCTGAGCCTGAGGAGATTGTGGAGGAGTTCTCTGCCAAACGTGCACACCTGATCATGCTTGGGAACTATGACAGCTTCATTCTAATCAAACGCGTAGACGCGAAGACTGCAAGTGTCAGTGACGTCTTCTACCGCGATCCCAATCTCCATCTCGAGGTCGACAAACATGTTCCTGGCAGCGACATGAATGCGGTGTTGTTGGAGGTCATCTTATCAGCTATTCTGTCCACTAAGCCTACCCAAGACAAGAGTACTGGCAGTCCTGGCGCTTCTGAGACCGAGGCTACCGACGCCATTGAAGCGAGGGGAGATAATATCGAAGGTCCAATACTGCCAGGCTCTGCGATCCTGGAGGCCACTAAGAATTGCGGCACTCCAGACGACTTCACTTACGACACCTTGTTTGAGTACGACAGAAAACGATTCATCCTGAAGCGTCCGGACTCTATCGATGATGTCTTCAGCGCCCTTCAACGTACGAGTCAGCAAGCCTCATTAGCCGGACGAGCGCTTCAGTCCCATATCTGTTTCAAAGCCACCGAAACGGCCACTCCATCATCGTCTTCAACTTCGGAAACGCAACGCTCGTTATCACCGTCTTCTTTTTCCCCTTGTCTCACTTCTGACTACTTCACCGGGAAGCCCATGATACTCGAGGTCGATGAACCGATTGGCAGGGGTCGACTCTACGACGCCTATACCGGTGCGATCGAGGTTGACGACGAGCGCTTCGAAGTGGTGTTCAAGTACATCGACTTTAGCTACTTCGACCGAGCTGCCGATTATGGCCTATCGAAGGTGCGGCGCATGAAGCGCGAGATCAAGATCCTCCAACACGCAGCTCAGGCTGCACCAAACATCGCCCCCACCTTCTACGGGTTGTGGACCCACAAACCCTACTCGCGTCCCCATCTCTTCGCTCTGGAGGACTGCGGTGGTTGCTGCGACCTTTCAGACCCGACGGCCGCAGCCGAAGTGCGCCAAGCATACCGTGCCCTACACCATGCGGGTTTGGTCCACGGCGACGTCGAAGAACGCCACATTCTGCGCGATGACAGTGGGCGCATCCGCATCATTGACTGGGAGGGTGGGCGTTTCGGCAGCCCACAGGAGTGTGCCGAGGAGATGAAGGCTGTGGAGCGCTTGGTACGTTGACGAGTTGAGGATCATATGCTGATTATACGCAGCTGGAGCGCGCGATGTCTCGCCAAGATGATTAATTGTGGATGGCATCACTCGATACTGAAGTTCTGAAGTTTCTTGGTTTACTTGTGCGATTTTCAACACTTCCCGTCCTTCCCTGATCCCACAATCTCCCCCGTCAAGTCCAACGACCGACTTTCAGTGCCAAGTTCATAGCTCCCCGCATAGTTGTACCTAGTCTTCCGCAAAGTCGTACATGTTTGTATATAAATTCATTGATCGCAATGAAGATCGACTCCTCAAGGGTCTGGTTACTGACCGCACGTCTGTCCAAAGGTCGTCTAAAGGTACTGATGAGCGACCCCGCCCAGTAGTACTGGTACGCTTGCAGTCTTGCTGTATCATCACGCATGACTGCACAGCATATCGTAGGTGGCAATGAGAAGACTTTATGGCCTGCCATGATTCCGCCACAGCGAGTCGCACAGTCAGATTGTGTCTCGGAGGCGCGTTTGATAGACCTCGCATCAATAACAATCAGTAAGCATCGCTTCTTATCCTCACACGCCCCATAGTCATCGACACACATCTCATCAGCACAGACGCGAGCATCATCATCTTCATCACCTTTGAGGCTTCTCACTCTCGCAACCCGTTCTCCATGAGTCGAGCCGCTTACCCAAAAAGCTCCCTCCCCGCTGAGCTCCTAGCGACCGACAACCACAACGCTCTAACTCGTCATATCTTTCCACCCTTTCAAGGAAGTATAGTGGACACCGCAAAAGCTAGACAAGCAGAACAGCCAAGGCGACGACGGCATGATGACGAATGGTCCGCGTCGAGTGAGGATTGTCGAGGTCTACCGAAGGCCGTCCGCAAGCTCTTTAATCTTTATGGACCATTCCAGTCAGTGAATGTGCTGCTCGCAGCAGGGTACCTCGCTGAATCTCAGCTTTGAGTTTGACGAGATACCGCCAGGGGACATTGTAACTCGAGTGCTGAGGCCGGCTCAGCTGCCGCTTATGCCTGCAGGTCCCGAACTTACCACGCTTCTTGATGAATGGAACCTCTCCTTGCGGTGCTGCGAAGAGGACGTGTGGGATCCTATCGACACCCCTGTCGAATCTGTTCCCAGCTACGCTCAACGAGCCATGAACAACCTTCAGAGCCCGCCCGATGGCCCCCAGCTCACACGCCTGTTCCTCTGCATACAGCCTGAGAATGAGTGCGACCTCATCAGTCTCTTCGACACCTTTCTTTCACAAATCTTGCGCCGCGTGTACGGGCTTCTGGACACGAGGAGCAGCTCGTTCCTGCGGCGTCACCGATTACTTCGATACAATATCGCAGATCGGCGTACCCGTACCGCAACTATGACAATAAGGAAACCAGTGGACATGGTGCTCGAGGACTGGGAAATGATGCTCAACTTTGTCATACATGTAAAGCTACTTTCACACAAGGTGACGTGTACTGTACAGTACAGTAGTTGCCAGCCGTAGACTGACTGCATCTCAGGACCTGACCGGCCTCATCTCAGCTTCTAAACAATCCGGCAGCCAAGAATCGCACGGCCGTGGCTTTACCCTTTTGCATAAGAAGGAGGGTGGTGTCCAAACGGACGCACCGGACCTGCCGCCAATATTCTTGCAGGTCCTGCCGGAAGTGAGTGTAGTCTGATCTATGGCTTTGCTAAATACCGCCGAGGTTGTTGAGCTCTTCTCCACGCACCATGCCCATCTCCTCTTGTTGGGTAGCTACGACCACTTTGTTCTCATGAAGCTCAAGACTGCCAACCGCATAAGCATAAGCAGTATGATATACCGAGATCCCAATCTGCATCCCGACGTTGCCTCTCACCCTCCCAGTAGTGAGCTCAATCCCGTGCTCCTTGAGATGGTGCTTGCAGGGATGCTGTCGGTGAAGCGTGCGGAGACGAAAGACCTTTGGTTCGAATTGGACAAGGTTCGCAATGAAGTTCGCGAGGGCGCCCGCAAGGCAAGAAGGGCCTTGAAGAGGGACCATGATCAGACCATCAAGGCGGGTGAAGGCCACGAAGCGTCGCCAACGGTTCCCGCATTGCACAACGAGACGCTCGCTAAGATTGCACGTGCATACCTACACTTCACGGACGAGCATTACCTGCCTAGAGAGTTCCAGTATGACTGTCCTGGGAACTATGAGGAAGAGGAGTTTAGCCTCAAGTGCGCACCATCAGTCAGCGTGCTCAACGAGGCCATTGCCGAGCTCCTTGAACAGGAGTCCGGGCAGCAGCAGTCTGACTCTGAGACTCGACCTCGATCGATCGGCCACATACCCCATGCAGATTCTGGATCCACCCCACCTGCAAACGAGTCTCCAGAAGGGAAATCCCAGCATGTCAGGGCCGAGTTCACCATCCTGGAAATGGGAGAACCCATAGGAGCCGGCCGTCTGTACGACGCTTACCTCGGAACCCTCAAAGTCGACGGGCAACGCCTCAACGTCGTGTTCAAATACATCAACTTCACCGCATACAATGAACGGTACGACTGCGGCGGCCGGCAGGTGGTCAAGATGTACGACGAAGTGGAGCTGCTCCAATATGCCGCTCATGCCGCTTCTGATATTGCTCCTAGGTTCTTCGGCCTCTGGTCACATGTCTCTTCTGCGCCGCATCTCCTCGCAGTCGAGAACTGTGGTAGTCCATGCGACATGGCTGACAAAGCTACGGCGGACAAAGTACGCGAGACCTACCGCCGCCTGCATCAAGCTGGTCTGATTCACGGGGACGTGGCTGAGCGACATGTCCTCTTAGATAGTAGCGGCCGAATTCGCATCATTGACTGGGAAGCAGGCTACCTCGGCAGTCCGGAGGATGCTGCCGAGGAGATGGCGAAAGTGGAGAGGATAGTACGTGGTTTTGCCAGAATTTGATGCTGATCGATACCAGATTGAGGGAGCTGTGTTCCGACGTGAAGAACGTTTGTACATGCAGGCCAACCGGGCCAGCTACGCTCCTATGACCCAGTCTCAAAAGTAATAGTCATCACCTGTTGGCACCGAGCCTCATTGTCTTGCCTGCTCCTCCCCGACTGGCTCGGTCACGCGTTCTCGTACTGTACATACAGTAGTAGTTATGCTTTGTAGTCACAGTCGAAGAGGCCCTGTGAGAGATGTGAGATGTGAAAGGCGTGAAAAGATGACCGTTGTTGCTCTTGCTGCTGCATGCAGGCGCCGCGTACGCTGTAGAGGAACCCTGCCACACCCGCTCCCCCAGTCGGACCTCTGTCAGATGTTTTTGTGTGTCTCTTGTGTGAGACAGAGAAGCGTTACATCAGTCTTAGATATCTCGTGACAGATGTTGGTATCCAACAGCACCAACCATCTGAAGATGCTTCAATGCTGTGATCAGAAGTGAGCTTTGCCCTGTAGCCGCTTGCACTACCACTCACCCCTTCTGGGAGTTTCAAGTTGATGTGCCACAACGTCTTCGAAACTGCCATTCCCACTTGTGCCAGGCCTCTCAGGTGAGTGAGTTATCCTGCACTGTCTACTGATAATAATGCTAAAGTCAGCCATTGCAAGCCGCTAGTAATTAACGCGCGCGCCTCATCTCTGCTGCGAGCAAATGACCAGTATGACTTACAAGCCAAGCCGAACGGCAAACAAGTCCACCACCCTACCGCGCGAGCTACTCGCTACCGACAACCTCAATGCGTTCACTCGCCATGTCTTCCCACCGTACTACCCAGGTCTGGTCGACTACGTGTACACACTCAAACAGCAGGGAGGATGGATCCGCAAGCCAGAGAAAAGGAGTAAGCTTCAGCTGAAACTCGGGAGTGTAACACCGACCAAAGCGACTCATGAAGGGCACTACTTCTTGTCCGTGCAGCTGACAGCGGTCCATGCTGATCTCCAGCTTCGAGCATGACAGTATCCTGGCGGACCGGCTCATATCTGAGGTGCTTCGACCGGTTCAGCTGCCTCTCATGCCCTCAGACGAGAAACTGAAGCAGTTCCTCCACAGATGGAATTTTCATCTGGAAGCGTTCGAGGAACAACTGTGGGACACGGGTGAAGAACGTGTCAAGTTTGTTCCTAGCTACACTCAGCGGGCCAGAGGTAACCTTGGAGACCCAGTAGAAGGCATTCACGTCACTCCCCTCTGCCGCACATCCTTGCCGAGAAGTGCATATCATGCCACCTCCCGTCTCTGTCGATGGGCCAGCCGCCTTATCACCTGCGCAACTAAAGTCTTGGAGAAAGGTTCAGCCGATCGTTTGTGGCACGTTGACCTGGAGCTGTCGCAAAGTTGTGGCACCGGAGATTGGATCATCGAGATGTTGCAGCCGATCAACGTGTCCGATGAGGAGGGGAGGAGGATGCTCAACTTCCTCATAAAGATACAGCTGCTGTCAGAGTCTGTGAGTTGGCGTTTCAGGAGCGGCAGCACGCTGATTGCATTACAGGACCTCACTGCCCTTATTACAGCAGCAAAGGCAACAAGGCAACCTTCTGAAGCGCAGGATGGTAATCTGGTTCCCATGCCCACCGAAGGGTTCAAACTCTGGTGCGATGCAAGGGGTGATATGCAAAGCAATGCGCAAGGGCTGCCTTCTGTCTTCCTGCAGCTACTGCCGAAGGTGAGCTCCCCTCTGCACTCGCTATGCTCACACCCGCCAAGGTCATAGAGGAGTTTAACGCCAACCACGCCCATCTGCTCTTTCTCGGTAACTATGACCAATGCGTCCTCATACACCTCAAGGCTCCAAATAGGGCCGTGATGAGCGATATCATCTACCGGGATCCCAATCTACACCCCGACGCTGCCTTGCATGAGCCAGGCAGCAAGCTGAATCCTGTCTTCCTCGAGGTCATGCTGGCAGCGTGTCTAGCAGCTAAACCTGCGGAAACGACCGACCTGTGGGACAACATGGTCAGGTTCGTGAAGGCAGACGCCGACAACGATAGTGAGGAGGACGAGGAGGACAACAACAACAACACTCAGGCCGCCCAAGATAGTACTGCCACCGCTTCGATACCGCAAACTACCCCATCTCCAAGCCCACCAGTCGAACCGTCGTCAGCACTCCTGCGCATCGCAGCAACCCATCACACGCCGCGCGAGTTTGGCTATGACACCCCTGCGAACTACCATGGCAAGGAAGCCACGTTAGAGCGTCCAGCTACGACAGTCTACATGCTCAAGGCGATCTCGTCGTGTCTCCTGCAGCGGTCCATGGCTGATCTGTGCCAGCGACCTGAGCAGACACCAGACCCCTCGACCCGGGCTGGGCAAGCTCTGTCTCCCTCAACACCCCCTCTACCCTCGCTGTTATGCACGAGCACCCCATCGCCTCCGTCCTCTGTCCATCACCTTCTGTTGACTCCCGAGCGCCTGAGCGGCGCATCCGTAACTCTCGAGATCGGGGCACCGCGTGGCTCCGGGAGTCTGTACGACGCATACGCCGGCGCGCTCGACATTGACGGCGAGCGCTTCCCCGCAGTCATCAAGTACGTCAACATCGCTGCGTGGCAGCGTGAAGAGGACTGCGGTGGTGCTCAGTGGAGCGACCTGATCGACGAAATCGACATGCTCCAGTGCGCTGCGAAAGCTGTTCCTGGGGTCGCTCCGGCCTTCTTTGGGTACTGGACCCATGGTCAGTATCCTCCAAAGCTCTTCCTCGCCATCGAGGACTGTGGATCTCACTGCGACCTCGCAGACCCAGCCACTGCCGACGCGGTAAGGCATGCGTACACCACGCTGCACAAGGCAGGGCTGGTGCATGGGCGAGTGGAGCCGCGGCATGTTCTCCGAGACGAGTGTGGGCGGGTCCGTGTCATTGACTGGGTGAGGGGGCGGGAGGGGGCCAGTCGTGAGGTCTGCGAGAAAGAGATGGCGGAGGTTGAGCTTATGGTGAGCTGCCATCGGGATCGTCAATGACTCTGCTGATTGTGAATTAGATCAAGTGCGCAAGGGACAATGCCGCGAAGAGGTCCACTGCATGATTCGCTAGCTGTACTGTTGAAACGACGTTCGGTTTGCAGTCACGATGTCTGCTTGTGTCGCGAGATTGACTGCACGCGCGAGGCCGGCCGTCGTCGGACTTCTTCTCATCGTCCGAGGTCAGGGTCGGTATTCCGACTGCCGTCTATTAGAGAGGCAAGGAGCGCCTCGAGGATAGAGTGGGCTTCAGTGCGAAACGTACGTGAGCATGACAAAGTGGAGCTCGGAGTCGCTTGAAATGATAGGCATGAATGGAGGTAAGGCGTATGTCGATGCGGCCAAGCACCAAGTCCTGCCCCCCACTCAGATCGTCTGGCTGCCGGCGTGCTAAGGATCGAAGTGAGACTTCCAGAAGTACAGTACCTCTACAGTACGCCTTCGCACTGACGCATGTCATATGAACAGTTAGTACTGTACATACGGAGTAAGACGAGTCCATCTCGCGTTCGGAAACGTGACAGCACCATCAGCGTTTGTTAATGTGTCCGCCTTGTTGGCTTTCTAAGCACGTTCAGCACTAGCACTACTGTAGCTACACTCACCGCTGTATCACCATGTTCAAAAGCGCCACCGCGGACCTGCTACCCGACGTCGCACGCTTCTGGAAGGAGCTCGACTCACGCAAGTCAACATGCGCCTTCCTGTCGCGTCTGGGTCACAGGCCTGAGTCGTACCGTACAACTATCCGTCCTGCACGGGAAGCAGAGGAAGGACGCCGACTTGAATAGGTATACCAACGTGCTGCCGTATGATCGCTCCATTGATTGTCCTCGTCGGTCCCAAGGATCAGTGGGCCTGGCGATGGCGAATAATCAAAGCAGTGGCGCGCGGTGGCACGGCGATCCTGGTCGTCCATCCTATCCGATGACTCCATGTAGATGCGGCTTCCATTCTCACCTCCTCGTGCTCGTCCCGGAGTATGATCGTATGAGGCCATCACGCTTCCATGCAGTCCGGCATCTGTCCTAGCCTATGCAGGAAGACCAGCATCGCGCAGCAGACCTGTAAAGGCACGAAGCGTACGACGCCAAACGCGTCCCAAACTTAGCTCGCATGACCTCGCTACGCTACAATACACCAAGAATAGCAACGACAAATCTCCGGAGCTCACAGGAGGAGCTCCAAACCCGAGCCGCTGAGAATGCAGAGCGCAGTATGCTCACTGCACAGCAACGAGAGCAGAAGATGCAGTGGGTTGCTCACATTGTGGGGTCAGGCCATCCCGGTTCGTGAGACACCCGATGGAGCTTGGCAGGGTGGTCAGACAGGGTGACTACCCAGTGAGACCGCGCCGACGAGTGAAACGAGGCGGCGAGGAGACACGAGAAGAGTAGGCATAAGCATAGCATGGCATGTGAAGCACAAGGGCACAAGGACTGCCGCCGTCTGCGAAGCAGAGCGCCTTCGCCTTTCCGGAGTATCACAGAATCAACTCACACAGCCGGCGGTGCAGCGGCACTCAGCGGCGTCGCGGCCAGCAACTTGATATCCACTCAAAGTAACAGGATGCAGTGATCCGGTTTGGTTACTGACATCAGGAGCCAAGAGCTGCTGCAGTACAGAGAGGGCAAGACAAGGCGAGCGAGCTGGCTGTGTGGAGCCAAGCCCGTAGCCAGATATCCTGAGCTGCAAGTCAGGCATCGATGCACGCGTCCCAGATGAACTGAGTACTTGAGTGCAAGACAAGCAGGATCGCACGCACGCCGGTACAAGTCCGCCAACCCTCACAGTCGTCGACGGCAGGAGCAATCTCACAACAAGCATCCCCACGCCGCAGTAACCGCCAAGACGCTAGCTACCCCCAACCCTCTGCACCAACCGCTTCACCTTTCCACTGTCACTCCTCTCCACGATTACCACCACCACCATCGTCACCACCACCACCATCCTCCTGCAACACACATCCCACTCACCAGCATTCCGCTGCATTACACACTCCCCTCCCACATGCCCAAACCATCGCTCAGAACCGAACAGCGACCGATATCTCTTGATCTGCCGCCTCCATCTGCCGCTTCTGCCGTGCCATTGCCGCAACGCAACGCAATCTCGGGCACATCACGTGGCTCGGCTGCGGCTGCTGCTGCATCGCTCGGGCGCGGCGCGTCGGCGAATAATAAACACAGGGAAGGAGAGCAAAGTGCGGCGCAGGGTCGGTCTCGGTCAACCTCTGCTCTGGTGTTTCTTGGCTCTGAGCTCTGACCTTTGGGCCGTCACAGCACGCGAGCGGGGACCGCAGTGCGGGCGGTTCGTCCGGTGAGCATGGAGTAATTAGTGGTTAGTGTGTGCGTGATGAGTTTTGGTGATGCGTTATCCGGCGGGAGCGGTGGACGGGGTGGTCAAGTGTCGGGTCGGGGGGGGAGGGGCAGGGGGGTGAGAGCGGAGAGTAAGGTTGTGGGCAGGGGAGGGGGGGCGATGACGGCGGCCGCGGGGTAGAGAAGAGGACCCATGCGATGATGTCCTGCGAGTCCTGGGGAGTGGGTTTGTAGTCCTGGTGTAAAGTTTTCATGGATGTAGTAGTGCTGGATGTAAAACGCGGTGCACAGCATGTGATGAGTGATGGTGTCAGCGGGTCTTGTGCAGCTCGCTCGGCCTCTGTTGTAAGCTGGCTGGTCTTGTGAGCGAGTCCGGGCAGAGCAGATGCGCAGAAGACAGAAGACAGCGCACAGCTGCAGAACCTCACGCAGACGCTGCAGCACTCGTAGCTCGTAGCTCGTAGCCCACAACAAGCTCAAGCCACTTACTGCTAGCCACAGCGCTTTGCAGCGCACGCGGTGCATCGCATGGGAGAGGGCTTGCGGCCAGCTGCTTGCTTGCTTGGCGTCCGTCATGCGCCGCGCTGCGGGGCGAGCGAGCACAGAGCGTGCAGAGCATGCAGAGCTCGCAGTCATGTGTCAGGTGTCAGATGTATCAGTAATCACCTTGGCATTGTTCGCTGTCGAAGGCAAAGAGTAGCGTGCCGATCCGGCCTCCACTCTGTTCCACCACTCGTGTGACTGCGACGAGATCGAGTTGTTGTCGTCTTGTCTACTGCATACCGCTGTTGCTGCTGCTGCATGGTGCTGTGCATCGTGCATACTACGACTACGACAAGAGCTATAACGATACGAACCCGAGGAGACAAGCATCAGACCAGAGCACAGGGCTAGCAGGGCAGCACTACTGCACTATAACGCGACGAGGCACAGCCAAGAGCCCAAGAGCCGCCGCAGTCATCAAGCATCAGCGACAGGTATTCGAAGTGTATCTTGCTGTTATTCTGCTGCTTGGGCCCACTTCTACATCACTGCCATCACTGGAGACGGCTTCTCATCACTTTGAACGACTCGCATCTGTGTGCTCGACGTCAACACTCCATCAACATACACCCCCCGCACCGCATTGCATCGGACAACTCCTATCCCACTCCCCGTCCACCCCTCCCCTCTCCCTCTCCCTCTAATCGCCCCCACCCATGCCCATGCCCCCCTCCAACGCCTCTCACTCCCCCGAACGCGAGAAGATAAGCTACAAGCGGCTGCGGCAGGAGAGCCGCGACGACCTGGACACGAACATGGGCGGAGCACGACCAGGAGGACTGGGACCAGGACGAGCACCAGCAGGAAAGCCCTACCCCCGACGGTCGTCAGACAGCGGCGGGAGCAGGAGCGACAGCAGGAGCGGGAGTGGGAGTGACCTCGACGCGGACCTCGAGGGCGGACCCCTCAACGGCCACTGGCAGGAGTACGACAGCGACGACCAGTACTTGCCGAGTGCTGCTGGCGGCTGTGGGAGCTCACTAGGGAGGATGAAGCATTACGCGCGCCGGCTGCGGCGACGGCGCCCACTACTCGTGACAGCCTTTGGCGCCGTCTTCGTCTTCTCCGTCTTCCTGCTGACCGCGTTCAACACCTACACCCAGTACAACAAGTATGCCCACCCAGAGGTTTCGGTTTCATTAGGAAATGACGGCGCAGACGCAGCAGCCGAAGAAGAGGAGATTTATGGCCCACCACCCAGCGAGTACGGCGAGGGTATCGCCATTCCCGATGACCCAACGCACGTCCTCGTGCCCGTACGCCCTCTGCACGCCCCAGCGACTCTCCTAACACCGCCCGCGCGGCCCCCGCTCGACGTCTTGACCGACATCTACGTCAACGGTGTGCCGACCCGCACCGACCCGGCAACCTACGCCCAGCCGCAGGTCGACCTTGTCTACCTCTACGTGAATGCCTCATCGCCCTACTTTGCAGCCGCCAAGGAGGCCAAGTCCAGAGAGGAAGGCGTTCCCTACGAGGAGGGCCAGGCGCGCCACTACCGCGACAACGGGGAGCTGCGGGGTGCGATGCGCTCTGGTGCCCTGTCCCTCCGCGACAAGGTGCGCCGGATCCACCTGCTGACCGGTGCGTTTGATTTCGACCACGAAGCCCACGCCGACCTCCTCCCGACGCAGGAGCAGCTCGCATCCGCCGACCTTGCACCCGCCGACACATACCGCATGGGCCAGGTGCCCTTCTGGCTCGACTGGGACGACCGCGACCTGGTCCACTACCATGTCCACCACGACATCTACCGCCTGCCGCGGGACACTGACGGCTCGCTCGACGCCTCCATCGCCCACCTCGACGAGGACGCGTGGCGCACGCTCGCGCTGCCGACCTTCAACTCGTTCCAGATCGAGTCCCGCATCGGCTGGATGGACGGCCTGAGCGACAACTTTATCTTCAGCAACGACGACATGTTCCTCCGCCACGAGCACGCCCTCAGCGACCACCACCACCCCGTGCTCGGCAATGTGCAGCGCATCGAGCCGGGCTTCATGGTGTCGCCCGAGCTGGATCCGAAGCTGAAGAGCACCGGCGGCGAGTGGGGCGGGCTCGGGAACGCCGCGAGTCTGATCGCAGCGCGTTTTCCCTCAAGGAAGAGGGAGTACGTCCACCACATGCCCAAGGCGCTCTCTAAGCACATCGCGCACGAGGCGAGCATCATGTTTGCAGAGGAGCTGTCGACGGCGGCGACGAGGGCGTTCAGGCAGAGCTCGAGAGGGCGAGCGGATGTCGAGTATGCGTGGCTCATGACGCACCTGCGGATCGAGCGGTGGCGCGAGGCGTTGCTGTGGAGCTTTGTGGTGGCCAAGGTGGGCGGGCCGGAGGGAGTGTGGGGCGAGAGTGCGCGCGAGGAGCTGCGCGAGGTGTTTGCAATCCCCGAGGGCGAGGAGCCGCAGAGCCACAGGATCCCCGTCGTGCGCAGGCCGCGGACGACGCTCGAGGATATGGAGAATGTGTCGGCGAACGCGGGGTGGGATGCGCCGCTGCGCACGGCGTATGTTCATTGTGAGTAGGCATCGGGTGTTGGGATGAGCGAGTTTCTTGAGAGCACTCGCGCTGCAGTCACCAGCGGTGCGATGTGGACGCGGGAAACGGTATGGGTGAGATTCAGTTGCAGGAAATGGAACGAGATGGTTACAGCCTGAGCAGTGTTTCAGATAGGAAGTGGTGCAGAGCGTTGTCTCAGATGCGCTGCCAGTGGCACCTGGACCGCTATGTCGACTTTCTTTCACTCTGGCCCGGACGCGATGTCCACCTGCATTACTTTTGCCTTGAGCTCCTAGCAATGGATCTCACGAAGACCACCCACTCTAGGGCGTGTCTTGTCCGTGGGAGTGGTTGCCATGGCGATTTCATGGTCATCCGCTGCGCTGCTTGCAATTCCTGCCAACTCCTCCATACTCTCCATACCAACGGCGATACCACCCATTCATCCGCCTTCCGTAGACCTCGGACCCCCTCGGTCCCAACTCCCACACTTCTGCTTTGATTGGAAGCTGATGCCAGCGTCGTTCGACGGCCACCTGCCCGGCAACAAGGACAACCTCGACGGACGCGTCCCCAAGTCCTGCCTCTTCAAGTACACCGAGTGCCTCCCGCCCAACTTCTTCACAAGCGACACGGCCTACCCCGCCGCCGACATCTTCAAGCACATGGCGTTCGCCGCGCCGTCCTGCGGCGACTGTTTCATCGACGCGCTCATGAACCACCAGGGCAAGCGCGGCCTCGCTGCCTTCCTGCCCGCCGAGGACTCGTTCTACACCCCGCCCGCACACCGCGAGCCCGCCCAGTGGGAGCGCGACGAGCCCATCCTCCCACTCACACCGACGTGGCAGCAGGCCAACTTCTCGCTCGCTGCGAACGTGCGTGTGGGGCAGGACCGCGATGCCGGGGACACCTCCAAACCTACAGGCAAGGTCAACCTCCTCCGCTGGACGGTCAAGCTGCTCTCGCGGTATCCGTACGTCTACTCGCGGACGCCGTCGCGGTTCTTCCTGATCCTGAACACGAACGCGATGAGCAAGACGCTCGACAACCTGCGGAATCACGACGACATCGCCATGGTGTGCATGAACGACGACCAGCCGGACAACGCGGACGGCGTCGTGCGCGACATGTTCACGCAGTGGATGGAGGACGAGTTTGGCGGCGAGTCCGAGTGGGTGACGTGGGAGAGGGAGGTGGGATGGCGCGGGGAGGCCGTGGGTGAGGGGGAGGGGGAGGGGGTGGGGGAGGGGGTTGAGCGTGAGCCGCGGGGAGGGGAGGGTGAGCCCGAGTTGGTTGGCGACCGGAGGCGGAGTCGTGTGGTGAGGTCGAGTCAGTGAGCGACGTCCATCCACTCAGATGATCATCGCGAAGACGATATCTAGCCTGGAGTGTCGTGGAAATCAACTCGACATATGTCTAAGTTGTTTCCCAAGCTCACTGGTGGCGATGGACACCGAGGTCATGACCGATAGACACCGAGCCTCACCACCCGAACCCCGCAACACCACCATCATACAACATCTACAACAACCACAACATCTTCAACGACAAACGTGTGCAAATCCAGCATTCACGACTGCATCGCGCATGGCATTCTGCATTGCTCATACTCTGGAGCACGCTCCAGCACTAGTACTAGAGGCGGCGCGGGCGACCGCCTGGCTGTATCATATCAGTCTCATATCACAGCATGTATACCAGATCAAGTAAGGGGGCGGTCGTGAGGGGCTGCGACGAGTGGGAGGACAGTGGTACTCGCTGGCTTGTACAGATGTCAATCAGTGACTGACTTGCGGATGACAACCAGCGACTATAACTTGCAGATGACAACCAGCGACTGACTGGCAGATGACAACAGCGACTGATTTGCCGATGACAAACAGCGACTGACTTCTGCCGTGGTTCCTATCGCAGGCTGGTGGGGTTGCTACTGCTGCTCTGTTAGCGGCGTGAGAAATCTCGAACCGTATTGACAAGTTCTTTGCCATGGGAACACTGACGACCACACTCACAACCGCTGTGACTTTTTAGGAATGTATGGCTTGTCGTGAGCAATGTCATTTTACCACAGGGGAGCCATCTCCACAGCACAGATGAAGCTCGTTAGCAGACCATCCACATCTGCAGTAGTTGTTGAATGGCCCAATGCTTCCCAGTGCTTCAAGGTATACCTGCGTTGCTCTTGATCAACGACTTCGACTGGCGAGCCTTGCCTCGGTGTATACCGACTCTCTGGACGTGAAGTAACATGCATGCTCTATTCTAACCAGCTGCCAGCGTCCGCTGACGCCGACAGCCTCATTACGCGACGTAGTCGCTTCGTATCAACGACCGCGAAAGCTCGCGGTCACCCCAGCTCAGGCCTGTGAACCCATCTTACGTGGCCTTAGAAAGGCTCAAGCAGACATGCCTAACCCCAAGCACCCAGGCTAGTCGCAGCTGGCGACCGGCTTCGCCGCTCGCTCACTGCTCTACACCTTGATGCTCCCCTTGTGCTTCTTCTCGCTCTTCTTCTTCTTCCCCGCGGCATTCTGCACCAGCCGCTCGAGCTCGCGGCGCTCCTCGGTGTCCTCGTCGTCCTGGACTGCGCGGAAGATGTTGCCGATGAGTGCGATTGCGCGCGCGCGGCGGAGCTGCGTGTCCTTTGAGAGTCCGGGCTCGTGGAGCACGCCGTCGACCACTGGCCCGAGGATCTGGGGTCAGCAAGTGGCTACTAGGAGCAGTCAGGCAGTAGGAAGCGCAGCAGGGCAGGCAGTAGGGGGCAGTCGAGGAACATGAGCACCTGATCATGGCTGTCTTACGGATTGCCTCTGCGCCGCACTACTCTAACTCCCACTCGGTGCACTCGGCCTCGCTGCGCGAAACATCGTTGCGCCTCACTCACATTGATCACCTCCCACCGTGTCGCCCGCCACGTTGTCAACAACATCTTCCCACTCAACTCCTCTGCCAACGCCGCAATCTCCTCCTCGCTTCCCGTCCCCTTCGCCTCCATCTTCTCCATCTCCTGCATCGCCCGCTGCACATCCAGCGCACCACTCAACAAACCCCACCCCTCCTTCATCATTCCTCCCTTCTCCTTCATCCGGCCCAGGAAACCACCACCGAAGAACTTCTTGCTCTTGATAAAGTTGCCCGCGCGCGTGACGTACACCTGCCCGATAGTGTGCAGCATCTCGACACCAAACGACTCGAGCTTGAGGTCCTCCGCCTCGGTCGTGAGACGCTGCTCGAACGCCCTCGTCTCGGGGTCGGAAGGGTCGCCTGGGTTCTTGGCGTCGACGAACGGCCTGATCCGCTGCACGAGCTTGGCCTTGAGCTCCTCGATGCGCTCCTTGCGGCGGTCGTCCTTCGCCTGCTCCATCTCCTGCAGCTTGGCGCGCTGCTCGGGCGTGAGCTTGGTCTTGCTCGAGGCGTGCTGGTGCTTCTTGAGGTCGGCGGAGGAGCCGGAGGCGGGAGTAGAGACGGCCGAGTGCTCGCGGCCCTTCTCGCCAGAGCCGCGGGGTGTGGAGGCGTCCGACGAGGCGGGGGCGGGTTTGTCGCCAGCCAGGCTGCTGGGCCTGGGGCTGCCACCAACTGGAGACGCAGCAGCAGCAGCACCTGCAGCTGGTGACGCAGCGGTGGTGGGGGTGGCAGCGCCGCCCACAGACGGGGTACCGGGCGCACTGCCATTCTCCTCCTCCATCGCGGCCTCCATTGCCGCCTTCTCCTCGGGCGTCATAACCACGTCCATCGTGGACGTAAAGTCCTTGACGAGAGCGATCTCGCCAATGTAGTCGACAAATGCCTCTGCACAGCGTCAGTGACCCGCGCACGGACCCGATCACCGCTAGTCATCTCGTGCTCGTCACCACTCACCGCCACCAAAGATCTTCGAGAAGATGGCCTCGGGGTCCTCCATCTGGTTCTCGGGCTGGTTCATCGCCTGACGACCGACCTTGTCGTAGAACGCGCGCTTGTCGGGGTCGGACAGGATCTGGTACGCCTCGCCGATTTCCTTGAACATGCCCTCGGCCTCAGGCGAGGGGTTCTTGTCCGGGTGCCACTGAGCGTTAGCAAGCTGGCGCGCGCCAGCGCGCCAGCTGCGATCGCACTGGCTACGCTGTGTCCCCACTCACCTTGACAGCGAGCTTGCGGTACGCCTTCTTGAGCCTGTGGCGGTGTCAGCGGGACCTGAGAAAACAACACCCGCCGACCTCGCACTCACTCGATGTCCGTGGCCTCTGGCTTGACGCCGAGGAGGTCGTACAGCTCTGTGTCCTTTGGCATGGCGGCGGCGGTCTCTCAGGCTGTGTCTGGGGTATGTGCGAGAGTGTGGAAAGCAACGAACAACGGCGAACGGTCAGGAAGTGACGACGACGGCGACGCGGCTGGCGAGGCGAGCAAAACAAAAGTCGGAAAAAAGCAGGGTGTGCGTGTATTTCAACACCATCCTAATGACCTTATATACTTGAATATACAGCCAATAACAAGATGAAATATACTAATAGAAAAGGTATCCTTAAATCTTAATCATTTAGTCCTTATCCAAATTCAATATTAGGCCTAATAGGAGATGACCCAAATGCTCTATTCCGGGCTTTATTGTCACTTGCAGAGTGTGTGTTTTCACTTTTTCACTGCACATACTACCATTGTTATTGCACTCGCTCTGCACAAAAAAACTGCAGTATTCTACTTCGACTGATGCACATTGCGACATATGCCAAGAATACATGCATAGCAGGATTTGACACAGCGCAGCTGGGTAAATGCCATTGTGCCACTCACCGCAGCAATCATAACAAGAGCCACGTGGTCAATACAAAGCAATGCTAATTGGCGGCATCTATGTTGTAATCGCACGGCCACGTGGCAATACAAATCTTTCCTAATCCCCCCCGACTGCGCAATGTCGCTGTTGCGGGAAATCCGCAGCTGGATGAATGCCTGTCAGTCTCATCTCGGCGTCGCCTGTCGCAGTGTTCCGTTCACTCTTATCGCTAACGCAAGCACTTCTCGCAGCAGCAGCAGCAACGGCGACGGCGGCGACGCAGGTGGTAGCAGCGAGAACTCAGCTTCGTACTATTCGCAACTGGGTCTTCGCATCGTGTCTACTCGTTGTTGTTACTCAATCGGACATTGCTGGTCGCCTGCGCAACTGGACATCAACAATCGGCCATGGATACTTGAAGACGAAGCAACTGCAACAGCACTATCGATAAGCCCACTTTGTTGCGTAGTTGCCTTCTAGCCACTGCGACCCCAGCGGCCCATGCAGGACATCCGGCGCACGACCTCGCCGCTGTCGCTGTACCCGTCGACGCCGGGCGCGGGGCCCTCGCGCTCGCCGCGCTGTGGGGTGGCATCGGGCTCGACGTCGAGTGCTGCGTTTGCGAGCAGGATGGCCGCTGAGCAGCAGCAGCAGCGGAGGTCGCAGCAGCACAAGGCGGCGCTGGCGGCAGTTGTCGGTGGTGCGCATAGCGCACCACCTCCGCCCGCCTACTCGCGCCAAGACGCTGCAGCGTACGCCCCGCACGCGGCAGCAACATTGCAGCAACAACAACACTCGAGGCGCGATCAACCGCCTCCTCTGCCCTCTGTGTCCAGCAGTCGTCGTGATCATCCTGGCAGCCCTGCACGCGCTTCTCGCAAGGACAAGGACAGGCCGAGCGACTACGACAGGGGGCCAGTGGTCTCTTCCACTCGGCAGCTATATGACCCCTCGATGCCAGTGCCCAGGCGCGAGCCTCTGCCTCCCTCTCCGCCGTCTAGGCTGCCCTCGACAGAAATACGGAGGGACCCAGTGCCAGTGCCGCGGCGCAAGCTGTTCGACCCAGACGCTCCGCCGCCACCAGTGCCACCACCACAACACCACCCCCTCCCCCAGTACCACCAACCACCACGACATCACCACATTCACAACCCCGCTCTTCACCCTCAACATCCTCAGCCTCATCCCGCTCATCCCAGCAACCACTATCATCACCACAACCCACTGCCCACTCCCCCGCCCTCTCGGTCGCTTCGGCGTGACGTCGACGCGCACGGAAAGTATCTCTACGACCCGTCGGCTCCGACACACGCCAAGACTGGTAGTGCCGAGATGTCCTACGACACACTGGCACCTCCGCTGCAGCCCCGACCCTCGCTGCTCCGCAGGTCGTCGCCCAAGGCCCCTCGGACGCCAGAGGAGGAGGCCGATCGCGAGCGGGAGCGCCGGAAGCGCAGGGAGGGCAGCGAGCGTGGCAGCTCTCACCCTAGCAGGCGCAAGGAGTCGGACACGCGCAGCCGGGGTTCCCGCAGCAGCGAGGGGAGCGAGAGTTTCAAGGACCGCGAGCGTGGGCGTGGCGAGGGCGACTCGGGCGCCAAGGCGTACCTCCGTGCTGCGTACAAGGACATCCTTGCACTGGAGCAGAACCTCACAGACATGCATCGCAAGATGCAGGCGGACCCCGAGGCGGGTATAGCCGTGTTGTTGGACACGCCGCCGGATCGCAGCACCCGAGCGGCAGCTGCAAACCCCTCAACATCATCCATTGCAGCGAGCGATACGAGCCTCGCGTGGGCTGAACTCGTCGCTATGCACAAGGAGCTCGCAGACTGCCACTACAACTTTCTGAAACTCGCACTCGACCCCAAAGTCCCGCCAGGCCTCCGCCCCCTGCCTGTCAAGTACAACATCCCCGTCCGCCTGTGGCAGGTAGGCTTCCACACCATCCTCGAGCGGCTCCGCTTCGCATGGATGGCCCACGACCCCGTTGCGCTCGACTTTCTCATGGACCTGATCTACGATGCGTACCAGTTTTACACTGAGTTGCTGGAGGACCAGATGATGTCAAGCTTCCGCACAGCGTGGATCGAGGCGTTGGGCGACCTCGCGCGCTACCGCATGGCAGTGGCGACGAGCCTCGCGTCCGAGGCGCCGAAGCGCAAGCGCTCTATTGATGCGAGGATCGACGACGACGACGAGACGGGAAGCTCCAGCTCGGACGTGGTAGAGCGGCGCGACTCCCCTCCGCCTGGCGACACGGCCAGCATCGGCCAGGAGGTCGCTGAGAACTGGGACGTCGAGGATAAGGAGACGTGGCGGACGACCGCGCGGGACTGGTATGCAATGGGCATCACCGAGAAGCCCGGCGAGGGGCGGCTGCACCACCACCTGGCACTGCTGAGCCGCGATGTACGAGGTCAGGAGGGACGCGCGCTGTATCACTTTGTCAAGAGCCTGACTGCGTCGCACCCCTTTGACACCGCGCGCGAGTCCGTCCTCCCCCTGTTCGACTCTGCGCTCCAGTTCCAGCGCTCGACGCCCGAGGCCACAGCGATGGACCTCTTCGTCCGCCTGCACGGCATGCTGTTCACCAAGATCCAGCTCGACGACTTTGCCCCCGTCATGTCGCGCTTCATGGAGCGGCTGGAGGAGGACGCAAGCCTCGACGGCGTGAGCCGCAAGGCGTGTGTGACGCAGGTGGACTGGCTGCTCATGGGTGTGGTGAACATCGCCGCGCTGCTGCAATATGGGTCCGAGTGTGGGATCATCCGCAAGGCCATGGCGCGGGAGGGTGCCGCGAGGCGTAAGCAGCACGCCATCGACGAGCAGGACGAGGAGGAAGATGCCGGGGAGGACGGGCAGGCGGACGACGACAATAACAACACCTCTTCTTCATCTCCTACTCCACCGGACACACCCCCACCTCAATCCTTCATTCACGCGATCGAGCTCGCCTTCGCCGTCCTCGACTTTGTCTTCGCCCACCCCTTTCGTCAGCAGGGCCTGCACCAAGTCCTCAACCCGTACCTCACCATCTTCCTCACCTTTCTCGCCACGATCTACCGCCAACCCGCGACTGGCGCCTCACTCCTCACGCACGTGCCCTGGCGCCACCTCGCGACGTTCGTCAACTCGCTCGGCCTCGAGCTGCGCGAGGAGACCCGCCTCGCCGCCCCCGCGCCGCTGCCCGAGGACTGGGTCATGCGCGGGATGGAGTGGATCGGGCGGCGGGTGTACGAGCGCGGCTTCTGGAAGACGAAGCAGAACTCGCGCGGGAGCTCAGGCAGTGGCCCAGCCCTCCCGAGGGTCGGGGAGCGCATCCAGTCCGAGATGGATGTGCTGCTGGCGAACTTTGACTCTGCGCTCGACATCTCCGAGGGTGTCGTCGACGATGTCGAAGGTGCGGACCTCACCGACGGCCCAGTGGCAGTCCACGAGCGGCGGCTGCGCCGTGTCGCGTGGGGCGTGGGGGTGCTTGCTGCTCATCTCGACGGGTTCGCCATCGAAGACAACAAGGTCGTCATCAACGGCTCCCTCGCTACTGCTATCGACGAGGCTGAGGCCCGCAGAGCCGCCGAGGAGGCAGAAGAGGCCGCTCGTGAGGCCGCACGGCGCGCGCGCACCGCCGAAGTCGAAGTCCAGGACACGGACCCCGCGCTCGACTCCGACGCCGACATCGACATCGACAGCTCCGACCCCGAGCTCGCTGACCTGCGCGAGCGCCGCCGCCACCTCCGCGAGATGCTCAAGGTCACCCGGGCCTCCTCTCGCTCTAGCTCTGGCACTCGGCGCATCCCCCGCTCCCTCCGGAAGAGGAGGGAGCACACCCTCGTGCCGGGGTACACTATTCTCATCTTCGACACGAACGTTCTCCTCTCCTCGCTCGCGCTGTTCGCCAAGATCGTCGAGGGCGGGCAGTGGTCCGTCGTCATCCCCTTGCCTGTCGTCACTGAGCTCGATGGGCTGTCCAAGTCGCCGCCCCCGCTCGGCGGCGAGGCGCAGGCGGTGGTATCCTACCTCGAGGCACGGATACGCACGCACGCGCTGTGTCTCAAGATCCAGACGAGCAGGGGGAACTACCTCACCGATCTGCTCATCCGGGCGGAGAAGCTCGACCCGGCGACAACGGCGGACACGCGCACGATGGACGACATGATTCTGAATGTGGCTGCGTTCCAGGCGGAGCACTTTGTGGACCGGAGCGGGCTGCTGGGCCAGAGTGGGGGTGCGGTGGAGGGCGCGACCAAGGTGTTGCTCGTGACGTTTGACCGGAATCTGCGACTGAAGGCGAGGGCGAGGGGGATTGACGCGGCGGATGAGAGGGAGATGGCGGGGATACTTTGTCGGTAGACAGTCGGGCAGCTTGCTGCCCGGCTGGCTACGGTCTGGGTCTGCAGTATGTGCGGGGCCGGGCTCAGTTATTAGCGATTACTTGAAATTCCTGCTGTAGACTGCAATCGCTCGGTCTTAGTCGTGCTGCGCTGGTGGCCTGGGTATGGCTGGCCGGCGGTGGTGAGTGGCTCTCAGCTGCGGCTGGGGAACTCAGCACTACAGGCTACACGCCACCAGTCCCGATGGCGAAGATGGCCCTGCTCATATCATGTAACAGCTAAGGCATGTATCGTATAATGCTGTACCGGGCGGGCTGGGTGAGGTCTGACTGACTGGCCTGGGTCACTACTTGGCGGTTCGACTAATTTCTAACCTCTGGACTGACCTTTGACCAATTCATGTAGTACACTGATCATGATGACTTCGACGCTCATGACTTTGGATGTGATGATCAATCTTGACAACTCACGGCGTCGATCCTCAGCTCACCCCCAGGCCTGGTTACCCTTTCTGCAGGGATTGCCCTCCTTTCCTAGAACACCATCTCGATCTCAATAGTGACTTTTTCTGCCAGTTGATTTTGAGAAAGCGCTCACCCTCTGTCAGCGCCGCTCAACTTCTGTCGGCGCTCTCTGCCTGGCAGTGCTCTTTACCTGTTAGTGCTCTCTACCTGCCAGTGTTCCCTACCAATCGATGCTCTCTCCATATAGTACACTCTGCTCTCTCTCAGGTCACATCTGGCAGTGCTTTCTCTTTCTGGTCGCGTCTCATCGCCACTGCTCCCTCTCTGATATTGCTTCGTGATGCTCTGTGCGCTGGGTTTGGGTAAGGGGACAAGCCCCAGATACATGCAGACTAATGCTACAACAAATGTTCACGGCCATTTCAGTGCGTGATGTTATGTTTTGATGCAATGTTCTATGCGTCTTGCTCGACGGGGCATAGTCACCCAGCGTCGTCTAGGTCGCGATCGTTATCGTTGCGTAGTGTTTTGCGTGTTTTGCGTGTTTTGCGTGTTATGCGTGTTATGCGTGTTATGCGATTTCTATGCGTGTTCTAAGGGTCTTGATTCTAGGGGCGACAGGAGGCTCAGCGGCCTGGCTGGCTGTCGCGCGTGTCGCGATTATGTCGTGCGTGGCATTGGAGTCGGCCACGGGGGTTATCGTCCTGCGTCGCGAGATCGTGGCGAGTCGCCATCGTGCTGGTGCAGAGAGTCGATTATGTATGCAATGCAGTGTCTAGGGGCGCGTTGAGCAGCCATTCGTGGTGATGATGCGACTGTTCATGGCAGTGTAAGACAGCGCGGCTGCTGGCTTGCGTAGGGTGCTGGCTTGCGTAGGGTGTCGCGAGTTGTGCTGAGATGACTGATCGCCTAGAACGGCAACCTCTTCACCTCCTCGAGCGTCACCCCGTGCGCCTTCAGACTCTCTGGGGACAAATCCCGCACCTCCTGGTCGAGATGGTCGTACAGCGGCTTCCTGAACGAGTCCATGATCCGCCTGAACTCGATCGAGTTGTACTTGCTGTTGTCGCGGATCGCGTCATGCAGGAACTTGTCGTAGCGCTCGAGGCCGTCGTGGATCACGCGGTGCGCCTTGACGTGGTCCGCGTCGTGGCGGAACGACGGGTGCTTCGGCGCAAGGATGGGGAAGATGTGCGCCTCCTCGATGCGGTGGTGCGCGTCGAGCGAGCGGGACACGCGCTGCGCCTGGTGCAGGAACCCGGCGAGCGACATGCCCTGCACGTGGAAGGACCCGTCGGCGAGGCGGTAGTTGTTCTCAAACTGCGCCTTGAAGCTGTTGTGAAAGGCGTCCATCCCGCGCGAGGGGCGGAGCCATGCGTCCGTGGAGTAGGTGGACATTGTGTGCGAAGTATGCGTGGGTAGTTTATGGTGGTTGTTGTTGCGCTGTGTCTGGTCAGTCAGACGATGGTGGTATGTTGGTGAGATGAGTTGGGAGTCAGAAGTGCGTTAGTCGCTGTGAATATATACCATTCTGCTGCACGACACCGCTGCCCTCGGCATCGTGTAGAACGTCGTCGAGCGCGATGGCAGCGATGGAGAGTAACGTAAAAGATAAAGGAGATGCTTACGAGGTGGTGGTGACATGAGCAGCTGCTTATCAATCGGTCACGAGGAGGAGTTGGTTGCCGAGTTGATTAGGATTGTGATAAGGTTGGCGATTAGGATGAGGATGACCAGGTATTAGGATCATCGCCTCGATTTGTATTGAGTTATTTGATTAGAGCATATCTTATCTCGGAGTTGTAATCTGGCGTCTCTGATTAGAGTTTGATGATTACAAAATTGCTATTATGTCAGCGAGTGGTTTGTTCCCGCATCTTCGAGCCCGCAGGAGACGAGACGAAGACATCTCAAGGCATCGTCTTCGACTCATCTCATCGTCTTTAGCTAAACAGCATCGCGTAACGGTGACTTCGCAGCTTGTACAGCGACAGCGGCAGCAGAGGAGCACTCGAGCTCACTCGAGCGTGACTTGGAGATACAGCGGCGTGGCGCAGAGCTCGAGACGGACGCTGCTATCTGCTCGATCTGCCGACCGAAGTCGCCCTCGTCTGCAAGAACGTGGCTACAATGCAGCTTTTCATCGATTCTATCTCACCTCGCGTGTCTTGCGCTGCTTCCATGCACCTGTCGCGCGCTGGTGACTCCTCCGTTGCGATGGCTGTGGCCGTGGCTGTGGCTGCGGCTCAGACCCCAGGCCCCACTAGCGGCCACTCCGGATCGTCCGAGCGCCAGCCACGCCATTGTTCAATCCGGCCTGTGGGTTGTGGCGCCGTGCCACGGGGGGGAGCATAAACCATCACCAGCACAGGGAGAACAAGAGCACAGATGTGAGAAGGGTGCACTGATCGCTCGTGCATGTCTTGTCCTCGTTTGGCTTCATTGGGTTGACCACTCGCTGACCACTGATGGCGCGTATACTGTATGTTGACTGCAGCAGCTGATCCCAAAATGGTGGAATTCTCCAGGACATGCAGCCCATGACATGGCGCCGCCACCCCGCCCGGGCCGCCTTGACACGGCCGCCAGATGAGGACGAGGACAGACATACCCACACAGACCACGCTGTTTGCAAGCGATGGCATCTGAGTGTTGGCGGTCACTAGCACACAGACCCACTCTTCGAGCGACGAGGCAAGGTAGCGTCCCTAATTGTGTTATTGTTCGGGCCTTGCTGAGGTGCAGGAGAGCAGGAATGACCAGTTCTCGACCTGCTCTGACTTGCATTGACTTACTTGACATCTCGACTTGGCTCTAACTGCTCTCGAACTTGCTTCACCGGTGTCGACTGCCTACGACTTTTCGGCTGACGATAAGTCTGGACTGTTGACTACTTCTCGGTATAATCGACTGCCCTCTGCATGTCGACTGTTTACTACCTCATCGTTGATCACTTCTCGACCATCGCTCGCTCGCTCGACTGTCACTCGCCCACGCCGTACAGCCGCCAACTCCACAGGCCCCAGCCTCACTCCCTCTCACTCCGCCCGATGTACTACCCGTTGCCCCAGCCAGAGGTCGACTGGGCGGCCATCTCGGCCTCGGTGCAACATGGCGCACTCGCAAAGCGCGAGGCGGCGACGACAGCCCCGCCGGAATGCATCACCATGTGCATGCAGCGCGGTGTGCTGGGCCAGTGCAGCAGCGTGGACCAGTACGAGTGTACCTGCAAGGATGTGTCGTTCAAGACGAGTGTCATGGTGGGTACCAGGGGAGTCGGGGTGGGGTGGGGGAGGGGTGGGGTGCTGGGATGTTGGCTGGGGCATGGTGAGCGATCCAACATCACATGCTGCGCGCGCAGGCGTATGAGATGGGTGTCTGATCAACATCATCAATACGACCATTGGGTTGGGCAACAAGAAGCTCTTTCCAAAACTGCGGGACGTGGGCGATGATGGATTGCAGTTGGCAGACGGTGCATGACTGCGACTAGCCTGCCACTGCGCATGTGTCATGACTCAGAACGACGCCTCTCGTCTCATAACTCGTCTCGTTCACCACAACTTGCCTGTGCTAAACTTGTTGTGAGGCATGCAGACTCACAGCTAGCCTGAAGGAGCATTACCACGCTTCTTCTCATCCGAATTTTCATGCAGAGATAAGTCTACAACGCCGCCACACCTAGAGCCAAACTCATGCCACGCCGCTCCTGCCACAACCCCCCTGTCCCGCTCTACACTGCAGCCACTAACCCCAGACATGTTGGAACCTCCGCTGCACAAAGGACGAGTACTCTGCCGGCCTGGCGCATCTCGTCTCGCTGTGTCTCGAGAACGGCGTGGTGGTAGGCGATCCGGGATCCCAGATCCTGCCTGGTTCCAATCCCAGCACTGTCGACGTCACGACCCCGCCGGTACTGTACTCGAAGACGGCGTTCAATATCCAGGCCGTGGTGAGTGAAGTGCTGCCTGATCGATCGAGAGACCAACTTTGCATTTCGCCACCAGCAGAAGATTGCATTGTTGAGGCACTCTAGAAGACGATGTGCCGAGCAGCATCCCAGCTGTTGAGCTCACGATGGCCTTTTACAGCTGTCGCAGCTCCCTTTTCAATTCCTCTACTCCAGCATCTGCACATGCAGCTTACTGATGAAACCTCCCCCTCACCTTCTGGTAGAACCATACAACCCTCGCCCAACTCCAGCTCACACGACACCACTACCGCTCTCAAATCGCTCCTCTGCGCATCCACAAACACCCCGCTGACACCAGATGTCCGCGGTCTGCTCGTTTGTCCTCTTCTGTGCCCTCCTGGCCGGCTTCAAGAGCTGCCGCGACCACTACAAGCGCCAGAAGGAGATGTGCTCGAGGTGAGTATCCATACTGCCCAACTATGAGTCAGCACTGACATCAGGACACAAAGCGCTTCCCGCTCGCGCTCGTACTACGGCCCCGCATCCCGCCCGCACATGTCCACCTTCGACGCCGGCGGCGACGAACCCGTCAACTTTGACGACATGTTCAAGAACCCGTACCCCGGCCGCCGGAACCGCACCGGGTTCACGAACCGCACCTCCGCGGCAAAGGAGAAGGCCGCCCTCGAGGAGGAGACAGAGGAGCACGAGATGAGCCCGAACCCCTCGTCGTCAGGCAAGGAGAAGGAAGTGGAGGTGGACTACTTTGCGCAGAAGCGCGATGGCGGCGACGAGGAAGCCCGCGCCGGCAGCTGGGACGGCCAGTCGTCCGAGGGCGGGGGCGTCAGGTTCGTGGCTCTGCCACGGCCGTCCTCTGATGGCCCGGACACGCCGCAGACGACGACAACAGCGTACACGGGGTACACTGGTGGTGACCAGCGGTCCGAGTTCGGCAGCACGGCGCAGCTCACGCGTGGTGTGCGTGCTCACTGTGACGAGGAGAGGGACGCAAGTGGTGATGAGAAGGGCACGATCGTCGAGGACGACAAGGAGACGCCACTTGAGGACAAGGGAGAGAACACCGAGGTCAATGGCAGCCTCATGACCCCGCCTGCCGTCTCGCCCTCAGTGACCACCCCGCCTCCCGCATATGAAGGGCGCTCACCGTACGCGTTGTAGCATATTTGGATCGTTCTTCCTCTTTCTCACTTGGGCCATAATACAGTACATGCATGAATATATGCTAGCTCCGCCGCCCATAATTCCCCTACCTTTTCGCCATCTTGGCGAGACTGCCCACATCGGCGATCTGGTACTCGCTCCCGCCTGTGCCGAACGCACCCAGAGCCCCGCCGGCCTTGTATGCCCTCCCCTGCCGCCTGACGGCCTCGTACATCCTCCGCTCGGTCTCGTTCCTCGCTGTGGCCTCCTTGCCCCCCGCAGCTGCCTCGTCCTCGCTCTCGTCGCTCCCGCGGCGGCGCTTGAGCCGCTTCTCGTTGGCGCGGACGTTCTCCTTCTCCTTTGCTGGCCGCTTGAGCGCGCTCGGTGCCTCGCGCAGTGCGAACGCCTTGGCCAGGTGTCCGAGGTGGACATTCTTGACGTGGAAGAAGCGCCGCTCGTCGAGCGGGTGGGTCGAGTAGGCGCGGATGTACGAGGCGAAGGCCTTGCGGGCGAGATTGGCGTTCTGATGTCAGCAACAGCCTCTATAGACATAGAACGTTGAGTCAATAAAGGATGTGGGAAGAGAGATCTAGGCGAGAGCTTAAACAAAACTCACCTTCTCATCCGTCAAGACCCATCGCTCCAGCGCATTCTGCACATCCGTGGCTCTTGCCTCGTACTCATGCGCACGACCACCAAAACCAGTCTTGAGCACAGTATCCACGCCGACCTGCTGCAGCTTAACCGTTCCGCTCGCTGCGGCCATCTTGCCCTCAACCCACGGCACCCAATCTGCCTCGGACGGTGCCACGAACGCCCACGCCTCGCCGCCCTTACCAGCACGCGCAGTACGTCCCACGCGGTGGACGTACTCGTTCGCGCCGCCCTCGGTCGGGAGGTCGTACTGCACCACCGCGCGCACGAGCGGCAGATCCAGACCACGCGAGGCGACAGACGTTGCGAAGAGGATCGACGCAGTGTCCGTGGCAGTCGCGAAGGCCTTCAGCGACGCCAGGCGGGTCTTGAGGGGGAGGGAACCGTGCAGCCGGTGGATGGTGGTGTTGGGGAGGAGTGCGGATCGGAGCGTGATGGTGTCGGAGGCCTTGAGCTTGGGCTTCGCTTTGGTCTTGGACTTGGCCTTAGACCCGGCCGCGTCCTCGTCCTCGTCGCTGTCCGCGCTCTCGCCGCCTTCACCATCTTCGTCCTCGTCGCTGTCGTCGTCGTCGTCCTCCTCCTCCTCCTCCTCTTTCTTCGGGGCGCCCATGACGACGTTGCCGAGCAGCTGGAAGTGGTAGTCGACTGCGTCGGTCGAACTGAGGAACACAATCACCTTCGTGCCCTCGCCCGAGCCCGCCATGACCGTCTTCGCCGAGCTCACGAGCGATCGCAGCATCGCCACGAGCGTCACAAGCCGCAGCTTGGTCGGCACAACAACGTACTTCTGCGACAGTTGCGACGGCGGGGTGAACTTGTCGCTCTCGGCCGGGAGCACAACAGGATTGAGCTCCAGCCCAGCATCCGCGGCATCGGGCTTGGCCTTCTTTTTCTCCGCCTCTCCTCCCTTGTCGCCGTCACCTCCCGGCACCGGCCTGAACACCACTGGATCCCGCAGCGCCATTCCCGCCAGCCGCTCAACCTTCGCGTCCACAGTCGCCGAACACAGCACGGTCTGCCGCCCCCGCCGCCAGTACGGCCACCGCATCAGCCCTCCGCCCTCCGCGTCCATCTCCTTCTCGGCGTTGATTTCGTTGCGCCGCCGGCCGTCCAGCGCCTTGAGGATACCGACGAGGGTCTCCTCGAACCCGAGGTCCATGAGGCGGTCGGCCTCGTCAAGCACGAGAAACATGTTCTTCGCGCACTGGAAGCTCGCTGTGTTCTGCAAATGGTCGAGCAGCCGACCTGGCGTCGCCACGAGGATCGGCACACCCTTGCGCAAGCGGGCCTTCTCGTGCGTCCGCGTGCTCCCGCCCACGAGCAGGCCAGACACCAGCCAGCGGGTGTACCCCCTGTCCTCGGTGTCGTCGCCCTGCCCGGGCAGCGACAGCGCCATGCAGAGTATGCTCTCGAGCACCTTGGAGATCTGCTGCGCGAGCTCACGTGTGGGTGCAAGGATGATTGCCAGTGTGCCAATCGAGCGGTCGATGTAGCTGAGCTTCGAGAGGGGGAGGAGGGTCTGGATGATAGGGAGGAGGAATGATAGCGTCTTGCCTGAACCTGTCTGGGACTGGATGAATACGTCGCGTGGTCCGTCTGTTGGTGCCGCTGCGTCGACTGCGAAGCCGTCTTCGTCCTCGTCCCGCCGGGCTGTGATGTCCAGAGGGGTTGATAGCATATACGGCAGGCATGCCTTCTGGATCGCAGTTGGTGCCGCAATGTGCATTTTGTTCTCCAGGTGGTGAACGAGTAGCGGGTCAAGTCCTAGTCCGGCGAATGTGTTCGAGTCGCCCACAAGCGGAGCATTCGACGGCGCACCGACTGGCGCTGGGGCGGCAGCGTCGGGGGCCACCCGCGGCAGAGGGTTGTACGCCGTGAACAGCGAGGAGATGATCTGCGGCTTGGCCGCTGGTTTGGGCGGTGGTGGTGCCTGCAGCGGGTCTCTTGGCCGTGATGGGCCAGCCTCGGGCGACTCAGCTGCAGCGGCGGCAGGAGCAGCCGCAGGCTGCTTCTGCTGCTGCTGCTGCTGCTGTTGCTGTTGCTTTGGCGGCGGGGCAGCACGATGTTGCTGCACCTGTGGTTTGGTCGCCGTCGCTGCTGCCTTGCTCTCCTTCGCTGCTGCCGCTTGTCCTCTCGGTTCCGCTCTGGGCGCGTGTTCCCTCGGTCTTTCTTGCTCCTTCACCCCCACCCCCGGCGCATCGCTGAACTTCTTCACCACCCTCCGCGCCGCCTGCCTTGCCTTCACCCTGCCCGTCAGCCCTGCTCTCCTCCTCACCACCCACCTGTCCGTCCACCGCCCGCCCTTCTTCGGCGCGAGCTGGCGCACCACCGCCGCGCCCGACGGCGCTGTTGCGATGTTGAGCTCGAAGTCGTCCATCCTGGCTGTGCTTTGAGTGATCACAAGCTGTATCCCAGCTGCAATCTGGCTATCTAACCCGACGACGACAGATCCAAAATCACAACAGAAATAATCTTCCCGGCCTGCTCGGATAAAAATCTCCACGCGATCTCGGCATCTCCCTGCGACTTTATCGCTGCCGTCGTACGTTGCCAGCCGTGTTCCATGCAATCGTCCGTTGAAGTTACTCTTCACCTCTACATCTACTGTCCATGTTTGCGCGACAACTGTGTCGTGCTGGGCCGTCGCGCCTTGCTTCCCGTGTGCATGCGCGGGTCCTCACCCCGCCGCTAGCCCGCGCTCAGAGCTCGTCCTCGTCCTCCTCCGCCGCGAGCAGACTCAACCCCCTGGACCGTATCCGGCGGCAACCGAGCCTGGGCGTCGCGAAGCCCCTGCCGCAGCACAAGCTGCCTCCCAAGCGCAGGCTGGAAGCCGCGTCGCTGCCGCTGCGTAACAACCCTACCCCAACTCGAGGCCCCGTGCTACAATGTATAGCCCACACCACAGCAGAGCGGTACGACCTGCCGGCGCTGGCGGTGGTCCTCCGGCGCATGGGTGTGCGGTGGGACGAGGTGCCCGAGGGAGACCGGGATCGCGCGTTTGTTATCGGCCCATGGAAGGGGCGCGGTGGTGCCGAGCGCCTCATCAGCGGCAAGGACGTCCCGAGCGAGTCGGACGGGGCTGAGCTCGAGGCCACCAGTGCCGACTCGGACCCCGACCTGGGATTCCAGTACGGCGAGCGGGGAGAGATCTGGGTGTTCAGCTCGGGGTCGTTTGTGACCTGGGGCCTGACGGAGGAGGAGGGGCGGGTGTTCCTGCGCGAGGTGATCAGGGGTCCGGCGGCCGGTCGGCCGCGCGGCCGCGTCGAGGCAGAGCCGATACCCCTGCCGGAGTGTGAGGTCGAGGAGGTGGACTTTGTCGTGGACCCGACGGCGTAAGTGGCACAAGCAGCAGGCAGCAGGCAGCAGGCAGCAGTGTTCTGACAGTTTACAGGAAGACATCAATCCAAGGCAACATGATCCTGCTCGGCGCCCCGCCGCAGCTGTCGACGTTCCCGCCGTCGCCGTCGCTCGCGTCCCTGCTGGCACGGTACACGCTCTCGCTGTCGCTGACGCGGAGCTCGTCGCTTGGCGTGCTGGAGGCGCGGTTGGACAAGCACATCGCGAGCGTGTCGCTGCTCCCGCGTGCGCTCGAGCGGTTTGGGCAACAGCCGCTCGGCCGCCGCGAGGTCATTCGCAAAATCGGCGAGCTGCTCACTATCCGCATGGCGGTGAACACCCGTGGAGGCGGGCTGGAGGAGACGCCAGAGTTCTACTGGTCCGAGCCGGAGCTGGAGGACTACTTTGACTCTGTGGCCAAGGAGTTCGAGATCAGGGAGCGCATCGATACGATCAACAAGAAGATCGACTACGCGCAGGAGATGCACGATACGCTGAGGGCTCTGTTGACCGAGGCGAGCGGGCACCGAATGGAGATTATCATTATCCTCCTCATCGCGGTGGAGGTGGTGTTCGTCAGTACGGCCGAGCGAGGACTGCAACGCAGTCCGAGCAAGGGCGGCACGGGAGGACGTAGTCAGACCGTGGCCGGTAGTGCCGGTGGGCGAGCCGCGGGCCGAGCAGGCCTGGCTCTGAATCGGAAAACGACAGAGGCAATCATGACACAGTTGCCGAGTAATGAGCTAGCAGACCAGATTGTGCTCGTCGGGACCGCTGAGAGGCGCCACGATGCTCGTCAGCTGTGCATTGAGTTCAGGTGGCATGCTCCGACCTGACCTGCTCGGTGCCCAGGCTGTCGCGCTCCTATCTGTTGTCTTCTGGTGTTGAGCTCCCCTATGCTGCCCATATGCTGCAGCCTGAAGTGCCAGCTTCAAACCCAAAACCCGAGCCACCGCTGACCCCAGCTCCTCATCCGCGAAGGCCCCGAACTGTACGAAGACCTCGTCCACCCCGTCCTCGACGCGGCGCACAAGCTCCTCGCGCCGTTGTTCGTCAGCTCGCGCGCCCCAAGGCCGGAGCGGAGGCGTGTGGAGTCGAACGGAGCTGCACCGGCGCCTGCACCAGCGGCAGTGTCCAGCGAGGCTGAGCCTGAGGCGGCACCCAGGAGGCTGGTGTAGCCGACTCAGCTGCTTCGTCAGTCTCTGGTTTATCATAACCAGAGTTCCGCTACCATTCGACGCAGCCCCAATTCCCAGTCCGCGACGACGAACATCTGCAGTCCAGTCCGCCACAACGAACGACAGCGTTCTGCCAACTACCGCAATCGGCCACTCATCGCACACTGCATTGTACACTCCTCATCTTGCATGCATTATCATTACTCTGTGCGAGATTGATTTTCGGCGATGGCAAACGGCGATACTCGCTGTTCGAGAGCGGCGCTGTATGACATCCCTTCGAGACTTGCATCGATGTCAATGGCCCACGCGTTGCCTCAGCCAGACGACGAGCGACGACTCCCAAGCACCGTCCTTTCCTTGCCCAACTCCGGAGCTCAGCTGTCACTTGTTGATCCATCACTGCTCATTTGCTTGGAACTGCTGCTGCTGAGACACTAAGAGACTAACGGACACTGTATCTCGCATGACCATTTGTCAGGCGCTACACTGCGAAGGTGTTGACAGTTCTCGGATCCAACTTCCGGCAGAAAAGCGTCATGAGAGGATAGTACAGTACGTGAAACCTGACTGCCTCGAGACTGCAGTACCTCAGGCAACTATTGCCTGCAGGAGGTCCAAACCTCAACGCTGTGACTGAGCTCTGCTCGAGATGTGTGCTATCGCATTGCTTCTTCGCGTTCACCTCGAGACAAAGCAGGCAAGCCTTCTACTCAAACCCTCACCATCATCAGGAGCTCTCGCGATGAGGCGGCCGAAAGGATCGGTACTGCAGCAACGCCACAGCCTCTCATTGACACTGCCGTACTCAGACTAATGCATACAAACTACTACTACACCCTGTGACAGCCGCATACGGCTGGCACCCGCCACGATGGACTAGGTGACTTTTGACGTTTCTACTGGTATATCGACATATACGCCTGGTTGAGGCTGGTATCCCCTGGCGCCCGTCCTCCAATGCGCGAGACAGCAGAGCATCACGCATCACCCAGGACAAGGCAAGCTCCCGTGTGTAACATCGCGCCCTCAGCCCTAGCCCTCCTGCAGAGGGCTTGGGCTTCGGTTGCTTACCAGTCGGTCTTCTTCCCCCCCCCCCTGAGCGGAACAACCTTGCCCTTCTTCGCATACCCCGCGCCATCGAGCCACGGCCACTCGCTCGACCTGCGCTCCTCGAACTGCGCGATCTCCTTCTCGTGCTGCAGCGTGAGGGAGATGTCGTCCAGCCCGTTGATGAGGCAGTGGCGCCGGAACGGATCAATGCTAAACTTGATCACCGACCCATCAGGACGCACGACCTGCTCGTTCTCGAGGTCCACTGCAATCTCGGCGCCACTCTCGGCATCCTTGTACAGCGCCTCGAGGTCCGCCTGGGGCAGCTCAAGCGGCAGCATCCCGTTCTTGAAGCAGTTGTTCTTGAAAATGTCGCCAAAGCTCGGGGCCATGACGCAGCGGATACCGAAATCGTTCAGCGCCCAGGGGGCGTGCTCGCGGGACGAGCCACAGCCAAAGTTCGCGCCCGTGCACACGAGCAGGACGGACTTGTCGAACGGCGCCTTGTTCAGCACATAGTCGGGCAGCTTCTCGCCCGTGCGGACGTCGTACCGCGCCGGCCAGAAGAGCGCCTCCCCGAGCCCGGTGCGCTTGAGCGTCTTGAGGAACTGCTTGGGGATGATTTTGTCGGTGTCGATGTTGGCCTCCCACATGGGTGCGGCGACGCCCTTGACGACGGTGAACTTGGGCTGTCCTCCGGCAACAGGAGAAACGGCAGCCTCGGCGTGGGAGGATGCAGGGCCAGCAGGGCCCTTGGAGATCGAGTCGACAGTCTCGGCGGGGACGAAGGGCTCGAGGGAGTCGGCGTACGAGGTGATCTTGATCGCGTCGGAGCCGTCGTCGGCCCCGTGGGCGCCCATAAGCTTGCGCACATCCGTCAGGCGGCCGGTGAGTGCTGCTGCCGTCGCCATCGCAGGGGACAGCAGGTGCGTGCGGCCACCGGCACCCTGGCGGCCCTCAAAGTTGCGGTTCGAGGTGGACGCACAGCGCTCTCCGGGCTTGAGCTGGTCGGGGTTCATACCGAGGCACATGGAGCAGCCTGCCTCGCGGAAGTCGAAGCCGGCCTTTTTGAAGATGACGTCGAGGCCCTCGGCTTCTGCCTGCTTCTTGACCAGGCCGGAGCCGGGGACAACCATGGCATACACACCCTCGGCCACCTGCGAGGGGCCGCCGTTCTTCGCGGACGCGAGAATCACACGCGCAGCAGACCGCAGGTCCTCGATACGGCCATTGGTGCACGAGCCGAAGAAGACCTTGTCGACCTTGACCTCCTCCATCGGGGTGCCGGGGGTCAGGCCCATGTACTTGAGGGCCTTTTCGGCGTCGCCACGCTTCGCCTCGGGGAGGTCAGCGGGGTTGGGGACCTTGCCGAGGATGGGGACGACGTCCTGAGGGGACGTGCCCCAGGTGACTGTCGGGATGATGTCCTCGGCCTTGATCTCGACCTCGATGTCGTACTTGGCGCCCGGGTCGGACTTGAGGGTGCGCCAGTACGCCTCGGCCTTGTCCCACTCGGGGCCTGCGGGGGGCGCCAGGGGCCGGCCCTTGAGGTACTCGAAGGTGATGTCGTCGGGGGCGATCATGCCTGCGCGGGCACCGGCCTCGATCGACATGTTGCAGATGGACATGCGGGCCTCCATCGAGAGCGCGCGGATCGCGCTGCCGGAGAACTCGATGACGGAGCCTGTGCCGCCAGCAGTACCGATCACACCGATGATGTGGAGGACAATGTCCTTGGACGCGACGCCCTCGGGGAGGGTGCCCTCGACATTGATGCGCATGTTCTTGCTCTTGGCCTGGGGCAGGGTTTGCGTAGCCAGGACGTGCTCGACCTCGGAGGTGCCGATGCCAAAGGCGAGGGCACCGAACGCACCGTGCGTGGACGTGTGCGAGTCACCGCACACAACAGTGGTCCCGGGCAGGGTGAAACCCTGCTCGGGGCCAATGATGTGGACGATGCCCTGGCGCTTGTCGCTCATGCCAAAGTAGGTGAGGCCGAATTTCTTTACATTCTCCTCCAGAGCTTCGACCTGCTCGCGCGAGTCGGCCTCCTTGATGAAGCTGTGGACATCGGTGAAGGTCTTGCGAGAGGAGGTGCTGGGGGTTAGCTCTCAGACTTCGCAGTAGGATTTCCCACCCAGCAGTAGGGTTGCCTAGCCTCTACTTACGGGATGTTGTGGTCCACCATCGCGAGCGTGTTGTCCGGCCGACGCACAGGCCGCCCAGCAACCTCCAGCCCCTCAAACGCCTGCGGCGAGGTCACCTCGTGCACCAGGTGGCGGTCGATGTAGATCAGCGTGTCCCCCTCGCCAGAGTACACGACGTGGTCGTCGAATACTTTGTCGTAGAGCGTGCGCGGGGTCGAAGTGGGCGCGGGCATGGTGGTGGGGATGGGGTTGGGGTGGTCGTGTGCGGGGTCGTGTAGTCGTGTAGTTGATGAGCAGCTGCTTTCGCTGTTTCTTTCCTGTCTGTCCGTTCTTTGACTTGTCTCTACTTATCCTTCTGCCTCTTTCTCCTTCTTGGTTGCTGCTGCTCGAGTAAGAACGATGACTGAAGAGACGATATCCTCCTCCATGGACCGGCTTTATCAGAAATCAGTAACTCAACGATGATCGACGGAGGAAGGCGTTCGAGTTGGCCGGTAGGTGTAAACCAGGAAAGGTGATTGGCCGTCGGGTCCCCCTCGGCCGAAGAATTGACTCGTACAGTGGGAACCACGTGGCAGCGGGTGGCAGCTTCGGGCGAGGATCGGCCGACCAATGGGGGGTGGGGGATTAGGACACGGGAGTAATTTCCGGATATCCTGGGAGAGGCGATATCCGGGGATATCCGGAGGTGTCAAAACGCGACTGGTTTCAGGATGGTCAGGATGCTCAGAAATGCTTCAAAAGTCAGTCAGAAATGGCTGGAAAATATGCGAATTTCCCATAGATGTATTTGGATAAGTCGCAAAGGATGTTCATGCAGGTTGGCGAGGACAACCATGCAGAGCGGAGTGGGATTTGTCCTTAGAGGGGAAGCGTTTGGTCTGGGAGCACTGGAGTGTTCGGGCTGCAGATCTGATGAGCAGTGTTCTCTGATGATATGGGGTTACGATAAACGGGGCCTACAAGTCGGTCTGGACAGTTCTCGATTGACAGCCTGTATACAATGAGAAGTGGGAGAAGCAGCGATGTCCAGCTCAGCTCATCGAACCTGTCGCATCCTGTTGGATCGACGGGGTGTATGAATAGCGAATGAAACGTCAAGACAGAAAGTGGGAGTCATGTTCGACACGAGACTCCAGTTCGAGATCGCTCTTGCTCCACAAATTGCTCCTAGGGCCATCGCCGTCGTTGATATTTCTCGCCTTCGTCCTGCACACACTCTCTCTCTGCCTGGTCGCAACGATCGAGACGGCGCAAATAACGCGAAGCCTACCGACCAACTACTACTGTAGGTGCATTTTCTCCGATCTTTTGGATCGAATATCGGGGAAATAAACCGACCATTTCGCGAGCAATATTCTCGCGAATCCTGTGTCTCACTCACGACTGGTAATGCTCCAAGTTGGAGCCTTGGCGCTATGATGATTTGCTCCTCTGCTTCGGCTCTGTTAGTTTGTATTCGTCGTAGATGCGAGATGCGAGTCTGACCAGCTCTGGTAATATAGGCTGCACAAGTAAGGCTTCGAGATCATGTCGCCTTGTCAAGGCTGCTACTGTAGCAGTGTGCCACAGTTGGCAGCATCACCACCCCTGTCCCCTACTCTGTATTATGGGAACGAAAGCCAAAGCCAATTTCAGCAAACGCACAGCACAAGTCATCTCATGAGATGGCACACACATCATTATCCTGACGAGTAGCAGTAGCCAAAGGTCACGTAGATGTCATGCAGATCTTGTACGCGAGGCAGTGAGTGATCTATCTCTGCTGATGAACCAGCTCTGGTGCAATGTGGCAGGCAATGACGATGGTGGACGATATCGCATGCCCTTGTACACGTTCACACGACCAGCTAGGCTGCTAGGCTGGCTGCTCTCTCGCATAGATAGAATTGCATCATGTCGAGCACACGCGAGGCAGAGAGATGACGGTTCTCTAGGCCACAAGCATGCTCGCACGATCGCATGTGGGGGGGGGGGGGGGGGGGAGACCCGCCGAGAGCGTACTGTATGCGGGAGCTGCTCAGATAATACTGTTGGTTGCAGTCACAGTGTACACACTCTGCATGGCATTTCTCACCTCGCAGTACAGGGAAATGTCAGACAAGAAAGACCACTGGCCACTGGGCATTGAGACATGATCAGAATACTGAATGAGATTCAAAAGGTCCCAGGTCCACACGTCGCTCACGAGCTGACACTTTGACCGCCACGCAGGACACACCGCTGCGCTGCGCCAAACAATGGTCCAAGTCTGCTCGTAGGAGGCGCCAGTGACAGGTGCACAACATCACTCAGGCGCTGTTGCATCTGCCTCTGCAAGCACCACATTGTCTGACCAAAAGCTCATGCATGCGACAGCTTGACCTTTTCCACTCATTGTCGATAGTAGTATCTTCATCAGCTTATCGTTTTTGCCCAGCTTCTGACTCCCCCAGTCTGAGACATCGCTGATGCCCGATGGTTATACAAGTCACCCGATGGTTATCAAAGTCACCGAGACCGAGCATCGCAACTACTCACCTGTACTCATCTCTCTCACTCCTCACTGTGGCCACGATGTCCGTCTCCGCGGCCAGCCTACTCACCCTCCTACTCCCCCTCGCACTCCTCGGAGGCGCATCAGCGCGCACCCTCCTCGTCACTGACTCCACCCCCGCCCCCGACTCCCCTGTCGCCCCGTGCCTCCACGCCTCCTATCACGGGCAGTACGGCACCGACCACGTCTTCATCCTCGACGATGACTGCGTGGCGTCTACGATGGAGTCGAGCTCCTTCACGAGCGGGAGCCTGATGCCCCTTGACGATGTGGCTGTGGCCCTGGACGACGTGGAGTCCGAGCAGCACTATGTGTGGATTGGGGCCGCGGGCGTCGAGGGGTGGGTTGGGAATCTCGATGCGTTCGGGCAGGCGTTGGGGGCGATCAACTCGTACCTCCGGGAGAAGGGGGGCGAGCAGGTTGCCAACGAGCAGGGGCCATACGCTGGGGCGGTCGAGGACGATCAAGTGCTCTGGGATACCGAGGAGACGATGTTCGAGAACGAGCAGATGGTTCTGGGCAACGAGCAGGTCGGCAGCAGCAAGCAGGCGGTCCAGGACACCCAGGCATCGGCGGCGCAGTCAACTGATACAACTGATAGCAAGCATGATACCGCCATGCCTACCCCCGCCCCCGCCCGGCTCCTCCACTCCTCATCCGACGGCATGATAGTCGCTATCCCGCCCACCCTCCTCGGGGTGCTGGACACACTCCTCCCGCGCGGCCTTGTGGCGGTGGGTGTGTCGCCTACACCCCTGCAGTGGGAGGTGGAGGACCACTATGCCGAGAATCTGAGGAATATAACAAAGGCGCTCAAGCACGACAAGGGGTTACAGCGGGTGGTGGATGGGCTGAGTGTCGAGGATGTCAAGGGGACAGTGAGGTGGTTGACGGGCGAGGCAAGGGGGAGCACGATACAGTCCAGGCATAGCTTTACGGATGGGGCGAGGGTTGCGGCGGCGTGGTTGAAGGGTGAGTGAGGGTTGGGAACAGAGGTGGTTTAGGCGGGGGGCAACAGTGTTACTGCGAGGAGGAAGAGTGTGCGAAGGGAGTCGGTCGCGGCGAGGAGGCAGAGCGCGAGGAGGGAATCATGTCTCGTGATGGCTTGTGAATAGTGATACGAGTGTAGAGGCTCGAAAGCATCGTCGAAGGGAGTGTGCAGTGGTACGCATTCATTCGCTTTGCTCTTTGCCAACTCAAGTCGCGCTTCGAGCTTCCACATGCTTGGCCTCGCTCGCGCTGCACCTCAGTGCTTCCTCTACACATGATCCTCTTGCACTCGTGAGAGGGCTACGCGCTCCCACTCGTGTCGTCGGTGCAGGCTCACTCGCGTCGTCAATGCAGGTTCACTCGCGTCGTCGGTGCTTGCTCATTCGCGTCGTCGGTGCTTGCCCACGCGCACTCGCAGTCGCGCTTCGCGCCACTGCTCGGGTTGCCGTTACTCGCCCACTCGCACTCGCAGTCGCGCTTCGCGCCACTGCTCGTGTCGTCAATGCTCGCTCACTCGCGTCGCGCTCCGCGCTCCCCTCGTTCGCTCGCACTGACGCCAGCCCAAACCGAAGCCACAGGCGCAACCTGCACCTACCACACCTACCTCCCCGGCTTCTCCCCCTCGGTCATCTGCCACTACCGCCCCCGGACCAACTCCACCACCAACGTCCTCCTGACCGCGCACTACGACTCGCGCGGCTCCTTTGGCCGCCTGCGCGCCCCCGGGGCCGACGACGACGCCTCCGGGTCCGCCCATGTGTTGGCTATAGCCCGCGCGATTGCCGCCAACAACATCACCTTTGCCCACCCGCTCACGCTCGCGTACTTCTCCGGCGAGGAGCAGGGGCTGTACGGGAGTCATTACTATGCGAGGGGGCTGAGGGAGCAGAATGCGAGCGTCGCGCTGCATGTGCAGGCTGATATGCTGGGGTACAGGGTGGACGGGGAGCCGATGCAGCTGGGGCTCCCGGAGAGGTGAGTGCGAAGCGAATGCGAGCGCCAGCGAGCATTCAGCGGCGGGGCAGCGATCAGCTCGGCAGCCTACAGTCCGGGTAGCCACAACACCCATTCGTCGCCAATGGAAGAGTACTGTGCTCGGGGAAGGTACCTATGCTCCATCTCGAGGGGCAATGTCTGTCTGAGGTTGATGTTGTGCCCATGCTTGTGCTTGAGTGACTACTTTGCACTCGAGGCTCCGCAGATCCGCGATGTTGACCAGCTGGGTTGCTGTTGCAGATGATGGTTACTGTGGCTCGTGTTGTCACCTGCTGTGTCTCACTCGTGTAGAACAGAGCTTGTGACTGAGGTCCCGTCCATGTCTTCGTTCAACGTGCATCTCCCGTCCAGGTCTTCGTTCAACGTGCATCTGCTGTCTCCTTGTATGGAGTCGTGCATGATATGTGATGATGGCTAGTCGTTCGAGCATCTTCTCCTATGATCGAGGGCTAGTCGGGTTCACGGACCTTCGAGGTGCCAGCCAGATTCACAGACCACTCGAGGGTTTCTCGTTAAGATTGGGACTTGACATTGTCACCTGCTCGAGCTGAGCCGCTCCGCGACCCAGCTCTCGCTTCCCTCGCGCTCGCACTCGCGCTTCGCGCTCATGCTTCGCGCCTCAATTCTCGCCTACGCTCCGCGCTCGCGTTCGCGCTCCGCGCTCACGCTCACGCTCACGCTCACACCAGCATCGAACTCCCCGAGGCCGGCTTCCTCGTCGCCAACATCTCCGCCCTGTACGCCCCCGAGCTCACCGTCGGGCGCACGGCCGCCTGCTGCTCGGACCACCAGAGCTTCCTCCAGTACGGCTTCCCTGCCACGCAAGTATTCGAGCGCAACGGCTGGATCGCGGACCCGATGTACCACAACTCGGGGGATGTGAGCGACCGCCCCGGGTACGACTTTGAGCAGATCAGGAGTATCGCCAAGGTCACTATGGCGACGGTGTGTGAGGTTGCGGGGTGGCGGGGGGAGTAGCGCGGCGAGGGCAATTGTCCCAGATGGAGAGCGCAAGCACGAACCAGTCAGTAGAGATGCTAGACATCCATAGAGAGCGTAGGCAGTCAGTCAGTCGATATGTCGTTGTGAGGAAGCTGAAAAGGAAGTGCCGAGATGACAGATGTAGGACGTATCTGAGATGACTCAAAGCTGCCAGTATGTGGCACAACCCGATCAAAGTTCTCAGATCGTGTAGATGACATCTGTCCGGTCAGTACCTATCAGTACTTCAGTACTACCACTGTGACAATGTGGTAACTGCCAAGCTGCCTACCCTCTCGCACAGATCTGGCAGCTTCTTCGCATATAACGCTGTCAGTCCCTCTCCATATGATGCTGTCAGTCTCTCGACGTGCGTATCCCCAACTTCCCAACACAATGTAGCAAACTGTACACACGCTCGGCAGCTCCGCTGCCCTCCGCTTGTATCGCCTGTAGTGATACAATGCATCTCGATGCATCTCGCCCTGCCTGCGCCCATGACGCTGCGCGCTACGACGCGGCGCCACACGACACCGCACTACCCAGCATTTACTGCTGCTCCTGGACCTGGAGCTGGGGGTTAGCCTGGTCCTTCTCTTGAAAACCCAGATCCACTCACGAGGTCAGAGTCACCACCGTCCTGGATGGACATGACACCGACGCGGTAGAGGCGACCGGCGGCAGTGCCGAGGTCGACGTTGGAGCCGTCGTAGTGGTGGACCGAGGTCTTGGAGCTGGATGTCAGCATGGTCAGGCGAGAGCGAGCGCGGGAGCGCTTGTCGAGCCCAGTCCTTCTCAGATCTGGACTGAACCTGCACAGTTTACGCCAGGACGTAGACTCGACCCGCTCTCACTCGCTCCACTCACGAACTCGAGCCTGCGGCTCTCGTTCGTTCGTTCACTCACAGCATGGCGTAGTACTCAAGCTCCGACTTGCGAAGAGGGGGGCAGTTCTTAGAGATAAGAATAAGCTTGGCTATCCAAGCGTCAGCATAGCTCCTTCTCAGCCAGGCTCCGTGCGTGGAGGGCAGGAGAAACTCAAGTGCCAACGCAAGCGTCAACACTGTGTCTCCTGCCCCTCTTTCCACGCCTTCTCAGCCAGACTCCAGAGCCTGATCCACACCTCCTACTCACACTTGCCGTTGCGCAGCTGCTTGAGCGCCTGCTTGTAGCCGAGGGTGTACTTGCCCGACTTGACGACGAGCTGGAGACGCGCGTTGATGCTCTCCGAGTGCTTGGCGGACTTGGACTTCTTGGGCGCCATTTTGATGCTGGGTGTGGTTGGTGTTGAGGGGTGAGGAGAGTCGTTTGAGCTGGTCGTCGATGATTTTGCGCAGGGAGGGGAGGCAGGTGGGTTCGAGGTGCGGGAGCAATTTTGGAGGGGCAGCGTACGGTGAAGGGGTGAGTTTTGGTGAGGGAGGTGGGCGGCGTTTCGGCGTTTGGCGTTGGCGGGGGAAGGGGATATCGGTGTGGCACCGGGGATCGGAGTGTTTCAGTATCTCCGTGCCCGAGGTGTCCACGAATTCGACGACTCTTTGCCACCTAGTGGATTCCTGTATTCCTGTATTTCGATCTCAGCTCCGACTCGATACCCTCTACAGGTTCTGCTTATCCTCTTGCTCACTCTTGCTCGCTCGCTCGCTTACTCGCAATGTCCACACTCGCACTCGGACTCGGCCTCCTCGGGGCAGGATTCGCAGGCCGCGTCGCATGGCAGATGATGCGCGCAGGTCGGAACGCGGACAAGTTCTTGAAGGGCGGGTTCAAGCCGAAGATGGACAGGACAGAGGCGATCCAGGTGCTCGGTCTGCGGTGAGTAGTGGGGCGGTTGCGGGTCGCGAGCGGTGCTTGATGTTTTTAAGAGAGGTGTAGTGAGGTAGTGAGGTGGTGCTCGTTGCAAAGGTGGCAGGAGTGGTTAGGGGTGGTTTGTGGTGACCGTGTTCTGCCCAACGCGCTGTGCCTGGAGTGTGGCGAGTGTATGGCCGCAACACTACTGTCTTGCTGTCATCTATTTGCAGTGTGCGATACGGGCGGGCTTGGTTTGGTCTGACAGCGATCAGGCTCATGGCCGAAAGGTCGCTGGAGGCTACAGTCATAGGCTTTTGGCTGTCTTGTTGTGGCCAGTCTCCGCCGTTGGGACGGGATGGTCTTACTGGCAGCATGTGCCAGACTGCTACAGGAGCCGGATACAGATGATCTCGCTCGGCACGGTACTCAAGAGTTCATTGGCGCCCTAGGCAATATTTGCCTGTTGGGACTGGTCTTGCTATTGTTCCCACAAAGTCGGAGTGGTTTCAAGTCAAACTGCTCAGCATCTGCTCGAGGTGGTGCTCGAGGTGGTTGCGACTCGCCGAGCAAGATTGCTGTATCGCCCACAAGGTCTCGTTGGCAGACCGTCGTGTCGCCATTCAAACCACTGTGGCTGCTCGCCATGGACGCTGTGCGCCAATCACATGATGCTTGACGTTGGCAGTCGATCTTCCAGGGCATATCTTCTTTCTTTCTGGAATGCCCAATGCTGCCCTAGAACTAACTACGTGCTGCATTGCTGAGCATCCTTCGTGCTTTCTGCTGTGCTTTGCTAGGCATGCTGCTGTGTTGCCAGTCATTAGTCTACAGTTCAGCCCTTGTTCTTGACAGCTTGGTGCTCGGGGCTGCCTAGGCTTGCTGGCCAACAATGTGGCCTCTGGCTTGCCCGACCGTTCTCGTACATGACAATCTTGCAGATCAGCTCGTTGAGCTGCTTGCTTAGTCGCTTGCCAGATGGCTGTTGTTGTCATACCTTCTCCATTGCCCTCGTAATGCCAGCCATGCCAGCCGAGCCCCCTGGTCTCTTTCCCACTCCTCTTGCCGTCTCTCCACTCTACCTTCTTTGACTTTATACTGATAGCAGTGAGCCCCTCACCGCCGCCAAGCTCAAGGACGCGCACCGGAAACTCATGCTCGCGAACCACCCTGACCGGTGAGTCGTTGGAGTTGTACAGTGCTGATACGAAGTGGGGGATCACCATACCTCGCCGGAAAGGTCAACGAGGCAAAGGCGTTGCTTGAGTGAGTGTGGGGGTCTGAGTCCCGCTGACACACAGCAAGAGCGTGCGCAAGTAGACCGGTTGTACACTGTATATTATCACGTTGGCATATGCATGGATCACCACTGCGGGTAAGCCGACTTTAGGCTTTGCAGGGAAAAATGCAAAGGGTGGGGAACTGAAGAAGATGGGAGTGGGAGGAAGAGGTATGGTTGAGGAGGAAAGCGAACGGTCCATGAAGATGCGGTGACCAAGACAGCAGGGCACAAGATCGATGATGGCAACCCATTCAAAAACCTTCTCAGTCATCCTAACTGCACACTCGGGTATACGTCCACAGGCATATACAGACCACTGTAGAGGTTGTCCGAAGCATGAGTGTACTCATTAGGCTAACTACGGGCTAGCGCGAGGATTGACAGGTGACGGCGAGACATCTGAGGAACCAGACGAGCCGCAGCTGCAAGGCTCAACTTATTTACCTGCCTCAGATCGAGGCTCTCTCAGTACAGACCTCTGAGTTATGCTCTCTGTTAACCAACAACCCTCGAGGGAAGTCAGCATGCTACAGCATGTGAAACCTCAAGACTGGATGAATACCTGCTATTATGCGCGGTTTCAATCACCAGATGCATCTATGCTGCTCGCAGTCTACGACCTCTACTCGATCTACCTCACCCACACACACACAGCTCAGATATATCCTGCAGCTCATGTTGAGCTCCCCGCTCACACAAAAAAAATCTTGTCGTGGCAGGATTGTATGCGACAAGCCCGGCAGCTGCGATAGGATCTGCGGCTTCAACAAGGTCGGACTTCTGACGAGGTCGCAGCTCAGACACGATTCATAGCCCGACATGAATTTTACTCAGCTCATGCAGACTTCTCGACCTGGTCTGGACCTTAGCTCAGTTCGAGCCTGCAGCCCAGCCTGAGCCTCCGGCTCAGTCTACGCTTACAGCTCCTTCACATACCCCCTCCACCACTCCGCAAACCCAACCTTCTCCCTCGTATCCACCCCAACCGCCTCCAGCCCCTTCACGCTCAGCTCGGTGCTCCAGGGCCGTTCCGTCTGGCCCGGCTTGATCTCGGGCTTGGTGCTGACTGGCGTGATGTGGTCCGTGGGGAGGCCGAGGGCGTCGGCGATGACGCGCGTCATGGCCCATTTGGTCATCTCGGGGCCGGTGGAGCGGAAGTGGTTGATTGGGGGGAGGGTGGTGGGTGGGAAGTCTGCTGTCAGCGGGACGACCGGAGCAGGAAGCGCGAGAGACAGGCTATTCAGGGGCGAAATGAAGCAAAGGCAGATCAGAGACAGGAAAGGAGGGGGATGAAGGAGTAATAGATGGCACAGGACGAGGTTCATATAGAATCTGAGAGACACAGGCAGTGGCAGTCACTGCCACAGATGGAAGTCATAGGGAGGGAGACTGCAGAAAAGTCGACTCACGGGCAAGATCATACAGCACGCGCGCGACATCCGCTACATTCGTAGGGTTGCGGATCTGGTAATCGTCCATGGTGTACTTCTTCCCGGACTGGTCCTTGACCACTGGCGTGAGTGACGTCGTGCTTCGGACTCACCGTCGACGAGGACGTTGACGGCCGACTCGGAGTTGTACTCTGCCTTGCCGTAGCTGGAGTCAGCTCTTACGTCGCATACAGGTGGTGTCGTTTTGAGAGCCACTCACAGCACAGGCACCCGCAACGAGGCAGTGATCGCACCCTGCTTCCGCGCGCCCAGAATCGCCTCCTCCCCAGCGAGCTTCTGGCGGCCGTACATCTGGAGAGGGTTGGGCGTCGAGTCGACCTCGTAGGGGGGTCTGGCGTCAGCGGGCGGCGGAGTAACTACCTGGTGCAAGGTGGCCAGCTCAAGCGCAAGATAGCCGGCTTAGTGCAAAATGGCCAGCTCGAGTTCACGATGCGCCTCAACACACTCACTTGCGACCGTCAAACACATAGTCCGTCGAGATGTAGATCAGCGTGAAGCCGTACTTGGCAGCCAGGGCACCAAGGTGCTCCGGGACAGCGACGTTGATGCGCTCTGCGGCGTCGGGGTTCTGCCGTCAGCACAAGGCCAGCACTTCTACCCACCGCCTCGGCCACGTCAGGTCTCCGCTCGGCAGCGCAGTGGATCACGACTGAGATCAGCATGCCTATAGCCATTCCAACCCACCATCGATTCTGTGGTTTGCGAAGAACTCGTCGACCGCAGCAGTGTCCGTCAGGTCGAGAGCAGTGTACGACTTGTCCCTCTGCGCGCGGGTGTGGGCGAGAGCATACACTGGGGTTCAGCTTACGCTACCACCACGCTGGCGGCTCCCAACAACCCCTTCACCCACCCTCGTCTCCGGCGTGGCGGAAGTGCTCGACAACAGCACGGCCAAGGAGGCCACTCGCACCTGCTGTCAGCTCGACCCCCTTACCGCAACCCACCCGTCACCGCGACCGTCTTTCGGCTCTTAGCCGTCGTAGCCGTCATCTTGCTTCTATCCTCACCTGTTCGATGCTGAAACAAGCTCGCTCGCTACCACTCCTGCTGTTGTCGACGTGCGATGCCCCCTAGGCCGAAACGTTGGCGGAACCAAACAACCCGCGTCTTGACTTTTCTGGTCCCGCGTACCCGCGCGCGTGGTGGAGGTGGTTCACTTGTCGAGCGTATTCGACGTTATCGTTACCCATCTCTTGACCACCGCTATGCTCGTCTCCGTCTTCATCACGTCGCCAGACACCCATGGCGAGCGCCGCCTGGACACGGACCTCACGGTCGGGCAGCTGAAGGTGGGTCCAGAGCGACAGCGATGAAGACAGGTGGGCCGGTGACCACCTCATCTGACAGGCTGAGGCTTGCCTTGTGATGGGCCCACCTGCCTGCCTGGATCGGTTTGAAGCCATACGTATGCTGACAGCAGGACAAGCTCGTCCCCGTGACGGGCATTGCGCCGCAGTATCAGGTGCTCACGGCGTACAGGACGCCGGAGGCGGCGGAGAAGGGCGAGGGCGCGACGCCGATGGGAGATGATAATGCGACGCTGGCGAGCTATGGTGTGCGGGATCTGTCCAGCATCAAGGTGAGTGGAATAGGAAGGTCAATACTGATGCCAGATCACCAACACTGACCCCAACGCCCGCCCCGGAGAGTTCTCAGACATTACCGGCGTGAACAAGTTCGAGCTCACGGAGGAGGAATACGCCGCGAAGAAGGGTAGGTGTAACACTGCGCAGCGAGTTGTGACCACTCTACAGTGGTCATACTGCAACTGTCCAGATCCTGGAGTCACATCGCCGCTGACCCCAGACACCGTCCGCGAATACCTCAAGCGCAACAAGCTCGGTCAGTATGCCGACGAGCCGCATAGCCTGGTGTGGGCGCCACCCCCGCCGACATCTGCGCCGGCCGACATCATCCCAGGGGCCCGTGCCGAGGTCGCGTCAGAGGGTGGAGAGCTTTCACGCCGGGGAACAGTGCGGTTCGTGGGCGAGGCGAAGATCGGCAAGGGTGGCGTGTGGGTTGGCATCGAGCTCGATGAGCCGCTAGGCAAGGGCGACGGAAGGTGAGTCGGCGAGGAGTTCTCGACCCAGAACCGAAAGCACTGACACCCAGCGTTGAGGGGACACGCTACTTCACTTGCTTGCCGAAACACGCCGTCTTCGTCAGGCCGGACAAGGTCAAGGTCGGAGACTACCCCGAGGAGGATCTTATGGCGGACGACGATGAGATCTAGACACATGGGGGTCGCGAGGACCGGACTAGACCTACGCGCTGACATATACGAGGCATACTGTGAGGATCCATCGTGGCATACCGATGGAATTATGAGGCCTACCACAGGTAGATAAAAGCACACTAAGGGCATACTGAGGGCATACTGAAGCCATCAGCGAGATTCGGGAACCTCCCATGGGCACGATCATTGATGACTCCGCACAGACTGCTGACCACACACTGACGCCACTGGAGTGATCCCACTTCCTCCCACATCAGCACTGTCCACTCCTACCAGCCTCCTTTGTTGTTCCCACATCACTCCTGACACCATTGCCGTTGCTCCAAAGACACTCCCACCATTCACAGCCTCCTGTTCCCCGATATCAACAGCCTCCTGACCCTCTGTCATGCCGCGCGCAGCCAAGTCCACTAAGCCGAAGAAGGCCGCACCATACCCAAAGGGTAGCAAGGATGCACGCTCGCCCTCGCCGCAGGACGTGGACGACCCGATGGGTGAGCCGGTGCCAAAGACGGGGTATGATCGTGCTCTGCTCGTTTCGTTGATGGCTCAGGTGCGTAAATAGGCACCTCATTGCTACTCTGAATCATACTCTGACTCTGTCATACCCTCCTTACATTGCCTTAGCCTGACCTACCCCAACCCCGCTGACATCAGCACACCCAAGCCAACTACAAACTCCTAGCCTACCAGATCGCCAAGTCCGAGTCCCAGTGCCGCGACATGTGGCGCAAGGTACTCTACCCCGCGATCATGGAGGGACGCGAGTGGTTCACCACCGGCGGCGGCAGCGGCGGGAGCAGCAAGGGCAAGGCGTGGGACGGTCCGATGAAGCTGCACCTGTGTCGGGAGGTGCTGGGTGTGCGGATAGTGCAGGGGTTAGCTGATGGCAGACTGCAAAGCCGGACTGGAGTGTTATCGCGGAACTCTTCCCAGGCAAGACTGCTACTCGTAAGAGAGAGAGAGGGAAGGAGCTGACGGCAGAGGTGCATGACATCTGGCGCAAGGTGGTGCTGCCGTCGCTGATGTCGGGGAAGAGGCTGAAGCTGAAGGAGGACGAGAAGTGATGAGTGGCATTCATGAGGTCGCTGTGCTGGAATCTAGGGTTGAAGGGTCAGACAAGATGGTTCGAGCAACCCAGAGGGAGGCCAAGGGAGTGAACTACAGGGGCAACGTGCTAAGGAGCAGATTCGACAGGATGGCCGGCTATGGCGAACATATGTATTCGGAGCAGCCAGCGGAACTACGAGGCTCGCCTTTGGAGAAGAGTGAAGAGGTTGGCTGCTTGTCGAGAGAGCGTACCATCTGCTTGTCAAGAGAGCGTGTTATCTGCGTGTCATCCGTACTGTACATACATAGGCTTCGACCAGCTATCCGATGTACACATACATCAGTCAAAATCGAGCTGCCATGACCTCAGGTGATTCCTAACCGATCCTGGAAGCCCTTCCAGTATGCCTGCGAGAGCTTCAACCCCTGCAGATTACGACCCAGTCCACGCCCTCACCGCCTCAGTCAGAGCCACCGCATCCTCCCTCCGCACATAGAAGTGCCCACACCCCTCGATAGCAGTCTTCGTGATCAATTCTCCCCTCTCCCCACCCAGAGCAGCCAGTGTTGCCGCGCCAGTGAAGTCGTCAGCCGTCCCGTACACGAGGGCGAGCTTCTCTTCCGATCCAGCCTGTATCCGGGCCAGCGTCGCCTCTAACCCCTGCGCGAACGTCGGGCCACGGAACAGCGTCATGAGCTTGAAGAGCGTCGGCGCGGGGGAGATGAGGAGCGTGCCCCGGAGGAGGGGGTGGGGTGGTGCTGTCAGTGCTGCAATCGTGCCGTACGAGTAGCCCTGTGGTTGAGAATCACAAGCGGAGTCGAGTAAGCGCAATTTAGCCATAGCCATAGCAGTAGGGAGTCGGATTAATCGAGCGAGCGAGCAATGCCAAGTCAGATGGTCATAGTCTTCGTCAGCTCCCCCATTTGTCCAGGACTCAACCCCACGCACAGCTCGCCACACCTCCTTCACTCCCAGGAGGTCGCCCACTGCCTTTTCGACAGCAGCAAAGTCCTCGCCCTCGCCGCCGCTGAAGCCTGGGAACGGGCCGCTGCCTGTGCTGCGGCCGACACCGCGGACGTTGAATGTGAGTACTGCTGTTGATGAGTCTGAGCATAGTGCGCTAGGGAGGTGGTGGGAGAGGACGCTGGGTTCAGCGAGTTCCTACAGTACACATCGTCTAGTACTCCGACACCATCAGGCCATCATGTCAGGATGCCAGACTTCGACGGCATCGCCCGAAAGCGCCAAGCTAAACAGCTGGCGCTGATCCACAGTCCGCGGACAGCTACCTGCACGGCCCGTATGCTGACGCGCGACATGGCATGTTAATGAGTGGCATGTTGACAAGTCGTATGTCAAATGCCTCGACTCACGGGAAGTCCATATTCCCACCAAGCTTAGACCACGGATGGGACGCTGTCATCAGCACAAACTTGGACAACAAAGACGTCGACGACTCACCAGTCACCAAACGGTCCACCTCTGGCAACGCAGTCCGCCCAACGTCTTGGAGCGGTGTCGGCGACGACGACACATCAACAGGCAGCGACGCATGGTACAGCTTTGCCTCGAGGACTGCACCCTCGACCGGTATTGTAAGATGTAGACTGTTCATGGTGATATGAGCGATGCAACGGCAACGGCAAGGCGCAACCTGGCTGTCAGCCAGATTCCGCGGACATGGAAAGTGGAGGTCCGAGAAATGTCAACAACGCCATTCACGTTGACTTCACCACCAACGACGACGACGACGACAACAAGTACAACGGCGACTCCCATACTACCGACCTCCACACCAATGACTAACTGCGTATGACCATGCATGCTCTAGAATGTACAGACCCAACCCCCTACACCCCCCTAGGCCTTGGCCTTCTTCGGCCTCCGCTGCTCCGTGACCTTCTTCCCCTGCTTGGCCTTCGGCGCCTTTGCCTCGGCTCCAGCGGCTGCCGGTGCACCCGCCTTGGGCTTGATCTTGATGCCCTTGCGCTTGAGGAGGTCTTTGCGCTTCGACTCGGCGATGAGCGCCTCGTCTTCTGGTGCGTTGAAGACCGAGTTCGAGGTGGTCTCTCCTGCGGCGTCGGTGGTGACTGCAGTGCCCTTATCCTCCTCCTCGTCCGCCTCGGTGGTCTTCTTTGTCCGCTTGCCGACCTTGATCTTGGCGACAAAGAAGCCGTCCATGTTGTGCTTGTGGGGGTAGTACTGCGGTCAGCGGAGTTCAGGGAGGCTCGGTGCTGAGACTGCTCTGCGTGGCACACGGCGCTTATAACTGCAAAGAGTACGCTTCGCTTACTCACTCTCCTCGTTAGATTCAAGCTCGGGTGGAAATGCTTCCCCTCGAACGCAGTGAACCCGGGCACACCAAACTCCAACCCCGTGTCGACCAGCTTGCAGTTGGGCCGCTTGCGCAACGCATAGTCGACCACACTCTCGTCCTCGTCCACAGTGACCGAGCAGGTCGAGTACACCACGTACCCACCCGTTGAGGACGACGGGTTGACCGAGTCGATAGCACACAGGATCAGCTGCTTCTGCAGATGCGCCAGCAGCTGGAAGTCACGCTCGGTCTTGTTGACCTTGACACTCGGATCCTTGCTGATCACACCAGTGCCGGAACATGGTGCGTCGAGGAGGACGCGGTCGAAGCCACCAAGCACACGCGGGAACTCGCGCGCATCGTAGTTGCACACCACGACATTCTTGCACCCCATGCGGTGCACGTTGGCGGTGAGCGACTTTGTGCGCGCCTTGTTGCTGTCGTTGGCGAACACGAGGCCCGTGTTCTGCAGCAGAGCAGAGATGTATGTCGTCTTGCCACCCGGCGCAGACGCCATGTCGAGCACACGCTCTCCCGGTTGCGGGCCGAGCGCGATGACGGGCAGGAATGACGACGCAGCCTGCAGCATGTAGTGGCCGGCGAGGTACTCGGGCGTGGCACCAACAGGGACCGGCGACTCGAACACCTGCAGGCCGACCTTGGACCACTTGCCGATGGGCTCGAGATTGACACCACGGTTAATGAGCGCCTGGGCGAGGTCGCGGCGGCGGGTGCGGAGTGTGTTCGCGCGGATGGTGATGGGGCGGGGGGTCTCGTTCGCCTCGAAGAAGGCGAGAGCCTCGTCGGCAGTGAAAAGCTTCATCAGCTTGGCGACGAGGAAGTGGTTGTAGCCAAAGTAGGTTGCAATGTCGTGCTCGAGCTGGAGCAGGTGGTCGGACCGGGACCTGGAAGGGTTAGCATTGGACATGAATGACGTGAGTGCAAAGCCTGCCTGGTACTCACCTCCCCTCGACACCACGGACCTTCTCGTCCTTGGCACTGCACACGCGCACCAGCCAGCGCATGCGGTTCTCGACATCACGCAGCGACACACCGTGCTCGTGCTCCTCCTCGACGCCATCGACCGCAGGTAGCGTGAAGCCCTCGTCATCCAGATCGTCCTCGAGGTTGGTCTGGATCGCTCCGTCTTCGTCTTCGTCCTCGTCCTCATCCTCGTCCATGCCCTCATCCTCCTCCCCTGCCTCCCCATCCATCTCGGCGTCCTCCTCGTCCGACGATGCAAACGCACTGTCCACCTCGTCCTCCTCATCCTCATCTCCAGACTCGTCAGGGAACGCAAACTCATCCCCCTCCATCTCGTCATCAGAGCCCAGGAAGTCGTCCCGCTCCTCCCCCTCGCCCTCATCTCCATCCTCGCTCTCGTCCTCCGGCGCCTGGTCGAGGTCGAACGCATGCACACCCTCGGGCATTTTCTCCTCCCCCTCGCCGGGGATGTCGTCCTCGCTGTCGCTAAACTCGACGCCCTCCTGCGGCTTCTTCCCCTTCGCCTTGGCCTTCTTCGCCTTCCTGTTCGCCTTGGCCTTCTTGATCGCCGGGATGTCGTCCTCCTCGTCAGACCAGTCACTGCAGTCAGTATCAGCCCCCAGCCTAGCTCCTGCCCATCTCCACACCCACCCAGCCTGCAGCGCCTCCTCCTCGCTGTCCTCGTCCACCCTGTCGACCGCCTTGACACGCGGGCGCTGCGGCTTGCGCAGTGCCGTCGCCGTCGCCGACGCCTTCAGCCCAGCTGCCGGCGCTGGTGCTGCCGATCCGCGCTTCTTGCCCCCAGCCTTGCCGCCCTTGCGCTTCGCCGCGTCGCTGCCGGGCAGGGGTGCCGGTGGCCCTTGCTTCCTCTGTGCTTTGCGTCCCATGGTGCTGCAAGGGGTTGTTGGCTCTTCAGAAGTGCTCTAGAAGAGTTTTGGATGGTATCTGGCTCACGTTGCTCGAACTGGATGCCTCCACTTGTTGAACTTTTGCAGCCGGAAGCATTTTCGTGCCATTGCCACTGATTAGGGTGGATTAGGAATGTTTGTATTCATATACAAATATGTGCCTGGCATTCCTATTACAACTGAATACAAATGGTCGATGGATGGTGTCGTGTGAGGAGGGAGGAGTACTATGCCTTGCGCAATCCAGCAAAGAATGTCTCGATGTCCTCGCGGCTGACGCTTTGGCCGGACTGGGCGTGGCCGGCGAGCATGGCTTTGAGTTTGTCCCTGGTGTGAGCGGGTGGGGGAAGGGGGAATCATGTGGGAAATGAGAGACGTGATAGGAATGAGGACAACGAGGGCCATGAGGACGATGGAATGGTAGGGGCCATGAGGAGATGTGGACGATATAACGGAAGAAGGAGAACAAAATAGACAGGTGGGGCATCGAGGAGGACGAGGGAGATTGAGGGAGGGAGGTGGAGAGAGTGAGGGAAGCGGGTATATGAGTACGAGAGGAATGGATGGGCATTTGGGCGGGCAATGGGCAGGACGAGATGAGTAGACATGACATCGACGATCTGGTGGAATGGATGATAGAGACAGGGGTCAGGAGACAGATGGAACTACTCACTTCATTGCCTGATAGCCATGTAGGGCTTCGATGGCCTGAGTCCGGGGTAGCGAGGAGACAACTCGCTCTGTGACCTGGTCCAGCGACTCCGGCGGGTCGTCGTCTTCTGGTGGCTCGTAGATCTCCTCGTCGACAAGCGGGAAGGGCAGCGAGTCGGCCACTGCAGCGTCGAGCTCGGCCTTGAGGCGGTCTCGTACACCGTGGGCAAGAAACACGTCCCCTGCGCTCTTGCGTGTCGGGGCGCTTGCTGTATCTGGCAGCGGCGTGCTTGCTGTATCTGGTGGTTGTGTGGCTGCTGCATTTGGCTGCGGGACAACAGCGATGACCTCGGCGTCCTCTCCCTTCTGTCGCTTGCTGTTCTGCTCATACGCTGGGATCGCCTCATCCGCCTCCCTCTTCCTCCCCTTGTCCGCCTCCCTCCCCACCACCCGCCACTCCTCCGCCTCACCGGGCACCACCATCATCCACCCCGTCGTGCCTGCGCGCTCGGCCACGAACGGGTGCTTGGCACACTCGGCGCAAATGAGCCCGTCATACGAGTCGCTCGGGATGAGCGAGCGGTCCTCGTCGTCGTCGTCCTCGAACTCCTGTTCAGGCCGCCGTGGCTGCAGATTCAGACACGACTCGTGGAACCAGTCCTGCCGTCAGTCACTCGTACCCATACCCCACCCACCTCGCACACCATGCAGTTGATCATCGCCTCTGTCTCGCTGAGCGGGTCGTAGTCTCGTCCGCAGCGACAGAACTTGCCTGCAAAGTTCTGCGAGTAGCGGTTGTTCTCGTTGCAGGGCTGGGGTTGGGTTTCCGGAGGATTCAGGCAGCACCGGCGCTTTGCTGAACCCTCGGGCAGGGCCATGGCTTCTGTCGGGCAGTCACATCTGAACGACCGTTTTGTCCACAGCTCGACTAGTTCGTGGTCTGTTATCAGCCACTGTCCATCTCACACTTCCCATGCCCACCTGCATGACATGAGATCGAGCAGCCGTAGCAGACACCCTTCTCGCCGCAAGCTGTCGTCAGCCAAGAGCAGCTAGAGCAGTCTCATCTACCACGCACCCAGGCAGCTCCATATTGACTGCCGCAAATACCCCTTCGAATACGTGCACGAGTCAAACGAGTACGGCATGATCTCCCTCGCTGCCTCCTGGAAGCGGTCCTGCGCGTCGATGAGCGAGGGGAGGGTGATCTCCGACGCCGACGCCAGGATCTCTGGCGGCAGGAGGGCGGCCATGTCGCCACGTTCACGTTACTAGTACAATAGCCGCAGCTGTTGTAGTCACTGTCGTCGCTGTCTCCGCTGTCGTCGTCGTCTTCGTCGTCGCTGTCGATGTTGTTGTTGTTGTTGTTGTTGTTGTTGTTCTGATCGCGGGACGCGTCTCTTGACGCATTCGGACTGGGGGCGTTGCTTCATTGCGGGACCAAAAGATGCAGAATGGAATCCATCCACCCGCCACCCATTGACCACCTCTTCGACATCGATACCCTCCTCCTCGATCTTCCCATCTACGCTCTCGAAGAGTCATTGCTGAAGCCGCGGGCATGCCCCGCTCTCCTCGTAGGTCCCGCTCTCCCGAGCCGCAACGCTCCTCACACCGGAGTCGCCGTAGCCCCTCTCCTCCGCCCAGGCGCGGCGACCGTGATCGCGGCGACGACTACAGGAGTCCGCGAGACCGAGACCGAGACCGAGACCGAGACAGGTCAGATCGTGATCGCGACAGGCGGCGCTACGATGACGACCGCTATGACGATCGGTACGTGAGGGACCGCCGAGACGACAGGTATCGCGACCGCGACCGCGAGTACGACCGTAGGGACAGGGACCGGGATAGAGAGAGGGATAGAGACAGAGACCGTGAGCGCAGTGCCCGTCACGACCGCCACAGGGATGACAGAGACGATCGCCGCCGGGATGAGCGGGATCGCGACCGAGGCCGTGACGACAGGGACAGGCGGAGTGAGCGCGAGCGCGAACGCGATGGAGAACGAAAGCGGGAGCGCTCCAGGTCGCGCGACCGTGAGGCGGAGAGGGAGCGGTCACGCCAGCTGAGCGCCGTCCGCTCTCCTGAACGTCCTGCACGTACCTCGATGTCCGGCTCCCCCGCTGCTGTGTCCGAGGAGGAGAAGCAGCGGCTGAAGCGCGAGCGCCTCGAGGCCTGGAAGAAGCAGCGGCTGGCCAACAAGAGCGGCACGGTGTCCAAGACTGGCACGCCCGAACCGGGTACACCCACTACTGCATCCCCCGCCAAACGTGAGTCTGCACCCGTAACCTCCGCTCATCCCACAGCGGCGCCTGGAAAGTCGTCGCTGTCATTCAGCGCTACGTCCCTGTCGGGGCTGAACAGCAAGTCGACGCCGCTCAAGACGATGGTGACTGCGCTGGACGACGAGGTCGTGCAGTCGCGCACGCTGGAGAAGCTGGACCTGCCCGAGATCGACCCGCAGGTGCAGAGCGGCGACGCGGCGAACGTCGAGGAGGTGACCGAGGACATGGCTGCGGTCGAGCGGGAGGAGATTGAGAATGACCCTAGTGCTGCAGAGACAATCCAGGCAAACGGGGTCAACGGTTCGAGTGCGAACGGGGATGCGACGAAGATGGAGGTGGACGAGGAGGAGGAGGAGGAGGAGGACCCCCTCGATGCGTTCATGCGCGAGAATCAAAAGCAGGTCAAGCAGGTCAATGTGGTGGACGCCAAGCGGCTGGACCTCATGCCGGATGACGACGAGGAGGACGAGGTGCAGATCAGGAGCAAGGCAGAGGAGGAGCTTGCCAAGGCGGAGGCTCTATTGCAACAGGCTGCCAGCAAATCGCGGAAGAAGGACTTGCCAACGCCTGATCACGCGAGTATCGACTACGAGCCGTTCAAGAAGAACTTCTACCGCGCTCCGATCGAGGCGACCGAGATGACAGAGGAGCAGGTCGAGCTCATGCGGCTGGAGATGGACGGCATCAAGGTCCGTGGACTGGACGCGCCGCGGCCAGTGAAGAACTGGGGTGCGTTTGGCATCCCGCAAAAGTGTCTTGAGATCATCCACCAGAAGGAGTGGGCTGAGCCGACACCTATCCAGGCACAGGCTATCCCAGCCATCATGTCTGGCCGGGACGTTATCGGTATTGCCAAGACGGGGTCAGGTAAGACCATCGCCTTCCTGCTGCCTATGCTGCGGCACGTCAAGGACCAGCGACCTGTCAGTGGCCTTGACGGCCCGATCGCCCTCGTCCTCGCTCCTACACGTGAGCTCGCGCTGCAAATCTACAACGAGTCCAAGATTTTTGCCAAGGTCATGGGGCTGAGAGTCACCTGTGCTGTCGGCGGCCAGTCGATCAGCGACGACATCGGGTCCATGAAGAAGGGCGCCGAGATTGTCGTGTGCACCCCCGGACGCATGATCGACCTGCTGACTGCGAACAACGGTCGTGTGACCAACCTGCGTCGTGTTACCATGCTCATCATGGACGAGGCCGACCGCATGTTCGACATGGGCTTCGAGCCGCAAGTGATGAAGATGGTGAACAACACGCGGCCTGATGCGCAGAAGGTGCTGTTCTCTGCCACCTTTCCGAGGACGATGGAGTCGCTTGCACGCAAGATCCTCGTGCGGCCGCTGGAGATTACAGTCGGCGGCAAGTCTGTCGTCGCTCCCGAGATCGACCAGCGCGTCGAGGTGCGCGACGCCGACACCAAGTTCACCCGCCTGCTCGAGATCCTTGGCGAGATGGGCCAGATGTACCCCGACGAACCAGACTTCCGCACGCTGATCTTTGTCGAGCGGCAAGAAGCCGCCGATGACCTGTTCCGCGAGCTCGTTGGCCGCGGATACCTCGCTGCCTCGCTGCATGGCGGGAGGGACCAAATCGACCGCCTCGAGGCGATCAAGGACTTCAAGAGCGGAGCGATCCCCATCATCGTCGCCACGTCCGTTGCCGCGCGTGGTCTCGACGTCAAGGAACTCCGCCTGGTGATCAACTACGACGCCCCGAGCCACATGGAGGACTACGTCCACCGCGCAGGCCGCACCGGCCGTGCCGGCAACAAGGGCACCTGCATCACGTTCATCACGCCGGAGCAGGAAAAGTTCTCCGTCGACATCGTCCGTGCCCTCGAGGCGTCCAAGGCGTACATCCCAGACAAGCTCAAGGAGATGGCCGAGGGGTTCATGGGCAAGATCAAGACGGGCAAGGCCAAGCCCGCGACGTCGGGTTACGTCGGCCACGGGCTGGACATGCTCCAGCGCCGGCGCGAGGACAAGGACCGCGCCGAGAAGCAGACGTACGGCGACACGTCGATGGCGGTCTCGCTGTCGTCGATTGAGGGCGCGGTTATCCCGTACAAGCCGAAGCAGACGGAGCGGCGGCCAGTCGAGAACCCAATGAAGGGCGAGGCGGACTACACGTTCACGGAGATCCACGTCGATATCGTACACGGCCCCGCGCCGGACAAGCTGCCGTCAGGCGAGGCGCAGCGCGGCACTCGTGCTGGCGCCAAGTCGCTGCCGCAGCAGACCCGCGCTGCCATCGAACAGGCCCGCCGCGAGGGCCGCATGATCGATGTCGCCAACCTCGAGAAAATAGCTGCCAAGCTCCAGCAGGAGGCGCTGACGCACCCCCGGGCCCTGGCGCTGCTCGGTGCCCCGGCGCACGACCCGAACAGGAAGACCAAGGATCCCGACGCGACCGACTGGCACGCAATCTTCCCGATCAACGACTACCCGCAGAAGGCGCGGTGGAAGGTCACAAGCAAGGAGTTCCAGACGCTGCTGTCCGAGCTGTCGGGTGCTTCCATCACCATGCGTGGTGTGTTCTACCCGCCGGGGCAGGAGCCCGCGCCCGGCCAGGAGCCCAAGTTGCACCTGCTCATCGAGAGCAACGACGAGCTGCGTGTGCGGCAGGCGGTGGACGAGCTGCGGCGCACGATCGTCGAGGCGTCCGTGTCGGCGCTGCAGAATGCGGACAGGAATCCGTCGGCGTCCGGGAGGTATGCCGTGTGAGGGAGGGGGGGGGGGAGTTATCTTCGTAGCTGGCTGTATGCATGTACTGTAGGCATGGTTGGAGCAGCAATGAGATGCATCGAGAAGAGCATCGCTGTAAATCACTCATTGTACAGAGCAGATCGAGAAGATCAAGATCAGTATCAGAGACATCCGAGTTGTATCGAGGTGGATGAACGCCGATCCTCGGATCCGGAGGTTGTTGACTTGCACGCAGATGTGTTCTGATCGTACTTCTGACTTACTCATTTCCCATTTACTCTTCAACATCTTTAGCAACGACCATGCCGCCGCCGTGGGTTGCGCAGAGCTTGGCAGACATTCTGGGGCTGGGTGGGTGTGCGTGCATGCGTGTAGACTGACAACAGACCTCGAGACCATCAACACTGTCATTGTGCCCGACCTCGAGGGGTACTCGAGTGAGGTCCGGTTGCGCAGCCATCTGCAGGTACGTGTGGCGGCGATAGGTGGAACGACATTACAGAGAGAGCGGCTGTGCTTCTGCTCAGTACTACGAAGCCCAGTCAGAGCCTGGCTCGCATCGCACGTCGTGCTCGACACTTCGCACATCTTGCCCGGCGTATACATACCACTTGCAGTCACTGACAGCAGGACTTCCTAGGCCCGTCAGACGCAGCCCGCGCCTTTGCGGACAAGTACGTCGCATACCGCTTCCCGTCTACAGCGTCGACGTCGACGTCGGCGTCGGCATCCGGTTCAGGCGCAAAAAGCAAGGCGGCAGCGAGCACGAGCAGCGCATCCGCGGACAAGGGCAAGGGCAAGGCAACGGGGCGGTCCACCCCTCCAACACGAGGCAGTGCTGTCCCTTCTGCTGCTTCCGCTGCCAAATCTGACATACACGACGCCCTCAGCTCCGCGCTGCGCGGGGGCACAGCGTACCAGAAGCAGCGGGATGACGACCTCTTCCCTTCCCGCCCTGCGTCAGGTCGCGGCGGACCACGGAGCGGTGCCCACACACCACGGAGCGGGACACACACGCCCCGTGTGGGGGCTATAACTATCACGGAGAAGAAGGTCAAGCCGAAGGGCAAGGAGAAGGAGGGGGACAAGATCTGGGACGAGCCTAAGGCGTCTGACCTGCCGAAGAGTGCTGAGACGCTGCGCCTCGAGGGGATTGTTGAGGCGCTGCGGAGTGTGCAGGCTGGGGAGGGGAAGGCGAGTTCTAGCGGAGCTCTGCCGTGTTTCTGCCAGGGTGAGTGATGCCGGGGGTGTCAGTACCCGCGAAGAGGTGGGGTACAAGCGGAGAGTCGAAGCACTACAGCATCGACCTACCATAGCATGGTGTGGACATATTTCAGCCACTACAGCGAGCCACCCTTCACAGTGGCTATTCGATACCATACCATGCCCAGAACCCGCTGACAAACAGCCCGCGTCCACGCACTATCCCGGTACACACCCCAATGCGCCGCCTGCGGCCTCATCCTCTGCTCCCTGCAACCGCCCCACGCGCCATGCCCGTCCTGCGCCCGCCCGACTCTCAGCCCGCCCGCCCTCGCCCGGCTCATCATGCGCGTCGAGTCCGACATTGCCGCCCAGCTCGCCCTCGAAGCCGAGAAACGCGAGCAGCGTGCAAGGGAGAAGCGGGAGCGCGCCCTCGCTGAGTCTGGTGGCGGCGCGTTCCCCTCCCTCCCTGCACATGAGGCGCCGCGCATCTCCACCGCAGCAGACGCAGCACGGCGCGTCGTCCTCACCATCCCTGGCGCTGGGGCCAAGGGCAAAGGAGGCAAGGGGAAGGGTAGGGCAGTGATCACTACTACTACTACTACGACAGTGAGGGAGGAGAAGAGGGCAAGCAGCTCGAAGGGAGAGGAGACCGAGGACAAGGTCGACGTCGTGCCAAGGCCGAGATCTCCACCGCTCGACCCGCAGAGGAGCGTCTCGGAGCTCATGAAGACGCTCACGTGGCGCATCGCCGAGGACAGGCCGTGGGGCGACATGAGGGCGGCGAAGCGGGGCGAGGGGTGGGGGTATGTCGAGGTGCCGGTTGTTGCTGTGCCGAACGAGGAGGGGACGGGGCGGCGGCGCAGGGCAAAGGAGAAGAAGAGGGGCGTGGGGGTGGATGGGAGGGTGGTGGTTGGGGCGGCCTTAGCCTAGGGGCATTGACATCAGGCAGGAGGTGGCATTTGATGATGTTGTGCATATGTCTTGTGCATATGTCTTGTGCATATGTCTTGTGCATATGTCTTGTGCATGTTGTGTGACATGTGCTCTGCGGTCTTGGAGCGGCCGGGCAGTCGACCTGGCCGAGCTGACAGCCTGTTCGACTGGTGCCTACTGACTGACGATTTGAGAGGGTCGGGACGCTTGTTCGCGTCGTCGTGGCGAGAACTGAGAACTCTGCTGCTGACAGTACTGAGCGTTCAACACTCGTGTGCGATAATCACTACGGGTAGCTGACTGAGTATGTCAGCAGCTGCCACCAACACTCCGCTACCAGCCATTGCTTCGTGTTTCCCGGCTGTGACACTGCTAACGCTTTGCTCTCTGGTGCTCCATGCTCCAGCCGCTGGCGTTGTTCATGCGGCCCACCCATCCTACGCTCCTGTGCCCTGCTGCTGTTGCTTGCTGATCTCTTACGCCGCCTCCTGCCCGTTGTTTGCCATACCATATGGGCACTGCAAGGTCGTGCGTGCTTCACAGGGACGTCTCCTATGTCGCCTCGGCTGGCTGTCTCGGCAGGTGGCTCGCTTCGACACTGCCTAAGATCGGACGTCGTCGCGTCGTCCAGACCCAGGGCAAACGACAAGACCGCCTTCGACATGCTCTAACAGATATCGATCAGTCTACATCCCTAGCCTCAACGATGCTACCTTTTGCTCTAGCCATCTCGAGTCATACGCAAAAGACCTCCGCGTCCTATCCTACGGACACACGATAGCGCAGTGCGCGCGCGCGCGCCGGCCACACGTCCCGCCAAGACGTGAACTCGCGGGCAGACGTGCTTGAAACAGTCTCAGACGACCACTCTGCTCCCACCGGGCTCACTGGACACCGGCCCTCAGCTCCGAGCTGTCCTGATGTCCTGCAGACAACCTCGCATGCACGCCCTCCCTCACCTCCAAGCAATTACCTATGCATGCTTGCCATCACCTACCACCCTCCTACGGCTCGATTCAGCCCACTACGTCGCTCCCAGGCCGAGATTAACGGGGCATTCAATTATAGCAACGTGAGGAGTAGTAGCAGGATCGCATGGTAAACGTCGCCGTTTGCCGTTTGCTGCATCCAGCCGCCGTCGTCATTGCCGGTGCAGATTTGTCCATCCGCTTTTCTTCTCTCCATTGTCTTTTCTCAACAACGCAACTGCGCAGCTGGGCAGCGAGTAACTTGGTCTCCTCATCACTCATCGCTGCCTCGACTGCATACATAGCCTGCTCGCCGAGCTGCTGTGGACGGACGACGACGCCGACACCGCAGCGCACCCACCACCACCCCCTCGTGGCTCCGAACGCTCCGGCACCCCGCTTTACCGTATCTGTTACTCCGCTCAGCTCGTCGCCTGACCGCTGGATAGTGTGCTTTCATCGACAGATCGCGAGCAGGACACCTATACTGCACCCTCACACCGCTGGTACACGGCACGCCGCGGGCGAAACAGCTGATACTGTACATCGGACGGGTCACGCCCCACTCTCACACACCGCGCGCAGCTGACTGAGCTTGCCACTGGAGTGGATCACTGGTCTACTGTCTATCCATCAACAAGTCGGCCCCCTCTTTTCCCAAGCCCAGTCGCAAGCGCGGTCCTCGCTGCGCTCGAACCGCGCTCGCTCGCGCCGCCATGGGAAACCAACAATCCCAGCCCGGCGGCTCACCGCCCCATGCGCAGTCGGACCACGGTGGGACGGCAGGCGTCGGAGCGTACCCTGGTAGTAGCCAGAGCGCACGCGACAAGGACGTCCCACCACCACCACCGTCCCCGCCGCTGCCGTCGACGCCGCTGCTCCTGCCGTATGCGGGCCATCTCTCCCCGCAGAACCCACACGCCCTCTCCCACCCGCAGGCGCACGACTATGCAAAGTCGATCGTGACGTCGCTGATCCTCGACAACCAGCTTGCGCCGTTCTACCGCGGCCTCGATGACTGGGAGGAGGACTGGCTCGAGGCGGATGTGCGGCGTACGCTGGACGAGGTGCTCGAGCGGGACTTTGCCGAGGAGGTTAAGAACTCGCAGGTGGAGCACATGAAGGAGGAGCGCGAGCTCGTGGCCCGTGGGAAGCCGGTGCCGGATGCGGACGACAGGGCGGAGCGGCTGCGGAGGGAGAGCCATGCGTATCTCGGAGCTGTGGAGTGTCCTATCTGCTTTTTGGTGAGTGGGGTGTAGGGGGGTTGGTTGGGTTGCTGCTGGTGTTTGGTCAGTCACCACCGGAGCGTTGAAATCGGTCGATGTGTTGTAGGGCAGCAGGCAAACATGTCTCCTCACGGCTCCGAAGCATTGCTGCTCTGGATTATGCCCTTCCTGGCGCGCAGGTCATCCATGAGCATTCTGTCATGCTCCGGAGGCTGAGCTCGGGAGGCTGAGAAGTGAATCTGGAGCGACCCGGCTCATGGACTAGGTTGCATGGCATGAAGAACTTGATCTTGAACACTGCCGTCCTTCGAGCTCATCAGCTGTATAGATTGGCCTTACATCTCATCCACACAATGCCTCTACTGCCGCTAGGACATGGCTGACCCCAGTACTACCCGCCAAACATCAACACCTCCCGCTGCTGCCAGCAGCCAATATGCACCGAGTGCTTCGTGCAGATCAAGCGCCCAGAAGCCACCTCGACACACCTCGAGTCCGAGCCCGCGTGCTGCCCCTTCTGCATGGAGACAGAGTTCGGTGTCATCTACGAGCGGCCCACGACTACAACCACGACGCCAAGCGGTATGCTGTCTCCAGTCGACAGGCAGGCCTCGCCCAGCCCCCTCTCAGCGGGCGAGAATGGGTCGTCTGCCCTGGCCACGTCCCCCGATGCCGCGGCGACGAGCGGCTTCTCCATCCTGTCGATGACAGAGGAGCAGGTGGCATCGATGCCGAAGGAGACGACGCGGCGGAAGAGCGTGTCGTCAAAGGCGAAGGAGGTGGTCACGATCGATTGCATAAGGCCCGACTGGGAGGACAAGCTGAATGCGGTGAAGGCGCAGGCGGCGCGGAGGGCGAACAGGCGGATTGTTATGCGCCAGGTCGGCGACAGGCTCGTTCCGATTGGGTATACGTCGTCGCGGGCGACGGGACAGGCGGACTTTAGCATGTCGCTGCCGCCGGATGAGGGCGGGCATCGTCGTCAGCGGCGTACGCGTGAGCGCGAGCGCGAGATGGAGGAGGTGAGTAACCGTGCCGCGACAAGTGCCGCACCGCGGCACCTGTTGCGTCCGAAATGACGATGGGCGGCACCTATATATGTCTGGAGTCATGTCGAATTCTACTTCGCACTGTCCTGCTCGAGCTCTGCTGACCCCAGATGATGATCATGGAGGCCATGCGCCTCTCCCTCGTCGACCATGAGAACCACCAGCGCCAGCTGCAGGAGGAGGAACGTGCAAAGGCCAACAGCCAGGCCGGCCCATCGGACCCATCGTCCAGCGGCATCCAACGCACCCACGCCAGCGGGTCCAACACACCCACACCGTCATCGTCGCGCCGCTCCTCGTCAGCACGGGACACGTTCCAGTCCTGGCGTGCGTCCCAGGGCGACAGCTCGCCAGGCGGCATCGGGAGCAGCAGCGGAGGCGGCCGTGCGCAAGCTGCGGCGTCGAAACTGTTCTCCAAGATCAATGTGAATCGGAGTCGTGCCAACTCAAAGAGCAGCGTGCACTTTGCGCCGTCGCCGACGACGCTGGGTCCAGACTCGGCGCGTAATGGCTACGGCAATGGGAGCGACGGTGGCAGTGGGCGTGCGCGGTCGTCGTCGACGCCGAGTCCAAACCCCGCGCACGAGCTGCACTCGTCTCCTCTGTCCGCGAATGTGACCTCGCGCCGGTCACTGGATGTGTCGCACCCAGCGCTGGGTGTGTTGGACGGTGCTCCGTCGGAGACGGCGACGGCCACGACTACAACCAACAGCACGTCGACAGCTCGGCATACGTCGAGTGCTCTTGCGTCGGTGACTCGCGAGCCCGAGGCAGTCGAGAGCGCAGATACAACAGCTGGGCCCGAGACACCGCTAGCACGCGAGCTGGCTGATGCCGCCGAGGTCGAGGAGCGGCCCCGACCTCGTATATCGACGGACATACCGCCTCCAGCGCCTATCCCCGTCCCAAGTGGGGAGCAGGACATCCTCGCTACTCCGAAGGTGACGGAGTCGACGCGGAGCACAGGCCCAGTGCTACCGTCCGCAGGACATACATCTGCAGGGCACGCGACCGCTGGGCACTCTGCAGGTAACACCGCAGGACACCACACCTCAGGCCACACTGCAGGACACACTACACACACCACCGCGCCAAGAACCACAGCCGCACGAACCACAACCGCATCACAGAACACCACAGCCTCAGGCAGCATGGCGGCGCTGGGCAGCACGACAGCAGCACAGAGTATGGCCGCACCAGGAAGCTCGGCGGGAGGACACTCAGCACCAGTGGAAGCAGCGTCGAGGAACACCAAGGCCTCCGACGCCCCGGACCCAGAGGGCACGCCGCACTCGGCCAACCTGATAGATCTGGACGCTGCGTCGGTCAACTCGCTGCACCTGGGGTCTGGGCCAGGTGCGGGAACAGGCGCTCCGACGTCGAATGGCCTCGCGTTCCCGCCGCTCGAGTCCGTGTCGAGCTCGGTGTCGGGCATGTCGTTCTTCGACGAGGCGGAGGTCGAGCGGCCGTATGCGCCGCTGGGCGATGAGTAAGGTAGGATGGGGTGGGGGGGGATCAGGAGTCAGGTTTCGCAAGTGAGCATGACGAGTGCTCCTCAAGGCTCGCATGAGTTGGGATCGTGTTGCTCCTCAGGCTTGAGCCGGCCCTCGATTTGGAGTCACAGGAACTTGCAGTGGGTAAACGCGAGTGTCATTAGCGCCTGTGGGACGGTGTCGGCTCGCTCGGACTGGCATATGGTGGCTCTCGCCGACGAGAAGCTTAGTGGGCTGTTGTACATGTATGAACATTGTCTGGCTAGCGTGGATGCGCGGGGAAAGGAGGTTACTCGACGATCTGGTCTGCTGCTTTCTACCACTGACGCTGAAGCACTACTTGCTGCGGTGCTGTGTACAAAAGCCGGCTGTGGTCTGCAGTAATGTAGAGGCTACTGAGAAATTTTGCAGCGAAGATGCCCGATCATACGGAGCTATGGGATACTGCTGACTGGTACTGGTACTGGGTGTGGGAGAGATGAGATGCCTTGTCGTTACGTCTGACCATTACGCTGCAATCATATTACAGACTTTGGGCGACTTTTGGGCAATTCCCTCGTCACTCATAACAATCGGCAGAGCATATCGTAATCTGAGTAATGATCCATAGAATGGTACGCAGCTGTGCCAAATGTAGGCGGCCCTCCGAGATCGACCAAGAGGAAGTGGCCCATCCCCGCTTGTCGATGTGGCCAGGTTCATGAAAACACCGCCCTGTCCTGAGCACTGAGGAGGCCCACCTCAGAGCTGCGGACGTCGACTGAGCACCAGATGGTCCACCTCGCAGCCATCGCTACTGCCCTGTGGCTTTTGTTGATCGCCGACGAGACAGTCGAATCAGTGGCACACAGGAGAAGTGTGGTTGAGTAGTTGCGCTTCGATTTCTGTGGCCATGTGTTGGGTGGCAGTTACAGCCGCGCCGCTTGCGCCGACGCCTGCACATCTGCATGGCCGCCGTCGCCATCCTCCTCGACCTCCGGCGGGTCCCACCTCCAGTCGTCGTCGGTGTACTCCCTCCACTGCTCGAGGAAGAGGGTCTCCTCCTCGCTCGTGAGGGTGCGTGTCCACTCCTCAGTGGTGAGGAAGAGCCACTCTGTGTCGAGGAGTTGGGCTCTGCGTGCTGCTCTGGCGGCGGAGTCGTTTCCACATGAACCTCGGCTGGGAGAGTGCTGATTGTTATTGGAGCCATGGCCTTGGGTTACCACCATCGCCTCCTGGGTTCCAGTCCCACGAGCGGTGTTGTCGCCCGGCATTTCTCTCGCGCTGGCTTGGTCCCTTGCTGTAGTAACCTCGACTCCAACAGTGGAGACAGCTCCTACACCACCATACACCTCACTCTCCCCTACAGCTCCGCTTCCACCCCCTTTCTCGCCCTCGCCCACAGCCTTTGCAGTCTCGAGACCGACGAGGCCGGCTTCGCCGACCTGGCCGAACCCCCGCCTCACCAACTCGGCATCCAGCTCCCCCTCCCCCACACCGACCAACACCACCCTCCCAACCCTCATCTTGCTCGCCATCAGATCCTCCACAAGCCAAAAGATAAACCCCGCATCCACCCTCTCACCCACAAATACCACCTCCGGCACCCTCCCCAAGCTCCGCCACGCGACCTGCATGATCGCGAACCGCATGAACGGCCCACCTGGGCCGTGCTCCTTCTCCGCGCACCTCGACGCACGGAACACGAGCCGCCGCAGCCCCACAGGACTCACCTTCACCACCCCGCCCTGATCGTACACGACCACAGTGTGCGCGGGGGGCAGGTGGCAGTGGCCCGTGCCGTTGGTGAACGCGCGGATGATCCGGAGCGAAGGGAAGGACGGCAGGGGCCACCGGTGCCACCCGCCCAACTCACACCATGCGTGTATGTCCAGCACGCGTGTGTGGGCGCATAGAGCACGCACCCGGCGACCGTGTGCTGTCGCGTCGAGGAATGGGAGGCGGAGGGGCAGGTCGGCGGCCCGCTGTTCGGCGTCCGGGTGTAGCGAGGTGAGGACGGGCCGGTGCTGCAGGGGGAAGGGGTGGGACTGGGTCGAGGAGATGGAGAGGTGGTGGTAGAGGGAGGTTATGAGCGGGCGGTACGCGCGCGACGTTTGGCTGAAGGGGAGGAGGGTGGGTGGGTCGGCGTGTGCGAGGATGCTGTCGATGATGTGGGGGGGGGGGGGGGGGGGGGGGGGGGGGGTGGGGGTGGGGGGGGGGGTGGGGGGTGGGGGGGGGGGGGGGGGGGGGGGTGGGGGGGTGGGGTTAGAGAAGCAAGGGGGAAAGCCGCTTCGTCTGGACTGAGAGCTGAGGACAGGAACGGGAGACCAGGAGCTGGTTAAGGAGCTAGCTTAGGCAGAGTCGGAAGTCAGCTCGGAAGCTAGCAGGAGCAGAGTCGAGCGTTGACAGAGAGGGGCGAGTACAGGCAGGTGCTGTGGGGAGCCCGAGCGGTTCAATGTCGAAGGTGCTGAGTTCCAGGCCGAGCGTTGTCCTTTGCCTAGAGCCCCAAAGGCAACGACTAGCAGCTTGCAGGTATCAGATCGTCTCGCCACTTCGTGTCCGTCCGATTGAAGTCGGCCCTGTTTTGTAGCTGGTATGATTCGGCTAGCTCAAAGTTGAGGTTGGTCCTGTTTTGCGGCTGTACTGAGTCGGCTTACTCAAAGTCGAGGTCGGTGCAGGTCCGTAGCTATACCGAGTTGGCTGGCTCGGAGTTGAGGTCGGTCCCGGCTTGAAGCTATGTTGCGTTGGCTAGCTCAAAGTCGAAGTCTAGGGTCGGAAATCAGACACATCCAGGGACGCCTAGCGATGGAATGATTGTTACACCGCGACACTGGAGCTTTCCGTTGAGCACTGTAACCTAGGGTAGATGTCTAGCCTGCTGAGCTCGAAAAGACCAGTCGGACTCCACGTCGAGGGACTGCGCACGCTGTCAAGGCCACAATCGCGAGTCGACCCTTGGTATCTCTGAGACCGGGCTGCTCGTGCGACCTGGTCGTGTCCCGAACCTTCAACGCAGGAGTTGGACGTGTCGAGTGGTCTAAATTGGTTTCAGTCTTGACCAGAATGCCGCCCCGTTGCGTTTGCTACAGGTAGTCGATTGCTTGAATCTCTCTAACCTTCGACGTGGGGGTTACTTGCCAAGGCCGTTGATATGGACGTCCAGACTGTCTTGTTTTTGAGAACTTGTACGCGTTTGCCTTGCTCGTGTGTTGCTGTACACTGCTGTCAAGCGTATACGCAACCCATCCATCTGGTAGATATACTCGCGACGCGAAGTCAGCACTTAGCACGCCCCATGCCCGGACGAGGCCCCGAGCGGTCGGTCAGTCGTCTCCCCTCCTTGTGCTGTTCAGTGTTCCACTCCTGAGAGCATGCCGTTAGTGCCATCTGCATCCTGCTGAAACGCGTTTGCCCAGTCGAGGGATGCAAGAGTAGACGTGGTCAGTAGTGATATTCGTGTGACTGGTGACAGATGGTGTGATGGGCGGAGAAATGAGGCGAGGAGAACAACCAAGATCAGACACGGCGGATGTAGCTAGCTGCGTTTGTGTCTATATCCCAGGTGGCCTTCGGGCGACAGCCATCAACGATAAGACGGACCGCAAGTTGAGTTGCATGCGTTGCACGTCCATGCATGTTGGGACGTTGGGAGTTGTTCATCCACGCGATTGCTCTGGCCATGACGAGTGCCTGGAAAGATGCTAACCGATATGGAAGGGGCGGTTGCGAGGAGAGGACTATCGCCCCTCAGAGTGGCACCTTGTGCAACGTCGTTCGCGATACTCGATGTTGCTGAGCAACAATGATGGGTATCCTCTGTAGCAATGTACTAAGGAACGCTGATACAGCGATCTTCAGGTCTTATGCGGTTCGAAGCAGACACCACAATAGATCAGCAGTTGCGATGCCCAGGTCAGTGAGAGCCAAGGATCAGTCAAGTAGGGGTTTCACTCGATGTCAACTCCAACGCCCGCTTCATCTCAGACATGGAGGACACTCTGCACATATGAGGCCATATAGGTCTCGCTGCTTTCTGTGCTTATGCCAGTAACTTCAGTATGTTTAGTTTAAGTGACTTTCTGCAGCGCCTGCACCTCAACGAACACCAACGGCCCCCTTGGCCCATCTGATCTCTCGGCTTACTACGCGTTGTCATGCCATTTGTCACGCTTCTGATAGGAACCTACATTAGACCAGTCCGAAAGCTCGCCTCCTCCTGCACTCTAATCCTGCCGCTTCACTTTCCTGCCCTTTTGCTCACTACTCGCTGCTGCGCAGCTCGCGGTTCGCAATTCGCGGCCGACCGGTCAATGCGGGATGTCCTGGTCAGCACGGACCTGGCGCATCAGCACGATCTGTACCACAACCCTGACATCTCTAGTCGGCCCTCACGTTTGTCTCGCTCTCGGTGTGCGAGGGGTTCTGGGCTGCGCGCTCGGCCGCGTGGCCCTTGTGCTTGTGCTCGGCCTCGTTGACGGTTTGTTCCTGGAGGGACTTGATGTCGCGGTCGCCGTCTTGGTCTGCGCGGACGAACTCCTGGGACATGGTCTGGTGTAAGTAAGCAGTTGGACTGAGTGCGAAGCACTCAGGCCGGCTGCGCGGGCCTGAGCAGGGCGGAGAAGGGCTGAGTGCGCAGTACCCAGCCGGAGCACACTGAGCGACAGCTCAGTCCTCAAGCCAGCTGGACGCGAGCGATGGAGCATTATAGTGTGGGACACTGCATGCCAGCTCAGTCCTCGGAGCAGCTGGACCCGCAGTGCTCAGCCCCGGTGCAATGCGGAGGGCACTCAGCACATTCAGGACTATGCCTGTTGCATCATACCAGTCCTCGGCCCAACTGGGATTCGGGCGGTGTGCAGCAGCTCAGTAGTCCAAGTCCCAGCAATGGCCATTAGCGCAATGCCAGGGGCCATGCATGTACAGCTGGACAGCACCGAGGTCTGCGATACTGCGCCAGGCTTGACCAAGACCAGCTCAAATCGCCCATCAATTTGGGCACCACCCAGCACTTAGACTGATTGCACCCCGAACCCACTGATCAGTTTCTACTCACAGCTCCGGGCTCCTCGTCGACAGCAGGGAAGCCCTTCCCATCAGAAGCGTACCCGCGAACTGCGACAGCGCGGGGCAGCGAGCGGGCGAGCGAGAGGCGTGGGGCAAGCGCGCGGAGCATCGTGTGTGAGTCGAAGATGTGCTGTTGAGCTGTGGTGGCGAGCTGGTATCGCTGTAAAATAGCAGTGGAGAGTAGGACTAGATCAGAAGGCAAGGGGGTACACCGAATCAGCTCGAAAGAATTATATATACGACCACGTCTAGCCAGCCTGACTCCCAAGCCCGAATCTGGTCCAGTTCCCGCTTCATTCTGGTGCTCTCTGCCCGGTTCTCGCAACCCCGCTCGGCCTGGCCCCTCCTCCCACGTCCTCCTCCCAGCTCAGATCTCACTGGCCGAACAACAAGCGCAGGCGCAGCACCTAACCCCGCATACGTATCATGCTCTTGCCTCTAGCTCGCCGATGTCATCCACGCATGGCTTGCACGCGGCTCTCGGTCGGCCGTATAACCGTACAGTGGAGACTGCAGATGGATAAGAATAAGATGGGACCGACATGAGCATGACGTCACGGAGAACGTGATGAGCGTAAGAGATGGCCGATACCGGGGTGGACGCGGCAACAAACGAATCAATGCTGCTTCTTTCCTTTAGTTGCGGTTGTCGCAGAGTCCAGATCTGAGGGAGGGAGAAGTGGTGCGCAGCATGCAGGAGAGAAGGAGTGTTAGGGGAGATGCATAACGGCGTCTGGCGTGAGTGTGGGGCAGCCGCAAGCGTTGTGGCAGTAGGACGCGTTAGAGGCAGGAAGTCAGTGTCAGTGGCGGTGGCAACGGCAGTTTGGTCGACCTCGGCCAAGTCAGTAGTAAGTACACCTCAAGGTCGCTCGTCGCTCATCTGCTCAGCGTGAGAAGAGTGAACAAGGTCATGAGACTCAGTCGCGTTTGTTGTGAATGCTAATGCTCTCGTCTCTCGTGATGGTCGTGATGCTGGGCCGAGGTCGGCGAGGATGCCAGTGCGGCATTCACAGCGCGCCCGAATTCACTTGGCACGTACCTCGCTATCCGGGCGGTGTGCTCGGGCAGTTGAGGCGTTCGTCTGCAGATGGTAATGGAATGAGTGTGAGAGCGGAATGAGTACTCACAGAGGTCAGATGACAAGGCCACACTCCAGAGGCGCATGCAGACACTGAAGATGCGACAATTCAAAAAGTGAGGAAGTGAACAGATCGGGTCGGCGAAGTGGACACGACTTGGCTACCCACTCTGGGCGTCAGTGTGGGTGAAGCTGTCCCATGAGCGAACCAATGTTGCCTTGCTTGAGTAGCAGCTGTCTTGCAGTTGCGAGTTCGGACATGACGAGGTGAGTAGTGTGTGATGGCAAGTGGGCGCGCATCAAGAGGAGCCACTTCGGGCGTGACTGAGGGCGAGGCAGAAATGAATGGCGAGCCGGCAGCATGTATGATATGCAGCCTAAGCACGATCAGTGCGTGTTGTGTGCTCTGCGTCTGCTGGAATGGTCTGTGCTCGACTCGTGCTTTGAACTGCTGTTTCCGTATGAGTCGTAAAGTATCTTGGTTGGCCTCGAGGCTGTGGAGGAAACAAGAAGCAAGTTAGTTTGTCAGAAGTGATATATCGGCATACTGTACTACTGTACAGTAGTGGCACGAGGTTACTGCCACATGAATATCGCGATCAGCACTCCTCTCATTGCGCTATCACCTATGGCTTCTCGCAGAGTTTAGCGCGTGTGGTCAGTCGTGCCCGGAACGGACCGTGCATGCAGAGGCGTACAGTATGACACTGTGCGTCGTCCAAAGGAAAGTAGACGTTCATCGCACTTCATGTGGGCGTTTCCCCCTTGAGGCTGGCAGACAGACGAGTGATGAACAAAGATGAGTTGATCAGATCTTCTGATGTGACACACGAAGGGGGCAGTGCCAAAGGATGGTTCGTGCGGACAGACAGTGCGAGGGCGTGTGGGCATGGACCCTCTTCATTCGCATCACTCAGTCCTCTCGAGAGCATCCTCGCTCCTTCTCCTCTCATTCTTCACTCTACTCACTTGTTCACTTTACTCACTCCTCGTTCCACTCATTCTACCCCTCGCTTCGAGATCCGACTGCCTCACTCGATCCTCATGACCCTCAACTCATCGGATGAGCAAGACCGCTTGAGCTGCAGGAACGTCTAGATCGTGCTAGAGGCGAACTCTGGTCAACTCCTCGCGGCGACTTGTTTGCTGAGGCCAAATTCATCATGGAATGTGAGTGTCTGTGGCTCGTAATTGAGGTCGTTCGTCCCAGCAGCAGAGTATTGCGCCAGCTGGCTCGTACGTTAACATCAGGCTCGCAGAGGGAACACCAATCACGTCTACGAGCACGACGCGCCACACTACTGCATTGCCACACGTTACCGTGGGCCGATCCTCGTCACAATGCCACCTGCTTCGACAACGGACTCGTACTCTATCCGTGAGAGCGCTGCATCCACACTCAACAAGCTTGCCTCTGCACTGACAAGGAGCTGTGTACTTCGCTGACAACAGGTTGGCACACGTCACGGTCCTCCCCATCGAAGACACATCGCGCCACGCACCTCGTTCCCACCTCCAACACTCACCCACCACCGCTCCACCACCTCACCACGACCTGCCTTAGTCCTCCGCTTCGTTCTTGGTGCTCGAGCTCCTCTGTGCAGCGCCGTTTGCACAAGGGAGCTCTCCATTGTGACGAGGTGAGTGACTGACAGTTGATATACAACCGTGCGTTTTCCCTGGAAAAGCCGCCCCGATGGTGTAATGGTAACACGTGAGTCTCATATTTAGCACTTCTGTTGCAATCTCTAGCCCTCAGTTCGATTCTGAGTCGGGGCATCCTTTTTGCGTCAGTTCCGACTTTTGCTTTTTGCGTTACTCGGCAGTGGTCCGTTGAAACCGTATGTTTTTCTGCATATAAACCGCTCTGTATGCATGATTTGTGTGCTGCGTGCTGCGCGTGCTATAGTTGTTGTGCTCAACGTTGCGTTGTAAGGAGCATATAGTGCTCAGGCCTGCAGAACGACACCCAGCGTCATGCGGGACCAGATTCCAACCTCCGACATTTCAACGACCTCCATCTCAAAGTCAGTCTCTTGGCCACCCTACACCTTCACACCGTCTCTATCCCACTCTCTCTCTCGTCACAATGCTGCGCACGTCGGCCGCGCGGCTGTTCACCACCGCCCACCGCGCGCGCGCTATTGCCCCTCCTCCCGTGTACGCGCGCTCGTTCTCCCGCACGACCCCTGCGTTCGTTCGTATCCGGAAAGCCGACGGATCAACGAGTAAGCCAGATGACACGAACGCGCCAAAGTCCACCCCCACCCAACCCCCCTCCCAGCCGTCTCCTGCCCCCGAGCGCGCCCCCGTTCCCGAGGACATCAAGCCTGCTGAACCCTTCGAGCCAAAGGTAGAGGCCAACACGAACCAGGCCGCTGCCGCCGCCGATGCCACGAGCAAGCCAGAGCCGGAACCCCTGGCCTCTGCCGCACCTCCAGCTGAGCCCCCTGCACCTGATGCTTCCCCCGCTGCCGAGCCCGACTTCTCCAAGCTCCCCTCGCTCGACATTGATCCCGAGGCGAATGCGCCTGCGATCGAGAAGCCCAAGGAGGAGGAGCAGCCCAAGAAGGGCACGGGAGCGAGGCGGCGCAGCAACCAGACCGAGTCGAGCATGGAGCGCCAGCGCAAGTTCAAGGCCAAGCTGGGCATGGCGGCGCTTGTTATTGGTGGTATCGGTGTCGCGATCTACGTCGGCGAGCAGGGCAAGGAGCAGGGAGACAACTCAAACTTCCTGGAGCGTGCGAAGCGGGGCTTCACGGAGCTGGGGGACTACTTCTCTAAACCGGCGTTCAAGCAGCTCCTGCCTGACCCGCTGCCGCCTCCTTACTCGCGTCCGTACACGCTTTTGGTTGAGCTTGAGGACATGCTGGTCCACTCGACATGGGATAGGCAGCACGGCTGGCGTACGGCCAAGCGTCCCGGTGTGGACTACTTCCTGTCGTACCTGAGCCAGTTCTACGAGATTGTTCTGTTCACTACCCAGCCGGCTTTCGTAAGTGTCACGATCTGTCTATCTGCCTCAGTGTGGCACTGACTTGCAGACTGCCCAACCTGTGGCTGACAAACTCGACCCCTACGTCCTCTACATCCCCTACAAGCTCTTCCGCGAGGCGACCGGCTTCGCGGACGGCCACATCGTCAAGGACCTGTCCTACCTCAACCGCGACCTGAAGAAGGTTGTCCTGCTCGACACGAACAAGGACCACGCCAGCCTGCAGCCCGACAACGCCGTCATCATCCCCAAGTGGGACGGCAAGCCCGGCGACCGCGGCCTGGTCGAGATGATCCCCTTCCTCGAGAGCATCGGCATCTATGCGCCCGACGACGTCCGCCCCGTGCTCAAGCACTACGCTGGGAAAGACATCCCACGCGAGTTTGCCAAGCAGGAGGCGGAGATGAAGAAGGCGGCGATCGCAGAGTGGGAGCGGACGCACCCGCCTGGCAAGAGCAGCTCGGGCTGGCTCGGCGGTGGCTTGTTCGGCGGCGGCGCTGCGACCGTCCAGAAGCCAAAGCAGCCCATGACGTATCTCGAGATGAAGAGGGAGCAAGCGCAGAAGGTGTACCTCGAGGAGCAGAAGTTCTACAAGGAGCAGCAGCCTGCGATTGAGAAGTGAGTGGGCAGGCACAGCAGTCGCGCTGCAGTCGCAGACTGCAGTGCGGGCTGCGGTGGCGGATCTGGCAACCTCAGTGTCAGATAGCATCGTCACCTGGGGGCTTCAACGCAGCCTAGTAAGAACTCCGCTGACACCAGGATGATCGAGGAGGACAAGCAGCGCCAGCTGGCAGAGCAGCAGAAGGCGTCGTTGATGACTCTGTTTGGCGGTAAGAAGCCTGAGCCGCCTGCTGATGCGGCCCAGGCTTAAGCACCTGGCTGCCATATGCTCTCTAGGAGCTCCCTGTAGCTCCTTGTCCACCGTCCATACCCGCTACTAGCTAGCTGTTCACTTGCATCGCTGCTCATGGATTCATCATATGTTTCTAGTGCGACTCCTTCTCTGCCTCAGCGACGAACTGGCGGATGCTGCTGTCAGCGTTGTACTCCAAATAAGACGTTAGGCAGGCGGAGGCCAGCTGTGCTCAACGCCGGCTGCTCAGCTATGTTGAGAGCCGAAAGCCCGCTCTGTTGTGTGTCGGCGCCGAGCAGCCCTCCGCCTGCCTCCCACTCACAAGTCCTCCTCCTCCTTCGAGTCGGCCTTGATGGACTGGTCCTGGGCAGCAGGCGCGGGGTGAGCAGGCTCGGCCTTCTTCTCGCCTCCGGACGCCGCGACGGCGATGCCGATGGTGGTGAGGATGGTGCCAATGGCACTGGGGTCAGTCAAAGTCCAGTAGTGTTATCATTGTGTAGGAAGCAGTTGGCGACGTGTCCAGGTAGTCGGGGTTGCGCTCCGGGCTGCTTCGAGGTGCAAGAGCGACCCGCCGGGCACCATGACGGGTCCTCCTGATACCCAGAGCTGCCGTCCTGCTCCATGTTACTCGCTATGCCCTCCGGCGCGCCGAGAACGGAGACCAGCACGCTCATCGCAGCCGTCGGTGACTCCCCGGCAGACCACTACCCCTATCTCACCCGCCCCGGCTCGCTGTCCCTCGCTTCAACTTACAGATACTCGTTCTGCACGTCAGCACCCTCCTCTGCATCCTGGACCCACCTTGATAGTCTTGCCTGCGATGGTGTAGGACATTTTGGGCGACGGTTATGTGGTACAGAAACGCATCTCGAAGACGATGCAGGCGAGTCTCTCCGGCGGTGGATGCTCATATCTCCGACTATTTCCCCGGGCGAGGCGATCGTCTTCCGCTGGACATTTCGAGCAGTCCGGGCTTCATCTTCGACATCGAGCACTCTGCACCGAGCAGCGACGACGACGACGACGACGACGACAGCACAAGCATGCTCGGTCTGCGCAACCTTCTTAGGCCCATTGCAGGGCCGTCGCGGCTCGCGCTGAGTGCGGCGCGTGTCCAGGCGCCGCCGCCGGCAGCTATGGGCCAGCTCGAGCAGGTCCGTTTCCGATCCAACCTTGCACCGAGGAAAACAAAGTGGCGCAAGGCGCAGAAGGGGAGGCCGAGTGTGAGTTAGGAGGGGGAGATGGGTCGGGTTGTGCTGACAGCAGTTGCCTATCGTGAGTATGGTAGGAAAAAGGGCTTGAAAGTGGACCATGGATTAGCAAGTCGGCGAGCACGGGTGATCACTGGCAGTCGAAAGCTAGCGTCATAAGCTTGAGAGCGCAACTGTAGCTGAGGAGTGCAGATTGTGCTGCAAGGCATCGAGTTTCCTGCAATTGCTATGGTATGCGAGCACCACTGATCCCAGGGCGGCTCCATCAAGGGCACCACCTTGCAGTTCGACGGCTTCGGCCTCCGCGTCCTCGCCAGCGTGCGGATGACAGCAGCGCAATTGACATCCGCCGTGACCGCAGTGAAGCGCAAGATCAAGCCCATCAAGGGTGCACAGGTGAGTGGCCCTCACCCGCAACGTTCTGTTGAGCCACTGCTTACCCCAGGTCCACCTCCGCGTCTTCCCCGACATCCCCGTGTGCGTCAAGGGCAACGAGACTCGTATGGGCAAGGGCAAGGGCGCGTTCGAGTACTATGCCTGCCGTGTCCCCGCTGGACGGGTAGTGATGGAGGTTGCAGGCGGTGGTATCCGTGAGGAGATCGCTCGCCAAGCACTCAAGCTCGCTCAGGTCAAGTTCTCAGTCGGCACAGAGTTTGTCAACCAGCAGTCCCCGCCGCGACTGGGCAACATCGCCAGCTCGGACTTGGTGAAGCCTCCTGAGGCGCAGGCGTCGGTCGAGGCGATCCCGCCGATGAGCCCGTTGGAGCAGTCCCTGGTGGGCAGGCATGTGGCGCCTGCGGCCGCGATCAAGGCGGGCGTCGAGGCACAGCTGTAGAGAGTGCATAGGCATGGCATACTATTCTAGACATGAGCAGCAGTGGTGGGCGACTCCTCGTTCTGATTTTGATAGCGTTGGTTTGTGGTTTGTACGTGACAGATAGAAAGTACAAGACTGTCGGTAGTAGCTTGTAGCAGATAGTGACCCGAACTCAGAAAAACGAAGTTGCCACCATTTGTTTGTCTCCACCACAATGTCCACCACCACTGCCCCGCCGCCGTTTCTCAAGTCCACGGACCTCCCCGCACCCTCACACGACCGCCTGCTTGCGCTCTACTCGTTCACCAGGGCGCAGCGCGAGTCCAACCCCTCGGGGTATGCAGCGAACGTGCGGTGGTGGGGCGATGTGATCATGGCGACGTTGGAGGCGGGGTATGGGGGTGCGCCGTCGTCGACTGGGCGTGATCGAACTGTGCTGCGGGTCGACGATGACTTGCTCGAGCGGCTGAGCAGTGGAAGCGGTGCGCGGCCGAAGGGGATTGGTGGTGTCGTGGTGAGTGTGAGCGGAGGTGATGTTCAGTGGTGGTGGATATGTCGAGGAGTATGTCGAGGAGTATGTCGAGGAGTGCTGGTGGCAGCGATGGCGACGTGTTCTGTGACAGTCCCAGGCTACTGCAGACTCGCAGACATAGCCAGATAAATGGCTTCTGCTATACAACGCACGCGTTGAGCACATCATGCAGAAGCCCATTGCTTTCGATGAGCACTATCTCGGCCGCTCCTCGCTGCTTGTGAGGTGTGACCCAAATACCTCATCATTTGTGCACCGTCTCGGAACAGCCTGCTGACGACAGGACACACTGGCGTCCTCAAACACACTCGTACCTCTACAAAGGTACATGGACTCTCCTACGCCCATCGAGGCAGCGCCGTCAATCGCGGCAAGAGTAGTCGGCGCAGCAGCGAGCGTAGGGTGGTCGGCTCTGGCCCGTGTCCTTCCTGTCGGCGGGGAAGCGAGCGAGGCAGATCTGTGGAAAGCAGCAAACGGGAAAGAATATGTGCACATTCCGTCTGTGAAGGTGCGTCTTTGCGCGATACATCTCCTGACAACAGACCGCAGCACAGCGCTTCACGAAGTATGTGAAGAACAACCCGCCGTTGGAGTACACAGACAGCCTGTACTCGAAGGCAGGCTTCATTCGCACATTCGCAAAGGAGCTGTCCCTGTCGCAGAGGGACACCGATGTCCTCCTCCGCTGGCTAGCACGCGACGCTGCTGCCGTAACCGTCTCCGGTGACATAGTCAAGCTCAACGGCACCGAAACCACGCCCATCACCGAGGCGGACCGCGGCGCCGTGGCAGTGTGCGACGCCCTCGCCAAGGTCGACGACCAGATCACCGCGGCGGAGAAGCAGGCCGCCGAGTGCGAGGACAAGGCGCGGAAGCAGCTCAAGGCGGGCAAGCGTAATGCGGCCGCATCGTACCTTCGGAGCAAGAAACAATTCGACGACCTGGTCACCAAGCGTGTCGCTGCGGGCGAGCAGCTGCGGTCTGTCAAGATGGCGCTCAACAGGGCCAAGGGCGATGTCGAGGTGGGTTATAGCTTTGGACTGACTGACGCGCAGATCATGGCCGCGTACGAGGAGAGCACGGCGGCGCTCAGTGCGGCACTGAAGGACCCGCGGTTGTCGCATGAAAGGATTGCGCAGACGACTGATGCGCTCAGTGACGCACTGGCGGATCAGGCGGAGATTGACGAGGCAGTCAGAAGCGTGGGCAGGGAGGCGGATGCTATCGACGACGAGGAACTCGCAAGCGAGTTGGAGGCGCTGGTGCTCGAGGAGAAGGAGGAGCAAGCGCGGAGAGCTCAGGCGGAGGCCAAGGCCAAGGCGGAGGCGGAAGTCAAGGCGAAGGCGGAGGAGAGGGTTAGGGCTGAGGAGAAGGCAAGAGCGGAGGCGAGGGCGAAGGCTGAGGAGCAGCAGAGGGCTAAGGCTGAGGCTGAGAAGCGTAGTGCTGCTGAGAAGGTCACCGAGGACGAGTGGGCTGAGCGCCATGCTGCGGCTAAGCAGAGGGAGGCGGAGGAGAAGCAGCGCGCCGAGGCGGAGCGTCTGGCGAAAGAGCAGAGGTATGTGCCGGCCGAGTAGGGAGTGTCCTTAGATCCACACGACACGCACCACACCCACACCACAGGATACGATAACCATGCATGTCTATGTTGTACACTACGAGACGAGGATGAAGACGAGGAACTGGGATGAGCGAGAGCCTGGAGCAGCCACTTACGAATATAATGAGTACACCAAAGATCTTGAGCATGAGCCACCGGTTACTGCTTATGCTCGCGTAGTACTTCAGCAGTTCCCTCTGCGCCCCCGTGACGTTTGACGAGATGTCCGTCACGTCCGCGTCAATACGCTGCACAGTCTCTCGTTGCTCTGCGACCATATTTGCGAGCTGCGAGAAGATCTGGCCTAATTCTGCGATTGTGGACTCGATGCTCTCAATCGCACTGGAGCGCGACTGGATATAGTCGTCCTGCTGCTCCACGAGCTGCATCTGCTGATATCCGTTCTGCTGTTGCAGCTGCTGCCCGTCGGCAGGTCCATCGATGTTGAGCGCGAGGAAGTCGGAACCCGCGTCTGGTGGTGCTCGCGACTTGCCTTTCCTGTCGAAACCTGACCCCGGGCCACCGGGTTGCTGGAACAACAATGAGTCTAGGGTCAGCAACACATCAGTGTAGGTGCAAGGCTTATCGCTCACCCTTTGCTGGCGGCGGCACTGCTGCACTGCTCGCCGTGTGCACAAACTGCTCCGTCCTGTCCTTCGACGCCTTCATGTTCTGCGTGCGCAGCTCCAGCACGTCCTTGAACCCCATGCCCATGTTCGCCAGGCGCGACTGCAGCATCATCACGACGTTCGAGTTGTGCTCGTCGACCTGCTTGCCCCCCTTTTGGTGTTGTTGTCGTGTGTACGCCTGCAGCGACGCGATCTGGGTGTTGAGCGACGCGATGTCCTGGCGGATAATATATGTGAGCTCGGAGATCTCGATCGGCCTGTCGTCGAAGAGCGTTTTGCGCTTAGCCACTGGGGTTAGCGACGTCGCAAATGCAGATGAGAGCTAAGGAAGTGTAGACAGAGCCGTTCGCAAAACAGCCACACAGCAAATGGGAGATAGCTGCCTGCTCTAGCTGGCCTCGCAGCTGGCTTAGCAGCTGACACTCCCGCCTACCCAGCCCCTGTCTTTCTTCCACCCAGCCACCTCGCTGACTCCCCACTCACACTGCGCCAGCTTCTGCAGCTTCTGCGTCGTCGCATTGATGTCCTTCGCAATGTTGCCCGCTAACCGTCCAAACTCGGACTTGCTCCCACTCGCAGCCGGCAGGAGCGGCTGCTTTGCACCGTCGCGCCGCGCCGCAGGAACGGCCGTGCGCGCCTTGATGCTGCTCAGCGCAGAGTGGAACTCGGCTGTCCTGTCGCGGGGTGCCATGACGACGACGATGGAGTGCTGGACGACAACAACGACGAGGACGATGATGTCGAGTGCGGTGTCGATGTTGAAACGCGTGGCGGGTGGCAAAAGTGCCACAGGCGGACGGGATTAAATATCTCCGTGTGTTGGTGATTCTGGTGTCTGGCGTTGAAGTCGGTGTGTTCAACGTCGAGCAGCAACAGTAAACTAGCTTCAGCATCAGCATCACTCCGGCGCACTCATCGACGCAGCATCCGGCGACTGCGACGACTCTCGGCGACCAAAAGCTCGATCAGGGCAGCGTAGTAGGAAAGGAACGGCGAGCGACGAGCGCGAGCGCGAACGAGTAGCCCATCATGTCACGACCAGCTCAGCCGGAGCTGAAGAGTGAGTCGCGTGAGCGCGGGGTCGAGGGGAGTCAAGCAGGGAGTAAGATGGGGAATCGCGGTGCAGGAAGGAGTAGGGGAAGGTTGGCTACTTGGAGACGGACAGGAGAGCGCGGAAAGACAGCACGAGCGTGCAGCCGGTGTGCAGGTCTGCCTCAACGTGCAGTCTGACCTCGATCAGGATTCTGGTTCTGCAGCCGACTCTCGTCCGAAAAGCATGGCAAGGAGCGTGCCCTGTTCATTATTTGTGGATGCTCTGGTTCGAACTTTCTGGTCACCGGTCGAGTGAAGCCCACCATGCGACGTCGCCGGAAGTCATCCAGCAGCTGCATTCACTATCGGTTACCCTCCCCTCATCTCTTCTATGTGACCTCTACGGCTCCTGCTGACATCAGAATTCATGGACCGCCGCCTCTACGTGCACATCCAAGGAGGGCGTGCCGTCTCGGGTGTCCTGCGCGGTTTCGACATGTTTTTGAATCTCGTGATCGACCAGGCGTACGAGGAGCTCGGCGCCGGTGAGCGCAAGCCCGCGGGCATGGTGGTGGGTATCTCTCCAGGGAGGCACGTGGAGCATTGGTGGGCGTAAGATGTCGGGTCGAGGATGCGTGTGTGGTCGGGAGCGATCGAGCATTAGGCTGTTTGCCCGGAGGCACCGAACGACGCAGAGCCGTACTCGAACAGCGTGGATCGCTGCGGCGGACATAACAACGTTGCGTCGGGTGCGGATGCTCTCGCAAAGGGGCTGTTGGGTTGGGTTCGAGCATGCGTGCAGTAGCAAGTGGCAGGAGCAAGGAGGGCATGGACGGCAGCCAGGGACGCGCTATAATCATCATGGTAGCTCCGCAATTATTGGCTTCTGCGGAGAGAGAGTACTGCTTTCTTGTTTTGCCCTCACACGATCGAGGTCGTGCCACGGCAGACGTGCTCTGTATCATGATGGCCTGCACATCCCCTCTGCTAGCTCAGCTCATTCAGAGCGCCACACAGAGCGTATATCCCTCATCTCTACGCATACAAGCAGAGGTGGTCTATCATAACGCCTAATCCTTACGATGCTTATATGCCTGCAGGCCTCAGCTCTCTGCCCTTCAGCATATTTGCTGTCTATCACTCAGCCTCCCGGCTTTGTGCATTACTGCCGCTGCTGCTCCGCTGTCCTCTTTCCTCTCCCAGCTTCATCTCTGTTGTCTAAGCCTCATGCTCACCCCAGGTCATCCGCGGCAACTCTGTAACCTCGATGGAGCTGCTCGACAGCATGCGACAATAACTGTACATTACTATACCCGATGCTACGTGATATCTGATACCCATGTCTAGATCGTCTAAGTCGTGATAGATAGTCCGGGACAGGAGGTGGTGTGGCAGCTTGCTGCCACCCTTCTCCCCAATGACAGCCAAGCCTCTTCGCTTTCCCCAGTCATACCAGTCCTACTCCCCCTCTCCTCGATCAGCCTCTCTCCACACGCTATCGCTGCTGCCGCGCACGGCGCGTCAACAACCCCGCCAGCAGCCCAATGATAAGCACCACCACCACAACACACACCGCCACGAAAATGATCCACCTCCGCGGCCACCACGTCCTTCCCCGCCCTCGGCCAACACCCAGTGGCACATCACCGATCAACCTCGAGCTCATGAGCTCTCCTCCGCCAGCCTTGGACCACCTGCTGTCCTTCTCGGGCACAGGCGGCGCCTTGGCATCGTACAAGTTCCTCAGGGAGTGCAGCGACCGCTCCTCCTTCAGGCCCCTCGTGGACGACCATGTCCCTCCCGTGCCACCTGAGTGCGACTTTTTGTGCTTCGTCATAACAGGAGGCGGGGGCGGCAGCGGTGTGTACGGCACAGCTACAGACGGCGGGAGACACGCCTGCGCGCACACCTCGCCGTCGCGCACGGGCGGGGCGATGGGCGGGTGCGTCGCCGCGAGCTCGGGGAAGACGATGACGCCGGCTCCGGCGCCAGGGACCGGAGGGGTCGGATCCCGCTCGCGCCTGGACATGGCCATCGCGAGCGGCGTGCGCGGCGAGTGCCGGGACGACATAGTGTCAGGTATGGACGAGGCGCCGTCCTCGTCGTCGCCTGAGTCGAGGCCGGCAAACTCGTGGTCGCGGTCAGAGCGGGAGGAGGTGAACTTGCGCTGCAGACGGCGGCGGATGGAGGACACGCTATTCTGGCTTCGGCGTTGGGAGTGCGAGGCCGAGCTCGAGGGTGTGGTCGCGCGCCCATGACCGTTGCCGGAGGAGGGGCGTGAGGTGGACCCGTTGCTAGACCACGCAGAGTAGCGTTTGTAGTTGCGCTGCGAGGGGTTGAGCGCGGACACACGCTTTCCGTGCCGAAGAAGGCGCTCGAGCACCGCCGCGCGACGAGCAAGCATGAAGAGGTCGACCTCTTCGTCGTCCTCCCACTCGTTGCCGTTGCCGTTGCTGTTGCTGTTGCGTTTGCTCCTGCTGCTTTTGTTCGAGCGCCGCTTCTTCGATCTCGTCGAGGTCTTGGACAGGGCACTCCGCACCGAGGTCTGCGAGTGGCGACGATCGCCGCTGCTGCTGCCACGCTCACTGCGGCCCCAGGCGACCGGCGGGCCACCAGCGAACGCAGACGCGTAAGCAGGCGCGGTCGACGAGCCCGACCTGCTGCCGCCACTACTGTTGCCACGGGTCAGGAGGTTGGGCTCGGCATTGCTGCTACCTGTGCTGGACTGGAAGTGCTGGTACCCGAATGGCTCGGAAGACGTGCTCTGCGCCGAGAGGTGTTTGCGCTGTGCCGTCGCAGGAAGGGACGATCTGTGTATGTCGTTGAAGGACGCACTGGGCCCCCCCGGTCCGCTATACACGCTTACGCCGCCGCGGGGTGCCGGAGGCTCAGCAACCGTGGGGTCCTCGTTGAGGAAGGCGAAGCGGCCAGCAGCTCCTGCTGAGGCAATGTCGGAGGGGCGGATGGGGCCAGAAGGCGTGTCCATATGTTGCCGTGGCATCTCTGCTGACCGCCTAGGCGCAATTGCAGACGAGACAGGGAGTTGCTTGTCCGTGTCTGCTGGGTTGGCGAGCGCAGCAGCGCGTTGCCGCGCCTTGTTGACTCGCGAGGACCGCGGGACGGACGAGTGGGCCGACGTCGCACTGGCTGCCGAAGGCGACGGGAGGGGGGAGCCTGGCGGGTGCCCTGCCGACGCAGTGGCGGCCGCTGCAGCAAGCAGCGTCGTCGCAGCGTTGGGAGTCAGCGGTCGAGACTGGGCATCAGGTGGTGGTCGATACGGCTTATCCGGCAGAGGTGGCGCCTGCGATACACGCTGCTTCCTCGCTATTGTAAGTGCTGCGGATGTTGTGCTTCCTGCTTCAGATGTGGGATAGTTCCAACTACTCCTCCCAGAGCGGCCTGAGCGCGACGTAACTGAGCGACCATGACTGCCTCCACTGTTGACACTCTTGCCTGAGTCGGGCGATCCTCGGGCCCCCAGAAGCCGCCTCGAAGTGGGTGTAGGTGACTCGTGTCCTGGGAGTTCGTGCTCCTCCTTGGGCGAGTCGAGGTTGACCTCACTCGCCAGTGCATCTGGCACATGTGGCATATCAGGCAGCAAGCCGGTCCTGCTGCCTGTCCAGCCTGGCGTGTTGGGGGTGCGCGGGCCAAATGTATCTTGCGGGGATGGCGGCGTACCGTGCTCGCCATGTCCGTGGCCGTGGCTGCGGAACGAGGGGGAAAGGGCCCGGGACGACAGCGTGGACGTGACGGAGCGCGTCGAGCCGGATGTGACTGATAGATTGGCCCACCCGGCCGCTGCTGCTGCTGCTGCTGCTGCTGCTGTTGCTGCTTGCGGTGCCTCCTCGTCCATATTGTACTCGTGCCGGGAGGACGGGGCACGATGTGCGACGCGCGATGCGCCTTGCGACGCCATGGCGGGGTGTTGATCAAGGGCGTGGATCAGACTGTTTGAGATGCTGACTCGGTTTCGAGATGTCGTCGGGTCGTACAGAGTAATAGTAATGGACGTGTCGGATCGTTGTCAGTCGTCACCAGAAGCGTCAATGGTCGTGAGCGGTGTGTGATGTGACGGCGATGGACTGCGATGGCGGATACACGAAGTGATGGACTTTGTTTTTCAAGCTGCAAGAGGTTTGTTGCAGTGTGCCCAGTCGTTGTTGATCCAGTGTGCTCGGCCGGTAGATCTCGTTCCGTAACAGCGCCAGGGGTCGTTCACTGAGTCTTCGTCGAGCAAGTAGTATCGGCGTTCATGGGTATCGTTGCTTGTCGCCGAGGGGGGAGTATCTAGAGGCGAGGAGGAGGAGGGAGGAAGAGAGGAGTAGCGACGAGATGGAGAGTGGAGCAAGGTGGAAATGAGTAACAGCTAGTAGTTGCAGATGGAGTTGAGATGTAAACATGTGGTCAGAGAAGGTGGTCAGGCGGATGCTCCTTCCACATTAGTCCTTCCTTCTCCTCCATCCACCACTGGTCTGCATCTGCTCTATTGCTTTTGCTTTTGCTTTCTTGCTCCTAATCCTACTCAATCTCACTCGCTACACGCAGCTTCATCACATGCGTGCGCCTCTTGTCATGTTTGCGATACTGGAACCCCTTGTTTCTCCATGCTGCTCGCGGCGGAACGACGTTTGGCATTACGCTTCTCGTGCACTCTGACGCCTGACTCTAACGCCAGGCATGGAAAGGATACTGACCTGATCGCGAGCTTACCCATCTGTCTGCAGGAACACCCACGTCGCTAGATTGCTCACTGGCCCACTGGCAGGTACAGTACCACCCGTTGCTGTTTACCAGCAGCAGCCTTCGTATACGACCCTGGTGGAGCCCGTCGCGCGGTACCCGCATGCCGAGAGAGGCAGGGGAATACTCGACGAGCAGAGCGTATACCAGGGGCAACGCGTTCCTCGCTCCGCGTACATGGTGTGCACCTACTTCTTCACTCCCACTCAGGCGCGATCAGCCCTCAAGCTGCCTGCAGGATGCTGCGACCAGCAACGTAAGATTACCTGCCGAGTTCGATGCCGACCGAGCAGCGCGAGTAGCGTCTGCGGATTGTTTTTGTTTACACGCGCTCTCCCCAGAATCAGGAATGGGCTACGCTACACTGTTTCATCCGGGCCAGCCACTGACGCTTCCGGCACGCTCCGAACAGCAAGAATATTTCAAAAGGCCCAATGGATCGGAATGACCACAAGCGCACTCATACTCAAGCAGCAAGCAGCGTCTGAACAGCAACTGAGCATCGTCAATGCTGCTTAACTATCAGATAGCTATGCTCGAAGCCTTGAACCCCTCGACATTGCCTCCGAACGCGTCGAGTCAGGACTCCTCGGGGTGGCGTACTAGCGCCACAGCTTACATCCTCTGACAATTCACTCACTGCCCGGCTGCCCCGGCTGCCCGGAAGGCGTCTGCTTTAGCGTTCGAAACACGTCTCTACATCATGCTATCTACTCCTGCAACTGCTACAACATCGATCTATGCGTCAACCACCCCTCCGACCCGTGCAATCTCCTCCTGGAGCACCTTCTTGCCTTCCTCCGTGAGGACGGGGCGCCCATCGTCCTTGTACGAGTAGGTAAAGTATCTGGGCTCGTGCCTAGGGTCAGCAGCCATACCAGGGCGTCAGAGGGCCAGCAAGCAGCTGAGATGGAAGCCAAAACGTGTCTCAACCCTCCGGAGACGTATGAGATCGTGTCGACCTGGGCTAATCGACATTACGGAGAAGCTTCCGCGACACCGGACGTGAACGCGACATGCCATTGCAGCGCGTCGCGCACAAAAGCTGGATGCCGGGTAGAGCAGGCAGGCGGCATATCCTTAGAATCAAATGCCGCCGGCATCATGTTCGCGACAGATGCTTGCTCTGTGGACCTCAACGCGCGTTCCGCAAGAGGTATCAGCAGCAGGCCAGCCAGCTAGCTGCCCATCGGCTGTGCTTGGCTTCCAATATTACCAATCGATATACAGCCGGTCTCGCACATAGAACATTGTCATGAGCGTGGTGATTGCGCTCGTTTCACTCTGCCGCTTCTCAATTCTCCCTCTCACTCTCATCCTCACTCTCATCCTCACTCTCATCCTCACTCTCATCCTCACTCTCATCCTCGCTCTCACTCGTACACCACTGTGCTCTCAATTTTGGTGCACTCCACTGCACTCGTACTCACTCCTGCCCCTCGGCCTTCATCTTGGCGGCCTTATCCCGCTGCCGTTGCTCGATGACCTGCTTCTGCTTCGTCGCCTCGCCCCAGTTCTTGGCCAGCAAGTTCTGCGTAACGGGGTCCCACAGCTTGCGTGATTCCTGATCGTCCTGCTCGTCCAGCGGGCGCACGAGCTTGGGGATGAGTGCGAGCTCGTCCATGTCGAGGAGGATCTTCCAATCCTACGAGTTAGCTCCACTCGGTGCACCTCAGATAATCTCAGGCTATCCTCCTCCCCAGTCCCTACGAGCGTCTCCTCCGTGAGCACCACGACTCTTCACTGCACATCCCCACCTTCGATGCTTTCACCGCACACCCCACACGTGTCTTCCTCACCAGCTTGACTCACCTTATCCCCTTTCAACCTGTACTTGATCTGCTTGCGCCAGTTGCCCTCGAGGTACGCCACGATCTTATCACTCGGCACCTGTTTGGGTTTTGACCAGTTAGCGGCCTCCTCATCTCCCTCTGTGTAGCGGTACACAATGCCATCGAGCAAGAATCGCGGCTTCCCGATCCAGGACTGCTGTCAGCCCCCTCAGATTGCCTACCCACCTCGTCCTTGTAGTCGATGATAGTGCGCAGTTGCGTGTCCCCGCTCCCGCCTCGGCGCGTGACGGAGATCTGGTCACTCATCGTGCCGTAGTACGACCCCTTGAGGATGCCGTTGACTTGTGCTGCAGGATGTGTGATCTGGTATTCCTGATGTCAGCGGCGTTGTGCAACAGTACCCACCTCGCCCTTGCCTGGTCCGTCGCGGAGTATGCGCACGAAGATGCCCTTGTTCTGCGGCCCAGGGCCGAGGCTGACCGCTGGGTGTCAGTGTGTCCTCAAGCCTCGTTGCATGTGGAGGTGGAGCAGATAGGCTATTGCTGGTGCAACCAGCTCACTGCGTGGGACCCTTACTCACTAGGGAACGACACCTTGGCCGCAATCTGGTCCACACAAATCGCCTCAATCCCCTTCTCAGGGCAGTAGTAACACGCAGCCGACACAGGCGGGTGGTGGCTCGTCTGCTCGCACAGAAACACCACAGTAACCTTCTCGCTCTCTTTCACCCCCGCCGCCTCGTCGTACAGATGCGGGATCTCCTCCCCCGGCCCAGGGATCGCCTGACGCAACGTCGACATGTCAAACGACGCCTGGCTGGGGACCTTTTGCAGCTTGTGCGGGGGCTTGTTGGAGGGTATGGGCGACTTGCCGGACTTTATCGAGCTCGTGTCGCTCCCGCCCTTGCCGCCGTCCTCGGGGCGGACGACGGGCGTCGTCCAGCCACTGCCGCCTTGTCCGCCGTATGCGGGCTCGTTGGGCAAGGGGACGTGGATGTGGGTGCGGACTATGGGGTTGCCGGTCTTCTTGTCGAGGACGAGCGGGGGGACGCGCCATGCACAGCGGAAATGTTCGCCTGGGGTCAGCAAGCCCTACGCGAGCGGAGCGAGCGTGGGGCGGTAATGAGCGCGAGCGGAGAGAGCGTGGGGCGGTAATGAGCGCGAGCGGAGAGAGCGTAGCTTGGCTGCGAGCGCAGCGACGCAGCGAGCATAAGCTTCCGGCTACCTTCACCTTGCAGCAAGCCAGTACGGGCAGATCAGAGCTAGCAAGACCAAGTGATGTCCTGTATGTGACAGCGGAAGGTGACAACTAGCCCGGCATGCACTGTGTATCGCGGTAGCCAGCCTGTGCTCAAAGTACATGTGGCATGCGCTGTGAGTGACATTGGCGGCCGTAGTGCAGCTCCAGCTGGCTTGGTCGACACCTTTGGTCCTACGAGAACGTCGTTGCAGCCCTTGTGCCATGGCAAGCATGGAGCAGCGCGACTGGAGCATTGTGGCCTGCGTGTGACGATAGGTACATGCGAGAGATGCAAGACCGTGACGTAGCAAGAAGGGCAGATCTGGTCGCAGACTTGGGCTGGCTTAGCATTGAGGCAAGCAAGCCTCCATGAGCAAGCCAGTCATGATGTGGAGGCATGCATGGCAGCGGTGCCCGATGTTCGCTCATAACGGGGTTCTGCGTTTGCAACGTTGGAGCATCGACACAATGTGAATGTGCTCCGTGATCGATGTCACCTCTCGCCCAGGTTGTCACCGGTTTGTCACCACCGACATCCAAGCCACCTCGCCCCTGCAGCTCACCCCACACCACCACATCGCAGTGCGCCGCACCCCTTCCTCCATGCACACACTGTGCACTCACCAAGTGCCGAGTTATACGGCTTCCCCAGACGCGCGCGGACAAACTTGAGATCCTTGGAGAACAGGAACCTCAACACTGCCAGCATGCGTTCCACCTCATCTGACGAATCGCCAACCCTGCTGTCAGAACCAGCTCCTTAATCCACATATGCTGCTCGTTCACCACTCACGCAGCAAAGATGTCCGCACGGTCCGCATACTGCCAGTACTCTAAATTAGGAATCGGCTCAAGCAGCGACGCGGGGAGGGACAGGCGGCTGGGGTCAGCAGGCTCCTAGGAGCCTTGCAAGTCCGATCGGCTCACAGATTCGCAACGTCCTTCACTCCAACGAGCCTGGATATCAGCTATGCTATGCACAGATACTCACCGCTTCAGCAGCCCATACAACACCCGCATCTTGCTCTCCTCGCCGCCTGACTCGGCGAGGGTCGCCGGCGCCTCGGTGTCATCGATGAATGATTGGGAGGCTGAGGCGTCGTCCGGGGGCGTACGTAGCACGGGGTTGGTCGCCGGCGTGGGCGGTGTGTCGGGCGTCGACGAGGGGCCCGGGTCGTGTGGTGCGAGTGTGGGGGATGCAGCCGACATGGCGTGGCAGTGAGATATCAGGAGAAGTGCAGTGAAGGGTGGTTGACAATATCGGCGATGGTGAGTCGTCGGTGACGTTGATCGAACGACGATCGGAGGTCGGCGAGTAGTTGTAGCAAAGACAGGGTAGAATAGCGCAGCGAGATGGGCAGTCGCGAGATCGCAGTGTCAGCTACTACGTCGGGCACGACAGACAACGCGTCTGGGTGCACAGGCTGCTGAAACGATGCAGCTAGGCAGTTGCTCGATCCACTTGGCCACCGACGAACGTGCTAAGAGCAGCAACGTTGCCTCCACTCCGTGGGGCCGAGTCGGAGGGGGGTGACAACCGACCACGTCCATAGAGCAAAGCAATACATTGCTCTGCAAGCAACACGAACGCAACGCGGCTACTCACTCGGGTCGTCATCAGTCGGCAGGCCAGAGACGCGGTCGTTGGCGTCCTCGCCGCCGTCGCCGTCGCCGTCGCCGTCGCCGTTGACCTTGTCCTTGTTCTTCGCCATGGTGGCAATCGGCTACCTCGGTTGCGATAAGAGCTAGCTGATGGCAATGGGAGAGGAGTATGCTCGACTGGGCTGTGGTACAGATGCAGTAGGTATGGAATGCCAGATGCAAGATGAGAGAGAGTAGAGGGGAGCAATAGCAATGTCAGAACGAAAAGAGCAGGAGCATACGAAACACGCTCCGCTCATTGTTGACGGAGCGTTCTAAGATCCACCTCTGCTGCCGATTGATCGATTGACATGATGCCGGATTTACTACTAGCGAATGACGTTTAGCTCATGGGCACATGTTGCCCACATGTCAATGAATGGGAGTTAGGTCGAGCAGCAACGATAGGTGATGTTGTAAGCGTAGATTGAAGAGGGGGTAGATGTGTAGGAATGGTGAGAGGATACTGTAGCTTGCTGTTGGCAGCTGGTGATACTGTAGATGGCAGTTGGCATCCATGGCAGCCTGAGCGTCGCCAAGCTCCTCTCCTGGAAACATCAGGCTCTGAACACGAATAATGGACTATTGTTGACCGTCAACGCGCATCAAGCACTGCTGCGAACGAAGCGGCTGGGGATGAGCTTGCTCTCATGAGCATAGAGCAGTACAGCAAGTTGTCAAGGAGCTAGCAGACTAGATGAGAGGTGAAGAAAACTCAAGCAGGTGGCCGATGTGGCATCGGCTATCACCATGACATACTGTACATGTATCGATCGATATCGGTCTACTTATCGATACATTGTTTACTTTGTAATTCTTGGACACTTTCTGCAGTGGCACTTTGTCTCGCAGTGCCATACTCCTGCTCGACTGTGTATGCCATGCATCAAGCTCGTTTTGATGAGCAGGCCTTTGCGTATTTGGATGTCGGATTCGTGGTACCGATGCCTACCCTTCTATTTCACTGCTTGGGCATCAGCTGAGAGCGGCACAAGCTGTAAGATTGCAGCAGTTTGTGGCACAGCTATCGTATATGGCGCTGCTGGCAAGCTCCAAGGAGAAACTTCTTGCAATGCAGGAATCGTCGATGGCGTACGAATTCTGGACACAAAGGTCGTGTGTGGCCCCTCCAAGGGCTTGCTTGGTAGAGAAGCAAAGTGCTACGTGCTTTACAGCTGAATCGCATTGAGGTTGCATCAAGGCTGCAGCAAACAGGGCAGAAGTGGCCAGACGATTTGCAGTAGTGACATAGGGGCATATGTATCTGCTGATACTCTACAACTACCGCACGTCGTTCTCACATGCAGAGAGAGCAGCGCGAGACTACTCTCAGAAAGTAGGCGGCTGCGAGGGTAGAAACCCGCATTGAACTTGCAGAGCAGTCGTGCACTGGTAACGCTTGGCATTGCTCTTGCATGTCAGTGGCAGATCTCCAGCAACACAACTGAAAAAGTTCCGGAAGAGTACCGGCAAAGCAGAGCATTAACAAAGCACCAGTACTACTGTACACTGGCAGTGCACTGATTGAGCACTGGCAGAATACTGGCATCGCAATGGCAGAGGCAGTGGTAGAGCACTGCCAACACTGTGATCTGATCAGGCTCCAAAGGACCACCGACAACACACAAAGAAAGCTCGGGAGGAGTCTGGCACGGTATCGCCTGCGCACTGTTAGTAACAGAGTATTGGCTGCCCGTTGTCAGCGCACTCTCGTCGCACTGGCAGGACAGAGCACTAACGAAGCATCAACAGGTGACTGCAGTGCACTGACGGAGCACATCAACCGCGGCTTTTGTGAAGGCAGTCGAACCAAGGGCAGACTCGTAGCAAGCAGTCACTCACAAGCACCTAAGCAATCCCATGCTATCGTCAGACCACTCGCAAGCCCGAACACCATCAAGCATTGAACATCACCTCAGCTCCCGGTACCAAACAAACAAACCATGCATGCAATGAATCTCTACTACACCCACCATACGAATCAAACCCACATCCTCCCTGACCACCCTACACCTCCATCCAGCGCCACGGCTCCTCGACGAAGCGCTTCCACGTCTCTGTGAACGCGATGAGCTCCGCGCCCTCGAGCACGCGGTGGTCGCCGCTCCACCCGACAGGACACCTAAGCACCGCCCGTGTGCCCGCGCGCTCGACCTCGGCCGGGTCGAGGGTCCACACGCCGCGCCCGGGCCCAGCGCCGTCCCTCAGCACCCACTCTGTCTCCCACGCAGCCCTGCCGACCGCGGCGATGGCGAGCCCACCACCAGGCGGAAGGACAGGCATGGCCGAGCGCGCCTCGCCGAGCGGGCCGACGCTCGAGATCGTGATGTGTGGCAAGGGGCCGGGGCGGGCCGCGCGCGCCCTGAGGTCCGTGAGGGCCGCGTTGATCTGCGCGACAGAGGCGCCTGGGTCGAGGCCCGAGAGCGAGGGGGTCAGGAGACCCAGCTTGGGGTCCGAGACTGCGATGCCGATGTTCGCGTCGCGCGAGACCTCGAGCCAGCGCTGCTCGGCCTCCTCGCGGACGCGGGCGCGCATGATCGGGTGCTCCTCGAGTGCGAGGGCGAGAGCTTTCACGAGGAAGGCGAGGACGGACGTCTTGGCGCGTGCGGGCGTGGGGGCGGGGTGCACCATTGACGAGGGGACGTCGGAGGCGATGTAGCCTGAGGGTTGTGAAGGAGCGGCGTTCGCGGCCTTCATGAGCGGGAGGAGGTTGGTGAGGTTCAGGGTGTGCTGGTAGCCGAAGTGGGGGACGTCGCCCATCGAGCCCATGGCTTTGTACATGACTTTGCGGGTGCGGCCCATCTCCATGCGCTCGGTGGGCTCGCCGCGGTCGGCAGAGTAGTGCACAGGAGCGGCGGCGGGCGTAGGGGCAGAGCGGGAGGAGGGGGCACTGGAGGTGGCACTGGAGGAAGCCGCAGAAGGAGCAGTTGGGGTCGAACCACTGCTGCTCGCCTGGCTGCTCCTTGAGGCATACGCCTCTACGTCTTCACGGGTCACACGACCATCAGGACCAGTCGGAGTCACATCGGTGAGCTCGATGCCCATGCGCCCAGCCAGTGCCCTCACCGCAGGCGAGGTGCGCACGATCCGCCTGCCGCTCGAGTACGACCCCTCACGGCGCGCCTCGACACTGTCGGGGATGTTGTGCTCCTGCGGGGGAGGCTGGGGGAGCACGCCGGCCTCGCCCTCGAAGCGCACAGCAGTAGGGCTCAGGGGGTGGGGCCTAGGCGGCCGCTTGGGAGGGACGCCGGCGGACTCGAGAGTAGGCTGGGGCTTGGGAGGTTGGGGTGCGGCCTTAGGCGGCTCTGGCACCGGCGGCTCTGGCACTGGTGGCTCCTCTGCTTGTGGCTCCTCGTGCTGGCCCTGCTCCTCTGCGTCCTCAGCCGCATACTCTGCTCCCCTGTTGATCTCGCACAGCGTCTGGCCGACCTTGACGACCTTGCCCGGCTCGGCGGAGAGGGACTCGATAGTCCCGGCGTAGGGGGAGGTGATCTCGACCCTGGGGTTAGCTGAGCACCGTCCGGAGAGCCCAAATCCATAAGCTCAATGCCACTTACACACTCTTGTCGCTCTGCACCTCGCAGAGAGCGTCAAACTCGTCCACCGTGTCGCCAACTTTCACCTCCCACTTGATGATCTCGACCTCGGTGATGCCCTCGCCAATGTCCGCAAGCTTGAACTGGAACGGTGCGGGGGTACTGCTCGACGCGTGGAAGGCCCGTACAGCAGGCAGGCGGGAGGGCCCAGAGACGCCAGAAACAGCTGCTGAAGCTGCTCCTGGACGAGCTGCCCGAGAACGCAGCGCGATGGACGCGGTGGACGACGTCGCTGCCGCACGACGTGCTGCTCGCGGAGCACTTGCCCACAGACGTGTTGCGATCCTGGACATGGTGGGTATCAGTCGTACTGTCAGTCGATAGCACAGAGTAGTATCAGAAACCAAACTCCTATCCCCACCCCGTTATATCACGTCTCCCGACCACGAAGGCAGACAGCATCAATCCCCTCAGCAGCATGGTCTTGCTCAGAACAACACTGCCCGGTCGGCCGGCACTTGTCCTCCTATCTCGGCTCAACGGTGCCTGGCGGGGTTGCGGGGTCGGCTATGCGGGGTGAGGTAACCACGTGACACACACACATAGGGACCTAGGGGAACACACACACACACACACACCAGAGCACACACACACGGGGACACACACACGAGGACACACACACTTGAACACACACACACGAACACACACACAAGGACACACACACCAGAGCACACACACAAGGACACACACACCAGAGCACACACACAAGGACACACACACCAGAGAACACACACAAGAACACACACAATGCCACGTGCTGCGCACATGGCTTGTGTCTCTGGCTTGGATAAACGGCTATTTGGCGCTTCCAGGCGAGGCAAGCGGTGTGAGCGTCATGGCGGCTGTTTTCAAATGGCCATTACGCACTCATACCCGTTATCTGACCTTTTGTCGCTCCAATCTGACCTTTTCTGCAGCGGCCAGTGTGGGCATCGGCATGCAGTGTGTGGTGTCCTGGCATCCGGCGCGTGCGGGTGCGGCGACGCACGGACGAGGACAGCACCTCGCCGCCGATACGGACACAGGCTGCACCAGCTGCGAGGCTGTTTGCAAAGGCGAGCGAGGCGAGTGTGTCGGTGTAGGATCTGGATGAACTCACACTGTCGACCCCAGCAAGTATATATAGCTAGGCATTCAGCTCTGCATCCTGTTGCTTGCCCACGCGTCTCTCTTTCAATCACTCACCACCCTCTGCTTGAACTACTCGCCATGCCCGTCGCCAACGCCGATCTCAAGCCGCTGCTCGAGAAGGGCCGCAAGCACGTCACGCCTGCGCTGACCCGCGTCCACGACCACATCATCACCAAGGGCGAGGGGTTGAAGGTGTGGGACGAGAATGGCAAGGAGCTGCTGGACTTCACTGCGGGGATTGGAGTGACGAACCTGGGCCAGTGAGTACGGTGGTTGGGTGTTGGCGGCAGCTTGAGCGAGGCGGAGGTGGCTGTTGTATGGAGTGTGGCTTGAATATGTCGCCATGACACTGTCGTCGTAGACACCAACAGCAGTGTTGCTGCCAGCAGCGGCGGTGGCGGTGACGTTTGCCTTGCGGGTGGTACTAGCACTGTTAGCAACTGTGAGCAGAGGCTGTAACTGCACTTGCAGGTTGGCAGATGGCAGCTGTGCTTGTAGCCCTGCCGTCGGCAGCTCAGCTTTCGCATTGAGCGTCGGTGCGGACTGTCTCATCACGGTACTCGCAGCACGCTGAGCACGCTTGACAGCTGCGTTGGCAGCATTGTGGACAGGGCAGCATCGTGAGCGGTACTGTTGGCAGCAGTTGAGCTCTGTGGCAGTCTCGCTGGCTGCTGCGCAGACGAGACTGTCTGACAATGTCGGCTGCAGTGATGCTGCGACCGCAGGCTGCAATGCTGGCAAGTCTGTGTGGCTGCAGTTCCGGCTGTATGCAACGTTAGCTATCTTTTTGGCTGCTTTGTTGTTATCGACCACCCGCAATGGTGTCTAGCAGTGTTGTTGTGGCAACCCCAGACTGCCTGTCAGCAGCAATTCGTCGATATGAACAGATCCAGCAGCAGCTGTAGCAGGGCTTTGCTAGCTGTAAGCTGCACCTCGCAGTGCTTCTGTGCTTGGCAGTCGATGATAAAGCTCAGGTGTCGATCGCCCACTGCCTTCAGAGCAGTCGGCACCACTGGTAGCTGTCGCCATGTCGATGACAGCTCCGAGCATCAGCCTCGACTTTCAGCCTAGCCTTGGCTACCTGTCTCTGCGCTCTCCTTCCCAACTTTCCCCCCCCCCTCCCCTCCCACTCTCCCTCTGAACCTCGCTCACCCCAGCACCCACCCGGACGTCACCGCCGCCGTGATCAACCAGGTCCAGCAGGTCTCCCACGTCCAGTGCTCGATCGGCTTCAACCTCCCCTACCTCCAGCTCGTCGACAACCTCCTCCCCCTGATGCCCGACCCGTCCCTCGACACGTTCTTCTTCTGGAACTCTGGAGCCGAGGCGATCGAAGCCGCCATCAAGCTCGTCAAGCGTGCGACCGAGCGCCCGAACATCATCACCATGCAGGGCGGGTACCACGGGCGCACGTACGGTGCTGCCGGCTTGACCCGCTCCAAGGTCGTGTACACCCAGGGCGGTGGTCAGACCATGGGCGGCGTCTACGCCACCCCCTACCCCTACTGGCACAGCCTGGGAGTTGCTCCCTCCACGCCCGAGGACCAGCTCGTCGCCATGGCCAAGACGCAGCTCGAGCTTCTCGTCAAGCAGCAGACACACCCGAAGGACGTCGCTGCCATCTTTATCGAGCCCGTGATTGGTGAGGGAGGCTACGTCCCTGCTCCCACCGCCTGGCTGCAGTACCTCCGCTCCTTCTGCGACAAGCACGGCATCCTCCTCGTCCTCGACGAGGTGCAGACCGGCTTCGGGCGCACGGGCAAGTTCTGGTGCGCCGAGTACTCCGGCGTGCGCCCGGACGTCATGACGTTCGCCAAGGGACTCGCGAACGGCTTCCCGCTCTCCGGTGTTGTCTCGCGCAAGGAGCTCATGGCCAAGCAGGAGCCCGGCACCATCGGCGGCACGTACGCGGGTAACGCGATCGCGTGTGCTGCTGCCGTTGCCGTGACCGAGGTGTTCAAGACCCAGCCGATCCTCGAGAATGTCAAGGCTCGCTCGGAGCAGCTCTTCGCTGCGCTCAACGCGCTCCGCACCGCGCCGGAGACCAAGAACCTCGTCGCCGACGTCCGTGGCAGGGGCCTCATGGCTGCCATCGAGTTCAGGAGCGCAGGGGACGAGCTCACCCTCGAGGGTGCGGACGGCAAGGTGCCCGAGAACATTGGCAAGCGCGTGCAGCAGAAGGTGTTGGCAAAGGACATTCTCATCCTCACGACTAGCTGCTTCGACACGATCCGGTTCATCCCTGCGCTCGTTGTGTCCGAGGAGGAGATGGCGCATGCGTGCAAGGTGTTCACCGAGGCGGTCCAGGAGGTGGCCCGCGAGGGCTAAGCAGTGGAGTGTTGTTGGGTTTATGTATTGTATGATATGCAGTGGTTGTGAGCAACGCGATCAGAAGAGCGACGAGTAGACGCGAGGACGGCATGATGTGTGCTAGGGCGTAAGCGGGTCAGCAGATCAGCAGATGATCGTCTTGTAGCACTTGGCCATGCTTTGGTGTTATGCTGCCATTTCTCGAAGGAAAGTTGTCTCGTTGGCAATTATCTCAATGTTACATCGCTACAGTATGCATCTACTACGCATGCTACGCCCGCATCGCAGGCGACCCAGCCCGCGGCGTGCTCGTCGCACTCATGCTCGCAGGCCGGCTCTTCCCCCTCCAAGAACTTGGCTGCTTCGTCTTGGCCGCGTTGGCGATGAGTTCCGAGATCATACCGTTGCTGAGGTCAGCGGGTTCTTCTTCAAGGATGTTTTGGAAGCGCTCTGACACGCCCCCTTCGCCCGGTTGAGGTCGAGCATCGCCTGCGATGCTCTCCCTAGCACTCACTATGTCACAGAATCCTGCTCCAGCGCATCCTTGTACTGCAACAACCACGCCAACTGCGAGCTCGCATCCGCCGTCGTCTGCACCAACTCCTCCTGCACCCGCTTGAGCTTCTCCAGCGGCATGAGCCCCAGCTCCTCGTCCTCGAGACCACATAGCCTCTCCGCCGTCGGGACGTCAAACTCAGGCCGCACGCCGAGGCCGTACTTGTCCGTCGTCGAAGGTCGGGCTGATCTCGGCGCAGCAGACACAGGTGCTGAGCTGCTCTCCCTCGCAGCGGACGTAGGGGCGACAGTATGCCGTCGAGTGTCGTTTGACGAGCGCGCTGATGCCCCTGTGCGGATTTGTAACGGCGGCAAAGCTGTCAGACGATGTGAGTCGACCTCGTCGAGGTTGACAGGCACGCCCATCGCGATGAGGTGTTCCCGGCGCACGCGGGAGCGTGTCCAGTCTAGCGGCTTGAGGAGGGGTGGGGTTGTTAGTTGGGCATAGGCCTCGCGGCTGGAGTCAGCGGGTCCCGAATATGCATGTGTGGCTCATGCCTTGGGTGGAGACGTGGTAGGTCTGCGAAGGAACTGGAGTAGCTCGCAGAGAGGAAGAAGATGGCGCATGTGTGGCCCAGGTTAACTCACCTCGACTCGCTCGTCAACACTTGTGCCAACCCGCCCACAGCCCGTGGCGGCTTGTCATTGAACCCCTCCTGCGGCGGCACCAGTGGCGCGAGGACGGTCTCTAAACGCTCCTGCAATTCGCGTCGTGGCGGTACTGGTCGAAGCGACAAAGCAGACTGAGATCAGCAACGGTCTCATTCACTTCACTCACCCATCGCTCAGCGAGCTGCTCCACCGGATCTTGCGCCGGCACCGGCGCATCCCTTTGCTCACTTCCCTCCCCCTCGCCCTCTGCAAAGTCACCAAAGTCGCCGAACCCCTCGTCGTCGTCAAAGGTCGCGACAGGCGTGTCAAAGTCGTCAAAGTCATCGAAGCCGTCCGCTGCATCTGCTGGGGCATCGAAGTCGTCGTCCTCTGCTGCTGCGAAACCGCCCTTGTCTGCAGTTGGACCGAATGCATCGTCCCCTGGTGCTGCTTCGAAGTCGTCATCCCCTGTTGTCTCCGCTACAGCTGTCCCAGCACTCCCTCTCGCGTCCACGGCTTTGTCGTCCTCCACGTTTGTATGTGCTGCTTCATCCGGCTTCCCTTGTGTGGAATCACCTGTCGCATCATTCGTCGTACTGTGAGGCGATGTCGCCTCCCCGCCCGTGTCCTCGCTTGTATTTCGTAGTCCAGTGTCTTCGTCCCCAGTCGCCTCGTCTTGTCCTGCTCTTGACAAATCCCCCTCCTCCCCCTCATTCGCCGCTTTGCCAGCATCATCGTCCAGTGAAGGCCGCTCCGGCGACCGCACCCGCTCCACCACAAACGGCACAGGCGACGCCCGCCCCGACGACGACGCGAATGCCGAGTCAGCCGACGGGATGCGTCTCAGCGCTTCAGTGTCGCTAACCTTCCCAGAACCCTCTTCCACACCCCATGGCTCCACTGGGAGCTCGTCTGATGGTCTTGATGAGGCGACGCGTTGCAGCGAGCCCGAGGCGGAGAGGTCGAGGGATACCCGTGGCGAGGTGGTCTTGTCGCCCTTTGCTGCCGAGGTGGCAATGTCGCCTGCGTCGGCCCAGGGGTCGTCCATCCTAGTCGAGGCGACGGGGCGAGCGCAGGAGGATTGGTAGAGGTGTAGCAAACAAGTAGGACAACAGATATCGATTGATATGGATCTTGAGTTCGTCGAGATTGATCATGACGGAGATCGGTGCGCGGCCGTCACGTGGCAATCTACGCGTTCTATAGTTCTATGCGCGTTCACATCTATACTGCCAGCTGCCCGAGATCTCTGCAGTGCGCAGTGACTGCATGCATTAAATTATCACAAGCATGCTGCTGAGGATGGCAAGCACTCGCTTCTGACATTGCATGTCACGCTGGCAATCTGCTTGAAGTTAGAGAATGGCAGTACTGAAGCAAGCCAAACCGGCCCTGAGCAGTTCATCCGCTGCTATACAGCCGGTTTGTAGTTAGTTTATCGTGTCAGAAATGGGAGAATACCACTAGTTCACAACAATACATCTTCTTATGGAGACAAGGCACTTTGGCCATAGATATGGATACGTCGACTGCGCTGCGTCATGAGCGACTACAAGTGGCGGCGTCAGAAGCAGTCTACCTGCGCTCAACGAGCGCGTCGGTCTCCTCCTCGCCGTACGAGGGGAGCGCCTCCTCCTCCTGCTCGAGCGTCACACCGGCCTCGGCAGCCTTTGACAGCTTGTTCGCCTTGGCAGCCTTGTACGACGCCTTGGCAGCCCTGCGCGCCTCCTTGCGCTGCTTGCGGGCGGCACGGCGCTGGGCACGGGTCTTGCAGCCGAGCATGCGGTGAAGGAGCGTGCCGAGGCCAACACCGACGAGGAACGCCGAGATGAACGTCACGCCGATGACAAGGTAGCGCGCACAGGGCGGGAGCTCCTCAAGCGCGTCCTCGAGCTTGTCGGCAAACGCCTCGTACGAGTGCTTCATGCTCTTAAGCGCGCCCTTGGGGCCCTTGTGGTGCTTGTGCCCGTGGTGCCCGTGGTGGTGGTGGTGGTGGTGGTGCTTGTGCTTCTCACCGTCAGGGTGCTCGTGGTGGTGCTTGTCGCCGTGGTGGTCGTGGTGCCCATGGTGCCCGTGGTGGTCGTGGTGCCCATGGTGGCCGTGGTGCCCGTGGTGGTGGTCGTGGTGCTTGTGCTTGTCACCGTCGGGGTGCTTGTGGTGGTGCTTGTCACCGTGGTGGTCGTGGTGGTCGTGGTCGTGGTGCCCGTGGTGCCCGTGGTGGGGGTGGTCGGGGTGGTCAGGGTGGTGGGGCTTCTTGGGCTGGTCGGGCTGCTTAGGCTGGTCGGGTTGCTTGGGCTCCTTAGGCTTGTCGCCGTCGCCCTTGTCACCGCCAAAGGCAGGGGCCCACTTGTTCAGCCATGGCATCCAGCCCTGCTTCTTGTCCTCAGCCTCGACCGGGCGCCAGCCATTCGCACCACCAGGTGCGAACCACTTGATGTCCGCACCGTGCTCGGCGGCCCAAGGGTCCTCCACCTGAGGCGCCGAGGGGTCGGCGTCCTGATTGTCCTGGCCGTAGGTGCCGACAGCATGACCGATGCGGTGCTTGAAGGGCAGGGCGTGCTTCTCGCCCTCCTGCTCGCCGTTGCCGAACACAGGAAGGAAGTGGAGCTCCTCCTTGCTGTCCTTGACATCGGCCAGGATGTCGGCGAAGATCGCGTCCATGTCCAACTCCCCTCCCTCGATCACCTTGTGGTGGTGGTTGAAGTGGGGTTTCTGGTCCTCGCTAGAGTCGAATCCGAAGAAACGCAGCACAGGCGCGAAGAACGATCCCGAGCCCATGGGCCTGTTCATCTTGGGGCAGGGCTTGCGGCCGGGGAGACGGACCATAACGGGCTCGGGCACGGCCTCAGGCTGCGCCTCGCGCGCGTCCACCGCTGGCGCTGCTGCCTCCGCCTCCGGCTCGGGGTGAGGCTGGGCATCGCGCTTGATGGCGGGTCCGAAGTTGTACGAGTGTCCATGGAGGACAGGAGGGGGTCGGAAGGCGTCTGCTCCGCCTGCGACGGCTGGGAGTTAGCATTTGACACTCAAGTGGCGAGACCACTCCCACCCTACTTACCGAGAGCAGCGACGACTGCGAGTGATAGCTTCATGGTGTGCTGGTGAGGGCGTTGCCCAGGAGGCAATATACAGTGCGCAACGCTATGCTAAGCTAGCGATGTACTGTGATGGATGCTGAGGATCAGAATCAGAGGCAAGGAGATAGCTGTGCTCGACGTCGTCGATGTGGACGGGAACGGGACTGTTGATGGAACAATTTGCTCCCGTCGTGGATCCAGACTGAGTTCCCATCTTTTGTTGTCGTCCTCAATGTCAGGCTCATAGACTGCTGCCTCTGCATCTAAGTATCTGATGCTGCAGTAAAATGCTGTCCATGAATTGGTATGCTATCTACACATTGCGATGCCGATACTGGGCTCGCGTCTAGCTATTGCGTCTAGCTATAGTCACATGCATACCGACATCTACTGCTGAGCCTCCTGCTGGCCCTGCTGCGCCTCCTGGTTCTGCTGCTGCTGCTGCTGCTGCTGCTGCTGTTGCTGCTGCTGCCGACGCGGCTGGGGCCTGCGGGTGTTGGTAATCGGTCCCTCGGCAGCCTGCTTCTCTGCGCTCTCGATGCTTGCGCGGGCCTCTGCAACGGCCGCCTTCCACTCGCCCAGGCGGCGCTCGAGGAGCTGCCACTCCTCGGCGCCGAAGCGGCGTGTTGCGCGCGACGAGACAGAGGTGACACGGACGACGGAGAGGGGCTGGGACAGGCGCGCCTGGAGGAGGTTGGCGCGGATAGCTGAAATGTTAGCACTCAGCTTACTACTTGAAGGCAGTGACACCGCAGTCATGCCTTGCAAAAGAGATCCCCACTTACCATCGATGACCCACGCCTCGACGTCCTCAACGTTGATGGCAAGAGCAGAAGCAAGGTCGGCATACTTGAGCTCCTTGGTCGATGACCGGGCAGCAAGGGTGGTAAGAGCGATCAGGCGGACCTTGCGCACAATCTCCTCAGTGTCGAGACCCTGCACGTTCAAACCCGACACATATGACTCGTTCGACGCAGCCCACTTGGTGGCCTGGGCGACCGCCTCAAGCTCGTCAACCGCGGTGAAGAAAGAGACAAGCTCGCCCGCCTTGCCGGTTAATGCGTCGCGCGTGCCCTGGACCTTGAGGAGGTCGTCGAGGTCGAAGCGGTCGGGGATGGCAATGGCGAGGGCAAGCGCGTGCTCGGCAGTCTTGGCGTCGACAGCGTGCTGCAGCGCCAGGATGTGGAGAGTAAGCGCGTGCTCGAGGTCACCGGCCTGCTCGTACACCGCCGCTGCTCCAGTCAGGAAGGACACCTTGTCGGCGTCAGACGTGGACCACAAAGACAGCGCGCTGGTAAGAGCGGCAGGGGTGAGGGGGAGGGACGCGAGGTCGTCGGCCTTGCCGAGGAGCTTCAGGAGCTCGAGGAGGACGAATGGTCGCAGGGGAGAGTCGGATGGGAGGAAGTTGTAGGTGTTGTTGAGGCTGGGGTCAGCGTCGCGTTCTTACTAGTCACCATCAGGAGGCACTACTGTGCATCCTGTGCCTTCCACACACTCACATCCGCTCAGCAGACTCCACCCTGTTCACCCTGCCCGCCTCCGCGGCCGCCTCGCCGCCCACCCGTGTAGCCTCAACCAGCTTCTTCTCGAGCTCCGCGTACTCTGCTCCCTTCGGGTCAAACGTCGACGCGAGCACATGTTGCAACAAGAGGTTGCTTGCCTCCGCCTCTGGGTCGTCAGCAAACCAACCCCCATAATCCTACCCACCGCCATCCTTCGTCTCGTCCAGAGCACCCTTGGTCTGAACGTAGCTGTTCACCACCTTGCGCACAATGTCCTCCTTCGTCTCCTGCGGCACCTGCCCGTCCGCGGCCGCCTTGAGCTGCGAGTCGAACGTCGACATCATCTCGCGCGCGGCAAGCTGCTCAGCCTGCGGCATGGACCTGGACGCATGCTGGAGCGAGTCGGCAATCTGTCGTCAGCCGTCGTCCACAATCCCCTGCTGCGCTCAACGCGCACGCACCTGTTGCCTGAACGGCAGGTCCGGGGCAATAGCAACGGCGTCGGACATGATGAATCGAAGGATGGAATTGACGCCGGGTGTTCGTCTTTTGTCGTCGCTGTGTCGTCTTCTGCCGCTGTATCGCGCGTGCTGTCCTGGCGCGATGCGTAGACGAGAGTGACGGCTTTTGAAATGGGGCTGTCGAGCGTCGAGCTGTCAATACCTGGCGGTGAAGGACTCTTTTGTCGAAATCGAAATGAGCGTTGCTGCAAATCGCCACGGGGGCAAAACGCCGGCATATTGCATTCTCCGCCACGCGACGATCATTCATGATCTCGATGCGTCAGTGATATCAGCGTTATCGACGCGACTGCTGCGTCTGTACAGCTAGTAAGCTTCATATCACCATGCCGCCCAAAGCAAGCGAGCAGGTGTCACCGCAGGACGTGCCGGTGCTGTTTCAGCGGTACCGTACCGAGCTGCAGAACCTTGCGCAGAAGATCGGCGAGCTCGAGAGCGAGCTCGAGGAGCATGCGTGAGTGCAAGTGGCACAGACAAGGCTGTGTGATAGTGCAGGTGTACTGACGGCAGACTCGTCCTGGGAACACTGCAACCCCTCGTGAAGACCGAGCCGGAACGCAAGTGCTACCGATTGATTGGGGGCGTGCTCGTCGAACGAACAGTCAAGGACGTGGCACCGGCACTTGAGACCAACTACTCGGGCATCAAGGAGGTGCTCGAGACACTGGTCAAGACGTACAAGAGCAAGGAGGAGGAGTTTGGCGAGTTCCAGAGGGAGCACAAGATTGCCGTGGGTTTTGGGGAGTGGGTGAGGCTGACGGCAGATGCCTGGGCGTGCATAGGAGCTCAGAAGCGAACGCAAAAGGCACACATCGATACCCGTCATACATACCCAACATCACAATGCATAGCACGTACCGGCAGACGACCACGCGCGCGATCAATGCTTACTCTGTATAACTATCGCTGAGCTACATTTCGGCGTGCTCTGCAACGCTTCAAGCAATGTCTCTGGCGTCCCTGACGACCTCCTCAAGCTACGCCTTGCTGATACTAACGACAATCAAAATCCACTCACTGCTATTTCAGAAGCCAGGAGCAGGTCGACCTCTGTTGAGTACTGATAGCTGCTGACAGAATGACACTCATAAAGAAATGCGTCGACGAGACCGACCTGCCGCGCAACCGACGACTGGCTTGTTATGTACGCTCTGTCACGCTTCTCACTAGCTCACTTGCACATTGAGGCTCTGTCACAGTACAGCAGACATACTCGTGCGGAGGTCCAACCGCCCGTCTTGTCCCTGTACAGCATGGCAAGCACACTTTGGAAGACCCTACCCACCACCTATACTGACTTCCTTGAGTGGCACGTATGTCCACACGACCAGCTCAGCCAGTACGAACCTCGTGGCACAATCTGCAGACATACATTTCAACGTGGTAGGCTTAGACACGCTCAAGCACGATGGCAATACCCTGCCCACCGCCAATGCAAGCACCGCCCAGAGCCCACTTCTTGTCCAGGCGCACCAAGTTGTGCGCCAGGTTACCCGTGATACGCGCACCCGACGCACCCAGGGGGTGGCCAACAGCAATAGCACCGCCGAACAGGTTTGACTTGTCATTCGGGAGCTGGAGCTCCTTCGCAACCGCGAGCCACTGACCCGCGAACGCCTCGTTGATGTCGATGAGGTCCATCTCGCCCAGGGACTTGCCAGCACGCTGAAGCGCCTGGCGCACAGACACGGCAGGCCCGATACCCATAATGCTGGGTTCGCACGCGGACCACGCGTAGCCTGCAATACGGGCAATCGGCTTGACGTTGTGCTTCTTCATAGCCTCCTCGGACATGAGGATGTTCACCGACGCGCCATCAGAGATACCAGACGCGTTGCCGGCGGTCACTGTGCCTGTCTTGGGGATGAAGACTGAAGGGAGCTTCTGCAGACCCTCGACGGAGACGTTTGCCTTCGGGTGCTCGTCCTTGTCGATCACGACCTCGCCCTTACGGCCCTTGATGGTAACGGGGGTGATCTCGGCGGTGAACGCGCCATCAGCCAGACCCTGCTGGTACCGCTGCTGGCTCTGGAGGGCGTAGGCGTCGCACTCCTCACGGGTGATGCCGTACTTCTTGGCGAGGTTCTCAGCGGTGATGCCCATGGGAACGGGCTTGTCCTCGCCGGGGAAGCGGTCAGTAAGGGTCGCGAAGAGCGAGTCCTCGAGCTTCTGGTCGACGCCGAAGCGCATGCCAGTGCGGTTGGCACCGGAGAGCGTGAAGGGGGACATGCTCATGGCCTCGGCGCCGCCGGTGAGGACGACATCGGCCTCGCCAAGGGCGATATGCTGGGCTGCAGTGATGGCGGACTGGAAGCCGGAGCCACAGAGGCTGTGCGTCAGCACAGCCGACCTGGTTTATATGGACTGCTAGTACATACCGGTTGGTGGTTAGGGCTGGGACCTCAACAGGCAGACCAGAGCGCAAACCAACGTGGCGGGAGAGGTAGGGGGTCGAGTTGTCCGTCTGGGTCACACCGCTGTCTGTCAGCTGCCATGACGATAATGTGAACATCAATCGTCGCTCTCACCCAAAGAAGATCTGGTCCACCTCGACACCAGCAGGCAGCTCGGCGAGCGCAGCCCTGCCCGCGATACCACCCAGCTCACTCGCCTTGAGGTCCTTTAGCGAGCCGCCGAAAGAGCCGAACGGCGTGCGCTTCGAGGCGACGAGGAACGCGTCGCGGCGGGCGACGTGGGAGACGAGGTTCACAGCAGAGGCGCGCATCTTGTCGTAGCAAGGTGTAGAGCGTCGAGCGAGGAGCGAAGAAGAGTAGATGAGATAAGCGTTGAAGAGACAGACACCGAGGACATCGCGCTCGTCGCAGATCCCAGTTCCCGGCAATCTCGCCTGTGCAGGTTGCCGAGGGGTCACGTGGTTGTCATGTGGAAGCCACGTGGAATCTCCGGGTGGACATCGCTGACGGACCGAGGTGGAGGGAGGACAAGCGATGACAGCAGCGGCGATGGTGACGATGTATGCATTGCTCTGTCCGTCAGCCTTGTGGGGGGCTGACTAGTAGAATTGGAACAGCACTGGAACAGCACCGGAACGATGAGCAGCGACAGCGACGAGCTTTCGTACGAGTACAACCCCGAGCGGGCGCGGCAGGCGATGATGATGGCGCTGGCGGATGGGATGGGGGAGGAGATGGAGGACGGGGACGAGGACGACTACTACGACTTGGGCGATGACAATATCATCATGATGGAGAGGTACGGGGGCGACGACGGGGACGAGGATGAGGAGCTTGATGGGGACTACGTGCCAGGGGAGGAGGACGACGACGACGATGATGACGACGACGACGACGACGACGATGATGACTACGAGACAACTGCGGTGGTCGAGGAGGATGAGGACGACGACAACGCGTCCACCGCATGGGATGCTATGGAGGAAGACAATGGCGAAGTAGGAACACACCCGCTGTTGGAGATCATGGCACTGCTCAATGCAGGCAATGGGCTCAGCGACAACAGCCGCAATGCCATTCTACAGCGCATCGCCCGGAGTGGGCGTGTCTCGATGCGCAACCCTCAGCGGCATGTGCACGACTACAGCCGCAAGCGGTGGTGGAAGCCGCAGGTGGAGCCGCATCCTCGGGGTGTGGAGCTCCTGCGCAGTGGCGACTTTGGCGCAGTAGGTCCATGGCGTGCTGGGGGTCGGAGGTTGCGACCGAGTGAGCGGAGGGGACTCCGGCGGCTCGTGCGAGCTCGGATTGCTACGAACGAATTCGCGCCAGTGGTACCAGATAACCCTGGGACCATTGTGGCGGAGTATCCTGGTGTGAGGGCGTATCTGGGGCAGTTTGCAGGCCCGGATTATGGCACGTTCTGTAAGTGCGGCTCTTGAGTATTAATGCCTGACAGGCAAGACGCAGCGACGCAAGACTTCCAGTTGTTCCTGTACGCGCCGAACAAGGCAAGGGGCGCCTCAGCCTCCGACGACTCAGCACCAATAGAGGGGGACGAGGAGGAGGAATACTACAGCATGTGGGGCGATCGGTTCGTGCGATGCACACAGCGAACAAGCATGAAGCAGATCAAGACGGTGCGCGGCGTGCATGGGCAGTGGACGATCACCGATGCAGATGCAGATCGCAAGGCGGAGCGCATGATATACTCGTCCATTACGCCGCTGGTGCACATGTTCAAGACGGCAGCACACGACGAGGAGCATGTGACGCTCGACTTCCGCGCTGGATCCGCTGGATTGGGCCGACGACAACGATATGAGAACTTTGGCGTGAGTGGGATGTGGGGCAATACATAGTCAGGGCTCCCGTTTGCTATCACAGTCGTGGCTACGCTGTCAGTGGCTCTGCTACAGTCATTGTGAACGTTTGAAGACAGTGACTGCTGTACTGCAATGGTAGTTGCATAGGCACAACCCTTGCGCAGTTCTGCTTGATCTCCTTGCTCTTTTGCTTGATCTCCTTGCTCTTTCGCTTGCTCCATTTGCACTTGCTGACCCCAGGTTTGGAGCATCCGCTTCTCGGCAGACGGACAAGAAGTAGTCGCAGGAGCAAGCAGTGGAGCCATCATGGTGTACGACATCGCGTCTCAACAACGCATCCTCAAGGTGGACGGCCACTCTGACGACGTCAACACGGTATGCTTCGCCGACACTGGCAGCACCAACGTCCTCGTCAGCGGCTCTGACGACGGGTATGTCAAGGTGTGGGACAGGCGCTCGCTCTCCCACTCCACACCATCAGGTGTGCTCCCCGGCGCCACGCAGGGCATCACATACGTCTCGCCGAAGGGCGATGGGCGCTACGTCGTCGCCAACTCGAAGGACCAGGCGGCCCGACTCTACGATCTGCGGAAAATGCGTCCGTGGAGCGAGTTTGAAGGTGACACGGATGCGGTCGTGCGATGGGGCAATCACCACTTTGACTGTGAGTTTACGTTACAGGAATTGGATTACCTCGATCAGATGTCGCCACCACACAGTAGTTGAGTGGGGACACGCTCTCCGTAGACACCGCTGACATCAGACCGCCGGGATCGCTTCCCGAAGCCCAGGCGCCTCGCCCACCCCCGCGACTGCAGCGTCATGACCTTCCGCGGCCACAGTGTACTGCGCACACTCATCCGGTGCCACTTCAGCCCCATCGAGTCCACGGGCCAGCGCTACATCTACAGCGGGAGCGCCGACGGGCTCATCCACATCTGGTCGCTCGACGGCCGCGTCGTGCAGGTCCTCGATAGGTCACAGGCACGACCACTAGGCAAGAGGGGACAAAGCGGGACGTTCAACGATCCCTCGGCACCACAACACCCCTCCCGGGGCGCGACACGCGACTGGATGCTAGGCCAGAGCGAGGACACGGTGCGCGACGTCGCATGGCACGGGTACGAGCCGTCGCTGATGAGCACGTGCTGGGAGTCGGGGGGCCAATACTCTCACGGCGGCAGTGTAGCGAAGCACGAGTGGAAGGGGCTGGGGAAAGGCGGTCTGCGGAGCCTGGAGGACTGGGTCAGCAAGGCGATCGCAGAGGCGGAGGAGGGGGCTTAGGTGCGAGAGCAGTCGATGGACGAGTCTAGAGGAGGCAGTGTAACGTAGTGCGCGTTGTACATCTGATGTAAGAGTTGTAGATTGCCAAAGAGCAGTTATGTATTCTCGTTTGTGTCGGACGAAGGTGTTGCTTCTCCTGGGTGGTACGTGCACCGTGGGAAAGTGGTCATTCCTCAACGACCACTACTTCGACCTTTTCGACATGACCGCCAACTTCCGTACATCGACCTACCACACCATGTTCGGCCTCTTCAGCTCCATGGGCCTCGCAGGGCCGTCACGGGTATTCGCGCGCGGGTTCTCAAGCACACCGGTGGCGCAGAAGCTGAAGTCGCACTCGGGCTCGAAGAAGCGTTTCTTCCTGGCGGGCAATGGTAAAGTGAGTACGGCTTTGACGGCGGTTGTGCTGACGGCAGTTCAAGCGGGTCAGTATCGAATCGAGGCGTTGGAGGGATGAGGATGGGGGTATAGGGGAGAAGGGGTGCAGGGGTGCAGGGAGACTCGAGAGCCGTGCCGGTGAAACTCATCGATCTCAACGCCATAGCCCCTTGTCCGGCGTCAGCGCATTGGGATCGTGTGTGGGCCGCGCAACGACAGAGGTCGAGCTAGCCCCATTTGAGTGCTTCACAGTTCACAAACAATATTGGATTTGTTTTGAAGCCCGGCACTGACCGCAGGCACAAGCAGGCAAGCGCCACCTCAACACCCCGTTCTCGGCCGGACACATCAACAGGCTCGCAAAGATGGTGTACACGAGCCCGTCGCAGACCAAGCGGGTGCGCAGGTTGTTGCCGTACGCGAAGTAGTGCATGTATACCTAGAGCATAGCCATGTGTCTGGCTGGGGTTTTCGCTAGGAGGTGCGCCGTCGTTCCCATCCTCTTCACAGGCTGTTGATGGTCAACGGAATGTTCCACTGATGTTCACAGTAACCAGACAGAACACCTGAGCTATATGTGGGACTGGTCATCTGGGTACAATTGACTCATGCACGAAGCAATGCAGGTGAACTATGGCTAACGTGTACAACATGTGTATTCTACAACTACCTGCTGATGTGCTCGATCAAGTGAGGACTGCCCGACACAGAACCGCTCAACCATCAAACCCACTGCGCTGCAGCTCGAACATCTCGCGATACTGTCCCCCCTTGACCATGAGCTCCTCGTGCGATCCGTACTCAGTGATCGTCTGTGGTCAGCTCGCCCTCCTTCTCACCGTAGACACCACTCACTCCGCCCTCCATGAACGCAATCTTATCTGCACGCCGCACCGTCGAGAACCGGTGGCTGATGAACACTGTCGTAGTCACGCGTTTCCCATCGCGCATTGAGAGCGCATGTATCCTGTCGAAGAGTTCCGCCTCAGCCCTCGGGTCGAGTGACGCCGACGGCTCGTCGAACACTACCAGGTCCGCACTGTCCGCACGCATGAAGGCACGCGAGATCGCAACGCGCTGCCACTGGCCTCCTGAGAGTGCCGCAGCTCGCTGAGATGCAGAGACGACCTCCTCAGAGCCGGAGAGGAGATAATCCACATCTTCAGCCTCGCGAGCCTCTTCCTCTTCTTCTTGCTCAGTAGTCGGCTCGTTGTCGTTGCCCCACGGACACAGCCAGCGCTCGAGCCCGCCCACCTGCCTGCACACTGACGTGGCACCCCCGCGCTCTAGGGCGTGCTCGATCGCGCTGTCGTCGTCCATCTCCGACGCCTCGCCTAGGCCGACGTTGACGCGCAGCGACAGCATATGCCGCGCGTAGTCTTGGAACAGGCACGACATGCGCCGGTGCATTGTCTCGGCGTTGTAGTCGTTGATCGGGTGGTCGTTTATGCGCAACTCCCCGGAGTGATTGTATAGTCCAAGGAGGATCTTGACGAGGGTGGTCTTGCCTCCACCGTTGAAACCGACGATGGCAAGCGACTCGCCAGGCTCGACCGTGAGGTTGATGCCGTGGAGGGCGGGCTTACTCGTCCCCGGGTATGTGAAGCCCAAGTCGCGAGCCTCTATCCGCATCCCCCGACCCTCGGGTGTGCGGTAGTCCTCATAGTCCAGCTGCGGCCCCAGCTTCTGCGGTCCCTCCTGCACTGTGAAGTATGCTGATAGCAGGAATGGGATTTGGTATGCGATCCGGAACTGCTCAGTGAAATACCTGTAGGTGTAGAGCAGGTCCTCGGCCATCTGGCTGTGCAGAGTGAGGGCACCTAACGACAGTGTTGTTGGCACCGCGCGCGTCGCAAGCAAGACGTAGAAGCCATTTTTGACTGTGTCCGTGAGGACGTCGAGCACGGAGAGGAGATAGGAGTCTCTGTTCTCGGCTGAGCGCGCGGCCGCAAGCTTGATCTGCATGAGCCTGTCCCACCGCTGCAGAACCCAATCCTTGTATCCGAAGACAATGAGCTCCTGCCTCTTGTTACTCCTGCCGAGCTCTTGCAGGTGGTCGATCTCGGCCTCATTGTCCCGCAGCATGGCTGATTCGCTTGTATCGCGGTAGGGGTCTAGCCACTCCCCCAACTTCTCGTGGCACAGGGTCAGTAGCGTTGGAGCTAGCGACAAGCCGATAAGGACGATGTTGCCAGTCGTCATTCGTGCCTCGGGCGAGGACAGGGTGATGGTGCGAACGATCACTGCCACCTGTGTGCCGAGGCGGATCAGCTGGCTGAACGCTTCGCCCGCTGTCCGCAACAGATTCCAAGCACTGCCCATCGAGATTTCAGATTCAAACTCGGAAGACGCAAAGGTCTTGGCTTCAGCCACTAGTGCCATGTAGAGGGGGTTGTTCGTCGCCTGGAGGTCTAGTCCGAGCTCGACCTTCATAAAGGCTTTCTCAGTCGTGTAGTTGACATAGTCCTGCTGTCAGCGAGTCAATGCAAAGCGACAGCACGCACGCTGAGGTATGCCTTTGCTCGAGCAAAGAGGACATGCCGGACCCGCCTGAACACGTTTAGCCCCACAGCCAAGCCGGCAGCAGCGAGCGCCTCACCCCATGTTGCGGGTACGCCTCGGAAGCTGCGCTCGACGAGGTCGAGTAGCCGGCTGTTGGCCCATAACCTGGTGTCAAATCGGATAGAACAGCGCACTCACTGTGCCGAGGACATCACACCGTCAAGGACCAGCTCGAGGAGGTACGCGAGCACGTAAGGGCCCAGGTGCCGGCCCTCGCTGCGCATAGCACGGATACACCGCGGCCACAGCTGCCGGAAGAGGTCCAGCTGGATGCCCGTGTTCGCGACAGTCATGGGCCTGAACTGCACCCTCTGGCTGAGCTTGTCGCTCCCTCCTGGCCGGGACTGCAGCCACAGCTTGGTCTCGAGCGGCACATCGTCATACTTGCTCGGCAGGGTGAGTGTCGTGAAGATTGTGCCGGTGTTCGTTGGGCGGCGGCGAGGTGAACGTCCGGGCGATGCGGGACTCGTGGGCCGCCGCAGACTTGCCGGCCCTGGCCCCGCTGCCATCGAGTCGATCAGAGGGTCGTTGTAGCCCATGGTGAGGGCTACAGTCGAGTGGAGAGTAAAGTCTAATTAGCAGACATCAAAACAGAGCAGTAGTGGAGGCGGACGGTGGAGGTGAGGTGGATGAGTGAGTGACTGGCTATTCATTGATCTGAATGATGAACGACCGCAGAGTGATCGAAGTCAGGACCTCTCTGCGCAGAAGCGAAAACATACATCATGTGCAGCTCTGACAAGCTCTACAATCTACTCTACAAGCGCTACCTCACATACAGTCAGCTGGGTGCAAGCCAGCACACATTGCGACCCCTTGAGACTGACCTCATCTCCGGCCCAGCGCCAGCTAGAACCCCCCCGCCAGCAACTTTGCCGCCTTGCGCTCGTCCAACCGACGCTGCGGCGGCCGCCCCTGCTGCCGTTGCCCCGGCAGTACCATGCTCTGCGCCATAGCTGCTGGGCCGGCGCGTGGGTCTCCCGCCGCCCTCGCACCAACTTGGGCACCCGCACCCGACCCAGCAGACTGTGGTCGCTGCAGATCGTTGCTCGCCGGTGGTAGGAACATGGACTGAGCACCGGCAGTGGGTGGCGGTGCACTCGCCGCTGACAGTGGTGGCACGCTCGCAGGCGTCGTTGGTGTGGCCGCTGCGTTACCAAGCTGAGGTCCGGCAGTGGCAGCATATGCTGATGACGAGGGAACAGGTGGAGCTGCAGAAGCGACTGGAGAAGCAGCCGCGGCCGCAGACCCCACCCGGGCAAGGTCAGGCTTCAGCGCCTCGAGCTCGCGCAGGATCTGGCGATTGAATATGATGTTCATGCGCGCATGCTCGAGCAGTGCAGCAGCGACGTCCTCGTGTGCGTGCCGGGAGTGGGAGCGCAGTGCCGAGTGCAGATTGCTGGAGATGGCGTTGATGTGGGTCGACAGGCGCGACTCGAGGGCATTCGCCTCGTCCATCTCGGCAATGGCGTCGTCGACCTTCTGAGGGTTGATGCTCGAGCTGCCCTTCATGCGCTCGACGTTGCGGCGCTTGTTGATCGCAGTTTTGGTCGCACTCTGCAGGTCCTCGAGGATTTGTGATCGCTGGGCTAGGGCGTGGCGTGCGGCCCGTGCGTTACCAGACTGGTAGGCCAGCGAGTCGCCCAGCACTACATTCTCGCTTGCGATCTGTGAGCCGGCCAGAGCAGCCAGCTGCTCGTACACACGGCCGGTCTTGCGCTCCGCTGCTGCCAGGGTGATATCGCTCTCATCCGTAGCCAAGCTCAAGAGCTTGCTCCCCACATCGGCGCTGGTCATCGCTAGATTCCTTCGAGCCTTGCCTAGGTTCGCGATGCTCGTCGCTGCACCCGCCCAAGCGGGCTCTAGTCGCTCCAGTGTTGCTCTTGCGCCGTTGATCTCGTCATCGTCATCCAGTGGACCCCGCCTGACTACTTTCGACAGCGCAGCGGAGAAGACCTGCGACGCAGACGTCGACGCATTACGCCGCGTTGTCGGCGGCGGAGTGGGGTTATAACCAAAGTCGGACTCGATGAAGCTGCGCATCTCGTCCTCCTTTTGCAGCTCGGGATCTTGGCACACCCTCGTAAACCATCGCTGCAGGGATAGTCGCACGAGGCGGTCGTCTGAGTGTCAGGGGGTCCCAGCTCATCCTAGCGTCACTACTCACCCTCCTCATCCGTTGCTGCAGATGTATGAGGCAACGGCAATGCAGGCACGACAGCTGTCCAGGTCAGCACACATAAGGCGCCACAGACGTACTCTGGGGACAACACATCTGAAGCTGCTCTGCGAAGCGCTGGAACTCGACATACGATCGCTGCATGTTGCGATACAGCGTGGTGCGGAAGTTGGGCAGGTTGGTCTGAGAGTCAGTATCCCTCAGACACCACTGCCGTAGTAGTTCATATTGACCGTCACGGCACAGTCAAGCAGGAGTCCCCAGCAGGAGTCCCCAGCACAGTGTCCTGCACACCTCGGTCTACGGCCCTGGGCTCCTGCATCTTCCTTGCCTGACCCCTCCCTCTCTCATCATCTCTCGTCTCGCCCTTCGTCCCGTCTCCTTCTCGCAACATTCACCATACGTACATTGGCATCAAAGCGGATGAGCAGATCCTTGCGATTACGCTCCAGAGCAGCAATACGAATCCGCAAGAACGGCGCCTGCGGCTCCTTGTTGCCAGCGGAGCTGCTCGACGCGTCGTTGAGCGACCTGCCCGGGTCGCCATACACCCTCGGCTCCCTAGCAATCGTCGGCGACTGCTGCGTCTGCGGAGACGGCGGGCCAGGTGGCACGGCAGCGGGCTCACTGGCCCATCCCTGGTTCACGTCCGAGGCTAGCGGGTCCATCGTTGTTCGTTGGGTGGGTTGGAAGTGCCAGAGGTGGTGGAATTAGTTGCACAGACAGCTCGGACGAGGATGTGACGTTGCCGCCGAGAGGACAGACCGTGCCTGATGTGCCGCGGGCCGCGGTCTGTGAGTGGCGCGTGGCACATCAACAGCGGTGATGGGCGCAAAGCTCGGGCCCTCTGCCAAGCCCCGCACGTCCTTCTGTGCCCCTCTGCATGCACATGAACTCCGAAAACGCTTCTTCTGCTCCAGAACAGGCCAGTAGACCGACCAGGAGCTTTGCAGAGGAGTTCAGGGGACCTACAGGTTATAGTTAACTACCCCAATGTTCCAAAAAAACAAGCCCCGATGGTGTAATGGTAACACGTGAGTCTCATACTTTGCGAGTTTCGGACACTTCTCCGATCTCCGCAATCTCTAGCCCTCAGTTCGATTCTGAGTCGGGGCAACCTTTTTGCTCGTTAGTTCTTTTTGCTCGGGTCGAACTCTCGCACGGCTGGGCACCTGTGTGCATCCACTATGAGGCATCAACTGATGATGCACACGCTCTGACAACTACTCTAAACTATCTGTTTCGATAGCTTTTAGCTCGGTCATACTTGAGGCGAGCTCGTCAATGCGAAGCTGTTGCTCGTAGGCGGACCAGACAACAACAATTCTCCCAGCGAGTTGAGTCCTATGTAGCCTAACGTTTGGCCGTCCGTCTCTCATGCTTACTGTCTGCTGCCACCTCTAATCCAGAGTGCCCTGTGCATAGCAGATGAGCGATATGCATGTCTCTGCTGACCGTGCTCATACGTGGAGAATACTGTAAGAGTAGGTGCCACCCGACCAGAAATGCTGGAGTCGAGGAAGGTAGAAAAGGTGCAGCTTACCGATTTCGGTTCATCTACTTTACTCATTCACATTGTCTCTCTGTACACAACACACAATCAAGATTACTATCTGTTCCATGCCTTCCCCGAGACCTTCATCAGCGCTGTGAGACATCAAGCAAGCGGGCAGCGTTGCTCAAAGTGAGTGATTGACTGCGGGCAACTCGATGGCTCAAGCATTGCAGATCCGAATCTCCTACTCCCACCTTCCTTGCCGCGTGAGACGCGCCATGCCGCAAGACTAGCTACTCCCTCGATGCTCGCATGACCTTTGGAGTTCTCGCTGCCACCATATGGGCACCACGGCTCAACAGCCTCGACCGTTCCTGGCGACTCGGCAGGGCTGTCCCACAATCGCGGTCCGAGGCATGCCGCTCAGTGCCAAGGAAGGTGCGTGCCGCTCAGTGCTGAGCCGTACTGTTATCATAATCTCGGATCAAGCCATGTCGCGGTTGTGCCTGCCCCACAACAGATGATGCCAAGGTTTGATTGAGGACGCAACAGCGAAGGCGGGGAGCTGTGAGACTTGGCTCATTGACTTGGGAGCCCCGGGCCCCGTATGCCGAGGTGAAGTGTCACGCGAGCATTCGATAACGTACGCCCCGCATTGCGGCATCATTATGCGGGTGGCATCATGGTGCCAGCTGCCAAAGCGGTCAGCATGGTGCCAGCTATGGAAGAGGAGTGAGGAACTGGACAAAAGTGAGAGTGAGGCTATCTGATAAGGCCTGTGGCATATCGAGTTTCTGAGTGGCGATGGGCTTGAGATTATTATTCTCCGTTAACAGAAGTAGCACAGCAACTCGCAGAGTTCGTCGTGTTACAAGCAACAACGCACACTGCACAACCAGCTCGAAACGCGTGTGATGTCGACGGATTGACTTTCCTGCCTCAGACAACCACAAGACCTCTGCTGACCACTACTAATGGCAGTCTGACCAGGCATGCGAAGCAAGCGGCGGCTAGCAGTCGATTCACCAACTCTGCCGTCTCTTCGAGTGCAAACACTCACCCATGCAAGCACTGCACGGGCTGTGCCTTGTGATAACCCGACTGATCGCGCACCAAGCACTCTCACACTTTCACCGTAAGCCACCAGCACTGACCTACAGTGGCCGGAATGACACTCCATCATCAGATAAGCCCGGGCCGTGGTCAACTCACCTCCATTGTTGCTGTGTCTATTTTGGTCATTCGCAGCTCATGACGCTCGACAATGCGCAGCAGGCGACGATCATGGTACAAGATCCATGACGGAGCAACTCTGCTATCCTCAGACACAACAATAGCAGTGACGCTCGATTGCTGCGAAGCGAAACCCGTCGGTCGAGGAGATGAGCGCCGCGGCAGTCCCCGGAGCGGTGCCTCAGACAATAAAGCTATGATAACGATAACGAGCGAGCTGAGTGTGTCATTGGGCGCCGACACAGCCCAGATAGCATACACCTCCACCTCGGCGACCCCATCACTCACACCGACCTACTCCACATATCGATGACAACGACTATGCACAGACCCCATCACATCACCGACGTGACACCAGCCAGACCAAAACGGGAACTGGAGAGGTGGAGAATTTTCGTCGGAGAAAGCAAATGTACCTCAAATTCAAAATCGCGCACTCCGCTTGGAACATCGAGGCATGACAGCGGAGACGGCGGCTGGAACCGTGCCTGCCGAGATTAAAGCTGTTAGGGATCGATTTCTTGGCATGTGCCGGCCCTGGCGGTGCTGGACGTTGCTGGGCGGGGGCCACCGTCCTCGGCGACCTCCCGGCGCGGCGGCAAGTCGACTGTCCACAGCACGGGGCGCGCGACGGCGGCGGCGGACGTGGGCGGCAGGTGCCAAGACATCACGTCCAGAGACGCCGAAGTACAGGGCAAGGCAGGGCGGCGTTCCTGCCAAGTGTAGCACACGTTCATGATCTCATACGAGTATGCGTACGAGTATGCGCAGTGAACGCATCTTGGCGTGTTCTTGGCAACAGTAAGCGATTCCTCCGCCCGCATACAGTCAGTCGCTGACACAATCCGGCATCGCAGGCAACAACTCCGGAGAACATTTGCGTCCTGTTGCTGGATTTGGGCCATGTCACTGAACGCCAAGAACCGGTGAGAAGCGAGGCCGCCCTGCATGCTGGCTTGCACTCCGCGATCCATCCGGCTCGCTGCAGATGTATAAAACAAACGACACCTGACATGTGCCCGTCTTTCTTCTTGTTATTTCTTCATCCACACCCCCAACAACACAAGTGATGTCAGACGTGGAGAAGGCGCCCCGATCCCCTGCTTCGTCCAAAGAGAACAACACCCTTTCCAGAGGCCAAACTGGCGACACCGCTGTCGGCAACAGCCAGGCCCTCCCCTTCTCCCCACACACAACAGAGGCTGCCAAAGTCCTCGATGCGCTCGGCGTCAATCCCAAGAGTGGCCTCACAGATGAGGAGGCAGCGAGCCGGTTGACCAAGTATGGGCCCAACCGGATCAAGCCTCCCAAGAAGCCCTCGCTGGGTGGGATCTGTCTGCGCCAGATCGGTAATGCCATGACGGTTGTACTGAGTAAGTAGGGGACAAAGAGCGGCTTGAGAGTTGGAAGAGTGGCGAGTGACGTTGCTTGGCAGCAACAATGGTGCTCCCAGAAGGGTCTCACTGTTGCTGCCTTCAGGAAACAGAGCCGCTTCCGGCACTCGCCGATATGATTCGCGCAGATAAGATCAGGATGCTGACTTCTCCCTAGTTGCCGCCATGGCCGTATCCTTCGGAACCTTCGACTATATCTCCGGTGGTGTCATTGCCGCTCTCGTCATTCTCAACGTCGGTGTCGGTACTTACACCGAGTGGGAGGCGGAGAAGACTGTCGCCTCGCTCGAGTCGGTCGGTGCGCCACAGGCCACGGTTCAGCGTGTTTCCGGCAACCAAGTCGTTACCAAGGTCATCCCCGTAGACGAGGTTGTCCCGGGAGACATTTGCCTGGTCAAGAATGGTGACATTGTTCCTGCCGATGGCCGTGTGCTCGAGGGAGTGTCGAACCTGGAGTGCGACGAGGCGTTCCTCACTGGTGAATCGCTGCCAGTCGCCAAGCAGTCCGAGCCCGTCGACGATGAGAACTGCCCCGTTGGTGACCGCGTCTCGATGGTCTTCTCGGGTGCCCAGGTAACCAAGGGCCGTGCATTCGTTGTCATCACCTACACTGCTATGGACACCGAGATCGGCAAGATTGCCTCTGCGCTCCAGAATAAGGCCGAGCGCACTGAGACTGGTTTCGCTCGCTTCTGGTACAAGTGCAAGGTCCTCCTCGGTGTCGAGGAGACCACGCCTCTGCAGATTAAGCTCAACATGCTCGCGTACACCCTGCTCGGTGCTGCCGTCGTTATCGCTATTGTCGTCGTTGCCTCCACTGGCTTCAGGAATGTCCGCCTCTCGATGGCCACCTATGCTGTCGCCGCTGCAGTGTCGATCCTTCCGGCGTCCCTGATCGCCGTCGTGTCCCTTACTCTCGCTCGTGCTTCGACCGACCTTGCCAAGCGCAATGCCCTTGTGCGTCGTATGGACGCCATTGAGGCACTCGCCGGTGTCGCCAATGTCTGCTCTGACAAGACCGGTACTCTTACTGTCGGCCGCATGGTCGTCCGCAAGATGTGGGTTCCAGCTGTGGATGCTCGCGAGAACGACCGTGCTCCCACCGACACCAAGAATGGACAGGCATACTCGTTCGAGACTGGATCCGACCCCTTCTACCCCCGTGGCGACATTATCCCCGACAACCAGCCTCTTGTTCCCAGCGGCTCATACGCCATCAACAGCCGCACTGTCGACGACGAGGATGAGGAGGACCGCATCGACCTTTTCGCCATGGAGCGTGGACTCTTCGAGCTTGGTCTCTGTGCTTCGCTCTGCAATCAGGCTACTCTTACCCGTCCCCACGGCGACACCGAGAACTGGGAGGCCAATGGTGACCCCACTGAGGTTGCACTTCAGGTCGCTGCTCACAAGCTCGGTCTCGGTAAGCCTCTGATCACTGGTGCGCACCGTCTGGACCGTGTCAGGTCCTCGGAGCGCCGCAGCTCGTTCTCTGGGGGCCGTCGCCCATCTATCAACCTCCCCGAGGCACTCGTCGACGGCCAGTACGAACAGATTGTCGAGCACCCCTTTGACTCTACTATCAAGCGCATGTCCATCGCATACAAGTTTGTCCCCGCTAGTATGGCCGACGCCCCGAAGTCCACCGTCCTCTGCCTCCTGAAGGGTGCCACCGAGCGCGTCCTCCCCTGCTGCACCATGGTCCAGGGCGAGCCCATCACCGAGGAGCACATTGCCGATATTACGAAGAAGCTCGACGCCCTTGCGTCCTACGGTCTGCGTGTCCTTTCTCTCTGCGGCAAGTACGAGCCCGCATCTGAGCTCGACAGGGTCGCCAAGCTTCCTCGTGAGGAGTTCGAGCAGGGCTTCTCGTTCCTTGGCCTCGTTGGTATCTTCGACCCCCCTCGCAAGGAGTCCCCTGGCGCCGTTGCCGACTGCCACCGTGCTGGTATCACCCCTCGCATGCTTACTGGTGACCACCCTGCTACTGCCACTGCCATCGCTCTTCAGATCGGTATCCTCGAGCGCGCCTACGCCAAGTCTGCGGTCATGACTGGCCAGCAATTTGACGCTCTTACGAACGATGAAGTTGATGCCCTCGAGGACCTCCCTCTTGTGGTTGCACGCTGCGCTCCCGAAACCAAGGTCCGTATGGTCGACGCCATTCACCGCCGCAAGGAGACTACTGTGATGACCGGTGACGGCGTCAACGACTCGCCCGCCCTCAAGCGTGCCGATGTCGGTGTCGGTATGGGTACTGGGTCCGATGTCGCCAAGCAGGCTGCCCGTATCGTGCTTACCGACGACAACTTCGCCTCCTGCATTCGTGCGATCCGCAAGGGCCGCTCCGTCTTCCGCAATCTCGCCAAGTTCCTCCTGTATCTTCTCTCTGGCAACCTTGCTGAAATTATTGTCCTCATGATCGGTCTTGCCTTCAAGGACCAGGAAGGCCAGTCGGTGTTCCCTCTGTCTCCTGTTGCCGCGCTCTGGATCAACACGCTCGCAGCCGGTCCTCCCGCCCTCGCGCTTGGTCTCGAGCCCACGGCTCCCGATGCGATGGACCAGGGACCCGAGACATACCAAAAGATCTTCACACTCGAGTTCTACATTGACCTCTTTGTCTACGGTGTTGTCATCGGTTCGGTCGCTCTCATCAACTTTGTCATCGTCCAGTGGGGCTACTTCGACGGCGACCTTGGCTACCTCTGCAACGAGCACCAGACCTACATCACCGACTTCAACGGCAACACGGTCGACGTCTGCAACAAGGTGTTCACCGCTCGTGCGACCTGCTTTGCGACGCTGGTCATCATTCTCATGATCCATGCCCTCGAGTGCAAGCACATGAGCCGCGGCATGTTCCAGGTCAACCTCTTGGACAACCGTGTCCTCCTTGTGTGTGTCGTTGTTCTCGCCCTCACGACTTTCCCTGTCATCTACATCCCCGTTATCAACAACAAGGTGTTCAAGCTCACTGGCCTCAAGTGGGAGTGGGGCATTGTCTTCGGCATGATCTTGGTCTACCTCGCGACCACCGAGCTCTACAAATGGGGCAAGCGCGTGTACTTCCGCCGCGCCGACGCGAAGAAGAAGCGCAAGCACATGCCTGAGCACGACAAGACGTTGCGCATGGAGGCGACCATGGACCCTCAAATCTAAAATCTAGCCGCTCCGGGAAAGTAACTGTCAATAATCCCAATCCGTCACATCAAACTTCCCATCAATCCATATATACAGAATCGCATCTTGCATCCGTTTAGTTGTACCCCTGCACACCGCATAGCAGCGACTTGCCTGTCGTCTGGATTAGGCGGTAGCTTGAGCATGAATCATTGATTATTGGCTGCCGGGAGCGTGACAGGCCGACATTCAGACTTCTGAGCTTAGACAATTATCAGTCTTTTTCGCATGTTTTTGCTGCATATACCAACTCCCATTCCGTGTTGAGTGATGGCCTTCCTTGCTTGTGAGACATGATGAATGAGCTATCGCTATTTTATCTGTCATTGGTGTACTCTGTATTGTCGACTCGGCAGCAAGCTGTGCTTTCTGTAGTAGCGATAAGCAGAAGACTAACGCTGCACCATCTAACCTTGTCTTATTCGGGTCATGTGTGACCTTCGCACATATTCTCACGGCCTGTGTTTGCAAGAGCACAAGAGCACATCTGAAATAGCGTGTCGTGACCATTCTTTGAGTAAAGATGAGTGGTATGGAAGAGCTCTAGCCCTAGGCTCCGCTTTCTGTGCACACTTTGTACGGCAGGCAAACTCATCACAGGGTGCAGCCTCGACAATGGACAATTGACGGTCATAGCATGCATAGACGAAGATCCAACAACAAGGCCCTTTGGCCAAGTGGTACGGCGTGACTTTCCTATTCAGCTTAGGCTGGTGCGAGGTCAAGATCGCGGGTTCGATCCCCGCAGGGGCTTGGTTAACATCTTCTTTTTGTTTGGGTTTTCGTCTTTTTACCTTTTGCCCGGCTCGGCCTAAACGCTACAGTGACAGAAGCAGTGCCGTGGCTATCGTGGCTTGCAGGGTATGCATATCTGCAGGCGGCCAGACGCCTGGCCCCGCAACATGGCGACATGCTTCGGACTGCAGCGAAGGCGCATCTCGAGTCATATTTCTGCTTTAGGCGATCCCCGACAACAACTCGACTCCCATCTACGGTAAACCTCGGAAGTGCATAACATTTCCAAAGACCGGCCAAACCACCTCTCAAGCGCGCGACGCACCTGACTGACGACGTACGCAATCAGGCCATGTACATGCAAGATAGGCCGGGCAACGTGCGGCATTTGGACTCGTTAGAGACGAGCACATGCGCGTAGGAGTAACCCGCATGCGGACAACAACGGCATCAGTCGGAACATGAGCCTTCCCGATAGGCCACGCCAGATGACAAGCCGCCGGTACCGCGGAACATGGCGACTCGCACCAGCTCTGCTTTTCCAACAACGCGAGAATCAAAACACGAATGTCACCGCCCGCACATGTAGTACCTTGCAGCCCTGGCAGGGGACGAGAGCAGTCGAAGCCATCACGCCTGATGGCGATCGCGGGCTCGACTTTATCTCTCGAGATTTTTCCACGGCTGGGCAGTTAACTTAGAACTGTAATTGGAATCGGTCCGAGGTGGCGCCCACGTGCTGCTGTCTAGAACAAGCGATGAGCTTAGACACCGGTCGGAAGTCCGTCATATGTCCAGTTCGTCGTATACCCGCTAGGTCGAGAGTTTCTACACGCGCCGCTACCCGCGATGCATTGAGCTTCTCGCACTGAGCGTTGTCAAAACCTCTCTGTCTTCGATATTACTCACAAATCGAGAGCCGACGGGTCTGGCTTGTGACTGACCATCACAGCAGCAGGCCGGCTAGCGGCAAAGACGCGACACGACGCAACAAGACGGCAACGGCCGCGTGTGGGTAGTGAAGCATGCTGCGCTACCTGTCCTCCAAGCCGAGCAAGGCGAGCTCGTCACGCAACGGCGAGTCGTCCAAAGCAGGCGAGTCGCCCACGCTGCACATCCATGTGGTCAACTTCGGCATCATTTTTCTCGAGCCGCCACAAGGTGGCGACGACGAGCAGCGAGCAGCCGACAGCGAGCCGGAGCCGCGCGACGATGTAATGCTGCACGGCGAGCTCGAGGTGCGCGTCCCTGGTGGCCCATTGCGCTGCAAGGCTACCCGTGTGGGACTGCGAACCACCATCAACCTCGACATGGGGCAAGGCCGCAAGGGCGAAGAGGACGTGTTGTTCGAGCGCAAGGTCGAGATGATCGGCGCGACGTCAGATGGGATATACCTTGCCTCAGGAAACCAGAGGTAGGTCCAGTAGCCTGCTCTGAAACCCCAACTGAGCCCAGATTCGCCTTCACGCTCATCATCCCGTCCAACCTCGCCCCGCACGACTGGCACACGAACGGCAAGATCTCGCACGATCTCTACGCCGAGCTGGAGGGCCTGCCGGAGCCAGACTTCCTGCGCTCCTCGTCCTCGACGTCGCTGTTCGCCATGCGCAACAAGGGCAAGAGGTCGTCCAGCCGTCCCGCCAGCAGCTCGGCTAGCCGCGCGACGTCCCCAATCCGCCGGGGACGGAACCTCAGTGCCACGCCGTCCGCGCCTGGGTCAGGAGCCTCAACACCAGTCGGGTCAGGCCACAACTCACCAGCACCTCCACAAGCCCTCGCTGGCGCGTTAGCAAGTCTCAACCTCAACGCTGCTGGTGTCGCGATGCCCAGTGCGAGTGCGGGAGCCGCATCGCCCATTGGAGGAAGCCACTCGCCAACAGGGCCGACGCCTTTGCCCGGTGCGGCGACAATCTCGAACCCAGCGCACCTGGTATCAGAATACTCGTTCACAACCACACGGCAAGAAGTCCCCTTCCTACCCCAAACTCCAGCGTATGAGGAGACACTGAGCGCACCGCCGACTGAGATCCCCTGGCTGCAGGGTACGCTGCGGGCCAAGCGAGCAGTGATGCTGGTGTACAACCCGTCTCCGTCGGGAGGCAGCAGCGAGCTGAGCGAGAATGCGAATGGATATGTGCAAGGTTTGGGTGTGTGGAACTTGCACATGGCGTCGGACGTGTGGACGATCTGCGCCCTCCTGCAGATCAAGCTCGACCTCACATCCCTGATGGACACGACGACGGTGTTTGCGATCCGATTGAGTCTCGCGCAGACTACAACCGTCTTTTCACCCCGCACAGAGCAGCAAGTCACGTCGACGCGCCACTTCCCGCTCATGGAGAAGGGGAAGCGTCCCCCGCCGGGTCACCACCACCCGGACAAGAGCTACTCTGCTGTGTGGCGGGGTAAGGCGGCTGGCGGGAAGGACGTGGCGGATGGGGATGGAGGCGAGATCCACATTGACACGACCGCGCGATTGCCTGATGACAATGTCGGCCGGCCGTCGACACTGCCGGGTGTGGTCACACCGATACGGGTCACGCATGCCGTCGTGCTCGAGATCTTCTTCAGCGTGTATGGCGAGGACGACAGGGGTCAGGCGATGAAGATACCAGGACCGGGAGGTTTGAGGATGTTGAGGGTATCGCGGCCGGTGATCCTGCCTAGTGTGAGTGTGACTGCCCATGGGTGTTGCTTCGTTCGGCACTATGGCAGTGCTGTCAGATCATGAGTCGCGATGTTGCAATACTGACTTCAGTGTATCTGCGTCCCCGCGGTCGTCGATCTCCCCTCATACGAGGATCACGCACGCGATAAGGTCGCCGAGACGTCAATGGAGGCCGACATGCGCACACCAGGATGGGAGTTCTGCGCGTGCGGTCACAAGCTCGAGACTATGGAGGCGCGTCTCCGTGATGCAGCACAGCGCGACCGTCAGCGCGCTCAGCTCAGCGCAGGGCAAGTTGCCAGTGGGCTCGCAGCGGAGCACAAGGCCGAGGGCGAGAGGGGTAGGACAGGAAGGATGGGCAGTATCTAGAAGCGAAGCAGAGCTGTACCAGGGCCGAGGAGAGCACCCAACGGACTTTGTCATCTTATAATGGACATTTTCGGTCACTAGAACACCTAGACATCATGTAATGTATGTTATCTGCGTCTGTTGCTACAATGTATTACACCACCTACTCATCCATATCCATCTTGGCCTTCTTCTTTGCTGGCCCGCCGTCGCCGCCCTTCTTGGCCCGCTTAGCCGCCTGCTTCTTCCGCAGCTCCTCCATCATGGGATCAGACGCGTCGGATGCGTAGTCCGAGTTGTCAGAATCCGAGTCGGACGCCGAGCCGTCATCTGACGACTCCTCGTCCTCGAAGTCCTCGTCATCAGACTCGTCCTCGTCATCTGCTGCCCTGCGAGCTGGCGCAGCAGCCGCCTTCTTCCCCTTCTTCTTCTTCTTGCCCTCGTCCTCAGAGTTGATGCTGAGGTCGTCCTCGTCAGAGTCGTCCTCAATGTCCATAACGGCATCGACGTCCATCGCGTCCTCCATCTCGTTCTTGAGGCGCACGTTCTTGCTCGCGAGGAACTGCGAGATCGGACCGACCTCCTCCTTCGAGATGGCGCTGAAGACGTGGTCCGCTGTGCCCATCTTGGACACGACGCGCATGTCGAATGTACGCGCTGAGGCGATTCCGCCGCCAACACGGGAGAAGGCGATGCTCTCCGTTTTGCTAAAGTCGATAAGGATGGGCTGCTTGGCGATGAAGATGAGGCCCTTCTCGAGGAAGTAGAGCTCGCCCTGGACGGCCTTGACGTTGGCCTTGATGCCGTTGACGCCCTGGGCACTACATGTTAGCGTATGTCCTTGTGTCTTCGTTGTCGTCGGCTTTGTCCACTCACTTCCTGAAGGTGCCAGGTGGCGTGACCTTCTTGCCTGTCAAAGACTTGAGCACCCGTGAGATGACCGAGAACGTCGGCGCCTCGTACTTCTTCTGCAGGTCGGGGTATTTGGCAATCTCATCGTCCTCCATGTTGAGCTCGGCATCGACCTCCTCGTCCTTCGGCCACTGAGCCACCAGGAAGGGATAGCGAGTAGCGCCCTGGCGGATAGGCGGGTCGAGACCGAGCACGAGCTGAACGTGCAGGTCGTCCAACTTGGGGAGAAGGAACATGCGGTTGATCGAAGTGAAGGGAACGCGGTAGTCTGTGCTCTTGCCCAGCAGGCGCAGAGACTCGTGGAAGAACTCGAGGGAGAAACGACCACGGGGAGTGAGGACGAGCACGTCCTCGAACACGACAATGCTGTCACCGACGGCAGCACTAATGTCTGCTTTGTCCTTGATGACATTGTGCAATGCCTCGGCGGCTGTGATCTCATTGCCCTCCTCGTCGACGTCAGTCTCCTCCTCCTCCCCACTGCCTGCGTCGCTTCCTCGCGGCTTCTTGCTCTTCCCGGGAACGTAGAAGCGGACCTCCACGAGCTCGTCGGGCTCGCGCGCACCCACTCCGGGGATGGTATGCGGAGCAAACTCGATCGCAACCTCGTTCTTCCCTGCGATGTTTGAATTGGCCACTTGGTCCAGAGGAAGCTCAAACGCCGGCTTGTGCTGAACCTCAAACACGATGTCCTGATCTGTCTATCAGCCGATGTATCTCATACGATGCTCCTAGCTACTCACTCTGCACAATCGCCTTGCCCCAGTTCCACCCCTTCAAGCTCACATCACGGTGCTCAACCTTGACACCGAAGTACTCATCGATCGTCCGCTTGACCTTGTCGAAGTCCTTGATACGTCAGCACAGCCACCACATCAACTCACATCACGCTTGAAGCCATCAAAGGTCACTCTCGGCTTCTCACCACGCATCAGCAGCCGCAGCTGGAAATTGCGAGCCACGCTGGGATCAGCTGTCAGCTCCCGGTACTCCACGCACCGCAACCAAGTCGCACTCCGCACATCAGACCCCACGAACGTTGTAGGCTGGTTCGCCTCGTCCTTGTACGACTTCCAGCCAAAGCCGGCGGGGTTGAAGCGCAGTTCTGGCATCAGTGGTGCTCGACTCGGTATCCGCTCGAAATCACTCACTGCCCAGCTCGGCTGACTCGCCTATGAAGACTGAAAGCCGTTAGCATCACATTCCTCTTCCTAGCTTACTGTTGTCAAAGGTGACATGGGACATGGCTGCCCGAGGGTATCTGTGAAGAGGTTGGCGATGCGGAGTTGAACATTGAGCTGAGTGTAAGTACGCGTTGAAGCGCGTCACTTTTGATACCGCGGGCTCCTCACACGTCATTCGATTGTCTTGACTAGCATGGGATGAGGCGCAGTAAACATGAGCTTCTGAGGTCAGACTCACAACGTCCTGCATGCAAGATGTGTGCACTGGCAGCTGATCTGCGATCCTTGACCTACTCAGCGCTACAGATAGCTTGCTGAGCTCTGATGGATCCAAAAACAGGTCGTTTGTTGGCCTGGCTGATGCTCTGCTCCTTTGAGCGTCTTGCTCATCTGCTTCACGCTCGACTGACTTTCCACTTGTCTGCTAGTCCGTTTGCAAAGTAAATCAATAACGGCATGGCTTCCTGAGTGTTTGATAGTCCAGATTTCTGCTCGTCTCTGCCTGTTGAGCTGTTACCTGTCAGACTGTTTTCTTAGGGCGATCGTGCGCCTGATGAGCTGTGTCTGTTAAGCTGTCCTGCTGATACACCTCCTGCTCGACTCGTCTAGCTGCTCGGTCGTTGCTGATCTGCTCGTCGTCAGTCTGTTGCTTTGTACGACTTTGCTCTGCCTCGTTGTTATTTGACCCCTGTAGCTCTGCTCTGATGTTCAAAGTTGATGCAACTGCTAACGATACAAAGCCATCCCGGCTCAAAGTCTACTCTATGACACCTCCCGCATAAACCAGCCTTACCATCCCCTCCTATCGCCAGCCGATCTGTCCCAACTTCTGCGCCAGTAAACCACTTGAGCGCAGCTCGAGCATCCTCTCCTCAGACGCATCGAACACCTCCCCGCCGATAACAAGCACGGGCACTTCGTCGACATTATGCCCCAGGCGCTCGAGGATGCCACGGATGATGGAGCCGTCCTCGCGCTTGGCAAGCGACACGAGCTCTGGCCTGCGTCCGTGGCCGTGACGAGCAATGATGCCCTCCAGTGCGTAGTGCGGGGGCGTAGATGACGAGAACCAGAGCACGACTTGCTCGCCCGCCTCGCTCGTGATCTCGTTGAACCATGCCTGCTCCTCCGGGCTGCCGTGGCCTCGAAGTCGGCTCGCTGCTCGGTTGCCAATGAGGCGCGCTGCGTCGAGGGGTGCAGATGGATCGACGTCGTCGGACAGGTGGTTTGCTGGGGACTCGAGGATGAAGGATTGCAGGGCGAGGAGTTCGTGTGTCTCCGGCAAGGGGTGTGCGTCTGCGCGCATCACTCGTGGGTGTGCTGTGGGTCAGCGCTGGCTGCAGGGGAAAAGGTCTCGAGTTGTAAATGACTTACGAGCAACTTTGGGCACATTGTGGACTATTGGTGCCTCGTGCGCATGGTTCTGGTGTGGTGGTGCCACTGTTGACAAAGTTGCAGTCCCTGCCTGCTCCAGTGGGAACACTGCTGGCAACACTACGTGCGTGAGCAGCAACGCAGCAGCGAAGAGTGCGAGCACGAATGCGCTCAGGCGGAGCAAAGGCCGCGGCACGTAGCGCGACTGCAGGATGCGCAGCCGAGGCGAGACGAGCCGTGACCACAATGGCGGAGAGGCAGCCTTGCCGTTGTCGTCGTACGCATTCGCAGCCTCGACGTCGACCTGCATTGCACCACCACTGCCACCTGCGCGGGTGCGGCTCGTCGACTGCTGTGGCACGGACAGCGTGAATGTGTCTGGCTGGGACGCATCTGCTGCTGTGGTTGCTGCTGCGGTTGCCTTTTGAGCTTGCAATGGCGTGAATCGGGCATTGGGGTCCGCCGACGCTCCAACCGCCAGAGGCGGCGACGGCGGGGGCGAGAATAGGAATTTGTGCAGAGGCGAAGACATGGCGCCGCCGGGAGGAGACCACAGGGGCGATGAGGTTGAAGAGATCAATAGAGAAGGGTGTTGGGCTGCTGAGACTTGTGGGAATATAACGTTGGTGGTTGAGACAAGAGTGGTAGTGGGATGGGTGTCGGTGAACAGGTATCTCTGGGAGATAAATGTCGATGACTGCGTCTGTGTCTCACGCTGGATTCAAGCTCGAGACCGCACTCTCACACAGGGGGCAGAGCTAGGTAGGAGCTAGACACGCCTGCCTCTAGGCGATGAAGACCACCTCGGATGGAATCTGAGTTTGGGGCTTGCGAGCTGCAGTTGCGTTTATGAATTGGCGCGGTCTCATCGTCCTTATCGTCGTTGTCCACCACACTGGGGCACGCCTTTGCCCTGCTGTCTAGCTTGCCGCCATCTGCACTGGTGGGTCCAGGAATGACCAGGCGGCAGAAGCCCATCTTTGAGCCTAACGAGCCGAACATATTGTGGCTACAGCCGTCGGCGCTGTCACGATGGCCCCTCATACCTGAAGTTTGCATTAGCCTGGCAATTGTTCCTGATAGAGCGTCCAGAAGCGTACGCTCGATGCAGATGCGTAGCAGCCCACATGCTCGCCTGTTTCTCTACCGCACTAGGTCGATTCAGACAAAGCAATGTGCGGGATGGAGAAATAGCTCAGGACCCGAGTGGGACGCTGGCTGAACTCGCCCTGGCGCTGAAATGGCATTCAACGCCACTTGGTTCGCCGAGTGCGTGAACCTAATGCTAGTTCAGAATGCTAGTTCAGACAGGGGTCGAAAGTAGGACATGCAGGACAGCTGCCAAACGCGCTACGGTTGTATTCACCTGAATGCTGATTGCCCTTGTCCTGCCCAGGATCTTTCGAAAGCGCGCGTGCATCCGGATGCACATCACGTTGAATGTCTCGCAGCAATGTTGATCAACCAGCGGACCGAGTAGGCCGTATTCAGCAACCCATTCAGCATTCAAGTACCCCCGTCATAAGCCCTGGCACCATAGAGGAAATAGTAATCAATACCACGCAGCATGTACAGTAGCATGCAGCGTGCAGCAGCACATGACACACAGTGACCGTCCCGCTCGATGCAGAGTCATCGAGTGCGATTGTGGACGCAGGCGTCCTCTGCATCCTTACCCCTTGACTGCAACTTCCGACGCATGCAGCTTGTTTCATTAGTGCTTCCCTGCTGCACTTGCTGTAGATCTGCCGCATCCCGCTCTCATGTCTGACCCCCTTCTGGGTCAGCCTAAATCCAAGAATACTAAGGAGGCAAGGGAGTCGAGGTACGACCTGCTTGGCCGACGATGGTACTCCGAACCCGGGTTCCTGTCGGACCTTAACGTTTGATGTCAGGCGGGAACGCTCTGTATGTAATCATGACAGTGACGCCGGCTTTGGTACATGACTTTCTCCTGTTGGCGAAGCTGTGACCGCAGGAGTCACTGTACAGCGGGACAGTCCACTTACGTATAGGACACAGATGCGACGTCAAGGGGGATGGTATAACCCTTTGCTGAGGCAGCTTGTGGGTGCGACTGCCGTAATCTCGGAGGATGGTGTCGGCGGACTTCATGCTCATAAACAACCGTAGTCGATAGTAGACCATGCATCGCGATTAAAAGCACGTCGCGTCACGGAGGCTTCCGTGCTGTGGTCGGCGCTATGTGAGGCGTCCGAATGAATGAGACTGATCGTAGGCCGTTGGAGTGTGCACTTGTCATAGTGTGGGTATGAGGCAGCATTCGTTCTCTTCGTCTCCTCAATCAAAGCGTTTGGTGAGCTTGAGAGGAGTAACCTGCGTTCTCCATCGAGAAGAAGTCATCACTGCCTCTGATGCCAAGCACGAAGCGATGATGATGGCAACTGAGCTGCATTCTGCACAAGTTGATGTCGATGTCCAACCTAAAGAGGCTCCTACTGTATCACTGGTAGTTGCCACACCATTCCTCCAGGTTAGGTAATTTGTCATCTCACAGGCTGCAGCCCTGCCGAGTCAGCTGAGAAGGGCTAAGCAAATGTCTGGGCAATGTAAGAGCATCACTCTACTAACAATGCAACTTCAGTCAAGCTGTGACCCACTGCTTTTGATCTTGATTTTGGTGTGGAAGATGGGTTGCGCTACGACGATCGCGGGTGAGTTATCGGCATGGGCATGCTCTCAATTAGCTGCTTTGCCGCTTCACAGGGCATCGCCGCATAGCGCCTCTTGCGCAGCTCAAAGTCGGGGAAGGGTCGGAGAGGCATGCTGAGCACAATGTCGAGATCGAGCGGAGTACGGTTCTCCTTGTGGTACTTCTCCCAGCAGTCCACGAGATCGTATGTGGCTTCAAGAGCTCCCATGATGAAGTCCTCCACAATGTCATCTGGAGGAGGTCGATCGTGATGACCGCGGGCCTGTGTGGTATTAGCACTCTGGGCACGCTTGGAAGTACTCGAGGCGGGCTCACTGCTGGAGGCAGAAGTAGAAGGCCCCAGTGATTGGGGTTCTGATGCACTCAACATTGGAAGCTTGCACCTGAAAGTGGCCAACTGTGAGAGAAGAACTGAAGGGCAGATAACGTTGTGATCAGAGCAGTAGCTGGTGTACAGAAAGATGTGGCAGTGTATGTGTGTGTAGCTCCCGTCATGAGTCTCAGTGTCTCACCATCACAACCGTCATGCTTGTCGACTCGCCCTAGATGATAACAATAACTGCGAGCAAGACATGTCGGTCACTCATGCATCAGACATGGGCATGACCCGGCGCAGCTGCAGGTGACGAACAGAAATGCACTGTATACCACGCCAACCACCTCCTACGGACTTTCGATCGCAGCCCTAGTTGTAGCCACATCCTAGAAAGCTCTCGCTACGCGCTACGAGTCCTCCGAACACATGAGATCGTACAGGGAATGCAGCGCACACGCACCACGCTAGCACCACATGCTGCACGTTGCACCACTGCACCTTGCACGCTGTCCAAAGCTTGGTAATTGCTAAGCATCGCACTGCCTCTTCGGAGTCATGGGACCTTAAGGTTATCGAGTCTAAAGGATGCTGAGGATCATTTGTATGGCTTGAGTGGTTGTATTCGATGAACATCAAGAGGAGCGGAATCCGATTACACCTCGGGTCGGGCATTGACAACACCGAGATTAGATCACACGATATAGCATTCACCGTCCCCAGTCACCGGGAGCCCCGATGCTGACAATGCCGTCCTATGGTCCTCAGCATACATAACGACCGCTTGACTAGCGCCATTGCACTCTCACCACTGCAATCCCCTTCTGACGTTCGTCATTCTACCTCTGACGACGACTCGAGTGCTACTAACTCGCTTTCAGCACCACCTCAGCACCAGGCCCATCACTCCCCAGCACCTCTGCAACATGAGCGCACAAGCAGCCCCAGCGACAGACGCCAAGCCCACTGATGTCGAACGGTACCCTGGTACGTCCTGAACAGTCAGATACACCCTCACTGACGCCAGAGATGTGGGAGCAGAAGTGGACGGCAGGCTCGACGCCGTGGGACAGGGGCGCGTCGCACGACTACCTCGTCGACTTCCTGAACTCTGACGAGAGCGACAAGGCTGGTGTGGCGAGGTCGGGGGCGGCGTTCGTCCCTGGCTGTGGGCAGGTGAGTGGGGTTGTCTGATGCTGTTGCGGATGCCATGGAGTGCTATGGGCTGCAGCTTGATACTCGGGTTGATAGCACCTGGGAGCCAGCTACAGGCAGCACATCATGAAACATTGGCTATGCTCTACACAGCACGTCACTGGACCCCGCTGACACCAGGGCTACGACCTCGCGCTCTTCGCGAAGCGCGGTCTCGACACGATAGGCCTCGACGTCTCGAAGACGGGCGTCGCTGCTGCGAACAAGTGGCTCGAGGGCAAGGACACGGGCAAGGGCAAAGCGACTGCTATCGAAGGCGACTTCTTCAAGTACGAGCCGGAGGTGCCGTTTGACGTGATCTATGACTACACGTGAGTAGAGATGCTGGCAGCGAGTAGAGAAAGCTCTTCTGCTGTCGCAGACCTCATCTTCCTGGTCCCCCCTGACACCAGATTCCTCTGCGCACTGCCACCTGACCTCCGCCCGAACTGGGGCAAGACGATGACCAAGGTCGCCAAGAAGGCGCCCAGCACCCGCCTGATCACCATGATGTTCCCACTCAACGGCAACCCTCTGCCCTTCGGCCCGCCCTTCAGCCTCTCAGAGGAGGTGTACGACCAGGTCCTGCCCGACTGGGAGATTGTGTGGCAGAAGGAGGTGCCGCAGGAGTACAAGCGCAAGAACATGCCGCCTGGCGGGGAGAAGCTGACTGTGTGGAAGTTGAAGTGAGGGAGTAGGGGGTTGGTGAAGCAGGATGAGCCCTGCTAGGTTGGAAGCAAAGCCAGAAGATGAATGCAGCAATCGTTGACGGCGCACTCACGCTCGTTACACTGATGCGTACTTGATCCCGGATCGAAGATACAATAAGGAAAACTACCTCTCGACTCACACACTGACATCCTGCCAAATATGGTCACAGCCTCAAACTGCCCACAGGCCACAGGAGGCTGATCTGCACGCTAGAGAGCTAATGCACACTGATGATGATACAGATTGTTTTCAATCGGAAGTGCGACACCGAGGCCTACCAGTCCATGTCCACAACATCACCGGGAACGCTCATCCTCTCGATGGGAAGCACACTACCGCCGCAGCCGTCGAAATCGTCCTCCTCTTCCACCTGCTCCTCACCTAGGAGCTCGCGCAAGCCGTCGAGAGCATTGACGTCGTCGCCATCCAGGTCCCAGCTGAGAAAGCTCTTCGTGAGCTCCTTTGCAAGTCTCACTTCCTCCGCGTCACCGGAGGACAGCTGCTCGTCGACAAGCCGGGACAGCTGGAACGACGAGAGGTAGTGACTCTAGTCAGCGGGTCTCTCCATGACTTACGTGACGTGACGGGCGCGATCTACAACCGCCTCCGGGATGCCATGGCTGAGCGCACACTCTGCTGCGTTGGACGTCTTGCAGATGTCGGGCACGAGTCTGAGATGAGTATTGGATGTGTTTTCGATGCAGCGATGGCCTCACTTATACAGGTATGTCAGCTGGTCCGATCCCTCGAGGTGCAGGCTCTTCATGTGGCAGTACTTGATAGGCAAGGCTTGGTCGATGAACTGCTGGGTGAAGAGCTCGCTACAGGTCAGTGTAGAGATTCCCCAGTACTCACTGGAAGTGCGTGAGTATGACGGTGCGCGGTCTCTCGCCGTTGATCAGGTGGCCAATGACGCCAGCAAGAAGGCCAGCCCCGTCACTCGAGGTCGTACCTGGCATCAGAGCGAGCTTCACGCAACAATACCTTTGCCGAACTCGTCCAGAATGAGCAGGGAGCGCGAAGTGGCACCTCTCAGCGCCTGAGATACCTGGCTCAGGTCGATCATGAACGCCGACGCATTCTGAGGCGTCAATGCGACATAGACGGCCTCAGCTCACCTTCGACGCCGACTCGCGCGTTTGGAGACGTGTGAAAACTGCCATCAGTATTGACAAGCCCAGACCTACTCTTGTCGCAGATGCCAATCTCGGCCTTCTGGGCCGGTACGAAGCAGCCAATGTGCGCCATGTAAGTGATGAGTGCGGCCTGGGTCAATGTCAGCCAAGGACAGCACTTGCCTGCTTGCCGTACGCCGACTTGCCAGAGCCATTGGCGCCAGTCACGATCATCTGGGGTAAGGTCACAAAGCGCAGGGCCACCCACCATGCTGCTCAGAGCGCTGTTGTCACTGCCTCCTTCGAGCGCTGTGTCGTTGTCGATGTACTGCCCCTCCGGGACGCTGCGAGCATATAGGGGGTGCCACCCTCTGTGGATCTTGAGCACGGGTTCCGCCTTCATGATGGGCCGACGAAGGCCAAATCGGTCGACAGCTTCGGCGAGAGCAATTAGGCTGGAGTCAACACGGGGAGCATCGATGTCGCTCACCAGTCCAATTCAGCAAGGCTGTCAGCCACAACGCTGAGGTCCTCCCAGATATCGTTGATGCGCTCTGTCAGCTTCTGGACCCATTCGATCTCCCTGTCTGCGGTCATGAGCATCACTTAGTGGCAAGCGTACGATGAAGGCTCACCAATGATGATGTTCTGCAGGTCGCCGTAGTGCTCGTCGAGGTTGTGCATCTCTGGCGTCTTGTACCACGATGCTTCGTCGGTTTGGAACTTCTGGTCAACAGCGGATGAGCTCATACTCGCACCTGCTGCTTCCACTCAGGCGGGATTAGGGTCTCCTTGACCTCACCATGAGCAGCCACAAGGCAGCCTAGCTGAGGGAGGTACACGACATTGATGTACTGGCACAAGTCGCGCGGGATGCGCTTGATCATGATACTGGTCATTTGGTTCTGTCGTCAGGCAACCCACTCTCGACCGTACGAGCAACGGTCCAAGCCCTGTCATGTCAGCAGTGTGCTTCTGCCATCCAGCGCACGAGCATACTCCTCTCTCCAAATGTCGAGCTCTTCATCGATCATACTTCTGATGCACACTCGGTTCTCGTCTCGGGACATGTCCCAGTCGATCTGACGTTAGGTCAGAAGTGCCACCCAACACGTACCAGTGCCACAGTGTCTTGCAGGAACAGCTGGACGTTGTCGTTGAGGCTGCTGCTGAGCTCATCGTTAGTTCAGTTTCCTCAATCTCACCTCGCTGTAGAGCTCCAGGTGGTCTCGCAAGCGGACCGACGAAAGGTGCTTGTAGATAGCCAGAGCAGAGTTGATCGCCTGTGGCTAAGCATCAGAGGCAGCAACATCCCCACCTCAACCGTGCTCTGCCACACCTTCCACGACGCTGTGCCACTCCTGACTCTGTGGCAGAATGTCAGGATGTTCTTGACGCTCTTCAGTTCCTTCTTCATTGCCTTCCTTGCACCGGCATTCTCACTGGCTGCCAACACGCCAACAGCATCCAGACGTGCATTGATGCGGTCAATGTTGGTCAGCGGTCGGAGAAGCCAATTGTGGAAGAGCTTTCGGCCCAACTGTGTGACGGTGGTGTTGATTTCACCTGCATCAGTGAGCTCAACAGACCTCGACACACTGTTGAGGGTGAGCTGCTGTTTGCGGTTTTTGGCCTTGACAGCCTCTGGGTCTACCTCCAGGATAGCGAGCGAGCTTTTGTCAGCACAACTCCGCCATGCTTTTACGTCAAGGCGTCTCGGTTGATGAGCATGTGCTCTTCCCTATCATCAGTTGTCGGGCGTCGGTCAGTCCTACAGGTTCAGACTCTCCAGTCCGTTCAGCTCAAAATGATTGTCCGCACCATCGATCTGGGCAGCAAGGGTTGGTTGGAAGTGGCTGAGCACCGCGCCAGCTGCACACATCTGCCGTCAGGCCTCTCCTCGTACTTCCTCACAGCATACGGCACGTCGACGTTGACGCGGCAGCCCATCTTGAGCAGCGAAAGTCTGACCTTGCCCATGCCTGCGTCATCGACGTCTTCGCTGTGGACATGGACATCTGTGACCTCTGGACGCTCGGGGCGGTAAGTGGCGCCATTGGCCCCGGTAACGCTCTGAGTGTGATGTGGCAGACGGATCATGGCAAGGTTGTAGGCGCCCATGCAGTGATTGAACTGCTTAATTGGAAGCAGTCTGCAGGTCGTCTCGGTGTTGTTCTGGCCTTGGGTGTTAGTCAGCCGTAGGGACGATTTCGACTGCACTAGCGATCAACCCACAGTACTCAGCAATGGCAGTCAGTAGTGAGTCCGGCGTAGCCTGGCTGAGTAAGACCTCGTGAGGCATTGTCTGCTCAACGACTGTATTGATGAGTGAGTGGTGTTTGACGCCGACGCTGACGCACGCAGGAATGCCAGATCCCATCCCCAGGTGTCCTTCGTGTCCTCAAGGATGTACAGCTTGCGATCCTCGCCATCGAGGAAGGCAGCGGCGAGGTTGCTTTGCCCAGTGGCGTGAATGGCCAGCAGCTACTTGTCAGTTGGTACATCGATGGGTATACTCTCTGGCACCGGTCCTCATTCTCAGCGTCCTCTTCATCCTCGTCGGACTCCACTACAGGAGAGAACAGGCCAGCGGCTGCGCGCCTGTGTTGTACGCCTCCTCGCAGCAAAGCTGCAGGCGAGGCTTCCCGCGAGGCGTACCGAGGCAGCCGCAACGGGGGAGGACGTTCCGAATCAGCAGTCACACTCGGAGACCTTGTCCGCTTCGATCTCAGCATGACGTGCGTCGTCCAAAAAAGCGAAGGGGTTGTATAGAACAACAGCTTTTATTGAGTGTTGATGATGCTGAAGGAGGATAGAGATGAGTTCCGAATACCAGCGAAAATGGCATTGACTGTCGTGGGAAAGGAAGGTGAGCGTCAGTAAGAAAAGAGATGTGGAGCGAGACCTCATTCCCACTTCAACCTTCATAAGCAGCAAGCAGTCAGCTGTGCATGGTTTTGATGGTATGCATGTCTTGTACAGTTAGGATACTTACCTGTCCCGCTGATGCGCCGCGAGATGTAGCAGGATGTATTCCTCAGTCTTCCGAATCCTATGCGAGAGCCTCACTGCAACCTGTCCGCGACTCGCCTGCGACCTGTCCGCGCTCTAATTACCTGTCCGCACCCTCCTCACAGCTGCATTCTCCTCAAGCCGCAGGATTGACAACCACACGACCCTCGGCATTCTCCTCCCCACTCTTCGCCACACCACTAGCCGCACTTGCGAACGACGCCTTCGCTGCAGCCGACAGGGGCTGAGCATTCTCCAGCCCAGGCGGGGGTGCGATGTCCACTGTGGTCGCTGCACCGCCCTGCGGAGCAGGGTCAGCACCTGTTGCGGACGGTAATGTTGTGCCATTCGTGCTTGGCGCTGCGCTCGGTGATCCGGTGTCCTCCCCTTGCTCTGCTGCGGACTTGGACCGCTTTGCCGGTCCTTGGCTGTGTGAGTCGGGTGTCTCCTCCGCGGACTCGGCATTCTGCTGTCAACGAAGCTCAAGCTATTCTCTGGCCATTCCGAGTTTCTTATAAGTAATTCGGCGCCATTTGCACTAACCTTCTCGCGCTTGCCCTTCTTCTTGGATTTCTGCTGTCCCTCCGGGCGCACGTAGGCAGGCAACGCTGACCTGACATGTCAGTTGCTGGAACCCTTCTCACTCACCGCTTGGCAGGACGCAAGATGACCGACATCTCCTGCTCGTCATACTTGTCCCACAGCTGACATGCTTGACAGAAGCGCTTGCTCGCATAGAACAGGTTAAGTACCCTCCCGCCGTTGTCCTTCTGGTCTTCTGCTTGTCAGCCCAAGCCCACAACCTTTGCACCCACTTGACTTCTTCTCAATGTCTAGGCCAATGAAGAAGTTCTTGGTGTACACCTTCTTGTAGTCCTGCCCTGCAAAGTCCTCCTCCTTCCGCTGCATAGCCTCTGCGCTCACATCGCCCTGCGAAGCGGCAGCCTGCTCCTCCTCAGTCAAGCAGATGAAGTCGGCTGAGACGCCACCGACCTTCGGATGTGCGAGGAGGACTGTCTCGACCTGCTCAAGATCCTGCACCAGTGTCCTAATACGTGACTCGACCATTCCACTCCTGCCTGTCAGCTTGCAGCTCTTTCCACTGTCATGCCCTGCCTCAGCTGTGACTCACCAGTCCTTGATCCCCTCTGACGTCGACGCAGCGGCAATGACCTGCACGTATATTCTGTACTGACTGAAGAAGTCGGCGGGTTCGAACAACTCGACCCACGAGGAGCCGGGGTTGTTCACGATTTTGTCTGTGATCTGCATAGCTGGGAGTCAGCGGGATTCGATTCTGCTCTCACCTCTCAGCATCTCGTTCTTTATGATCGTCATTGTTGAAGCTGTGATGTTGTGAGTGGAGCACATTGATGGGTAGGCCGGCGTAATGACTGGCATGCGGTGTGCCATGTCCCTGCGGTCGGTCTGGGGTCAGGAGACTACCCTAGCTGCGCTCGCTTGCCTTAGGGTTCCAGACTGAGTGGGTCATGTTGGGCGGGCCTGCGTCGATGCGCTTCAGGAGCACAGGTTGTGGCCAGCCCCACTGGTAGTAGATTGGGAAGAACTTGGACACGACTGTTGACGGCGCAGCATTGGGATACAGCTGGCAGATACGCGCAGTGAGTAGAGCCCATGCAACACCACCTGGGAAACCCAGCACGTTCGAGTAGATGCCTCTCCCTGAGGGTTAGTTGTGGTCAGAAGGTTTAAACTCACTCTTAGCCCACAGACGGATCGTCCGTAATGCTGTACGGAACGTTGCCACGTCCGGGACGAGGTTCAATATCATGTCCGTCACACGAGGGCCTGCTGTCAGACTCCGAAAGCTCTCAGTCACCGACCGTTCAAACTTCGTTGAGACGCATCGTCAACGCCACGTAGGATCTCGTCCTTCTCGATGTCTAGTTTGTCACCCGCCTACATGTTAGCCAGCTATCTCATTCCTTACGCACCTCTGGCAGGTTGACTCTAGCGAACAGCAGATCGACCTCCACACCTGAGATGACAGTCTTCATAACCGGCACGAATGCAGATGGCACAGCCTGAATTATCAGCAGGCGACCCTTGTGAGACGACTCCGGTACGCACTGAGATCTCAGTCACCGCAGGCCACTCCCTCAACATTTGCTGAAACTCCTCGAAGAAATGCTCCTTGTAGATATGCCTCGGGCACACGCAAATCGTATCAATATCTGAACCGGGTCCATGAACACCAAGGCTTTCGTGAGCGATGTCCCAGCGTCTCGATCTCACCGATATGATCCTGAGGTGTAAATCCTGCCACCCGCTTCACTAGCTACCCTCTCTGACAACCCCTGCTTGATCGACACATCGTGCACAAACTTGGTAACGAGCTGGGCAATGTTGGACAAGAGCTTCTCACTGCGTGTAAGCAACGTTAGAAAGTACTGCCGTACCGGACTTTGCGCTCGTGCTCAGACTCGAACTGGTTCATGGCGATCAGATCGGCCATCAACGCTGGTGTCAATACACTATCTCGACGACAAACAACCCCACCCTCGCTGGACTTCGTCTCCGACGGCTTAGGAGGGTCCATACTAATCGGAGGCGTGACGCCTAACATCTTGATCTCGCCTGTACTGTTGTTGTCAGCGGTGACAGTTTGAGCAGAGACATACCCGGACATGGTGTCGGTGGTTCAAACCAGTGTGCGCGCGTCGACGTAAGAAAATCTGCAAACCGTTTCGAGTTTGGGACAGTCTAGAGCTGCTTGTAGAGTTGCTTGTCGTGTCGTGCTTGCTATCGCTTGTATGAATGAGACCGTCGAGCTGATGAACTGTCTGGATCGATACAGATGCCGCCTCCACCGTAATGAACTGATTGATGCCCTCAGATTGCTCCCGTCCATCCGACCCTTGGTACCCGAGCTCACCGGTGGAGTCGATCAGTGCCCCAGCTATCACTGCACAATGACACGGGGGCACGGTCCTCTCTCGCTCAAAGATTGACTACGATCTCTCGAATGGACGATGGTACGTGGTCTTCGCATCCTCGCAGAATGTGCAGTTGCAAAGCAAAGGAGTATAAAAGCTGGTAGGTGGCATGTACTGTAGTGAATCCATGGCTTAAAGGTCGAGCGACCTCCGAGCTGGATATTAAGAAGAATGCTGCTCTGCCGACTACACCACTTGCTGCTCTATATACTCTAAGCAACCACCTTCTGCCCATCGACGTCGTGCTCCCGCGCCTGTCCATCCCACTCGGGAATGACATAAGACCAGTCGCCGTGCTCGATCTTGCCGCGCTGGATGCCGGTCATGGTGTCACGGATGAGCTTGATGAGAGGGTTGGTGGGGATCTTGTACAGCTCGCCCTTGTACTGGATCTCGCCGATCTGTACGACGACGACACCAGTTCCACACCCGAACATGCTACACTATCAGCTCTGCACCCAACCACCACTCACCCCTTGAGCGAGCCGTCCTTGATGCCCTCGATGAGCTCGGCCATTGTGGTGTCACGCTCGACGACACGGATGTTCTTGGGCATGCCGGGAAGAGGGAACTCGGCCTTGCCGCTGGCGTGGTCCTCCAGGAGCTGCTTGATCGACTTGCGAGTGACACCGGGAAGGACGATGCCGTCGTCGAGGCCCATGGTGGTGAACTCGAGGGCTGCTGTCAGTCGCGCCACGAAGTCCCACTCACCGCCATCCTTGGCCTCCTTGATCATCCAAACGTTCATGGCACCTGCCTCGGAGATGTAGTCCTCCTTGCCGTGCAGCCAGAGGGACATGGCAAAGCCGGGCTTCTTGGCGACCGAGACGGTTCCTGCGGTCAGTACGATAACGGTGTAAGGCTCAAGGCGGAGCACAGCTCCAGCACAGAGCACTCACCATAGTTGGCACCGAGCTTGTAGCTACCGTGACCTCCTGGCCAAGCACGGATGAATTCGTTGCACGCGTCAAGGCGCAGGCCAGGGCCGTCAGCGGAGGGGTACAGGCCCTTGCCGAGGTTGACCGCGGTCACAATGTAGAGAAGGGCTTCGGATGCGTATGCATCCTCCTTGATGCCGAAGGACTCGGAGGTCTCGAGAAGAGTGGGGCGGATGTAGAGGTTGTCGCCGTCGCCAGCGGGGACGAGGGGGGCCTCTGAGGAGTGTTAGAACTCAGCCTACCTGCGACGATCAATACTGCCACTTACCCAGGGAGAGGAGCTTGGCGAGGAGGTCAAGGAGCTCAGCGTTGTCCCAGTCGTACTGTAATCAGCTTTGAGTGAGGCACTAGACTTACGGGGAGGCCAACACGTCCGGCAGAGCGCTTGAGGCGGTCAAAGTTCTCGTTAGGGCGGAAGAGGCGCAGCTTGCCTGACTGTCAGCACACGTTCAATAGATGCTGCCTCACCCTGCTCATCCTTGTAGCACTGGGAGCGTCAGCAACAACTCGTAGACCTCATCACGACCTCCCCTCACCTTCATGCCCTCGAAGCAGGTGACAGCACTAGATCGTCAGCTCCTGTAGGCGGTGCCACACTCACTATTGACAGACACCAGCGAGAGGGTCGAGCGAGATGTCGGCTCTGCCGCTGATCTTGGGCTGACCCCAACCAGACGTGCGGCTCCAGGGGACAGTCAGCATATACCTGTGATGTGTCAGCTGCTGCCAAACTCGTCTACCCACCGCCCATAGGTCTCCTTGCCTGGGGTAGGCTGGTGGTTGGGCGACAGAGGCGAGAAGTAGAGCGACGAGGCCTTGAGGGGGGCTTGGGTCGTCATCTTGTCAACAGAGAAAGTAGTTGGAGTTGGAGGTATCAACAGACAAACAGTTCAGGCCTGGCGATGTCTACACAAAAACAGAAACGTACAGAATGCAGACAGATACTTGCCCGCACTGCAGTGTATGCATCAGTCGACTCGGAAATGTTGTCGAGGTTGGACGGATCTTGACTCTTGAAATGTGGGGTCCCGGGGAAGTGCTTGGCCGTGATAAGGATGTACACGTGTATACCGCATTCTCATAGATCGTATATGAACGGCTCGTAGGGTGATTTCTGAACTGCACATATCACCATGGTACAAATGACGGTGGTGAACGACGATGCCTCGCACCTCGCATGACTCTTCGCGACGCTACTACCGGCCTCCACAAGCACGAGCGCTTCACACACTCTGACTACTGCTCTGACTCGTGCTGCATGACAGGACTGAACAGCCCACGCTACAACCCCCCTTCCTCGGGGGCTTCAAATGACCTTCCTCGCAGAACCGACAAGTGAGTAGAACATGTGGACTTGTACAACACCTGCAGAAGGACTGATACAACTCCTGTGATCTTATGGCGGTACTTTCATGCGTGACTTCGCTACCACTCACCTCCAGCTCATGGTTGGCGTACCTTCCTTGGACGCACTCTTGCTGCTCACAGGTACGGAATAGTTCCTGGACAATGGGCGATCTGGGGTCTCCACACAGGCCATGGTTTAGGTGCCACAAGCCACCACGCGATAGTCGCCGGATATAACGCCGACTTCTAGTACCCGACTAGGTGCAGCATCTGCTCAGGGGCGAGAGCACGTCCAGGGAGGGGTCTATGCTGCTCGAAGGGCTAGAGGATGTCGCCTTCGGTTGCACGCTTGTTTCGCTCGCTCCAGCGCCAGGACGCAGGACGCAAGAACGGTCACTTTAGCCAGCCTGATGCTCTACGACCCTCTTTTTCCAGGAGAGGAATATGTGCGCGCGTCTCGAGGCACGCGCCCTTGATGTGGATGGTGTGATAATAGACTACTGACGCCGCCTAACCGCCTGATTACCTCGCCGCGCTGACCGGTGGTGTACTCCCGCCCCCGCCATAGCTTCGAGCGCTGTGACCGCCACCACCAACACCTGGTGCTGTTGACGGCGGTCACTACACATCACCCATTCCTCCCTTTCTCCCCTCCCTCTCGCTAGAGTAGTATACCCCCCCCTGGTGTGTACCTACGTACCTCCCGGCCACCCCCCCGTGCCGTGCACTACATACACACGATCGGTGCTCGTACTAGGAGGTGATTATCCATCCATCTCAATCTGGCACTACTCAATCAACCTTACCTCTCCCCATCCTTACCATCTATATCCATCCACCCATCCATCCATCCATCCAGCATTTAGTGCACATCACACAACACATCACACCTCAGCATACGACATACGGGCCGCCTGCGATCGCATCGTCGGCACTGAGCACACTACACTTCCCTGCCGCATCCCTTCGCCTGTCTGCGATCGAACAGAACACCCTTTGTTGACACGCACGCGTGCGGATCCTGGCCACATCTTGTACCGGCTCCACTCTGTTCCGGACACAACACTGCCCATCCACCACTTCGGTGCTTGTTACTAGGCTCTACAGACGCCCTTGAGATAGCATCGTCTGGGCTAGACCGTCAAGCACGCTGTACGTGTCGTGAGAACCCCAGCCACCGCTAGCTGGCAGGAGGGCGTCCACGATCACGACGACACGACGAGGAGCGATCCTGCGCAAACGGCGTCGGCCACTTGCATCGCGAGTGTAGCAGAGCGCGAGAAGAGTAGGACGAGAGGAGTAGAGGGCGTGACAGTGCGCACTGTTCGTCCACATCTCTGTCGCGTCACGACACGAGAGCCTGTGCACGAGTAGTCACCCAAGCCGTTGCTCAGCAGCGTAGTCTGTGAGGGAGTGGTTGGCTGCTTGGTGCGATCGACGACGACCAGAGTACCTGGAACGTGCATCAACATTACGCCTGTCTCGCTAGCGAGCTGAGCACAACAACAATAGCAACAACAGCATCCATACCGCATACGACGAAGGGCTGAATCTCATTCATCGCATCCACCTCCCCTCCCACTTGCAACTCGCATCGGCGCCTCCATCATCCATTGTTTACGACTTCCATCACAATCACAGCATCATGACCAGTCCACCCTCCAGCATCCCATCTCCGACGCCCTCGTCGGGGTCGTCACAGCAACAACAAAAGCCACAGACGTTCTCTGCCATTGCCGCATACCAACCGGGGTCCGGGTCGTCTGCCGCAGCATCAGGCAACAACAACTCGTCGTCGTCGGCTGCGGCGTCGAACGAGAAGACGGACAGCAGTGGTGGCGGCGACGCAGCATCGAATGACGACTACACTGACCCTCAACAAACACCACAGGCTCAGCCAGCGTCTGGGCCCAATAACAACACCTCTAGGGACTTCCAGTCGTCGGCGGCGTTCCTCCCGCAAGTGACGGCGTCTCCACCACCCCACCCTGTGCCATACATCCCTCCGCCGCAGCACGCGATGGCTCCCGACCCCATTCACTCGCTCTCACCTGGCGGAGGGCAGCCTTCAGTGTGGGGGCCAGGATGGAGGCCGGGTCCTCCACCAGGTGGTCCCAATGGCTCTGGGTACTCGAATCAAGGATATGGTGGGCGTGGGCCGCAGCCGCCGAATGGCCACCTCACTCATCAGTTGCCTCCTAATCCCGTCGAAGCGTACGGCCCGGGCTCCAGACCATCCATGTCTACAACTCCTGGCGTGAACACTTTGCCTGGAAGCAACGGCGGTACACGATCAGGATCGCAGCCAGGCGAGCCGCGAGACGGCAGGAGGCAACGGCATCGTGACGATGAATCCCGGGATCGCGAGGACGAGGAGGTCATCAGTACTATCTTTGTCGTTGGCTTCCCAGACGACATGAGCGTAAGTGCTACCACGAAGGGGTTTGAATCAGTACTAACTCTGCAGGAACGCGAGTTCCAGAACATCTTCACATTTGCGCCTGGGTTCGAGGCAGCAACACTGAAGTTCCCATCCGGCTCTGCTCGCCGTGAGCCCGCGGCTGCTGCGGCTCTGCTGGCTGAGCTGCAGCACCTCGCTGCCACCCAGGGCCAGCAGCAGATGGGTGGAGAGCACTCTGATCAGCAACAACAGCAGCAGCAGCAGCTGGACGACCAGTTCTCTGCCATGAATCTGGCCACTCAGTCGTCTTCTGCCTCGAACACACCGTCCGCGGCCATATCGCTCACGCCCTCTGCGCAGACTGGCAACACACTGGGCGGCTCCAACATCCCCCCTTCTGTACCACCTCGCAGGCAAACAATCGGGTTTGCCCGCTTCAAGACGCGTGCAGACGCCCTCGCAGCGCGCGACCACCTGCAGGGCCGCCGCATCGACACGCTCACAGGCGCGACCCTCAAGGCCGAGATGGCCAAAAAGAACCTGCACACCAAGAGGGGAGTCGCTGGCGACGACCTCGTTGGTCTGCTTCTGCGCTCGGGGCGGTTGTCACAGCTCGTGTCGCAGCAAGCTCAGGCGCAGGGCTTGCCGAGTGGTGCTGCTGGAGGCCTTGGCCAGCCTGGGCAGGTTGGTGGTGGCATCGGTGCTCCTGGCCAAAACCCTGGCGCCATCCAATCTGCCAAGGAAGCGTGGGACGCGTGGCCTGCCCCCGGCCAGGCGAGCAACTCTGACGCAGCTTCGAACGACATGCTCAGTGCGCCTCAGCAGGGCACAAGCTCGTCCCACTCGAACACTTCTGGCTCCCCTCCAACGACCGGCAAGTCGCCGAGCTCCCGGCCAACAGACAGCAAAGCGCTGCTGGCACTAGCCGAGGAAGCCGATGAGCTCGAGGGTTGGTCGGTGGGCTCCGTGGGCATGGGCGGCATGGCCTTTGACTATTCTGGTAGTGGTGTGCCCTCTGGCCCCCGCTCGAGTGGCGGAATCTCCCCTGGTGGGCCAATGAGCGCCGCTAACCCACTGCATGCAGGTGCCTCTCACCTAGGCTACGGAGGTGGCTATGGAACAGGCCAACAAGGTCCATACAGCTCTGCATTGGGTTTCACACAGGACTCGAGTGGGCTTGACCCCCGGAGCCTGGGCATCACGGCCAACATGAACCCCGCGGACCAGAACCCGCCCATCAACACCCTGTACATTGGCAACCTTCCCGCCATCTCGCCCCCAACGCACCCTCCAAACTTCCTCGAAGAGTCTCTCCGCGCGCTCTTCCAACGCCGCCCAGGCTTCAAGCGCATGTCGTTCCGTCAGAAGATCAACGGCCCGATGTGCTTTGTCGAGTTTGAGGACATCCCGTACGCTTCACAGGCCATGCGTGAGCTCTACGGCAACACCCTGAACGGCCTGGTCAAGGGCGGCATCCGCCTGTCGTACTCGAAGAACTCGCTAGGCCAGCGCGGCAACTCGCACCAGCAGAGCATGGGCGGGTCCATGTTCGGCGGTCTGGCCCACACGGTCGCGCTCGCTGGTATGTCCGCGCCTCCTGGGAGTGGTCCACTTCCCGCAGGCAGCGGACAGGCTCCATACCCCATGTCTGGGGGGTCGCAGCCTGTGCCCATAGGCCCCCCTTCTGGCAACCAGCCTGGCAGCTCCGAGCGGCGTCAGGGCGAGGCGTCGTCTCTCTCGCCGACAGCGCAGCCATTCAACGCGCCACTGCCTACGTCCCCGCGCGCTCAGCGTTTCTACAGCACAAGCGGACGTGACTCTGAGCGCACTTCGGGCACATCAAGCGGCAATACCAACCAGTCGCAGGGCACTGCCATCCCACAGGGTGGGAAGCAGGACGGCAGCGGGTTCAACACGTTCTCGCCTGCGTCCGGCGTGTCGCAGCAGGGTTTCTCGCCTGTGTCGTCGCCTATCCGTACGCCGGCGTCGCTCGGCTGGGTGTCGTCGTCTGGCTCGAACTCGAGCAATGCGTTCGGAGCCTTCGATGCGTTCGGTCTTCCCCCGCACGGGCTGGGGTCGCTCAACGGTGCGGCGAGTGCATGGGGTCAGTCGAACTCGAACCCGTCGTCGTCGACGTAATCGGGTTAGCATTGCTTTCAACCTCAGTGCTGCGTAGCTTCCTCGCGCTGCTTTCGACCGCTGCGCTCCCACTACACTTGTTTGACCGCCCTCCCACGCGATCGCACTGCCGTGACTATGCGACGAGCTGTCATGCCCTTCCAACACAACGCTACGCGCAACGCCGCACTTTCGTCCCAACATATACCCCGCATTCTCACTTTGATCTTGTCTCTTAGGGTCCATGGCAACTTCACACTGTTGTGGCTCATGGCCACTATATTCCCATTTCCGACTCCACCACACTGCACCCTGTACATCCAGGCCTAATCATTTCAAACACACGTACACAACCGTACCCATATTTCGGAGGTCTCGACCATTGCCATTCTCCACATCCCACGCCAATTCCATTCCCACTTCCAACAATACCAGCCTGCTCATTGCCACCACTGCGCGCATCCATGCCTCTGGGGTTCTTGTCTTCCGCCATATGGCTCGCCCCGGCAGCCGCATACCTCTAGCATAGTCATCATCGATAGTCTGTTCCATGCGGCTGCCGCTGGCGCCCTCATAGCATGTCTGAGCGTTGTATAGATTGTCGTCGTGATACTGGGTCAGAAGACAACGCTGATGAACTTTCAAACTGATGAAACGATGCCACAGGACCACGGCTGCTGACAAGTCGGTACTAGCGGCGGGAGGCCAGTGACTCTTACAACTCTCACGACCCGTTGACACTGAGTGAACTACAGAAAGTTCAGGTCATTGATAAGCACTACCAATCGACGAAATCACTTCGCCCTAGGCATGCTACCAATGTCAAAGTTACGTCGTCGAGAGGTGTGTGAGCCTGTGAAGCAGATGTAAATCGAATAGTGCATCTAATGCTAGCTCCCTCGACTGTTCCCGTACAGTATTTGTAACTTACCCCAACTACATCTGAAACCTGATGAGTTGAAGAATCTTACCCGCGCCATGCTACGCACATTGCTCTCCGATACTACCTCTTCACACTCCCTCGCCGGCTGCGGATATCCTTCTCACGCTTCCATTTTGTCATTCGTCGCGTGAGCGTCTCCGCCGCACTCTGGAGGTAGGAATACGAGAAGACGACGAAGAATGCGACTGTCAGCGGCGCGGCCAGCTTCCAAAAGTAGACGACCGAGTTCTCCAGCGCGTCAAAGTCAGTGAAGTTCATGCCGAAGTAGGATGACTGCTGTCAGAGGTGGCCGCTCAGGTGTCTTGTGACATTGTGACTTACGATGAAAGTCAAAGGTAGGAAGATAACCGTGACTATGCTCAGGCGCTCCATGGAGTTGTTGGTCTGGAACGAAAGTGTGTTCTGCCGTCAGCGGGGTCAATACTCGGCACGCACGAAGGTGTAATCCGTAAGGTGGTCGCATGCGCTGACGAACTGTTCGGAGCTGCCTACCACCATCTGGCGTCAGCTTCTCGACTGGTTCATGTTGCTGAGGGCAGCGGCCATCGGTCACGGTGGCTGCCAGAGCCACACTCACCTCGAGATGGTCAATCACATCGTTCATGTACACCCTCGACAGCGGCGAGAAGAACGCGGTGATGGGTCCCGGGGGTGGCAAGGACCCCGCGCCAAGAACACTGCCCGATCCTGCAGCATGCATCATGCCCGGCGTCGGCGTCTGCGCTCGGCTCGACGAAGCAGACCCACTCCGCACGCCACCAGCACCGGGTGTTGGTGCGCGCTGCGGCGGCGTAGGCGACGGCGGGGGCCATTGCGAGCCCTCTGGTGTGGCACCTGGTAGAGTGGACATGTCGCTACCTGGGATGGCCACCCCGGCCGATGGGGGCATGAAGCCCATTCCGCCTGCACCCATCCCCGGTCCTGCTGCCCCGCCAGCCCCTGCACCGCCAAGAGAACCAACTCCTTGCGTTCCATGCAGTCCGCCGAGGTTGAACCCACCCGCGGCGTGGACTCCCCCTTGTGCACCGGCCATGTGGCCCATCGGTGTCCCTCCTCCGGGACCCATGCCCATGCCTGCGCCGGGAACTGCTGTGGCGCCGCCAAGATGAGGTGTAGCCGTGGCCGTGGAGGAAGTGGAGTTGGCACGCGCACTGCGCGGGAGGGTGAGCGCACCAGCCGCAGACGCGCGCGTCGTGTCCTGATCGCGCATAATATAGCACGCGTACAGAAGGGGCGTGAGCTGTCTTCGGAAGCGCGTGATCTGCGCCTGGATGATGAAAAGGTGGCGGACGAACTCGAGCCGCGCTTGCACGAGCACGCGGGACTCGGCTTTCAGGATCTCGGCTTCGAAGGCTTGTGATATCTCCACATCGAGGTCGACTGCGACATCGAGAAGCGCGTGTGCGAGCATGCTCACGTCTCCCGAGCGGCGGAGGAGAGAGCGGTCGTCCTCGAGACGCTGGTAGATTGGGTCGACCGCTTCCCGCATCTCGTGAGCTGAAATGGAGATGAGCGTCCCGTCCCTCATCATGAAGATGCTAATGATCCCACGCCGTATGGGCACCATGTACGCTGCAGAGAGCTGGTCGATTACGAGGCGATGGGTGCGCTTGTCGGCGTCGACTGTGAGCTTCTCAGGCTGGGGCTGGAGGTCAGGAAGACCCTATGAGTGACATGCAGGCTGTGCCTTCCACTCACTGGCTCTGCCTCTGGGTCCATTGAGCCGAACACCGAATCTACGCCTTCTGGCAATCGTATTTGCCCTGCCTTGGGCCGCCACCATTGCCATCCTGACGACTGTGGTGTCTCCACATGAACATCGGGTTCATCTGCTTGACCGTGGTTGCCTCCATTGACATCGGCCGTCTCACCCTCGTGCAATCCCTCTGCTGCACGGGCAATCACATCTCGGTCGGGTGCATGTATGTGATGCACCAATATCTGAAGGTAGAGATGCGTGCTGTAGTAGTCGACCTTAGACCGTGGGTTTCGTCCGCTCCGTAGGGCATCTTCCACCGCCAAGGGATGGAGCCTGTCATGAGTCAATTTTAGATCTTGGAAGCGATGCCTCAGCTGCACACGACTCACTGATACTTCAGCGTCAGAGTCTTGATTACCTCCCAGTTCAAGCCCGTCACATGGATCCATCTGACGCCAATAGGCTTGCCATCTGACGATGTAGGCCGCTGTCCCGTCGGCGAGTCGAGCCAGCTTTGCAGCTTCTGTCCCGGAAAGTCCACCCGTACGTTCAGGTCCTCGTCTTCGGGGTCTGACGAGTAGTCCACGACCTAGGGTCAGTCCTGACGACTTCTCGTTGTTTCCTGCTCAACAACCTACTCACGCAAATATGCGTTCTTCCCTTCAGATGTCCATATGCCTCCTGATCACGAGCCGAGCGCACATCCACACCCGGCTCGTCGCCCGTATTCGGACTTCGGTCTCCAAGCCAGCGGACGTGCGGTGCCCCCGAACTCCGCCTACGTCGCGGAGGTGGCCTCTCTTCAAACAGAGGTGTGTGCTCGCCCGAGAACACGGACGTTGTGGGCGAGATGCCCTCTTCTGCATAGCGGCCACGAAAGTAGGAGTCCCCGCTACCTTGAGATCGCGGTGTCCTTCCGGATGACAGCGCCGAGCTGAACGTGTTGCCAAAGATGGCCGAGAAGGACGGCCGCCTAGCTCTCACGGGATGAGGAGAAGTAGGCTGTACTGCTGCAACTCTTGAGCGCCGCAGACCTGCCATCGAGAGCGACTCGCGACGAAAGTGCGGATGCGTTCCGCTCTCGGGCGACGAGATGGACGCGGCCGAGGTGCTCCCATTGTCGTCGGTGCGCGCGCCGGGGTCCTGCTCTTCGTGCTCTTCGGTATCGTACGAGTGTGGAGAACTGCTCAGCGGTGGCTGCGAGGGCATCGTACGCGATGCTGGAGTGTTAGCTGCTGAAAGTGGTCCGCTTTTTCAGTTCGAGTGGTAACTGCATCTTTCATTTAGGCATGGTCGGATCGTTAGCGTGACGTCAGGCGGGATCTGCATTTTGCCGATGTTGCTGTTTAATCAAACCACTAATATGACTGACTGCTACATGCAGACGAGCGCAACGCAGCTGGTATCGTTGGAAAGGAGATGCAATGCAACAGAAAAGCAAACTGCGAGTCGTGATATTCCCAGCTATGCATTCATGATTGTAGTTACTCCGCTCCGACCTTCTTAGCCTTGCCCTGCAGCCACAGACGCCACGAGGAGAGTCAGGGTCAGTCGAGGACAATAGGAGTGGGTTGAACCAAGCAGATGGGTAGGTCCGGGAGACGATATCGCGATGGGAGCATTGGTGTACGATTGATAGAGAGTAGCGAGGACGTTTACGACCGAGGATGAAGCACAGCGTCAGCATATGACCTCGGAAGAAGACTGGTAACACTCACGCGAGCGTACTGAGTCAGCTGGTAGATGTTGGCAACGGTAGCGACTCCGACAAAGGTAGCGAAGGCGTCTGTTGCCATTGATAGCGTAAGAGCAGCGATATGAGCGAGCAATGCGACAAGAAGAACATGGTGTTTCGACAGGGTAATGATCGAGGTGTTCGTCGAGATCCATACAGTAAAACGCAGGCAGAGTGCGAGTTCGAGCGGACGTCACAAGCACGTAGCACAAGCGGTTTCAGGCCATAGGCAGTGTTGCGTGAGGAAGATTGACGCGAAGGTGGAGTGTTGACAAGTCGAGAGCAAGCAACGGGATAGAGTCATTCGACAGGATCAATCGCAGAGTGTGTGTTGCACCGCACGTGTACCAGAATTGGAAAGAAAGCGTCAGCACAGCGTCGAGCACAGCGACAACAACACGACGCACAGTAGTAGAGCTTCGATCCGGGCTTGATCAGGTGAGTGGGGAGGTTGCGGCGGGTCTGTTCGTTAGTCCTTCGTCCGGTTGTAGTTCGCTGATGTCGTTTCCGTCATTCCAACACCCCTCCTGTTCCTTCTCCATCTCCTCATCTCCGGACCACGCTTCCACCTCCAGATCCCCCTTGCAGCCCACCAGCCCCACTGTAGAGCAAAGCGCGACTCATCCCACATACACTCCTCCTTCGACAATGCTCCGACACCAACCTGGAAGGCGATCTGGCGCTCGAGGACGTGGGGCTTCTCTGCAATTGTCAGCATGACTTCCTTCTGCCCTCCGTTCCAGCACCCGTACTCACTGGTAAGGGGCCACATGACGAATGCTGTATGAGTGGTGATGAGGATGTTAGTCGTTGACTTGGTTGCAAGGTGGTTGGTTGAAGGAGCAGCACCCGACTGCCCCCGATTCAAGCTCTGACCGTGGGATTATTCTTTTTCACATTATTCATCTTTAATCCCGCTCGTAGATTTCAAGATCTTCACACAGTCCGGCGGCGAGTGACCACCATCCGCGACGTCCAGGAGCTACTGCATCGACTGCACTACATACCCCGCTGCAATGGACGTTTCGCAGCAGCTGGCAGAATACGAAGCCGCCAAGGCGAACGATGTGCTCGAGCGCGCGACCCCGATCGACGTGGACGCGGGGTTGCTCGCCGCGTACGACACTACACCCATCGATGCCGAGGCGTACTCGTGAGTTCGTGCGAGCGAGCGGAGCGGCCGCAGCTGCATGGTCAATACAGAGCACTCACTGACGCCAGATCAAACCTCGAGCCGCACCTCCTCCAGCTTGCTTTGACATCGACGCAAGCACTGATTGGCAACCTGTTCATGCTCCCGACAACAGTCACGCCCGAGGCCGGACCCGTCGCCAAGCTGCCCGAGCCGGTGTTCCAGCTGCCGCGCGAGAAGCCGCTGCCGAAGCCCAAGCCGCTCACAAAGTGGGAGCGTTTCGCCAAGGCAAGAGGTATCTCGCACGTCAAGAAGGACAAGAAGGTCTGGGACGAGGAGAGGCAGGAGTGGGTTGCGCGCTGGGGCCGCGATGGCAAGAACCGCGACGCCGAGGACCAGTGGCTGCACGAGTTCAAGCCGAATGACGGTGAGTACAGGGGATACCGCAGTTGTGATGAGCTTGAGGCTGACTTCAGACACATCGTCTGACCCCCGACACGCAGCCAGGGCCGAGCGCAAGGCCCGTGTGGCCAAGAACGAGCGGCAGCACGCACGCAACGTCGCCGACGCATCGAACGCAAAGGCGAACCCCGTGTCGGCGCTGGGCCGCGAGACTGGTGCCAATGCCACCGCATCGCAATCAGAAAAGGCCAAGGCTAGGGCACAGCGCAAGGCCGAGCTCGAGCGCGGTATGCTGGTGTCCAAGACGTCGACAGCGTCGCTGGGCAAGTTTGACAAGAAGATCGAGGGGGAGCCGCGCGCGCGTGGCGTCAAGCGCAAGTTTGAGGCCAACGTCGGTGACCACAAGAGCGAGAAGGAGCAGGCGCTCACTGTGCTGCACAAGCTCGGCACGGCAGAGCGCAAGAAGGCGCCCAAGAAGGGCGGCGAGGGTGTCGAGGGTGGCGTCAACGTGCGCAAGGCCATGCGCCACGAGGAGCGCAAGGCGGCAAAGGACAACAGGCGGAGTAAGCGCAAGTAGGGGGTGTTCGGGTGCTGGGTGGCATGGTAGCTCGGGCTGTCGCATAGAGGCCGTAGGCGACATGTATGTAACTACTACTGTATGGAAGGGTGGTGCGGCACTGCTGCGAGCGGGGGATTGCTGCAGCATGTTAGAGGTGCCAGATGCCATCTTCCGGCTGATCAGCGTTCACAACAGCAGTTATTGCGGAGTGAAGTGGTGGTCAGTATGCGTTTTGGACTGTTGCACGTGACCATTACGTCTTCTTAGCCATCTGTTTACAAGCGCATCGAGTCAAACTGGAGCTTTCTCAACTCGACATGCATTACTTGATATCACAGAACATGGCGATGATACCAGAACATCGCCCATAGACACAGGCAGAATATCACAAGGACTCTGGAGGAGGATGGTGACGATCAAAATAACGCCCATCACAGAGGACGATTGGCAGACCTGGCGAACTCTGCGCCTCCGTGCACTTTCAGACTCGCCGCAAGCCTTTCACTCGACCTACGATGACTGGCTCACGGCACCGGAGGAGCGTTGGCGTGACCGCCTAGGCAAGCCAGGGATGGCCAATGTCATTGCGGAAGTAGGCGGGGAGGCTGTGGGCATGGCGAGTGGTTACCTACCGCCAAGTGAGGAATATACCGATCGCAACGAAGAGGCAACATCGCAAGGCCAGCAAGTTATGGCAGAAGAGCAACAGGCTACAACTGTCCAGCAGGCGATGGCAGCTTATCCAAGCTCTCGTACGGCTGAGATCATCTCACTCTGGGTGGCGCCAGAGGCACGCGGAAGGGGAGTGGGACGCGCCCTCATTACCCACTTTGAGACGTGGGCAACTCAGGCCGGCGCGAGGAGGATTCGGTTGGGAGCTATGAAGAGCAACAAGGTGGCTGTGGGGGTGTATCAGCGGAGCGGGTATGTGTGCGTGGAGGAGAAGAAAGACGAGGTGGAGTTCGAGAAAGAGTTGGTATTACTCTTGGCGAGCAGATAGACGGACGTGATGGAAGTGACGCGCTGAGAGACGTCCTCGTCGCAGACAGCTGACGTACCACGAGCTGCGGTCAGTACACTGCACAGCCTTGCCGTGCAGATGAGAGACCTGTCGTAGGCTTTAGATGAAAGGCAACAACGCTTTTGTGACCTTCTTTCAGCCCCGACAGGAAACACGATCGCAAACAGACTGCGCTGTCCTGAGATGTTGATCGTGCCGGGTGACCAGCACCAGATCGACCCCTCCCTTGGCGTGGCGTGACTAATGCATAATGCGATGATACAGTGTGGTGATTATTTGACTTTGCTGAGGAGGTAGTTGATCTAGTGTCAGTGAAGCCGCACTTCGGTGACGCCGGAATGCTTCTGCCACCCTTCCTACACTTCAGCGGCACTGCCCAACTCGGACTTCGAAAAGCCCATACCCGGGACGACAGCGCTCTTGACTCTGATATTCAACAGACTCCACGCGCACACTTGGGACTGAGAGCGCAAGGTCACTGCGACGACTAGAGCAAACTCTCCCGCAATGTCGCAACATGCGCTTTGCTGTCCCGTGTCGCTTCGCCTCAATTGCCTTCTGCAATCCATCTACTCCTCCGCACCCATCTCGGTTCCAGCTCAAGGCATCGACCTTTGCTTCGGCCTGGCGCTGCACTGCAACGACCAGTCTTCGCTACCTTTCGCTGTCCTCCGACTTCATGTCCCTCCCTCGCCCAAGTCGCTCCCCCTAGCACAGCTCCTTCCGCGCCGCCCCTCCTCCACCATTGCGTACTCACTGAAGACCTCTGCACCTTGGGCGTGCGCTTTTGCTTCTTCATACACTGGTGAAGATTCCGCACGGCCGTCGCGCAGCCCGCCGCGCCCTCGCCCGTCCCGCGCAGGTCGCCAGTCGACGCAAAGCACGCGAGCATGGCCGTGAGCTCTGGTCCGCAGGTTGCTACTGCTTTTTCTGTTGCCCGAAGCCGTCATACAAGAAAGGATGATGGAATCGGGTTGGCCATATGCGAGTCGTGTTCATACCGGTGGTAGTGGTGCGACAGAACATGTCGTCGTTGGTATCAAGATCAAAACCACAAGCGCGCCAATCGTCAAAGCAGATGGAGGAGGTGTTGTGAAGTCCGTACATGAACGCGATGCAGATGCGTCACAGGCCAGAACGGTATCGATGGCAGATTGAACGAAATCGAATGCGACAAAGATAGCAAGAGCAAAGGAAAGTTACGCGTCAGCTCTGTAGCCCTCGTACCACCCCTGCACCCCACTCACGAGCCTTGTGGTGCACGCGCCACCGTGTTTGTGTCATCGTTGCTGCTGGTCGTCGATGCTGGCGAGTTGTATCAGTTGAGTTCGTCAACGAAGATGGACTTTTACGGAGGAGGGGAAGCGGGGTTTTATCTAAGCCCCCCTTTTTGGTGTGCAAGCGTTCGATCATGGCACTTGACGGAAGATCGCTCTACTGCCCAACGGCAAAGTGAAATGCACACATGCATCTTCGTATGCCTTACAGGGTCGCAGTTGGATATTTTGGCAAGGTTTTGCATGCCAAGTTTGCAGACGGTCAAGCACAGGAGTAGACGGGTGTCAAGAAAATCGAGGTCCAGGTGGCAAATAGCAGTGGCGGCCGTAGCGGCCAACCGCGTCAATAATCACTGGATTTTCCCACTTTTGTCGTAGGGCGGCGTCCTTTCACATCCCAGCGCTCCGATCAATATAGACTCTGGTAGTGGCTAAGATAGTAGACGGCAGGGACGGCAGGGAGGTGTGAAGCGTCACGGTGCGGCCGACATCGGGCGTCCCCACGCAGTGAATTAAGTATCGTTCTGACCTTCTGTCCACTGTGCTGCGTCTTGTCCAGCAGTATCAGATCATCTCTGTACTCCAGTGCGGGCCAACATAATCTGTACATTATTAATAGCTCGTGATATTTGCACACGGCCTTGTAGATAGCCATTGTAATGGGATTGTATTCAGAAGCAACATGAAATCGGTTGTGCTATCGAGTGGCCACAACAACCACTCCACTTCATAGTGGCAGAATGTAGATACCAGTGGCTACGGCCACAGAAATTAAACGACAACACAACTCGTCTGCTCTGCGAAGTCAAGCTATTGAGTACCTAGTCACTCTGATGGTGGGGTACACCTCGATATCCCGATGGATTGCACACAGATACAGTGGGATGCGCACGACCGTCACCTTAGTCGACAAATCAAGTATTCTACGAGAAGAAGCAAGCGCACGATCGCCGCACCGCGCTCCAGAAACTGATTCCGCAGCCATATCGGTGGATTGGGTCTGAATAACCGGTCAAGGAGCTGAGCCCAAAGACATTGCAGTGTCAATGTTGGAAGCTCTGATGTCCGCCTCTGACGAGACAGCCCCTGCCCGTGACCAGTTCATAGGACTGCGAACGGGCCTTCCAAAGGCAGAGGCGCTCAGGGGGTGCGAGCTGCTGCTCGAGGCCTTCGAGCTACATGACAGGGAGAAAGTCTGAGGAAAGCCGCAGCAAAGCGGTTCAACGACATCAGTCCCCCAGTCGGTAAGCGGTGGCTATCGACGCTACACGCCACCATGAGCAAGGAGACCGAGCTCGAGGGAAGGCGGCTGTGGAGCCACTACGAGTCATTGATCTTCTCCCTCCTGCGCACACGGAGGTCTTCCGCAGGGTGCTGCCGTCAGAAGTCACCGACGCCAATCTGCCACGGCTAGTGCAGCAAACCGAAGCGGCCTACCGCCACTCCGACAAAGGGCTGCACTCAGCCTATATCGACTTGGCTGTCGCCACGGAAAAAGGTGAAACGCAAGTACCCCGCGCCCGGAAAAGATCAGCAGCGTCTTCCCAAATGGTTCAAGGCAGCGGGTGCGTGTCAATGATGAGGCGACCAGTGCCGTGACATTTGGCACACATGGTTCGTGATCAAGCATGATTCGCAGATAGGGAGAATGTGCCTCCTTCGTCGGAGCGCCTCAACCGCCTCGACTAGTCAGAGCCTCAACGCGCCAGGTGAATATTGAGCAGGGGCAATGATCTGACAATCTGTGCACAAGCTCAGCCAATCTTCCTCCCCTTCCGCGGTCGCAGGACCCTCACGACTGCCAGCAACCTCTGCGGGTATGTTACAACCACAAATAGTCTGATCCGTCAGTGCATAAGCAGACGACGCTGCTGAACACGCCTCCTGGGTCGTCCTGGGCATTGGCACGAGGCTTATCAAGAGGGTTTGACACAGCTCGTGAGTGACGAGCACTAACAGTATACTGACAATCTGCATACACACGCCAGGATCTGTCTCCTCTCTCGCCTATCGCTGGGCCATCGCGTTTGCCAGCCACCTCTGCTTGTGAGTCGGAGACATGGACTGGGTCTGATCCTCAGTGCAGAGATGGACGTCGTTTTTCGACTCGTTGCCTGTCGAGACGCTCCGCTTGAGCGCATCTGGTAAGCTCGAAGATGATCGATATACCTGACCAACAGCTGGTCCGTGGCGGTCCACCAGCAATAAGGAATCGCCCGGTCTTACATCGAGCAAGCTCGCAGCCACATCGTCTACAAAAGCTGCCGCGCCAGGTGGGCCCCCATCCCCGCGCAAGGGCATCAACTTTGAGGAGCCTCTTTTAGTTGACTCCGACGGTGAGTGTGACGAAAGACCACCGTCCATACTGCGTCTGCTTTTTTTCTGCTTCCCACGACTCTAGACCCTACTGTGATCCCTCCCCCACCACACTCATCGTACCCCGCAATGAACGAAGCGCTTGGTACACTGCCGCGCGCTCTTTGCGTAATGCATGACCATGTTGCATGTATGCCTGTCTACCTACGATTGCACATATGGTCGCAAGACTTATACATGCAAGCTATGTCATGCTGCGCATCCACGCCATCTGATGCTGTCCGGTTACAGGCGCCATGCATCGCACCGAAAGCTCAGAGCGATGTCGTGCCTGTATGAGATTTTCAAAGGATAAGTCGATTGAAACCACATTGGCATTGGTGGCGGCAATGGTGCTGACAGGAATGTTGTAAGGTGGACGAGGCTAAAAAGTCGGAGGGTTATGAGGCTTGGGACGACAGCGACGACGAGAAAGAAGACAATGAGTGCGCCCAGATTGAGGCGGAGTGTCTCGACTCGGCAGCGACCGAAGCCGCCGATGCGCTGTTGGTTGCAGCCGACGCAGAGTATGCTGCTTCCCGATCAGAGGCCAAGCCTGCTGTTCAGTGGAGGCAAAAGAATTGTCTGGTGAGTCAAGATGGATATTTTCGTGTTCAAGTTCAATCCTCGTTGCACGGTGACAGAGGAGGAAGTCGCTGCCTGGGAAGAAGCACTCGACCGTCTTCTCCTTCTTTACCCCGCGCATGGCTTTTCTGCATCTTGGCTCTACCTTCGGCTCCCTGGCGGAGAGCTTGCTCTTGCTCCGCCGTTAATGTGGGCCGGTCAAGATCTGGGTTTTCGCCATCCGAGGGGAGTTCCCCCGAGCAATCGCGCGCTTGTCCCGGCGTTGCTTGACGAGTCTTCTTCTTGGAGGGGGTTGCTAGCTGCCCTCTCAGCTTTAAGCTTCGCGTTTTGCTGCTGACGTTTGTGCGCTAGCCGCGCTTCTCTGAGCTTTGGGTTGGCGGCTGCAGCTCGTATTGGCGCTGTCTGTACTGTATGCCTTTCCAGATGTCAGCCAGTTCTGATGACTGCGCTCGCGAGCGCGCTCGGCTAGGGTCCAACGGCAGCCGGGTCACCGTTTGGGCGGCCGGTGACCGCCCATTTGTGCCATGGTGGCGACGGTTGGGCCACAAAGGCGTGGAAAGATTATTAGCAGACCATGTGCCAAGTGTCCATCCACTCGTGGCGGATGGCCTCGACCGAGTGTTGGATCGCGATGGTCAGCGCGATCAGCAGACCACGGCGTGTGTACTCGTCGACGTCCACGGCGACGCCAAATACAAGGCGATGGTCAAACTCGCCCTTAGAGTACTTTCTCGCGCAATTGTAGAAAAAGCTATTCTGGCCTTTCTTGCACCGGAGAGTGTGGCCCGACACGCGCACAGCCACGCCATACTTATCATTAGAACGCCTCGCTGTGCTTTTGCCAGTGTATACGATCGGTCGCCTACCAGTGCGAGAAACCAGTAGTTCGTATACGCCCCAGCGAGATCGTTGCTGCGCCGGCCAGCCCTCGGCCAGTCTCATCCACAGCCCCTCGCTAGGCGGTTGGGCCGTTAGCTCGGCGTCTGAGCAACCAGCCAGGAAAAATGTGCATCGCTGGTCGATGGAAACGGCGCTGTCTTGGAGGTCGTACCAGGCATTGAGTGCGCTGCCATATCGCTCACGGATGCGCCTGCAGCTCTCGGCAAAGCGTGTACGAAGTGTGTTATCGTCGCGGTGCGGAATGGGTCGCACCTGGCTCGCCAGCTCATGGAGGTGAACGTTGCTTTGAAACACCTTTTAACTGTCAGTACGCGATACGCAATTATTAGACTGCTTACCTCCTCGTGCGTCAAGTCTTCCTCCTTGCCGCGGCTGCGCCTCCGGCGTCTATCAAGCTCGTCTTCTCATGCCGTCACTTGCTCCTCTGTGATCCTGAATCGAGACTTGCATTAGATTGTTGCCTGGTTTGTCATGAAGACTTACTACACAGTCCTCTTTGATCTCCTCGTCGAATAGTTTGACGTCAGGTTGAGCGAGGTAGGCTCTGTCCGCCTCCTCAAGCTTATCTTCTGCAGCCTTGTTGGCAGTACAATCGTGAAGATCGTCGGCTTCATCTTCCTCGTCTTCCTCCTCCAGAGCCTGGAGTTCCCAGATCTCAGACTCAAAGTCATCGTTGGGGTCCAAGGGCTCAAACGCATCGCCTATCCGTCAGCAACACTTTCATGCGGTTGCCACCTGGGCAGGATCATATGGCACTACGGCATCAACTTGTGCCAGACTGAGGATATCAAAAGCATGATAAGCTTACTGGCTGCAAGCAGCGACTTGATACTGTACATGCCAGGAACTGTATCTGCACACGCATTGCTGAGCAGGATACGTTGTGCATATTCGCCAAACGTGTGCGACAGCGTTGAAAGGACATAGCATGGTAGGACACGATAGCGTAGCACGGCGAGTATCACGAAAGCGTAGCATATGATAGCATTGCATTGCAGCGCATAGTAGCGACATATGCCTGCAAGCTCCACAAGCATGCATGTACGCATGGGTGTTTGCGTGCATGCAACTGTCGGCGCATGACTATGTCACAGTTGTGATGAAGACATTCAGGGACGAACGACAGGCATTGACAGTGCATACAGTAGGTAGAACCGAAAGACAGACACAGCACGACTGCCCAAGCGGGAAAGGAGGGGGAGGAGGGGATGTTCCGTCTCGTGTGACACTTACTGTCCGAATCTACGGCGATGGCGTCGTCGCTTGTGGCGCCGCCACGACGCGATGACGACTGCCCGGTGAAGACGGCGTTGCACGAGGATGTTGCTGCCAGATCAGACGAAACGATGATACTTAGGGTATGACTTACAAGCAGAGGGCCAGGGCAGTCGCGAAGGTCCTGCGACTGCATTGTTAAGAGAACCTAACGGATTGCTGGCTTGATAGTCAGGTCACTAGTGTTTCTGATGACTCACTCGTCAAGGGGCCAGAGAACGCGTCCATATCGGACAGTTGGAGCTGTCTGGCAGGTCGCACTGCATTTGAGTATATCTACATCTCTACATACATGACATCGTGACTCACGAGCCTCATGAGCAGAGTGTGTGGGCAGCCGCGAGGGGCCAGCCACCAAGCTGTGAGTTCGAGTCTGGGACTCGCTTCCTGAAGTATTAGATCACAGGTGTTGCTCATGACTCACCAGCTGAGGCAAGAGCCGTCCCGGACTTGGGGTCGATGTTCTCCTTCCCTGAAGCTGTTCGTCGTCAGTCTCGAGTCACGCCCTGGTTTGTCCAAGCTACAGCTTCTTGTGCTACTCACTGGCCGGTGTGGACCACTTCGGGAGCCTCAGCTGGTCGGGCAAGGGGGATCGATGTCTCCGTTTGCTGGGCCAGCACGAGTGTCGAGGAGCTCGCTGCGAGCATTGTTAGCTCGGCGTCAGAGCAGCCGGCCAGGTATACCAGGCGGCGGCGTCGGTCACGATCGGTGATTCTCCGTTGGGAGGGCCCTTCGCCAGGCGGCGCTTGTCGCGCCGTTGCTTGGCTGACTGCTGCCGTTGTGCCCGTGTCTTCTTCTTGGCGGCGACCCCCAGCAGCGCGAGCAGCGCGGTCAGCCTTGAGCTTGGCTACCTTCTGCTCGCCCTCGGGGCGCAGGCGATCCACCTTTAGCTGAGGATTGGCCGCCTCAGTTGCGACTCGCCGTTCACGATGTGCTTGACCCGATGTCGGCCAAAGCTGCCTGTTCCTTTCTGCTAGAGGCCAGAAGGGTAGACGGGTAACAGGCTGCATTGCTGACGAGCTGCCCTCGGTGCCTTGGTGGTAGCGAGTTGGCCACCAGGGCGTGGGGTCGCTCTTCGCCCAAGTATCGAGCCACTCATGCCGGATGGCCTCGACGGAATGCTGAATCGCGATGGACAACGCTACCAATAGCCCGCGCCGCGTAAACTCCCCGACCTTCATTGAGATGCCAAAGACAACGCGGCTCTCGAAGTCACCGCTGGCGTACTTGTGCGACTTTGTATTTGCTGTGAGAGGTTTGCCGGCACTTGTACCGATGTCCGTCGAGACGAACCGCCACGCCATGTTTGCTGCCATTGTCGCTCGCCGTGCTCTTTATGTTTGGCACCCCTTTTTACGTGTACATATACCTTCCGGACGTGATCGCGTCGATTTGCGCACTTGAAGCCAGTATCGTAGCAGAATCGAACCTGCGCCCAGGGCGTGTTTTGTTGTAGTTGCATACCGTGTATGTTGTCGGCGAGCGGACCGCTGGACCACGACTCCCCTATCGGGGTACCAGCATGGTTAACTTGCACCTTTGAGCTGATGCAGGTCTATGGCATGGACGCAATACAACGACGTGTGCAGTGGGCGCTATCACCGCAGACCTTCATTAGGCTTACTGATCTATTGCTGGTGCATCAAACCAGACGTATGGCAAGTGGCAGATTCTGATGAATTGCGACAGTGATTTTGACCATTGTTGCTCATCTCGCATCTCGACTAGCGGGGTTTCCCCTTCATCTATCAGATACTGCCAGCTAACGCTTCATGTAGCAGCCAGGTAATGCGTTATAATCGATAACACCAGCATCGGCGTTGATATCAGTGATCAGTGATTATTGATTGCAGAGGCAGCGAGGGGACCAGATTGTACCAGGGATCACAGTGCAGGTTCATCGCTTCATCGACTTACCGACTCCTTGGCATCATCTGCATTCGACTCAAAAGGACAATCAGCTTCTAATAATACCCCACCAGGGGCTTAGTAGTATAGTGGTTAGCAACAACCCCTCATCGGACACACAGGGCACAGGCGACTCGCCCAGGCTGGGGTTCGAATCGTTTCCAGGTCAGCTGGCGACCGGAAACGCTGGGGCACAGCATGACCCGATACAACGACCGCGGACTTTCCTCAGTGCCACTTCACAATCACAGACGATAATGTCGCGGAGTGGGATGAAGCGCTGCTCGGCGCTCGGGCCTCCTTCATTAGCTCGTACCAAGAATCGAGGCTTCCCGCATGCCGCGCCCGGATGCGTCGGCAGCACTCATCAAAACGCGAGCGAAGCACCTCGTTGTCGCGGTGAGGAGTAGGACTAACCCGGCTGGCCAGCTCGTGCAAACGCACGAGACTTTGTCTGACCTTTGATATGTTAGTACGCGAGAAGGCGAGTCGCGCAGTTCACTCACCTCTTCGTGTGAGTGGTCTTCGTTCTCACCTAGGCTCCTGCCCCTACGCCCGTCCGGCTCCGCTTCCCACCCAGCCACCTGCGCCTCCAACAGTCGGAGAGGCGTCTGAGATCAGGGTAGCATCACATTTTTGATACCTCACTAGGCTGTCCTCATCTTTCCGAACGATGGGGTGGACACGGGTTGTTCTGCAGCGACATAGGCCGTGTCCGCCGCAGCGAGACTTGCCTCAGAACTCAGTGCGCCTCCGCGACGAGACAGTCGACCATGATCTCTGCTCCGGAAGGGTGATCGCCGCAGGCCATAGAGCTTTCGTCGCGCCGCGACTTTGCCGATTATGGTTGTCGAGTCTCGGGTCTCTCATGGGCCAACGCCAGTATCATCATCCGCTTGTTGGTTTGTGCCGCCCCTCGCGATGAAGTCGATGGGCCTTGAGCTGGTGTCTCGCAGCCGCCGCTGCTTGCCGACGAGCCCAGCGACGCTTGCCTGGCCGTTTGCCCTTGCTGCTGCTCCGCTCGGCCTGGAGCAAAAAGGAATGGCTACTGACTACCTGAGTCGCCATTCGAGCCCCGGTGACAACGAGTAGGCCACCATGGAATTGGCCAGCTCTTCATCCACGTGTCCAGCCACTCATGCCGAATTGCTTCGACAGTGTGCTGGATCGCGATGGACAGAGCCACCAGCAGGCCGCGTCGAGTGAAGGTCTCGACATCGACCTGCACTCCAAACGTAACGCACGTTCTAAGCTGACCACCCCCGTACTTGTTGACGCAGTGATAGAAGAAGGGCTTCGAACGACCTACGCTTCGGAGTGACGCGCGATGCCGTTGCGCTCGAGTGGGGATGCCGTACTTCTTGCCTTGCTCAGTGGCTGTACTCTTCCCCGTGTAGACGATCGGTCGTTTCCAGACCTCGCGACGAAGAGGTCGTACGTCCCCCAGCATGGACGCCCATCGACGGGCCAGGCTGCGGCCGCCTGTAGCCAATGCTCAGAGGACGGAGGTTCGTCCCCCGCGAGCATTGAGAGCTCGGCGTCTGAGCTCCCGGCCAAGAAGAAGGTGCAGCGGGCCTCCACGTCGACGGTTTCCTCCTGGAGCCGGTACCACGAGTCGAGACCCGTGCCGCAGCGCTCGCGGATGCGCTGGCAGCACACTGCAAAGCGCTCACGCAGCACCCGGTCTCGCGGGTGGGGCGACTTGCGCACCCGAGACGCGAGCTCATGAAGGTGTAAGAGGCTCAGGCGGACCTAAAGAGTGTCAGACGGATACCACAGAACATCTTCAACTTACCTCCTCGTGGGTGAGGTCCTCCTCCTTCGCACGACGGTGACCTCGGCGCCGGTCAAGCTCTCTCTCCCAAGACTCCACCTGAGCCTCTGTGACTCGGAAGTGCGACTGATCTCAGCAAGAATCTCAGACTCAATGGCGGTACGTACGAGGCGGTCCTCCTCGAGCCCATCAGGAGCAGACTGGGATTTGCTGGGAAGCTCGACGTAGGCTTCGTCGTTAGCCTCCAGCTGCGCCTCGGCTGCCTGTGTCGCTGCAACATTGAGACAGTCCCCACGGTCTTCGTTGTCCTCCTCTCCGACGTCCCAAGCCTTGGGATTGACCTCATCGTCGCAGCCTTGGTGACCTCCAGCATTATTATGTGGCCGTTTGACGTGAGAAGTTGAATATGCGTATCGTAGTGATATTCGAACCTCTGCCTGAAAGTGTTGACTGTGCCCTGTGCGCATAGTGTGTGGAGGTCGTCGTAAACCATCGAACTATTGTGCCCCCACGTAGCTGCCCTGGGATCATACCTTTTTGTATGACGGTGATGAATGAACGGCCTGGACGTTGTGAAGATGCTCAGCAGATTGCATACTGCAGTACGACATTCTTCATCTGTTAGAAGCTTCTATATATCAGAATCAGCGTTCACCTTATTTGGAGCCCTGGGGATATGAACTTCTGCATCATACAGTACTGTATGTTACGCGCTTCTTCGAGTAACAGGCATGTGCAGTACACTATACAACCCTGCTTATCGCACTGCGGGAACATCATGTCATCGGATTCGGCAATATCTCCTCGTCTGTATCCTTACGTGTTCCTACTACACCTCAAGTTCTTCTTCTGAGCCTGCCGCGCCATGGACGGTCCTTCACCGCACTGTTGTGTTTCTTTTTGATTGTCTTTTTACGACTTGCCCGACTGTCAGCAAGGCTGGGAAGCACCAACTCGCCACTCATTACCGCAGCGGCTTTGCGCTGAAGACGCTCCTGTTCCTGCGCAGGGGGTGGCGCACATTCACGGTGTTGGTTATCGAGCCAGATCTCTTGCACCGCATCCTGCTCGGAGTCGAGAACAACGAATGGCTGCATGGGCAAATGATCAGGGTCAGGCAAGTAACGATCAAGGTAGGTGGGATCGTGAGGGCCAACCTTTGGAGGTCGACCTAGACTCGACAGGGCAAAGCGCCAAGCGATGTTGAGAACTGGTCGAATGAAGGTGTAGACGTATTCGTATGTCACCTTATCAATCAGCTCATTGTCAGGAAATGCCCTGTTGACCTCGTCGCGGCACTGTAGAAGTCAGCGCCCTACAGTCGAAGTATCTGTAGCAGTACTCACGAAGAAGTACACCGAACCGATGAGGCGGTCTGTGTATTCGAGCCAGATTTCCGAAGTTTTGAGGGTCTGTCTGACTTCTCTCATATAAGTGTCGCAATGATACTGTCTGCTTGTCAGATGAACGATGACACAAGCATGTACACTAGTACGCACACTTCGCAGACCTTATCGTAGACTGCGACGGTGAAGTCTACCCTATCCAAGGAGCCGATATCGTTGTCCTGAAGGGCTTTTTTCCATCGCAGGCTCGCCGCGCGACCGGCCCACCTGTTTCTAAGGGTATACTCCCACCAACGAAATATGGGCCACGGAAAGCAGAAGTCGTCCCACTGCTTGGTGGGGAAGTAGGCGCATTCTGGCGGCAAGGGATACACTTGCGGAGGGCCGGGCGGTGTCAACAGTTCAGATAGATCGCAGTCAGCAGTCATATAGGGCGGTATGTAGTGTTGGCTTGGGCGCAATTGGGCTGCTGAGAAGGATGACGGTCACAGTTGTATTGTGGCAACACGAAAGAGGACTGATTAAACTTGTGGCGACATATCAAGCATGGGTGGAGAGCGAGATGAATCTGTCTCAGAAAGCAATCTCCGAGGCACCGACTCACATGGACTGCCGATTACTAAAGCGGCACAGAATTTTGAAAGCTGGATGCCACTGCATATCCAATGGTGTCTTGAGCGCGCTACGAGTCGTTCCCCGCCACTCAAACAGTGACGAAATCATATATGCACCAGTGGCCACGGTCATACGACTGAATTTCGCAAGAGTTAAGACCATGAGGTGTGGTGAGAGAAGCCGGGGGCACTGTGTGGCACTGCCACGTGGCGGATACCAAACGCCTTTACCCACATGCCTCTCAAACGTCCATGATCATCGCCCACTGTGGTTCCATTATGCATGCATGCAATGTACGCTTTCATAACCAACGCAATGTGTGCAGAGGCCTTTTGGCTATCCCCAACCTGAATATCGCTTGCTATAACATCCTAACTGATCAGTAGACAGGACAAAACTGTCGTTCACGTCCTCGTAAGTCAGGTACCGCCAACCTCTCGTTGTCTCCTGCCATAGAGGTCCTCATATACAAGCTGGACGGAGCTGATGATAGCCCACACGATATACATACAACTTCTGCGTCTACCACCTTCCGTTGCTTTGACTACTGACTATGCAAACATGATGTTCTGAAGACCTACTTAGAGACCCGCCTTGGGAGTGACGGCACCACCCTCGAGGTGGATCTGGAGGTCCGAGGTGAGGAACTCGGAAGGCCACTTGCTCTTAACCTGGGAGAGCATGTAGTCTGCTGCGATCTTGACGTGGTCGGCTGACACACCTGGAATCTTCGCGACCTTAGCCGACTCCTCGTCGAAGATGGGCTTGAGGTAGTCGGGGGTGATTGCTTTACCAGAGTCTGTCTTGCTGCCGTACCTGACCCACTGCCAGAGTTGAACACGTGCCTGGGCGTCAGCGTCGATCAAATTATACCTCCGTCGGTCATTTCCGCCGGTCATGATCGGCAACTACTCCTCTACTATGCGTCTTTCTTCACGATACTCACGATCCTGGCAGTCAGCATTGATCAAGAGGAGCGCAATGGTGCGTTTCTGAAGCTTACTCTGCTGTCGCGGCGTCTTCCATAAGTCCGGATAAAGGGATACAGCCGTTGCCAGAGATCCAGGCAGCGCAGTAGGCCAAGGCGGCCGCGATGTTCTCGCGAACACCCTTTTCGGTGATGGCGCCGGGGACCTTGGCGTCGGCGAGGTTCTTGTCAGTGACGACGACGTCCTCACGGCGGACATAGTACTGGTTGGGGCCCTTCATGTGCTCGTCGAACTGCTGCATGGCGATGGGGACCAGAGCGGGGTGAGCGACCCAAGTTCCGTCGTGACCGGCGGTGACCTCGCGGAGCTTGTCAGCGCGGACCTTTGCCAGCACACGCTCGTTGGCCTCGGGGTCGTTCTTGTTCGGGATCTGAGCAGACATGCCGCCCATGGCGGCGACCTTGCGCTTGTGGCAGGTCTGGATGAGGAGACGGACATACGAGTCCATGAAGGGGACGGTCATGGTGACGTCGGTACGGTCGGGCATGACGGCGTTGCGGGAGGCACGCTGGCGCTTGATGAACGAGAAGATGTAGTCCCAGCGGCCGCAGTTGAGACCGGATGAGTGCTCCTTGAGCTCGAAGAGGATCTCCTCCATCTGGAAGGCGGCGGGGAGAGTCTCGATGAGGACGGTGGCACGGATGACGCCGTGGGGGAAGCGGATGTACGAGGCGGCGAGGTTGAAGGCGTCGTTCCAGAGACGTGCCTCGAGGTAGTGCTCCATCTTGGGGAGGTAGAAGTAGGGGCCAAAGCCGCGCTTGACGGTCTCGTGGGCGTTGTGGAAGAAGTAGAGACCAAAGTCGAAGAGCGAGCCGGACATTGGCTGGCCGTCAACGAGGAAGCGGGTCTCCTCAAGGTGCCAGCCACGGGGGCGGACAAGGAGGACAGCAGGGTTCTCGGAAAGCTTGTACTGCTTGCCGTTGGTCTCAAAGTCGATCTGGCGACGGACAGCGTCGTAAAGGTTGACCTGGCCAAGGACCATGTTGGACCAGGTGGGGGAGTTCGAGTCCTCAAAGTCGGCCATGAAGGTCCTAGCGCCCGAGTTGAGGGCGTTGATGACCATCTTGCGGTCGGTGGGGCCGGTGATCTCTACGCGGCGGTCCTGGAGACCAGGGCCGGGGGGCGCGCACTGCCACGACGGCGCATTGCGGACGTTGGCGGTCTCGGGCAGGAAGGTAAGGGGCTTGCCCTGGAGGTTAGCGACATAGACTGCGAAGAGAAAGCCAAGGAGCAGCTCCCACGGCCCCCAAACCCCTACCCACCTTGTCGAGCTCAGCCTGCACCTTGGCGCGGTTGTCGAGCAGCTCCTTGCGCTTCTTGTCGAAGCAGCGGTGAAGAGTCGCAAGGAACTTGATCGCCTCGGGGGTGAGAATCTTCTCCGCCTCGCGGGGGACAGGGAGGGTGATGTTAACGCCTGGGACGGACATGGCGTGGGAGTTGCGGTCGTGAACAGTTGTAGTAGTGGCGAGGTTACTGATAAGCTCGTTAGTGGTTGTTTTGTGCCACAATGGAGTTGTTGTGGGGTAAGAGGTGAAAGGACTCAAGAGGGTGGGAATGACGATGACAGCTGGTCTTTATAAACTCAGCCCTCCGTCGACAGAACGGTCTGTCTTGTTCTGGTGCTCGCCAACACACAAGAAAGCGAGGCGGGTGGAGCGTCAGAGCCGATCTCGACAGCGTTGGACGCTGCCGGGTGGAGGGATAGCGGGCTTAACCGGTTAGCCGGGTAAATGCCACAGAAGTCGACCTCCACTTTTGACCTTTATTGGCGTGTGACCTCATTTCCGATCGCCCCGTGTAGCACCGACGGGTGAGATCGAGCTGCTTTCATTGATCCGGTCAAACGGCGCGATGGCATGGCTCCGATGCGAGTAGAGGTGATGCGTTAGTGTCAGTAGAGAGTCAGTATAGGATGTCAGTCCGTCGAGCGAGCAGGCAGGAGGCGTATGCATGCGGGTTGCGATGAACAGGCTACAGGAGTCGGCAGACTGCCAGCCTGTCTGCGAGTCAGTTGGAACGCAGCTCGACGCCAATGCCGGATGAGCAGGAGAGGGAGAGGCAGCAGGAGAGGGAGAGGCAAGGACCGATAAGGTCTCCTTCGTTGTCCACCAGCCTCCAATGCCGCCGCCACCGCACAAAGCGGAATCCCACCTTGCACCAGACACCAGACTCACCAGACCTCCACTTTCGGGTCCCCTCCTCCGTGCCGCCTTGGAAAACTCTAATCGCATTCTTGGAAATTGACGCACACTACTCGGCAGCAGCGCACAAGACGTCACAATCATGGCTGTGACCGGTTGCGGACTGGCATTGTTAGCCATATACCGTGCCCTCGTGTCGCATCCAGGCTGCGACGGAGACCCGTGGGTGCAGCAGTGAGAGTGGAGGTCGCCTGGCCTGTCAGTAGAATGATGCGAATCTTGATTGTAGCGGTACGCCGCGATGCAGAACGCCGAGATCCTTATCAGTCAACAGTGCGTTGATTGCCTGGAGCCACCTGCTGTTCAGTGCGACGTCGACGAGCTCATCGTCTCGCGATTGTGGATTTGAATCATCGCCCATACAGCGAAGGCCTTGTGCTTGCAGAAACAGGTGCTCAAAGTCATCTGGCAGAGAGCGGTCTGTCGAACGGGCAATCTGAGATCAGCCATCGCGATGCTCGACCTAGTCTTGACATCGCCGAGCGACTTGCTGGCACCTGGTGTGTGATGTTTACTGTTGCATGCTAGTGATTGCTGATGCTTGATGTTGATATTGTCACATTCATTCGGAGCTTGATGCTGATATCGTGATGCTGCTCAGCTAGGGAACCCGCTGAGCGCCGCCTGAAGAGTTAGCCAGCTGCCTGCAGCCTTGACGAGCGCCAGTCCTACCTACGAAAGTCTCATCGAACACCCTGGAGCTTCCTCATCCGATCCAGTGCCCTCCAGTGTGAGTCGTGACAAGGACGACTGTTTTGACGGCTGAAGCAGGAAACGAGTTTTGAGTGGCAACACCTTCCTCCTTGTGCCTGTGAACTTCATTGATCTCTCATCCGCAACTTGAGCTAAAGAAGGGTCTGCAATGTGGCCAACTAAGCTAGTTGGGCAGTCAGTGATGCTGTAGGCTGTATGCTGATGGCGCTGAATGTGGACGGACACTTGAGAAGAGAGTCGAGCGATCATGTTGGAGAACGGTAGGCTGCAGAGGTCGTGAGAGGTAGGCGACCTAGGGGGCTTGCTTGACGCGGCAAGTTCGATCATTTGTGCCCATGGTACTGGGTGCGTCAATGTGCTCGACTGGGAAGCATCAACCTGTTGCCTATTGTTGAGCGTTATGACTGGCAGGCTCTGAGGCCTTAGCAGACTAACCCTGTCGTTGGCCTGACAGGGAGATCCACACCCTCCTTGCCACCGCGGCCCCAGCACGATTCGAGCCAATGAGCTACAATGAGTGCGGTTGCTTCTGCGTGACACTTTCAGCGCACCTGGGTTGCGATATCACTCTGAGACAAGAGTGGGGCCTAATGAGGGAAGACAAGCAATTGCAGAAGGTTGAGATCAGAGGACCGGGGAAGGTGACAATGCCACAACGAGTTACCGAAATCACTTCCGCCACGAAGATCCTCGTGCCCCTTGTCACCACTACAACCCAAACTCCACTAGCACACGACAGCTCGTCAGCAGATTGGTGTATGTATATGCATGCTATGCTCGTGCTCAACACCTCGCTACCCCTCACCCCCTACACCATGTACGCGTAGTGGCCACGCTCCCACGCACGCCCCAGCTCCCGAGGGTTGCCCATGCCCGAGATCCATCCCTCGAGGAACACCTCGTCGCTCCCATTCGAGACCCACCCCTTCCTTGTCCAGAGCTGGAACATGGCCGCTGCCTCCTCTGGGCTCATGCCCTGCGGCACGTCTACCCGCTGTGCCCCGCTGCGTGCGTATGCCAGCGCCGTCTCGTCCAGCTTCGTGTACGCATGCACCTCATGCCTCGTTGGCAAGCCCAGGCCAGTGAGCAGTGAGTCGGAGGGGAGGAAGCGCGTGTTCGCCCATGACATCGCAGTGAGCACTGCACCGCGCTTGATTGTCTTCACCCCTGCGAGGACGTCCAGCACCAGGCGCGGCGTGGAGAGCTGGTGCGACTGCAGAGGGGTGAAGTCTGGTGCACGGTACTCTGAATGCCCGAAGAGGGCCTGCACACTGTCGACTGCGAGCAGGAAGGGGAACTGCGTCTGCTGCGAGAGGGCGTTGATTGTACCCTCGAGGGCTGCGACGCTTGACCGTGCGTCCTTGACACCCTGGGTGACGAGGTCGGTCAGCTTGCTGCCCTTGGCCATGGTCGTAGAGTGCAGCTTGACGTCGGCAGGGAGGGTGATGTCTGCGAGGCGCTCGCGGTTGACTGCAAGGAGCTTCGAAAGGAGGCTGGAAGCAAGCTCGGGCTGGTCGAAGAGCTTGGTCTGAGGGTTGTACGCGTACTGTGTGGACGAGTTGACCCAGAACTCGGCAGCGGGGTCGTAGAGGACGATCCACCCTGCCTCGATGGCGTACGACACGGCCTGGACGAGGAGCATGCTCTTTCCTGTGCCCTTGGGGCCGGATAGGATGTACCGTGCATTCTTGGAGGCGGTCTCGGCACCGGCAGCGGTGTTGAGCGACTCGATAATGTCGAGTGTTGGTTGCCGGATCACGCTGGAGGGGTTGGCATCGTTCAGCTCCTTGGCGAGCCGGCGAGGCAGGCCAAAGGTCCTGAGCTGGTCGTAGGTGTTGCGCGGGAAGATAGCGGGCTTGCCAACGTTGATCGGAAGAACGCTTTCCTGTGGGTTAGTGAGCGACTCCCTACTGCATAGAAAGTGAACCAAACTCACCGGATAGAACTGCTGCAGATCGGACAGGTCGGCAGGCTCTTGTGCGAGGTGCGTCTTGAGGTCGCCCTTGGCCGCCTTGCCCACAGACCTCCCCTCCTCCTCCTCGTCCTTAAGCATGTTTCCCATAGCTCTTGCCTTCAAGCGCTGCGTTTCCAGCCTTTTCGTACCACTGGCCGATGCTGGGCGTCAGTGATAGCTATTGTCATTTGAGCTCACCCTTGTCAAGTGCAACCGCCGAGGTGACGATTGTACGCGCTGCCCGCGACGACGACCCCGAAGCAGACGCAATGGGCAGCGCCCCTCGTGAGCTCCTCACCAGTTGCGGGAGGAGGCCAGACATGTTGTGCGTGTGGTGTCGAACTTGCCCTTGCAATCTCAACATCTTTGACCACTACGACGCCTCAACTCTCGACATCAAGGACACAGGACATCGACTTTGGACCTCGGAGAAAAGCGAAAAGAAACAATCGCGGATATTCAAAAAGTTCAAGATCGCGTTGTGGAGGTGGGTGGCCAACGGCCAGTGCAGCGGTCTGAACGAGCAGCAGTGCATGCATTAGCCAGTGTACAGCAGCAGCGATGCCGACGACAACAGTGCGGACGACGGCCAAGGCGTCCAAGGCCAAGGCCAAGCCGTACGACCGCAAGGGGAAGGACAAGGCGCCGGCGACGCGGATCAACGAGGGAGCGCCGGCGCAGCTGTCCCAGAGCTCCAGGAAGGGCAAGAAGGCATGGCGGAAGAACGTCGACATCCGCGAGGAGGAGGAGGCACTGGAGCGCAAGCGCGAGGAGGAGAGGGTCACTGGTGGTGGCCGTGTGGCGGACAAGGGGGATAGCGAGCTGTTCACTATTGACACGACTGGAGATGAGGTTGGTGAGTACTGCGATCGGAGGTGTTGGTGAGGGTATGTCGCGTCTCTTGACGCGCATCAGCAACGGGGGTTGAACAACCAAGTACAGATCGAGAGGTTTCGTCTATGATGTGTCTGGTTGGGGAAGGTCTAGGACTGCCTGGGAGCGAGACGCTGCCTTTCTCAAATCTGAACTAGTGGACCGATTCGCTGACTTTAGTCGCCCGCCGCATGAAGCGCGAGAAGAAGCCACTACGCTCCCTTGCTATCCTTAACGAACGTTCAGCACTCCCTGCGTTTACTGCACGCGCCGTGCCCGCACAACCACGCAAGCCCAAGCTCTCGGGCAAGGAGAAGGCGCGCCTCCGCCGCATCGCAGGACGGACAGAAGACCCCTCTGCGGACGTGCGCAAGACGGCCACGACCAGCTTGCACGATGCATGGACTGCTCCGCCACCCCAAGAAGGCTTGCAGGGCGGCTTCGGCGACGAGGCAGTGATCAAGAACACCATCAAGGCGCCCGAGACACTTCAAAAACTGAGGGAGGAGCGCCGCGCGCTCATCGAGAAGCAGCTGGAGGCCGAGCTGCCTGTCGCGGGTGTGTCTTACAACCCTGCAGCGGAGGCACATGCTGCATTGATGAAGAAGGCGCTCGAGGAGGAGCTTGAGCTTCTGAAGAAGGAAGAGCGCGAGGCTCAGCGCATCGCAACGCTTGGGGAGGTGATCATCTCGCGCAAGGAGAACGACAACGAGTTCTCGGAGACTGTTGTCGGTGGTATGCGCATCGGGCTCGGCGACGGAGTGGACGAGGATGATGAGGAGGAAGGGGAGGCGCAGGAGGATGGGTACAAGCCTAAGCCCACGAAGCGTAAGACTCAGGCGCAGAGGAACAGGGCAGCAAGGGCGAAGCAGCAGTTGCTCGAGGCAAGAGAGGCAGCGCAGCGCAGGCGTACCGAGGCTGCTGTGCTCGCGGCCAAGAAGATCAACAAGGATGTTGAGGCGCGTCAGAAGGCTGCTGAGGAGGCAGCGAGGTTGCGCAAGCTCGCAGCGGAGGAGCGCGCACGCCCGGCCTTCAAGGGAGGCGAGAAGGTCGGCAAGCACAGGGTTGCGAAGAAGCTGGTCGATGTGCAGCTCGGCGAGGATCTGGCGGAGAGCTTGAGGCAGGTCAAGGTGAGTGAAGAAGTGCCAGCGTCAGCTGGCGAGGGAGGTGGAGCAGGCATTGCCCTGGTAGTAGCAGTGCTGACCGCAGCCCGAGGGCAACCTCTTCAAGGACCGCTTCATCTCGCTGCAGAAGCGCGCGCTCGTCGAGCCTCGAGTGCGGCAGCTGCCTACCAAGCGGGTGCTCAAGGTCGTCGAGTACGAGAAGCACGGGTGGAAGAGGTTCAAGTAGACGCAGGGACGCGAGGCATAGCAGTCATGGATTCGATCGGCTCGTCATTGGGATCAGTAGCTTGCATGGAGTGTATTATATGCATAGATGTGGGTTGTGGGTCGAGCTCTAGCTTTTCCGGATCAAGACGCTTCGAAGCGGGCAGACGGGACGTCGAAAGCTCATGGCTGCACAAATAACCGTGCCTGCGGACACATGCTGATCTCCACCTAAAAGTTGACAACTGAAGTGTGGAGGCGGGATCACTGCTGCTACTGCTGCTGTTGCTCCGCACCTCACACCACCATGGCAACACTGTTCAAGCTCACGGCCAAGCGCGTCGCGAGAGAGGAGAGGAGAGCACGCATCGAGGCGGGCGAGGAGGTAGAGGGGTCGGATCTCGAGAGCTCAGGAGACGAGCTGAGCGATGAAGATGGTGGGTGAAGCAGCGGCGTCGGACATGCTGACTCCAGACCTGTCTTCTGATGAGGATGACGATGACGAGGACAGCGACGACGACAGTGAAGAGGACGAGGATGATGATTCAGACGACGAGGATGCGGCTGCAGGATTGAAACGCAAGCGTGCGGACTCGGAGGACAGCGACGAGGACGAGGAGGATGTCGATGAGGAGGACGACTCGGACGATGAGGAGGAGTTCACGCTCACGGTCGAGGAGGCGGCGTCATCTCCCCTCATCCCATCTGGAGACTTTCTTGGATGTGTCTTGTGTCCTGAGAAGGTGCTGAAGAACGAGGCGATCGCGGCGGAGCATCTGAGCAGTGCGGTGAGTGGTGTGAGCGAGCGTAGTGGGTGTTGGTCGTGCGAGGAGTGTTCGCTGCGAGATGGATTTGAAGTTAAGGCTTCACAGCGATCAGTTTTTGTCCCTCGATCCACACGCACTGTCCCAAAGACATTCATGCTGAGGGGTGTCGGCTCTTGGACTGCTGCGATGCCTACAGATCTGCTTCTGCGTGCGTCGCGTCTATCAGTACTCCATTCTGGCCAACTTGAACATTCTTGCCTGCTAGACCCGTTCCCGTCCACTCTGGCTGTACTTGTTTGTTCCCCGACACTGACCCCAGGCCCACGCACGCTCACTGAAACGATGGAATGAGCACCTCGCCGCCGCCGCCGCATCAGGAGAAGAGCTCCCCTCCGACCCGCGTGTCATCGCCCAGGACATTCTCGACTCCCTGCGCGAGAAGACAAGAGGGACAAGAGAGGGTCCCAACCCCGAGAAGAAGAAGAAGGCCGACGCAAAGCTGAAGGAGAAGGTCAAGGCGTTGAAGGAGGCGAAGAAGCCGAAGGCGGAGGCCGATGGCTCATCAGAGGGCAAGTCCGAGGGCAGCACGGAGGGCAAGGTGGAGTCTAGTGGGGAGGGCAAGGTCAGCGAGAAGCCACAAAGCAAAGACAAGTCCACAACATCTCCCACGGCCGGCCTCAACCGCAGACAACGACGCGCCCTCGCACGCGGCGAAGCCCCAGTGAAGGGCAAGCTGAGTGCCGCAGCGGCACGCAAGGCGAAGCAGGCCGAGCGGTCAAAGGCGAAGAAGGCGGAGCGTAAGGAAAGCGCGGCGAGGGCGGAGGAGAGGGCGGAGGCCAAGGCGGCGGCCAAGGTTGAGAAGAAGGCCGGAGGAGCACCGAACGGGACTGAGAAGGGGAAGGAGGCAGGAAAGGAGGGAGGGAAGGAGGGAGGGAAAGAGAAGCCAAAGGGCAAGGGGAAGAAGGGGAGGGCGAGCCTGCCTGCTGGGAGTGAGCAGCGGCCGGCCAAGCGGGCGAGGAAGAGCATGCCGTGATTGTACTGTATATGCATGGGTTTGGGCTTCAGACTCTGAGATCTAGGCAGGATCTCGAGACTAGAGAATAGGATACCAACTTGTGGCCTTTGGACAGGACTCGAGGCAAATGGGTATGAACGATGTGGTCAGTCACAGTTTGGACACCGGAGCCACCTTAGAGTGGGAGAGCAACGTCGTTTCCTTGACATCGGCGGTGGCTTGGTCAGAGAGAACTATGGCTTGATGGATACTGGTTGACTGCTTATCGTAGCTCGAGAAACTGTGGCATGATCAGGAATGCTGGCATCCTGTTTCCCTTCAATTGAGCATCGCACAAGGATACAATATATGTCAAGTCAGTATGCCAGCACTATGACAATCAGTCCAGGTCAGTATAATTCTCCTCGCCCCCGGCACACAACACACCCCTCAGATTCGACATGATGACATCTACTCCCTATTCCTCCCGCCTAGTACCCCACGCTCTTGAGGTAGTCTGCCAACTTGGACACGGCAATGTTCGCGTCGCCCGCCGGGGTGCCCTCGTACTCGCCGACGAGGATCGCCTGCGTTGTGGGGATGATGAAGACGCCGCGCTCGCCCTTGCGGCCGATAACCTCGTCCGGGTTGGCCTGGATCGCCATGAACTTGAAGCCGGCGAGGGTGATGCCGTTGGCTGCGGTCAGCGGGGGTTCGGGCAACGGAGATGCGAGACGTATTGACCAGCAGTAGAGGCTGGTGCGGCACGGGCTCGATCGCAACGCGCGGTAGCATGAAGGTCGACATCGCACTTAGATGCCCAGCATGTGACTAGGGCATGACGAGTCACTCCCAGACTAAGCGATGATATGAGATTACCGCAGTCGTAGATTAGGTATAATGACCTGGCAGATAGCTCAGATAGGATGCTCTTGATAGTAAAAGGCCGATACCTCAAGGCAGCTTGCCGCTGCTGCCGCAAACGACAGGCGGAGCTGCCTCACACTCGACACGTCGACATGCGCTAAAGACCTTCTAATCGATCTCCCTGCGCTCTCCATGCTAATAGCTGCACTACTCTGCTTGCTTCGCAGAGTTATCACTGGGCCACTACTCACCACGGACAGCGTCGGGGTCGCTGAATGCCGTCTTGGTCACAAAGTCCTGCTCCTGCTGCGAGAGCTGGGGTCAGCGGGTCTGCGTGATGGGTACAGGGGGAAGCAGAGATGATGAGTCGAATCCTAAGCTGTGTCCGAGCTTAGAAGTCCACCAAAATGAGACGCATTGCTCGATGAGATTGGTCACAGAATGGTCATGGGAACTTCGGACGGGTACTACACTCTAGCAGAAGTAGGCTCACAACTGTGCGCACCGGCTACATGAAGGCATTCTCAGACTGTGGTCGCAAGTCCGACACTGGTCTGGCACAATTCGCTGTCACCTCCCAGCTCGAATATAATGCAACTCATCGCCCGGAAAGATCTTGCTTCTGCGCAAGGGGCTTCCAGGCGCTTGACCTTGATGGATTCCACTTCTCACTTCGGAAACCTTACAACAACAACAGCAGCAGATGACGGCCACAGCTGAGCACTGGAATTCCTCCCACACTCGGTTTCCACTTGCCAGCGACACAGCAGCCTGATCAAGCGTCCCAACCTCTCCTCAACTTCAGCAGCACAACCCTGCTGCTTCTCAGACCCCAGACGTCGTCGTACGAACACCAGTCACCCCTGCACTCCGCGACCGCCCAGAGCACACAGCCTCGGCACTTGCTGTTCCCTCCCCTCCCCCAGCTCTTCCAGATACCCCTTTCTGCCCACCTTCCCCCTTCACACCCCCTAAGCCCTCCTCGCCTCCGCACTCACCGAGTACCCATTAGACGCAGCCCACACGCCTCCCTGCTTGCCGAGGATGGCCGCCTTGGAGATGTGTCCGGTTGCGAGGAGCTGGTCGTCGACGTAGGCTGGGGTCAGCGTTCCCGATCTCGCAGAGGACAGAAAGAATTGCTGTCTGCACTCCGGGCTTTCTTACAGCCCAAGCACTGCACTCACCCTGCCAGGACATGATTGCTAGCTAAGTGAACAGAGTCAATGATCAACAGTCAGCTCAGTCGTCCATGAGAGCCAGCGTGCACGAGGTTGGGCTGGGTCAATCCACACGTCATAGCGTAGTGTAGCTCCGGGCGTGGCGCCTCCACCGGGCACCTCCTGGGTGTGGCATGCTGCAAAGATACATGGCAATGGGGCTTCGATGCTGCACTCGGCCATGAACATGATCTGAGACAATGGTGCGCATACCAGCAAGCCACAACAAATCTGCACTAGTAGCTAGCAGCTAGCAGGGGGCACACGAACACGCGGATCAGATACATAGTATATGGATGCTTGCAACTAGCCCTGGTGCATGCAGAGGGTTTCCTGGGAGTGGGCGCGGGGTACGGCGCCAGCCTGGATATCGAGTCAGGGGGGTTACTCGTCGCCGTTGGATGGGTAGACGGCCTTGAGGATGAAGTTGGTTGCGATTGCGGCTGGTGTCAGTGGGGCTGTTCATGCAGAGTGGGTAGAGGAGCATGTTCGCTGAGAGAGGCTGATGATCTCAGAGCTTCGATGCAGCAAAGCACCTTGGCACATGCTAGAACATCTGCTCGAGTCATACTCACCCAACAGGACAACACAGAGGATGGTCTGGCATCAGCTTGACAAGCAGCACTTCACTCACAGGACCCAGACGGTCGTCGTACGGTGCCCCTGTGCGGTTGCGGATCGCATGTGCGCGGCGTTGGTATACGATCAACGCGTAGATCATGACGCCAACGGCTGGGGTTAGGGGATGAAGAGGGGGGGAGGACTCACCGATGACTGTGTACATTGCTGCCGAGATGACTCCGACCTGAGGTCAGCACGATGTTCAGAACGTCGGCCGTAGATAGGCGGAATGGGTCGAGTATGATTCCAGGCAGTTCCCACAGCTGCGTGCGCTCGATGACTGCTGACCGATGTAATACAGCTCACAACGCACTCCAAGACCCATCGCCCTCATCCACTCCATCCACCCACCTTGTCTCCAAAGTTCAAGAGTCCAACGGCCAGACCACCGAGCACGACCGCAAAGTGCAGCCACGAGAGGAAGGTACGCCTGGTGTCAGAGAGCCTTAGTGCGGCTACACGACGCACTCATTCGCGAAGAAGACCTTGGGCTCGACGCGAACGGGGAGGGCGATGCGCTGTCGTCATAAATCGAGATGAAATATCAGTGGTGCCAAGCGATTGTCGCGAGATGGGGTTGTCCGGTGGCAGGATACAGCAGTCGTGTCACCCAGTTCAAAGTCGGAGAAGAGGTCAGCACAATGCCATGCACAATTCGACAAGTACACACCTTCTTGGCTGTGCGCTGGAGGAGGGGCTGGGTCGACATCGCGAATGTAGATCGTCAACAGTAGCGGAGCAGGGGTATGTTTGATAAGGAGTGGTCGACTTCAGTCGTTCCGTTTGCGAGCGATGGACACTACAGCGGCTCGATAACGACAGCCGCAAGATGCTCTGTAGATCGATGTCGATCAGACGTCGAGATAGCAGTCGAGATCGAGGTTGATCAAAAGTAGCAAAGACGGCAGAGATACTGAGCTAGGTGGTGTTCCAGATGGGCCATAGGCAACGGGCAGGCACCAGCTGAGCCGCTGAGTGGAGGAATGACGATTAACGATTCGAGGTGGATATCGCACGTGCGTCCCCGATAAGAGAAAGTCCGATAGCAAGTCGTAATGAAGATGCTAATCAGCTCATCTGCGGGGCAAGGCACGGTAATAAATATATGTCTGTACAGAATAGTCTCGCAGATCAGCTATAACGAGAATGGTCGATCACTATTGTCATTGCCCTAACACCAATTTCCACCGCCATCATCAGCTTGGAAGTTTCGACCAGCATGGCGTCTTGCAGGTTATTGCTGAACATGCATAACAGGATGAACCCAGCAGCGTCACTATCGCAGCCTTCTAGTCAATTGGGCGCCGAGGATTAGAAAAGCTGATCCAGAAGACGATTTCAGTGACTACTGACAGCTGGAAGCTTTGCTTACTTTGCCATCGAACACCCTTGCTAGTCAACTGTTGGTCTGGGAATGCTCTGCAAGCCCAGCGCGGCCCAGCGCTGTACATCAGCCTCGTGCTGATCGCGTGGGCAGGTGCCAGCTATCAACGTCTAGACCTGCTCGATACCTGCCGAACTGGCTGCTCCTCGGCAAGCCCTTATCGACCTCCAACAACCACTCAGCATCACCCTAGCTAGCCCTATTATCCGTCCTTCATCCGTCGGGAGCGCAGTGGCGCCTGCGTAGCGCTAGCGCACCTGGACTCGATAGAAGTAATTAGCGTTTCATCACAGGCGTACGTTGCAGTCGATGACAGCATGTTATGCCTGATTGCTGCCTCTGTGGTGCATGACCGTTGCATGACCGCGCCGGTCCGCCATCCCGAGCTCCCGAGGCTAGCCGCCGTACAGATGATTCTTTGCTTCTTGTCGCTCTCTCAATATGGGAGAGAGAGGGCGACTATATCTCTCTCCTCATCTCGTTACAGCCCAGCCACCTCGGGTGCTCTGCACGCTCAGAGGCGCGAGGCGGAGCGCTGCACGTGCCGGTGCGGGACGTGTACGTACGTGTACCGTGTTGTCGGATCTGGCTGGCAGAGGTAATGAGACGTAGCTTCATACCTGTAGCAGCGCATCTGCATCGGCATGGTCAGCAGAGTAGTATGAAGGTATGAACAGGTATAAGCTTTCAAGCGAGCGCTTTAGACGCGTAGACGTCCGTTTGGTCATGGTATGTTGCAAACCAGTGGAATGAAGCAAACAGTGGAATGAAGTAAGGTATGGCGGTATGGCTGCCATGCGCCATGCTTGCCAAGGACGCAAGGACACATGGATGTTGTTGCCGACGGTTCGATGGCTTACCCATTTCTGGTTAGTTGCCAGCTTGCCAGCTTGTTGGCTTCCACCTAGGATGCGAATACAGCGGTCATGCTTGCCAGCTGCTAGTGAGCAGCACTCAAACGACAGAGTCTAGTGTTGCGACGTACGCGATTGCTTGCACAAAGCTTACAGAGACTTGATATCATCAACATCGGGCGTACAGTAGATAAACTCGCGTTTGATACAATCCGCCCGAGCAACGGACGGCAGCGATCCACACCGATCACAAGCTTAGATGTCCCGCCGATCCGTTCCCATCTCGTTGAACTTAGACCACGCCTGATTTCGACACTCCACACTACTACTCGCGTTGCTCTATACATTCGTGCACTTCGTCGACCTGCGGACTCCTGCACTGTGCGGACACCGGCGCAACGGAGACAGTCGTTATCAGAGGACGACGGCTCGACCGCGGCACTCAGGAAACCCAAGAATCAGCGATACACGGCTGACGTCCGAATCGCTAGTCCATCTCCCTACGCGCATTCCCAGCAACTCCACTCATTCAACATCTGCCCACATATCCATATACCGGCTGCTACGGCTCCAGCAGCATCGTGAGCCCGCTTAGGGCCCCTAGCGGTCAGCAGCTTGTGCTTGGCATTGGTGAGTGGTGTGTGGATCTGGTGCATGGGGAGGCGTTATCTCCTCGGTCGCGCGACGGTGGACGTCGCGCTTTCGTGTTTGGACGCGCTGTCTGCTTCAATGCAAGGGGGTTCTCACATGGAAGAGTGTCAGAGTGGTCCTTTTCACATGCTGGGAGCGTACGCTTGGCATGCATGCATGTGCACAGCTTGTACAGGTGTAATGGAACAACCAGAGACCAGAAGTGGAGGATATCACATGTGATCGACATGACCGCTAATGCCAGTCCTCATCACAACTAGCACCGCATGCTGCTCCGTCTGCAGAGGTAGTGCTTGAGCGGCTTTTCTATCCTTGATCTCATCACGAATCACCACTTCGGACCTGCGACGCATATCCAGTATAATCGAGGCCAGTTCACACGCGCTGCAGCAGGCCTTGCCTCCTGACTGCTTCCCCCCCTCACCCTTCCCCCCTCCCTTCTCCTGCAGCCTAGATGGCCACGAAACGACCGCATTCGCGGCCGCGGGCCACGGCGCAGGCAATATCTCCTCACACGGCGCACTGGGTCGACTCGCGCTCGATTACCTTCATCGCGACATGGCGGGGGCAGCTGCTAGTCTGCCTCGTGGCTGTAGTCCTTGGCGCAATATACTCCGCCCTCCGCGAGCCGATAGCGAGGCTGCGTCGTTGGCACAGGGAGCGGTTAAGTCGAGTGCGAGAAGAGGAGCTGCTATCGATGGAAAAGGAGAAGGCGAAAGCATCCTCAGCATCAGATAGCAAAGTTGGGACTACTTCGGGCACCTCCAGCTCCGTCGCCGCGTCGAGTACCAAGAACGCTCGGGAGCGAGGCCGTGAGAAGCGCAAAGAGAAGAAACGCGAACGGGGTGTGCCTGCGTGCTCCGAGTCTGGGTCTGGCGAGGCTACGGCTGTGCCTCAGAGCAAAGACGCAGCGGCAGGCAACAGTGCAACGACGTCAAGTTCCGAAACGCCTGCTCATCCCACACGCGTTGAGGTCGACACAGCAAGCGCAAGAGCACAAGTTGTTGCCAAAGACACCAAGACGCCCTCTGCTCCCGATACTGGTCACGACCCAGATCCCAGCACGACCACCGACCTCACCACCCCTACCCAAGCCTCCTTCAATGCCCCGGCTGGCTGTTCGACCTCAAGTGCTCCACCCTCAACAGACAGAACGCTGTCCCATTCGCAGGGTCCACCATCTGCAGACCCACAGTCCCCCAACCCCGACGTGCCCTCGGTGTGCGTCGACCTTGGGTCAGACGACGAGTACACCTCCGATCGACCAGAGGGCTCCTCGGCGTCCTATCTATCCACCCACACCCCATCCTCCATCACCCCTGACGACCTGAGCCTGCCCACACAGGCGAAGAAGAAGAAGCGCAGGTCAAAGGGCCGCTCGAACACTGACGCGCGTAACACCTCCAACCCACCAGTGGAGAGGAGCTATGCGATGTCCTCCGACGACGCACCAATCCCGAGCAGCCCTTCGCTCTCCACGCCCGACTCTCCGCCCCTGCACAGGCGTCGGCGGCATCTCAACCTCGGCCTGCCGATGACTCCTGCGCTCGAGATGCTGATTACGAACAACGAGCGCACGATCGACTCGCTACGGGCTGAGATTGGGCATGCCAAGGCCGAGGAGAGCAAGGCTCGCGAGGACGAGTCGCGTGCTCGTGATGACCTGCGCAGGGCACGTGCGGCAGAGGACAGGATGCGGTACGAGTGTGATCGGTTTCGCAAGGCTAGAGATCGGGCAGAGGCTGATTCGCGAAGGCTGGAGGCGGAGGTGAGTACATGTCTAGGCTTGCGGTCAAGGTTTGGCAGCTAGCCTACGCTGGAGAGCGCCAGTGGACAAGCTGCGACCAGCGGCTGCTATGTCATGCCTGCTGTCGCAGCTGCCGCGTCACGGTTGCTATCGCCGCGATCATCATTGTTGGCCGTTATCATGGGTTCTCGCTGACCCCAGCTCCTCCACCTGCGCCACCGCTTCGACACCCTCGCACACATGTACCACACGGTGTGCACCAAGCTGCGCGAGCTCGAGATGGGGCCGGAGCAACATCACAGGCAGCACTATCATCCTCCGCAAACGCCTCAAATGGGCACGCCGGGCATGCCTGGGTTCTCATCGCCAGTTGCATCCCCATCTGTAGGCTACTTTGCCTACGGCGGGCAGGTGATGTACCCCTCGCCGTACCAGCACCAGGGGTACGCCAACTTTGTCCTCTCGCCTTCCCCGCTACGTCGGTCATCAGGGCACCACTCCAACCGACCCGACGTGCTGGCTGGTCCGCTGACACACGGGCTTGGCGACGCCGAGACGGCCTCGACCTCACAGGTGTCCTCGCCTCGGCCGTCGGACGTGTCCGTCCAGCGCTCTGCTGAGACGCCAGCCACATCCGCGGCGGGCACGTCAGATGGCCAGATCTCAGCAGCCGAGCTGCGTCGCCTGAACATTGCTACTTCTGTCCTCAAGAAGAAGAAGCAAGCAGGCACAGACTCCGAGGGCGGGGAGGGCGACTCCTTCCTTCCAGAGGGCAAGCCGCTGTCGCCAGGACGCGATGCAATGGAGATCGTGGAGGGGCTGGGTCTGCGGACTGTCTCCGCACCCGACTCGCCATCGCCCTTCCCATCCGTAAGGGAGGAGGACGAGCGGTCACCCTCCGCAGCTGCAATGAAGCGCGAGGCGACGTCTTCCTCCTCTTCCGACGTCTCCTCGGCCCCCAACGGGCGCCCTCTACCCATCACACCCTCCGACGGGCCCCTGCACGTCGCGCAGTCACCTGCACCACTCGCCTCCCCTGCCCTACAAATGACAGAGGAGTTCCCCGTCGGCCTAGCTCACCCCGTTGACGACCAGCGAGGCACCCCCAGCTCGCCCACACTCGACCCGACCCCGAAACCCAAGTCACCACCCGACAACCACCCCCACAACCACCCACCCAAGGACAATGTATCAAAGGACTCTGATGACAACGACGAACACGACGACACCGCCGACCCCATAGCGGCGGCGGCGGCGGATATGGACTTTGTGCCCCTCTTCCCGAGCCTGGCGCACACCCCGGAACAGCTAGCTGGCATTGCTCGCATCCAAAACGCCATACGAGAGCGCGAGCGCAAGAGCCGGGGCCGGAGCCGGAGCCAGTCTCACTCGCGCGCCTGCTCGACAGCTGGCGATCTGTAGCTTATACCTCTGCACATGGACGATGAATGGCACTTAGCATGGCGTGGGTGTGAGTACGGTGACGGCGGTTCTGGCGTTGCGTACTGTATGATATGCATACGAGCGCCGCGCGCGAAGGCCCGAATCTCCCTGGGAACTGACGTGAAAGCTACCCAGAGTCGCTCGGACGACTGAAGCGTGAGAAAGTACCCTTGAAAGTACTACTGTACTGTACAGAGTATGTCAGTGATAGAGTTAATGTCACTCACAACATGTATGAAGCGCATGACAAAGTATGGCATGAACACTGCTACCATACAGTACATTACTGAAGAATATAATAACGACAGGACCAGGTGCTATAGTGCACGTCCCGCCTATTGCTCATGATGAGTAATAGCGGTGCATTGCTGAGTAATCGCTCGATGGGCGCAGGAAGGGCGTCACTTTTGTTAATTGAAGAACGACGGGGATTCGAGATAGCGGAGGCAGGCGCAGCGATCGCGAGATGATAGTTGAGATGACTTGGGAAGAAGATAGGCTGTTGATAACCGGAGAGGGTACTTAAGCGTGTGACTTGCGTGGTGAGCCTTCGACATCCCCCACATCGAGAACATGTCATCTGCCGAGGAGCGTCGCAAGCAGAAGAAGAAGGTGAGTCGTGAACGTCTCGCTGACACGCAGGAGAAGCGCAAGCAGCAGCGGCAGCGCAAGCGTGACGCTGCGGGACAGCAAGGCGATGTCGAGATGCAGGAAGACAGCGATGAGGTTCGTTCGCAACATCATTGCTCAACATCAGCTTCGTCATGCTTCGTGTCAGAGCATGCGATCCACGCCCCGCCTCAGCGGTGACATCCGGCGTTGGACGAGGTGCAGGGCTTGGGGACGACGTCAACGGGCGTACGGGTTGGCCGGTCGGTACGTTATGCTGGGAAGCGCGCTTCCGCATGCCGAACTGCGCACGACGCCCCGCTGCCGGTGTGGCCTCAACTGGGGTCTGGGCCGACGGCCTTGCAACGTCTGAGGGGCCTCTAAGCAGAGTACATGTGGTAGAGTTCCCCGCAATAAACGCAAACAGTGATGAGGGACGACCGTGCTCAATATACAGGTAGCGGGCAGCAATCTGCTGGGTCAGGCGCGGGTAGTCCTCCTCAATGCGATGGAGAATGGCATCTTGTGCTCATAGTGAACTTCGGTCCCCAGTCTCTGATCGGCGTACATCAGCATCGCCAGTACTTGCGTCCTTTCAAATTGAGCCGTCACCATGGTTGTTCGTCATGATGTGCCGTGACCTTCATGGCTGATACTCGTGCTGTCGAATCCCACGAGTTGTCTGTCGGCTCGAATTGACTGTGGCGTTAGTTTAGATGTTCACGTGCTGATTGGGATCCTCACCAGGCAGAGAATGCTGCCAAATCGGACTAGACGGACGATAGACCCCAGCTCGTCAGAGCCGAGGTCAATGTGAGGTCCGTGAGGCTTGTTCTGCCGCGTCGGTAACAGCTCATCTGGATGACTTACCTTAGTGAATGTGTCGGTGACAACGGATGAATGCGAAATGAAGTTGGAAGAAGAGGTGAGAGGAAGGCGTAGTACAGGAGACCGACATCTTATATACCATTCTTTTCTGCGCCCTCTCGCTTAGTCCTGACATCTGCCGGTACACTTCTCAGCTTCCCACATTGCTTTGTTCACACAGTCGCAGGGGCGCGCGAGCATACAGTCATGAGGTGGAAGGGCGTCGTAGAGCCACCTTGATAGATCCTCTTGTCTTGGCGGCGCAGACAGTTTTGTCACTCCGTGTGTCACGCAAACTTCGTGACCCACAGACAACTGAATCTAGCACTTACCATACGGTGCGTAAAGTGACATCCTTGCAGAGCGACCTTGCAACCTCGCTAGACCTGCGAGGTCCATATCAGGGCGATCATACTTGGCGCCCGGAAATGGCCGAAAAAGATGAGAAAAGCGTCAAAATACAGTACAGTGGCACGTCGGGGTCAGCCGATCGGAGTGCCACTTTCACCATCTCGGCCTATAACTCCGGCGCTCGAGAGCCAATATCTCATGCATGCATGCATCTACAATCTTGAAACTTTTCATATCTGTTGATCATGGTGCGAGCTCTCATGTCCCCTTCGAAGCGCGGCGCTATCTATGGTATGACATTAAAGGCAAGCCAAAGAGAGGTGGCTGCCTTCTTCAAGGTGGCACAGTCTACTGTGAGCGATATCGTCAAAAGGCAGCGCGGCAAGGACTCCCAGCAGACCGACAATCGCCGGCCATCGACCTCACGCTTCTCTGAGCGCGATATCCGGAGAATTCTGCGCGTATTGAAGGAGTACCGGTGGTCGACACAGAAGGAGGTCCTGGCAGAGTGTTGCCACCTTGGAATCAAGCTGTCCCTCTCTACTCTCCAGCGGATTATGAAGAAACACGAACTCAAACGATGCATAGCTCGCGAGAACCCGATACTCAATGCCAAGAAGAAGAAACAGCGCCTTCAATATGTACGCAAGCATGCGGAGTTGGACTGGGGAAGGGTCATCTTCACAGATGAGTGCTCCTTCAACATTGACTACTCTACCAAGAGCTATGTCACCCGCCCGGTTGGCCAAGCACACAATCCAATGTACATGCGCACTACCAAGAGGTCCGGAGTAGCCAGCATTATGCTTTGGGGAGCCATTTGGGAGGGGGGAAAGTCTGAATTGGTCATGTTTGACACCACCAACAGCACCGGCAAAAAGTCTGGAGTTACAGGTGCCATCTACCTCAATCAAATCACCAAACCACATCTTCTGGAGTGCTTCAAGGCTCACAAACGGCGCTGGCACGGCTATGGGACACCTCTAGTCCTCGAGGACAACTGCCCAGTGCATACAGCAAGATCTACAAGAGCTGAGGCCAAGCGGCTAGGGCTGAAGTTCTTGGATCACCCTCCCTCTTCTCCAGACCTCAATCCCATTGAGCATGTATGGGCTCTCCTCAAGCGCAAGTACGCTGCACTCCTGATCCGTCCTACTACCAAGGAAGGGTTGTTCAAGGTCATCAAAGAACTGTGGGAAGAGTTGGACCAGGATATCATAGATGACATGATCAGGAGCATGGACAGAAGGGTGAAGGCATGTGAAGAGGCGAAGGGAGGTCCCACCAAGTATTGAAGCTACGTCTCTCAAACTTGCACAGCATCTAGTATACCCCCATAGCTATATACCTGCCAAGTTTCAAGTTATAATATGCATGCATGGATGAGATACTGACGTTCGGGCGGGGTGTGGCAAAATCACACCTCGGAAATTTAACGTCAATTGATCGGCTGACCTTGAAGTGTGACTGTACAGTAGCCATGCTGCTCGGGGAAGATCTGCGTGTGAAGACGGTGGGAGTGGCGCATATATCGAGAGGCAACTGTGTGCCTCTGTGCGTACAATAGTGTACGTTACACTGCGTATCCTCACGGACGACCGGGGCGCCGACATGTCACATTCTCACAAGCAGGCACCTCATGCGCCTCGTGATCGGTCACGGGCAGCCGTTATGGCTATGTAGATCCCATACCAGCATCAAGGCCGAGGAGGAAAAGAGGCATATACGGGATTCATACTGTTGTTCTGAGTAACACAGATGAGTGTGCACATCGAGCACAGGTCATTCAGGTGCTGTGATCATTTGCTATGTCAGCGCACTCTCTGCGCCCACAGAACCGCTCAGTGAGAAACCAAGTGAACGCAGCTTCCGTGGTGCTGAAACTGTTATGCTCAGGCGAATATGCGATGACGGCAATGCGGTATCTCAACACAGTGGCCTATGTGAATCGCGAGCTCCGTGGGGACATGCAGTACACCGATGAATGAGAGTAGCTCCTGAATAAGCTGATGCCACGATTTTACTCCAACAGAAACTTGGGTATAACACCTCGGAGGATCATCCGAGACATGTCGAAATGTCGATGAGGACATAAACACATGAGACCGCAATCACCAACTAGATGTGTTGTACTGTAAGCAAACCACACTCACCTTCACGTCTTGATTCACTCAAACAATCGCCAACGCCAGCAAACGACGCCTTAACATATCTGAGACTACAGATCATCATGGCAGAAGCTCAACCTCACTACCCCTTCACCGACTCATCACAGCGCTTGTTACACCCCCCAGAAGCTCCGCAACGGATCCGTCTGCCGCCACAGTTTCGCCGGTTTCCGACCGATCAGTGGCAGGGTGCACGCTTTGGCTGGCCTCCTTTCACCCCAGGAGAGTATACCCTCAGAAACCAGTGGGCTGGCCGCGCAGCGAGCAAACGTTGGGCAGAAGCTGTCCTCGCAGACGATATTGGCACGCTGGACGAGGTGGACTTCACGGTCGCTGTGTACGACAAAGCAACTGAAGTGTGCGTATTTCAATGTTCGGCAGGGACGATGATGTTTCTGAAAGCATGGCGGCTAACATTCCAGAGGGCGTTTCTTTGCTGCGCAACTTCGCAAGGACGAGATCTACTTTTACGACACGGAGGATTGGCTCAAGTTCACTGACCGGCTCATCGGTATGATCTATATCTTTGTGAGTGTCGAGCCTGTGGCCAATGCTTATCATATACAGTGCTGCGAGAAGGTCAATAAGCTGTTCCCGACAAACACTTTGATGGAGAAAGTGACTTACGAGCCTGTCTATACCTTTGTTCGGCAAGCTATGAACATGGCTTGGAGGTTTAGCAGGTGTAGCCTAGGTCGACCCCCAATGGTATTCGACGGGCCCTATGATCCCCACTACCTCGATCGCTACATACCAGACCCGGAATTTCTACCCTTACGACCATTTATGGTCTGCAATCCCCAGAAGCCGGAAGATCATGAGATAGTATGGGTTGATTCCTGTGGCAAGGACTGCGAGCGGCCTTCAACCCCAGAGCAGGAGCGTCATCGTCGCGACGCTGTTGCTCTTATGCGTGGAGACCTGGTACTTCCAAGCCTCGCAAATGCGTCGGCGGCCAGAGATGAGGTCTCGCCGACCGGTTTTGGTCTGTCCAATGTCTCAACGAAACGTCAGTCCAACGTCAGCAAGCCCAGCGTTTGGAATGAATGCGACTCTGGCTCGAAAATGGCGAAGGAAGTCGTCCTATCTGCTCACGAATGGCCTCCTCTTCCTGGGCGTATAACCCATGACAGTAAGCGCTAGGTTGGTATATCTGATTCTATGACATTGGCTGTGCTTCCAGAGGACTGTAGTACTATCTGAGTTGCTATCGAGGGTTTTGGGCTTATCATGGCACCGAACACCGCACGCTTCCGCGAGGGCTGCACCAGACCTGGCTCAGTGAGCGACCTTCGTGGCCGAGAATCTCTGCAAACGCGAAATATGTCCCAGTCAGCACTTCCTACATCCACGTACCACAACGCGACGGGCTCTCTGTAGCTCTGAATACTGTCATGCAGTCACGAAGGATGACAGGAACCCGCATTGGTCCGTCCACATCAGCACAGCGATCAGGATGCTCAGGGTCATTAGGGAGGTGGCTAATAAGCTCGGTAATGACATCAAATAGAAATTCTATTTCGACGGACGAATTCCTAATGACTGAACTGCACACAGCACAGACTCTCCAAATGTGACCGTCAGGCTACGATGAGCATGGTCGATGAGAGCACTGCTAGTACTGCGATGTCAAGGTATCCTCGTGCATGCACTCTGTTGCGTACATGCACTTGCCGTTCGAGACTACTAACCTCGTCAACACGCTGCATAGCATTCGCTTGCTGTGAAGCGGCGGACCATTGTGACTCCGGTGTCGACGAAAACAAAAACACCCTGTGAACGAAGCTACGCCTCCTCGCTGCGTCTAGAATAACCGCTATCGTCTCCTGCGTCGCTGTCGTTTGGACTGGGCTCTTGTCATTCATACCACACTCGTTCGGTCGCTCTTCGACTTCGGTGACAGCTCGGCGACGGCTGTGGTCGCTGCTCAGGCCTATCGCTAAGGGCTCTGCAACAATCACTCGCGCCATTCCACGTTTGCCGTCCGCTGTCTGCACTGCACTGCTCCCGTCAACGTCAACGCCGAGACTGCGACTTCACACGCGCATAGCGCTCAATTCACAAGTGTGTCGCCTATACCAGTGCACTCGACATTGCTACGACGGCCATCGCTGAGCACGGCATGAGCGCCAACCCATTTCCGCCGACGGTGGCTGCGCAGTACCACGACCTGACTGCGCTGATAGCCGCACACGATGAAGGCGACGGAGCGACGACGACGGGGGCCTCCACGTCTGCCGCTGCTACCCCGACAGCGACAAAGAGCACAGTATACCCCACCGAGGACACTATCGCTGCTCTGCTGCATGCGCGTGCACGCGCCGAGCTGCCATACACTCGGGTCTCGTCGTCCGGCACAGAGTACATCATTGTCAACCCTCTGCGCGCGCTCAGCTGCTTGAACGAGGAGAGCAGGAGAGCCTACCAGGATGACATTGAGCGTACAGACGGCGGTGTGGTTGAGGAGGAAGCGCTGCAGCCCAGTGCTTATGAGCTTGCTGGGCGGGCATGGCTGCTCATGCAGCGACAGAAGGAGGATCAAACGATTGTCTACCAGTGAGTCGGGAGTGTGATGTTAGACCTCCTAGGAGCCTACGTTTTGTCTGTGCTGACCCTCCAGCGGTGTCACTGGCTCTGGCAAGTCGACAGCATCACGGCATATCACTTCGCAAATCCTGAAGCTATCGGCGACGACGAAGGCACAGCGGAAGATCGCAGACCAGGTGTCGTACCTCTCGACCGTACTCGAGGCTTTCGGAAACTCCAAGACCGCGACCAACCCCTCTGCCTCACAGCATGGGAGGTACCTCGAGATGCACTTCACCCCGGACGGTGCCATCTCGGGTGCCAAGGTCTTGGCTTTCGGTCTCAACAAGACTCGTGTCGGACGCCTGGCGCAGGACGAGCGGACGTTCCATGTCTTCTACCAGATGCTGGCTGGCGCCAGCCCCGACGAGCGCGAAGAGTTGGGTCTCGATGACCCGGACATGTATGGCCTGCTAGCATCCAGTGGGTGCTACCACCTGCCGGCTGGACCGTTCTCCGACGACTCGACTCAGCTCGGAGAGCTGCGTGCAGCCATGGCATCGCTAGGCTTCAAGGCCAAACATGTGCGCTCAATATTCTCCGTGCTCACTGCTATCCTCGTCCTGAGCAACATCACCTTTGTCGACGACCGCGCGACTGGATCGCTAGGTATGGTGTCATATGAGGAGCGCACGCAGGTCGTGGAGCGCGAGCTGCTTGTCGAGGTCAGCCACCACCTCGGTGTCAGCCCAGACGAGCTCGAGGCTGTGCTTGTCAACCGCACAAAGTGGGTGTCGCACGACCTGGCGTCCGTGTTCCTCGATGCCGAGGGTGCAGGGCAGCAACGAGATTCGCTCATGAGGGACTTGTACGCCATTTTGTTTGCTTTCGTGGTTGAGCTCGCCAACAGGCGGATAGCACCACCTGCCGACGCGCCTGGATTGCTGCAAATCGCTCAGCTCGACGTTCCGGGCCACCAAAGCCGCACGCTTGAGGCCGACCCCAACCCCAGACGTTCGCAGTTTGCGCCTCTCATCGCTGCGAGCGGGCAGAACGGCTTCAGCGAGTTCAGTGCAAACTTCACCGCAGAAATCGTGCACTCGTATCTCCTCCACCGGACGTTCGACGACGCCAATGGAGGCTGGAATGCCGATATAGCAGCTGATGGCGTGCGTCTCCCGTCCATACCGACGATGGACAACATAGCATGCGTCGAGCTCTTGCGTGGTGGCCCCCTGGGCTCGGACAGGCTAGCCAAGCGGCCACTGGGTATGATTGGCCTGCTCGCTGAAGTTGGAGAGAACTTTAAGGGCGAGGATCGCGAGGACGTCAAGGCTCAGGTAGTGACACATGCCTTGGCATCAACCTTCACCGGCCAGCCGGCGTTCGTACCCCGTGTTCAGCCGCAGGCGTACGGGTCCAACGCACGGCAGGAGCGCATGTTTGGCGTCAACCACTACTCTGGCCAAGTAGCATATGACGCCACAGACTTCCTCGACCGCAATGCCGATGTCCTCGACAAGCAGCTCGTCACTTTGCTCCGTGCGTCTCATGACCCTTTCATTGCAAAGCTCGTGTCTGGCCCAGCTTTGTCTACAGAAGGCCATCCGCTGGACGAGAACATTGTCGTCGAGGCCCAGGTGTCTGTCTCGCCGCTGCGTACTCCAACACCCATCGCTTACAGTCTTGCCGGCGGACAGCCGCAGACTGAGGCAGACGTTGCGTGGCCGATAGACGACTCAACACCACAACCAGTGGCACATCAGCTGAACGGTACCCTCGCCACCCTGTTCAGCACTATTGACCGCACACGCACCTGGTCTGTTTTGTGTCTCCGCCCCAACGACTCTGGGCACGCCAACTCATTCGATCGCCGACGCTTGAAGTCACAAGTCCGATCCCTGCTGATCCCCGACATGGTGAAGAGGCGGCAGATTGACTACGTCGCCGAGTACCCGTTGCAGCAGTTCTGCGTGCGCCATGGGCTGTCGACAGACGATGCCGCGGACGCCATTGACGAGTTTGCCCGAACGCACGCATGGATGCCTGGCTCGGACTATGCTATCGGCAACGAGCGGGTCTGGCTGGCCTGGAATGCCTGGCGCGAGCAGGAGGATTTGATACGCTCGACAGAGACACGGCGTGGCAGCGGAGAGGAGACGCTCACGGATGACGAGAGCTCGAACCCGTACAAGGTCAATCGCAGATCAGCATACGGGCAGTATGGCGACGTGGACAGCGCAGAGCAGGTTCGCCAAAGCGAGAGCATGACCAACCTCCTTGCTCGGGAAGGAACACGCGACACACAGTATGATCCATATGGCTATGCCGACACTCCAAGTGCAGCGGCCAGCGATGTGTGGCTCGCCGGAACGAAGGAGGACTACGACCACCTCTCCCCTGCTGACGGCAAGGCTCAGGCTGTGGCTGAGGCTGTTGATCGGGGCGAGTTCGTGTCGTCCGAGAAGCGACACCATGCCACTGAGGTCATTGCGACAACGCCAGCGCGTCGCTGGTGGATTCGCATCACCTGGCTGTTTACTTGGTGGATCCCGAGCTTCTTGCTGTCGTCGATCGGACGAATGAAGCGTGCAGATGTGCGCATGGCATGGCGTGAAAAGGTTACGATTTGTATGATGATCGCATTGCTCTGTGGCACAGTCATCTTCTACATTGTCGGTTTTGGACGCATTTTGTGTCCTGACATGGACAAGGCGTGGAATATCGGCGAGCTGGGGACACATCAAGGCGATGACGACTATTACGCAGCAATCTATGGCAGGGTGTACGACTTCACAAAGTTCTACAAGGGCGACCATAGCGACATCGCGCTCATGCCCACGACTGCGCCGGTCATGATGCAGTTTGCTGGTCAAGATCTGACCAAGTATTTCCCCAAGCCAATCTACGTTGCCTGCGAGAAGCTCACTCAGGACGAGAACCTGGAGCTCAAGGTCGCCAACTCTAGCATCATTATCGACCCCAACGCAGTTCACAAGAGCGGCAAGCAGCAGACGAACCCTGGTACAAAGCTGCAGAATAAGAACTGGTGGTGGGACTCGCTCACGCCTACGCTACAGAAAATGTACAAAGGCTCTCTGGTGTATGACAAGAAGGACGTGCTTGCTGCAGGCGACAGCGACACCCCAAGGTCGGTCATGATAGTAAAAACTCGCTGACAGTGCAGGCATTGGGCTATCTATCAGAAGAAGATCTACGACCTGAGCGACTACATCGAGACTGTGACTACGGCTACCGGCTCTGGCGAGGGTGTGCCCAACTACGCCTTCCTCAACGATGCTGTCACCAAGATCTTCCAACAAAGCCCAGGTCAGGACATCACGAAGTCGTTGGATGCCGTGCTCAACAGTCTGCCAGCGGACGACAAGTCTGCGCATCTGGAGTGCCTTGACAGCGCGTTCTATCAAGGAGAGCTTGACTTCCGCAAGGAGGCAAAATGCACCGTGCAGAACTACCTGTTGCTTACCTTTTCGATCTTGCTTATGAGCACTATCGGCGCCAAGTGTGAGTTTCGTCTTGATCTGATGATGGTGTGGAAGCTCACTCGCAGTCCTGGCGGCACTCCAGCTCGGTAGCAAGCGCAACCCCGAGATGCAGGACAAGTTCGTCATCTGTCAGGTTCCATGTTACACCGAGGGCGAGGAGTCGCTGAAGAAGACGATTGACTCGCTCGCAGTCCTGCAGTATGACGACAAGCGCAAGCTCATCTTTATCATCTGTGACGGCAACATTATCGGATCCGGCAACAACCGTCCTACTCCGCGCATCGTACTCGACATCCTCGGCGTGGACCCCAAGCTGGACCCCGAACCGTTGCTCTTTAAAAGTATCGGCGAGGGCAGCAAGAAGTTGAACTACGGGAAGATCTACTCCGGCCTGTACGAGCATGAGGGTCATGTTGTGCCGTACGTTGTCGTTGTCAAGGTCGGCAAGCCTACGGAGACATCTCGTCCAGGAAACCGTGGAAAGCGTGACTCGCAAGTCCTGCTTATGCAGTATCTCAACCGCGTGCACTTTGATGCGCCGATGTGCCCACTGGAGCTCGAGATCTACCACCAAATGCGCAATGTGATCGGCATCGATCCCACGTTCTACGAGTACATCTTCCAAGTCGATGCGGACACGACTGTGGCGCCAGACTCGCTCAACCGCCTCATTGCATGCACGGCGGACGACTCGTCAATCATCGGTATCTGTGGAGAGACAAAGGTTGCCAACGAGCGCGAGTCCTTGACGACTATGATCCAGGTCTACGAGTACTACATCTCGCACCACCTCACCAAGGCCTTCGAGTCTCTGTTCGGCTCCGTTACTTGTCTTCCCGGATGCTTCTCGGTCTACCGCATTCGCACGGCTGATAAGGGTCGTCCGGTCATCATCTCGTCCATCGTCATCGATGAGTATGCCGAGCCGAATGTCGATACGCTCCACAAGAAGAACCTGTTCTCGCTTGGAGAAGATCGATACCTGACGACACTGATGATGAAGCACTTCCCCACGTCCAAGATGAAGTTCACGCCCGACGCGCTTGCGTACACCGTCGCCCCGTCGCGCTGGAACGTCCTTTTGTCTCAGCGTCGTCGTTGGATCAATTCGACCATCCACAACCTCGTGGAGCTGCTGTTCCTGCCCGAGATGTGCGGTTTCTGTCTCTTCTCAATGCGTTTCATCGTTTTCGTCGATCTGCTTGGTACCATCATATTGCCCGCAACCTTCGTCTACCTCATCTACCTCATCGTTGTCGTCTCAACGCAGCAAGCGGCCATTCCATACATCTCCATCGGTATGATTGCAGCAGTGTATGGTCTCCAGGCTATCCTCTTCATCCTCAAGCGCGAGTTCATGCTCATCGGCTGGATGATCGTGTACATTCTCGCGTACCCGATCTACTCGCTCTTCTTGCCCGTGTACTCGTTCTGGTCAATGGACGACTTCTCCTGGGGTAACACGCGCAAGGTCATCGGCGAGGGCAACAACAAGACGGTAGTATATGACGATGACGAACCCTTCGAGGAGTCCATGATCCCTTACCGCACCTTCAAGGAGTACGAAGCGAACGCGTGGGAGACCACCTCGCTGCCATCGGACAAGGAGGACGAGCAGTCAGAGTCTGCATATTCAGCGCATACGCGCCGCGCTTCCCGCATCCGCAGAAAGCGCTTCAACGCCGGAACGACGTCGGTATACTCTGCGCCACCATCCCATCTCGCTCCCCCAAGCCATTCTGGTGGTTCTTCAGGCACTCACTCGCCTGTGCCGTACATGCCGCAAATGTCGCAAATGCCTTCTATGGGTAATATGAGTGCCTATGGCCGCGGCAGCGTTTACGATCAACCATACGGCATGTCCAATCCATTCGACTCCCCGAGCATGGTTCCTCAGCCGCCCATGTTCCCACCATACGCGCCATCTCCGCTCTCTGGAGGCGGAGGTATGCTACCGCAGACAAGGGCGTCAATGTACTCGCTTGCAACGACCGCCAACCCCTTCGGAGTCAGCTCGTCTGGCCTTCAGCCCAACACGGACCCAGCGCCTACTGATGCCACAGTGCTCAGCGTACTCAAGAACTACCTCAACTCCCAAGATCTGATGACGGTGACGAAGAGATCGGCCCGAGAGGCCATGTACGGACTTTTCCCCAACGCCGGACTCAAAGACAGAGCGGCTTGGCTCAACGAGAACATTGACAAGATTTTGAGTGAGGCATAGACGAAATCAAATAGCACATGACGAAGTACACCACACTCTCCTTTCCATGCATGTACATTGATAGTGCTGTGTGACTTGACCCCCTGGGTATCCTATCGATACAGTGTTGAAGTGATATACACATTATATAGCCCGCAGCGCAATCTCATACCAATGACCAGCCGAAGCTGCCGTCCTCGCGCATGAGTTCCAAAAACTGACGTTAGCCGTGTCATTCGAGCGCTCGGTCATGTATCTCACCGTGGACTGCTGTGCCCTGTAGTCACTGACGGTTTCGAGCCCGCGTGCTAGTGGGATGCGCGAATGGTCCAATGGTGTGGGGTACGGTGTTCGCCTGGCCACAGCCTTATCCCCTACAGCAGATTTCCTTCCCACCTGGAATTTGAGACATTTGCTATCGTCAGCAGACGCCGCGCACTTGGTACCAACTCTTCAGAGATGCCATACACCGACACCAAAAGGTTTTTAGTCAGCAAAGCCAAGCCGATCACTATGCTGGCGTTTCCCAAGCGCGCTGCAGATATCTGCTCAATCTGAATAGAGTAAGCTCGGCTCATGATGTGCTGCGTACCTCTGAAAGAGCGACTACCTTATCTTCTAGAGACTCGTTGTCGGGTGCATGCAACCGTCCGAGCTCGATAGCATTGGCGACAGCTGCCCCATCCGCGACTACTTGGCTCAACTGTTGAATGACCAGCATGACCTCTTCTTGCAGCTGGTAGTCGAGTACAGCTAGATTCTCCGCCAAGTACAACACGAAGTGAGGATTGATCTGGCGGCTGTCAGCGCCGAAAAAAAACTTTTTATTCACCTCGTCTTGCCCGTTTGGGTCTGTTGTGAAAGCACCCGTGATTGCTTTGAGGAAATCCATCCGCCACGCTCGCTTCTCGGCCAACAAACTGTACCAGCCAGCAAGAAGCGCAACACCTAATCGTTGGCCTGTCACCTCTGATGTGATAGTACGCTGGTAATCGAAGGAAGCTCGCGCGAACTCGAGATAGCGAACGTTGAGGAGGCTCGGATGCTTGGTATGTAGGGTTGCATGAAGGTTGAGTGCGTCTGTTGCAATGCGATCATTGTCGCTCGTTTCCAGTGATATCAACAAAGGCAGAAGCTGTGGGTTAGCGAGTGCTGATTAACGAAAGCTACCTGTAGCGGATGGTAGAGACCCTGGTTGATGGTGAAAGACAGAACGTCCATGGCCGACGTTTGCAGTATTGCATTGTGAGACTTTGCCGCTTCGACAACATGGTCAATGTTGGTTTGAACAAGAGCAGTAGAGATCGCAGACTCATGGAGTTCACTTGCAGCTCCGATGAGATCCTGTACATCCTTGGTTTTGACATCTGCCGTTAGCCGAGGACGCTGTCAGCAACCGACCATCAGTGCCCCCTCTACGCTTGGCCTCTGACACCAAGAAGTCACGGAGCAGATCGAGCAAATGATGTTTGCTATCGTCATTGCTCGACGTGAATACACCCTTCATCCACGAGACAGTGCGCTCGTGGTGTATAAGCTTCGGTTGTGCCCTGAAGAGCGCACCTGGGTCTCAGCAATTACTCCAATCGCAGTCCCCACCCAAGCAAAGAATTGGAACCTGTTGCGCATGTGCGACCCGTGAGTAGTCCAAAAATAGGTCGAACAGATGCTCAGACAATGGTCTACTTGTGATCCTGTCCAGCGCCTGCCGTAAGGGCTCGTCTTTGCACCGTTCGTCCAGATCGGTGTGCTCGGCAATGAGAGCCAAGATGTAGTATAGCATCGATATCTGGGGACTGTTGGCGGCAGCTGGGCCTCTCGCTTTGATGTTGTCTACACCGTAAGGCTCACAGACTGGTACTTCGACTCACCTGAACAGGACCGAAGAAGTGCTAGCATGCCGAGATAGTCATTGGTTAGGTTGTTCACGATGGCACAATAACACGCAACAGGCTGACGAAGCGAGGCGTAACCACCGGTCGGCCGATTGATCATTCCTCTCACAGCCTTCGTAAGATCCTGAGCAAATGTTGCGGATGCTCTGGACATGTGCGGGATAGAGCGAGTAAAGATAGACAAGAGAAGGTCATTTGACCTGCTTTCCTCGGCCTAACACGATCAGTCACATCCCGCGAACAGACATACGTTGGTAGCTGGACGAAGGTAGCTGAGAAGCACCGAAGCCTTATTCGTATCAATCAAAGCTGGATCGTCATAGCCAAGCAAGTGTATCGCGCGAATATGGCTCGTGGCGTCCTGGGCGTCAGTCATGATCATTGTATGGCTTACAAATTCGGTATCCTCTGTAGCATCCGTCATGCGCAGGATAAGCGCGTCGATCGTCTGGGCGAAGAAGGTCTCGCTACTTGGATGAAGCAGAGATACCTCACTGTCAGCCTCTGACCCGAACCACTGTACTCACTCCTCTGATCACGGCCTCTAGAGACTCAAGCGAGCCTTCATACTCGCACAGAACGTCAACGAGCAGACGTGAGGACTCCTCGGCCACGAAAGAAGTCGGAGGGAATATGATGTCTGACAATGACTTCAGAGCCAAGTCCTTGACCGGTCAGCAACGGCAACAATATCACAAGCAGCAGAGCGAAACGTACTTTGACCACATCATCTTCATCTTCAGCCGCCACGATGAGTCGACAACAGATCTTGATGCGAAGGTCGTGATCATCGACGGTACTGAAGATGTCTCGCAAGAGTTTCACAACCCGCTTCCGGACACTCAGCCCTGCGTCAGTCACTCGCAACGCGATGTGACTGTAGTATTGAACTGCCAGCTCCGATCGCTGGACGACATATTTGCCGATAAGGTCTACAGCGGCGTCACGAACAGCAGGTGACGAGTCGGCCAGACGCTCCTCTATGGCTTCACGAACAGCATCCTGAGCATCAGCATTGTACCAGCTGCTGGCCCACCAAACTGAGTATATCTGGATCGACAACAACAATGGTACTGAGCCCGCGCAACGCTTTGGAGCGTAGGCCAACCACAGGCGAGTCCATTGATGTAATCAGGCCATGAAGGAGGGGATCGAACGCTCCCTGAAGTGTACCGTGCCGGGATACTGTGAGAGATGCTTGCAAAGCCTCCGACGCAGAAGTTGATTCACTGCTGTCAACACGACATGAAGATAACTCAGACTCACTTGACATCGAAAAGGCTCTCATCCGCGCTCCAGACTTCGCGACTAGCTTTCTTCAGCTTTTGGGCGATCGTATGCAGATGCTCTTGCAGTTGTTGAGCAGCCTCGTCATTCTCGACCGAGACACGGTCCAGAACGGATTCCGTTTTTCGCAAAGCTTGGTGCAATTCCTGCGCCCAGAGTGTACGAGTAAGCTCTGTGGCAGCCTGTTGTTGTGAGTGTCTGCTGCAAGTTCCTCTGACTCACAGAGAACATATTGTCCTCCCGAGCGCATGATGTCAGATAGCTGTTGATTGTCCCATGAGCCGCTAAGAGGTTTGTCAGACCGTCAGTATCCGCATTGGCGATGATCTCGTCAAGGCTTGGAATCGTGGGTCCCTTTTGCATGCTCTGATGCAGAGCACGCAGCCGCGCGGCGATGTTCCCAAGATAGTCGAGAGCCACGCTTCGAGCAGCATTCGCCTCGGCAGTGGCCTTCCGTTCTTCCAACGCACTCATTAGAATCTTGGAAAGAACGCCCAGTGATAGAGCTGCTGCCGGCCATTCCGGCCTGTATACCACTTCCAAGAGATCACCGATGTACGTATCTAGGATGCTTTTATAATCGGTGTCTTGACCCGTCTTGCTCGCTTTCGTCGCGTTTGCCTTCTGCACCAGGAAGACAGCGATCACTCGGATTGAACGCAGCGTTACGTCAATGGCATCAGACAAGAGTTGCACCTCCTCTTCTGCTGTGGTTTGATGCTCCAGCTTCTCCAAGGAGTCGGAGTCTAGATGGCGGGTCCGGAGCTTCCTGATTTTCACACTGATTCCGTGAGATGATGCCTGAATGAGCTGCAGTAGCAACGCTGACAGTGTATTGATCGAGGTACCGTCCTGTAGTCTGAGATGTAGTGAGCTCGGTACAGCGTCGTTGTCTTACTGGTATCGAGTCTGCGCTGACCCTTGGTCAACGCTTTTGCCGATTGAACCCAGAATCTCCTCGATGATCCACTGCCTCTGTTCCTCATAACGAGCGAAGACCTGGCAATTTAGTCACAGTGCCTGTTGTGCATTTAGTTCTTGTCACTCACCCCACGCAGGCATGCCATGGCTTCCATCCGAAGACTCCTCATTACGGACCACGACGCTCCACATGATGCATCACGGCTCTTGCCCCGTCTTGCAGCTGGCTCGTGGACGAAGACCGGGCCAATAGCGAGATAAACAATCTGGATGACAAGGGAGTCGGAGAATGTCATGTCTCGCCTACCAATCAGACAGGCAATGTGAGGCACAGCTGCACAGGTTGCTTGTGCAATAGCTGACAGTTTGCTATGCTGAAAAGAAGCCGCAAACTTTGCCGACCTTCCCTTTGCGATCGCCGAGGCTTCTTCATTGACCAGATGAGCTTGATAGTTGGAGTGCATTTCTTGTGGGTCAGCTGTCGCAATGACGATGCTCACTCTCGCCAGCCAGTCCCTCGATAATGGGAAACAGCACCTTGGTCATCTGGTCGCGCGCGATGGTGATTGCGAGTGACAACAGGTCTTCTGAGTAAAGCTGGTCGTGAGCTGGCGCACATCACACGGCAGGTACTCACCTGTTTCGGCAGGCCGTGGCTGGCAAACACCGTCAAACAGCATAATGCTGCGCTTGATGCCCTGGCCATGCTGTCCAACAGTCGTTCAAAACGTTCTATCTCAGGCTGTGTCATATCCGTCTCAGGTGTGGACATCTTGTCTGCGCCGTCTGCCTCGCCCTTTTTACCTCTTTTCTTCTTTGGGGACGCATTGTGCTCTATGGTGACGCGCTTACCATCGTCTGGGAATGGCTCGATATCCTCCGCTTCTCGCATCGACCGTTCCAGCAAGTGGAACAACCGAGTCAGGCTATCAGTGTCATATGGTGTGGCTCCGGCGTTCGCCTTCGTTCGCTTTTTCCTCGACTGCAGACTGGTCGTGTAGCGCACAAGTTTATCGATAGTCGCCAAAGAAAGCAGGGGTTGAACGCCATCTCTGGACAGCATCTCGAAGTGACGCGAGTTTTGCACATCCACAGCTGTAGGATCCGACGGGAATGCATCGCACTCCTCGAAGATGTTCTCGAGCAGTTGTTGAAATCGCTCCGCGGTTGCTGTCATTAGTCAGACACTGATGGAGGACGCACATCGCTCATCCTTGTCACCGGTTCGTACACCAGTGGTGATAGGCGTTTCCCGCATTCTGTGATTCTTCGGAGTGTCCATGTCTCTTCCTGCTGTTCCTTCCCGATCTTCAGCGTCTGCCTTAGCTCCCCAGTCGATTTCCTCATCAGATTCCTCATCTTTCGCAGCAGGGGTCGACTGCATGGAGACAAGCGAATGTGAGAGATCCGACATCGCACTCGAAACCGATTTGTACTTTGCTCGTTCCTCAGCGGACATGGTTGGGGGTGCTACAATCAACCTCGATGTGGAGCTTGGCGTAGGAGACGCTCGAGATGCCGAAGCTGTTCTCATCTTCTTGGATGGAGAAGGGCCAGCCGCGGGACCTGAGCTGATAATCGACAGCGGATCAGGGGAGGAAGCTGGAGGTGCCTTCCTGACAGGTGTAGGTGTGACATTCGATGGTGCTCTTTGCGCACCTGCCGTTGTAGCCGACGACACGAGTATACGATCATTCTGTTGTGCTCGATTGGCGGGAGAAGGGCTATGCAGGGTCAGTCGCTGATCGAGATAATTCTCAAAATAGTCTGTAGCAGATGGTGCCGGAGATGGCGCTGCCACCGAGACCGGTGTGGGCGGCTGGCCATTTTCACTGGCTGTTTGCGAGTCTCGGGGTAGGAAGGTGTACGGCAACGGGATCTGTTGTGAGGATGTCAAGTTTTGTTGATTAGATTGCCCTTGTGAACGACGCTGTTCCTCGCGTTGTTGAGATTGGTGGAGTGGGAGAATAGGTTGCGGCCGCAATGGTATTTGTTCTTGGGTCAACGGTGACTTGACGTCTTGCCGGACTTGTGGAGCCATCTGGGAATGCCGCACCGCCGTGAGAGGGGCCATCTGCTGCTGCTGAGATATCTGCTGCTGTTGCTGTCCAGATTGATGTTGAAGGTGATGAGTCGACGAGTGTGATGAAGGTGTCGAATCAGCGTGCTGTGCGGACCATGATGTGTGCGTGTAGAATGAAGGTTGCTGCCGTACTGATGGCTGCTGCTGGTGTTGTATTTGCTGTTGCTGTTTGTGCTGTTGCTGCCGATGCTGCTGAGGCTGCTTATGTTGCTGTTGCTGTTGCTGTCGTTGCTGTTGCTGCTGTAGTTGCAGTTGTTGCAGCTGTTGTTGCTGCTGTTGTTGCAGCTGTTGTTGCTGCTGTTGTTGCTGCTGTTGTTGCTGCTGTTGTTGCTGCTGTTGTTGCTGCTGTTGTTGCTGCTGTTGTTGCTGCTGTTGTTGCTGCTGTTGTTGCTGCTGTTGCTGTTGCTGTTGATGCAACATCTGCTGCCACTGCTGCTGCTGCGGCGGCGGCGAATGCTTCTGCTGCTGCTGCAGCACCACTGGTTGCGCGACTTGCTGATGTGCTCCTTGCGACTTATGCCATGACTGCTGCTGTATTTGCTGCTGTTCTTGCCAGACGTGTTGTAACGGCGACTGATGGTGTTGCGTGGGCTGCAGCTGTTGTTGCAGGAGCAGTGCCTCGTAGTGTTGATGTACAGGAGGCTGCGGATAAACGTAAGGGTGCGTTGTCTCTTGCATCGCCATCTGTGGTTGAGCATGATGCCCGTAGGAGGTCTGCGTTCGTGACGAGGCTGCCGACATAGTCTCATTATACGCCTGAGGTTGAGCGTACTGTATCTGAGACTGCTGGTGAGGTGGCAGTACCTGCTGAGCGGCCTGCTCAAACTGCCATGGTGCTTGAATTTGGTCATGAAATGTTGAACCATTCTGCTGCTGTATATCTTGCTGGAAAGTTGTCGCCGCATATTGCTGTTGCCGTTGCTCAGGCTGCTGCATCGGAGACGATTGCCCTGCCGACGGAGTCAGTGGGTACGCCTCGTTGTATGGCATAACGTATGGCCTGGCATGAGCTTCGTCCCTAGAGCAAACTAACTGATTTCCGTAGCTTCGCTGCTGCAATACCGAGGCTAGCCTTGCTTGTGCTTCACTGCGCGCCGCGACGTCCTCGGCCGATCGTGGGTTGTCCAACTGCTGGAACTGTGTTGCAAACTGTGGATACAGGGTGCTAGCCGAGTTCATAGGCGGATAGGTGACTGTATGTGACGCAAGGTGTCCAGCAGCTGTCGGTCAGAGGTCGCATCACAGCTTCAACGTACCTCGCGCGGTCGGTGTGTATGGCACGAATGGATACACCCGGAGCAGGCTCGCAGGGTCGCTGTATGGCGAAGGCATGCTCGGCGAGTCCTGCGGCATCGACCAAGGCTGCCCCTGCTCCGTATGCGGAGCATGCGGGTGTTGTGACATCCTTGCCGAGACCACCGAGCGATAATGTTGATTGTCGAGAACTGAGACAGCGGCGGATTGGGAAGGTCAGAAAGAAGTCGAGTGAGAGTGGAGGTGATGAGTGGAGGCAGTTGACGGGATTGCTGTTTCAGCCCACAGTGAGGACTGAAGAAACGTCTGTGTTCCGTTAAGCAAGAGGCTTTCATTCATGACTTCTTGAGCATCAAGCACGCAGAGGACCATGCAGCTGCACTGTTCAATATCAGTCATACAGAAGACGAACTTCACTGTGAGTATTTTGTGTCGGCGACGCGTCGTGTACGCGTTCCTGAAAGCCATTCTGCTAGCTCATACCCGATGCAATGCATATCTACTCCTCCTCCTCTTCCTCCTCGTCGCTATCATCGTCATCGTCGCTGTCCATCTGCTCCAGCACATCGACATACTGCTTGCCCTTGCCAAACACGACCTTGTATTGTTCTCGCTCTTCTTCCGGCGCGCTCTCGCCCTGCGCTTCTGGCAAGGAGCGCCACTTCAACAAAGCGTCCTCATCAACCACGTCGCTGTCATACAGCGCACGGAGGAAGATGCCGAACCATGGCGCGTACGATGGGTTGCGCACACAGTACGCCTGCACATCCAATGCAATATCAGACCCGTCGCGACTCAGTCCAGTGGCCATGCCTGCCCACCGCTCCCAGAGTGCCGTCGCCGTCTGCAGGATCTTGGCAGCCCCACCCTCCAGTGGAATGCGTCCCATGATAGCCGTAACAACCTCCTCTCGCGCTGCGTCGATACCGGAGTTGTATCCCATGACTAGTGTCTTGAGCTCCAGCAAGGCGTTTGCGACGGAGTGACCCTCGTCGAGTGCACGTTTGAGTGATGAGCGCGCCTCGCTGTAGAACGCGTCTGGGATGCCCTCGTCGAGCTTGAGGTTTGACACGTCTATTGACGCCGACGAGGCCATCGACAAAGGCGAGTCTGGTGGGGTAGTGGAAGCCACAGAAAGGGTAGACAGCGATGCCGTCGTAGTGCTGTCGCGGGAAAGGCTGCGGCCCAGTTGGAGCAAGCGCTTGTTTCGCGGGTGCTCGTAAGGGTCTTCTGCCTCGTCATCCGAGTCTTCAGGCGCCTCCTCCTCTTCGCTGGGCCACACAAAGCCCACTGACTCCGAGCCCAACACTTGCAGAGTTATGCTCTTGGCTGCTTCTTGTGCCTCGATATCGTCCTCATCTTCCGAGTCGTATGAATCAGGCTTGTATGGCAAGCGACCGATACGTGCAAACTCTGGCACATGCACACCAGGCCCAATCTTCACACCGTCTCCGATTATTGCGCCCTTGCCGATGACTGCACCATGTCCGATGACCACATCGTTGCCCACCATGCACTCCTCCAACCTGCAGTCGTTTCCGATGGTCACATTGTTGAAGATGTAGGACATGCGAATCTTGGTGTTGTTCCCAACAGTGCCACGCGACCCGATGGTGGATTTAGACAAGAGGGTATAATTGCCGAGCGTGCAGCGTGACCCGACAAGCACAGGGCCCTGCAGGTTGGTTGTCCGTGAGAGCAAGACCTGCTCTCGGGCGACATAGGCACCACCGCGGCGCAGCTCGTACCCGACCATACCTGTCACCCTGAGATCCGGCACCAGAGGGAACACCCAACGACGGAGGATGTCCTGACTGATCTCGCCATACGTCCTAGTATCGCGGATTCTTTCGACGTAACGACCATCTGTGCCCTTACTCTCGTCCGCCTGCTCGCCACCTACAAGGTGAACATTGATGTTTTTGCCTAACAGTTCGGACGTCAGAACGCCGTTGACAAAGTGTCTCCGCAGGTCGTGGTAATCGAAGTTCTCAGTGCACAGCGCGGGGACGTCGGCCTCGCAGACGTCGATGCCAAGGTCACGATATCCTCCACGACTCGACGAGGCCGATGTTCCTGACCAGATCTCATACTCGTCAATAGTTGCTGGCCAAGGATCCAGGAAGAGGTTTGAGGGGAATTCAACACGGTGTCTCCTTGGTGACAATGGGTTGACATGATAAGAGAGGAGACGTGATGAGGGAGGGTGGACCAGCATGACCGGTGACTCGGGGTGCTGCCTGCCGCCGCGACCCACTCCCAGCGTCATGATGAGATCCTTGTCGGTCTCTCTACGCTTCTTGTGCGCTGCAACCATCTGCGAGATGTCGTAGTTGGACACTATCGGGTTATGCACGAGCAGGAAGGGGTTCTCGGGATTCAAAACCTGTATATCAGTGTCAATGGTCGGGTGTAAGACTCACGCCCATGTCGTCCAGCTCACGCAGAGCATCGCCTCCCGAACGCGCAGTCTGCGAGCTCAAGCACTGAATATCAAGCAGCTGGTTGAAAGGCGAGGTGCTGTCATCAGTGAGAAACCGACGGCACGACGTACGCAACAAACTCGCGAATCTTGTCCGCATGAGCGCCACAGAAGATGAAGACCTGCTTGACACCTCCAAGACTAAGAGACTCAAGGGTCCAGGTGAGCAGAGGAGTCCCACACAGTGGCAGCAAGATGCGAGGCAAGTCCAAGCAAAGCACCTCGAAGCGGCGGTTGTACGAGTCGGCCAGGACCACCGCCTGCAGCGGTGGCTCTTCGCCATTCTCGACCTTCTGCCCGTCAGCTTGCACCACTCAGACAGGCTTCAACTGCTCACTCCAGCCTTGGTGTCGCCCTTCGCTGCCTGCTTTTTGGGAGGCATCGCTGCTGCCTTTGTAAGTATACGCTGGGTTCAACAACCGTAGCCCGAAATGTGCTCGCGTTCAATGAGTTATTCCGCGACGCAAGCCACATGTCGCTCGCGTGGTCAACATGCCACAGGTAGATTCTCCGTTACCTCCGACCCCGGGTTACAGTCGCTGTAGTGCTCATTCGCCCATTGACAGTGACCACCACCAGAGCGTCGACGTGCTCAACACCTGCAGTAACGACCTCATAACAGCAACATAAACAGTCACCATGCCGGTTCCTTGGGAGGTGAGGCTGCAGACCCTAGAATGCGTTGGATTATTGCTGACATTTAGGCTATGATCCCGTTCGGTACGTTGTCGGAACGACCTGCTGGCGCTCCCGGCTGGACGACCGTGGTGTAGCCAGCTGCGTTTGGCAAACTCTACCCATCTGTGCATTACTGACCCGTAGGGCTCGTCACCGTCATGTTCGGTGCGACCGGAACGCTGTTCAGCATCATCTCGCGCGTCAAGAACGACGGCAAGGTGTGTACACGCAATGACGTTGCTGACCACAACAGCCTCCACGCTACAGTATCGACAAGTGGGACGAGCTCATGATGGAGCGCGACCGCAGGTTGACAGGGTCTCTTCGTGGACAACGAGTGCGTGGCCGGTGACGGAAATGAGCTGACAGCAGACGGACCCCATAGCACCACCCGAGTTTGCGACCAACTCGATCTGGGGAACAGAGAAGCTCTAGACGCCACAAATGCATAGGATAACGGTAGCTGCACGAGGACAATACGATGTAGGAGTTGGAGTAACGAGAGAGTCACAGCCGTTGTGATTCTGTAGGAGGAACATGGGCAGGCATCGATCACACGGTGTGAAGCAAAGCAGCGAGCCTGATGTCGGGAAGGTTGTGCGTTCGCTGTCGAGTAGCCACGAGCCTATCTGAGATGAGATTGCAGCTTGGTGAGGGTTATCAGGTGTTGCTGGTCTGCTGCTCAAACCCATCGACATCACTCAAGAGCCTCGTATGGCCTGCGTGGAGTCGGGGGGAGCGGGCAGAGGGTCGGGGTTGATTGATCCCGAGTTGCATGCGTTTCTTAGCTCCCTTCACCTCATACCTGCCCAGTATCAAACACGGAATAGGGACGATAGCCTTGTTGGCAGCTCACTCGCATTCACTCGCTCTGCTGTCGTCTCGTAGTGATCCGACATTCAAGGCCGAGTCGCCGAGTCAGGCAGCTCTGTGGGTTGCAGCGTCAGGCACGACGTGTTGCAGCTTCCCCGCATTGCATCATCCCCCACAACCATTGCGCTTTACTCAGACGATAGACATTGTTGACAGCGATGTAGTTTGACCAGGTTGCATCTCCGTTATTCCCATCCTCTACATCATGTCTCTGCAAGGGACACTCTCTCACTTCCAGGTGCGGGACTCCATTCGGTATCCCTACTTCACCACCGGCAAATTCGACCGTGCCGTTGTCTTCATCGGTGGTCTGTTCAACGGTCTCGGCGATGTACCGTACCTCCCTGTACTGGCTTCCGCTCTGAATGCGGCGGGGTGGAATCTGTGCGTCACGAGCCAGTACTCTTACTAACGATAAGCGTGCAGCTCCACTGGTCCTCAGCTTATACTGGCTTCGGAACTTCCTCGCTCGATGTGGACGTGACCGAGCTGTCCCTCCTGGTTCAGCACCTCCGGGATTCCCACAAGAAAATCGTTCTCATGGGACACTCCACCGGTTCTCAAGATGTCATTCACTACCTGCTCAACAAGTCCGGTGTGGACGGCGGCATACTCCAAGCCCCTGTGAGCGACAGAGAGCATTTCAACGTAGAGGATGAAGGCGGCTGGCTGAAGGGCTTGGATAAGGCTACTGAGCTAGTTAAAGCTGGACGAGGAAGCGAGCTGCTGGACGAGGAGTTCAACAAGCATGCAGGCGTGCGCTTTACTGCGTACAGGTTGTGGAGCCTGTTGAGCCCCTCGTGAGTGACCTATACCGAGGGTCTTGCGTTGACCGAAGTGGTGACGATGACTATTTCTCCTCCGACCTCCCCGTCGACCCAGACGGGGTACATGCCCACCCTCTCTCAGAGACGTTTGGAAAACTCCAGCACCCGACACTCGCTTTGTTCAGCGAGAAAGACGAGTTCGCGCATATCTCTGACATCGGTGGCCATCTCGCCAAATGGGTAGAGGTCGGAAAAGGAAAACTGAGCACGGCCATCATCCCTGGAGCAAATCACGCAGTGGAGGACGAGAAGTTGTGGCCTTTGCTCACAAAGGAGGTGACCTCTTGGCTGCACAAGCACTTCAGCTAGCGCTGCATCTGCTAGTGTCGGCTCATATGAGATAGCAGACATATGCATATGCAGACATGTGAATGACAACAAGTAGGCAGACGCGATTATACAAAAGTTACTATAGGTCGTAGATGAGCACATGATGATTGTTGTACAAATGCGGGCACACACATTCGACTAGATCGGCGTGAATCCGCGCAGCTGGCCGAGCAAACGCATGGACCGCCGGCGGACAGGGGTATGAGGTGACACCACTGGTGTGGATGGTGCCGTGTTGATAAGAGGGGGCGTGGCAGTCCCCGTACTAGTGTCCGATGCACCAGATGACTGTCGGCGAGTGATGGGAGGAGTCGTTCCGTCCTCATCGCCCTCTGTATCAGAGAGCGTTTTGCGCGCAAAGAACGAAAGCGACCGTCTCAGTGACTTGTGCTTTCTTGAAGGTTGAGTTGAAGCGGTGGTCTGGGTGTTGATGGAGCTGTCTGTCGTGTCCTCGTTGTCAGGCTGCTGGGCGGGCTCCTCCGTCTCGACATCAGGACTGTCTTCATCGACAAATGGCGATGTTGCCAGCTCCTCGATGGGCGTGGGTGGCACCGATCGAGTGCGTCCTCCCAAGTCAGATATGGACATGGTGCGACGTTTGCTTGCACGCGAGCGGCCTGACGTCGACTCTGCGCGAGAGTTGAGGCTTGCCATCTCGGTCGTGCTGCGAGAAGATGACAGTCGCCAGCTGATCCTCGCTCCCATTTCGGTTACAGATGAGAAGGATGAATTGCGCGAGATCTCAGCACTCTCGCGTGTGTTGTCCTCCGCGAAAGAGCCTGAGCGTACGAGCGACCTTGGCCTGTCGCTCATGATCACGGACCCACGGACTTCCGTCTTCTCGATCACATCGACAACCGGACGCATCTCGGCTATGCTGCGCCTGCGGCGGAGCTTAGGTTCTGGAAGGAAACTGCGTCGATCAGTCCCAGGCGACTGCAGCTGCGTCCGGCTGCGAGCCGTAGCCAGCGATTCAGAGACGACATCGCTCAGCGCTCGATCGACCTGGAGCTTGGTGTTCGGAGACGGGCGTTGCAGGAATACAGCGGACGACTGCTCTCGGCGGTAGTCGCACATGTCGAGGTGATCGGCAGGGGAATGCTCTGGAGAGGCAGTGATCTCTCCGCCCTCACCGAAAGCAGCGGTTTTGCTGGGGCGGTCTTCGTTCGAGTGCGAGCTCAGACGACTCGAGTTCTCTGGCGAGGCTTCGCTCTTGAGCGTACTATAGCGCTTGCCTGGAGTGCGTTGAAGTAGATCAGAGGGTGAGTTGACTGAGCCACGGCGAGAACGCGCCGTGAAGTACGGCACGCTCGAAGGGAGTTCAAAGGGCGGCACAGAGCTCTCCTCGCGTGCCGCAGTCAACTCTGTTGCCCAAACCTCCTTCTCCTCCTCACAGGTAGCTGCCAAGTCGTATGAGTGGTCGCGGATAGCCAACCTGATGGAATGTGGCAGGAAGCCTGCATGTTAGCTTGTCACTCGCACACCAAAGTACCCACCTTCCTTGATGTCGATGATCTCGAGGACCTCGAGTGGCAAGTAATGTCGGATCTCGAACTTGTTGCGCTTAACCCTGGCCAATATGAGGTAGCCGCGATACAGGAAGGCTGCCAAATACTTGATCTTGACAGTCCGGTCAAGCGGAGCATGCTGCGAGTGGTGATAGAGAACCTCAAGAGCGCCTATCAGGCGACACGTCCCAAGCTGCTTCATGAGTTGGACTGTCAAGCCGTTACGAAGCTCGAGACGGTCCAACACGGCTGCTGTCTTCAACTCTGCCTCTCTGCGTTGACGTGCGTCGTCGGCGTTCTCTGCAGCGTTGCGCATGACTGCCAGAGCAGCATCGACCGAGGATACGACATCTCTAGAGGGCACATCGCGTTGAACGTCATCAAGCAGCGAAGCCAATAGCAGGGGATACCGACATATCCGCTGGACAGGTGAGATGAGGATGTCCTTGAAGCGTAGGCGTGTCCGACAGGGCTGTGGTGCCTCGTTGTTGAGGATCTGCTCCAGTGATGCCTGCGCAGTCGCGGATGAGATGTATTGACATCGCTTCTCGAAGACCTCATAGTCGACCCGGTGGGCAATGTCCCGCACGGCTGTCATTGCAGCCAAGGAGCCTGCACAATACTCATCGTATAGGCCGAAGTTCGACGCATCACGCATGAACAGCTCTGCGACCTCACGGGTAACACGATCGAGGATGTCGGCCTGGCAGCACTCGTACCCCATCCCTGCTCCCTTCAGAATGTCGACCATTTCGGCAGCAAACTGCGTGTGGAACTCCAGAAGACGGGAGGCATTGCGAGCGATGATGGCGTGGTTGGCGTCTGACAACAAAGGCAGCACAGCCAGTTGAGGGACGTATATGTGCACGAAAGATCGCAGGATGTGCACGTAGTTGACCTCGGTCTCGACAACCTCCAGAAGGATCATCCGACGCTTGTCAAGTCGAGCAGGAGCGTTGTCGAATATCAGCTCCTCCATCACATCGCTCTCCTTGCCGCTGCGTACACTGCGCGACAGTGACGTTTTCGTTGACGGCAGAGACTTGGACGTTACAGATGGCGACGACAGAGACGGATCTGACAAGGAAACGACCGACACGCTGTCTGAGAGGACGGCGCCTGCGTCGAAGGGCAGCGAGCTGCTGCGAGGTGGCACCTCATCCTTGGCAATCTTGAGTTTCTCCATGCTGATGAACGCCGATGCAGCGTCGATCGGCAATGGCAGCTCTGCCGACGGCAGCGCAGGGTCGTGACGATCATCTGTCGCCTTTATCGACATATTATGTTGACCATATCCATACGGCAAGTTGCGATCGAACTGTGCAGCTGAACCCATCTCGCGCCAACGAGCAATGTCGAACTCGCCAGAGCCCAGAGACGACCTGCGCCTGAGACTCCTATCCTGCGACTCGGGCTTGCCAAACTCGGCGGAGCGATGCTGTGCGCGTTTGAGCATGTTCAGCGTGGACATTGAACGACGGCGAGACATTCCCACAGCCGCAGAGTCGGACCGTTCGGTCATTTGCAAGGCTGCTGCACGCGGTGAGGGTTGTATTGCCTTTGCTTGCGAAAGAGGGATGACAGGTCGGCTGGCTAGTGTCAGACTGGATTTTCGCGTCGGGACAGCGATTGATCGGCGCGGTATTTGCTCGGAGGCGCCATGTTGTCGATCAACAGGATGTGAGTAGGAGGAGGAGAAGTTGGAGAGTTGTCCATCGCCTGCCTGTGGAATTGTGAGAGGTGCAGGACGATGACGGTGCGCATCATCGTTAAGGTCAACAGACTGACGAGAGGATTGCCCGGCAGAAGTTGAACCTCGTCGACTGGATTCTGCTGAGCCATCGACTGTCGGCAGGTCGAGGTTGTCCATGAATGGCGACGCAAGCGGCATACCCAACTGAGGAGTCGGTTTCGACGCAGGACTGCTGTCCAGAGGCCGATTGAGGGCCACTGACAGGGCGTGGTGCGTAGCGGCCGACATAGCTGTGCAACCCTGGGTCCCTCAGACTTAGCTTGGTCTGCACCGCGAAAGCAAGATTGGCATAATTCGAAGGAGGGCGAATGATTGTGCAAGCATCATAGCCGCGTTAGGTATCGTGTCAGCTCACGCACTAGTGAAGTGAGAGGAGTAGTTGGACTCACAGTACTGCCAGTGATCAGGACCGCTGAGGGATCGCAATAGTTATGCGACAGTTGCCAGTCGCTGTAGCAGGGGCGCGCGGTCACTGCACTGCTGTGCACAGCTTCAGTGCTATCGTCCCTCTCCTCTCACGCAGGAAGTTGCCTCGACAGTTGAAGCTGGAGAGAGGAGAGTGGTGTGATGCGAAGCAGACTGCAGGCGATGGGACTGAACCGAACGCAATGTGATGACACTTTTCGTTTGTCCTACCGATTGCACAGCCTGCTCGTATACACTGTCGTCTAGCTTTCGGACCTATTAACCCCTCGTACGAAAGTCGAGCGAATTCGAGTGAGATGTCGTCAAGTAGCCCGGAGATGCGTGTAGTGCTGGTTGTCGCGCGTCGATCCCAACCAAAACGAGGAGAGAAAAACAAAGGCAAGCGTACAGAAAGTGAAAGTAGTCGAAAGTGGAACACAACACGATTAAGAGGTCGTCGACTGCACGTCTGGGCGATTCCCAAGTCGAGAGACGAAAGCGATGCTGAACAGATGGAAAGTAGTAACGATTAGATGAGAAAAGCAGTAAGCGAGGTTTGACGAACCAGCTGGAGCTGTGGGTGGAGGAGGAGCGAGGCAGCACTAGTGTAAAGTAGTATTACCGCTAGCTTGCGCCGCGCTTGCAGGGCCGCAACCGATTGCTTTCCAACGCCTGGGAAGCCAACCTGGAAGCTGGAAGTTGTATGCCGGCGTACGAGGGGAGACAAAACCCGAGGTTTAGGCCACAGCTGTCATGGATGCGAAAGTTGGACCGATGGGTGGATGTTTCGGACCTGGCGCTCTGTGATCAAGTCACGGGCTACACTCTTCTTACAGCAGCAGGGGTTCAGAAGGTTTCCGGGGGGACGAGGAGTAAGCTATGGAGTAGGAGCAGACGCAGGAGCACGAGCAGGAGCAGGAGCACGAGGAGCCGAAGCAAGGAGCAGGAGCAAACGGCCGTGTGTCCTGAACTATGAGATATGCAGCCCGGACGTATGACATGTGTCGGCGTCATTGCAGCCACCGGCCATCTCCTCCTCGTCTTCATTTGTTGTATGATGGGCTGCAGCAGTGTGCCTCGTCTTACCCTCCGACCAAGCCAGTTACCCAGTCCAGTCAGAAGACTCGTCGTACAGTGGCCGGTGCCGCCCCCCGCCCCCCGCCTCAAGCCTCCCCCTTGTGTCTCTATAGACTCAGGCCGCCATCCTGCATCCTAAACACCATAAAGGCATCAAGCGGCAGATCTACCAGAAATGGCCCACGGCCCCCCTGAAGGGTAATGCATTGCAGCGAGAAAATGCTTGGCTGGGTGCGGACCCGACCCCCTGCGCGATCTGCCGCCGGGAAGCACTGCATGAAGGATGATGTTGTTGTTGTTGCCGGGTGTGTGTGTGTCCCGGGCTGCACCCACGCCTCGTCGCAGCAGCAGCAGTGCTCTTAGGATCTCGCACTCCTGACGATCCTCAATTAATCGCTTACACTCCCGGCTAAGGGACAGGTGTCGTTTAATGACACAGTCGTGGTAGCTGAATGAGATGCACGTCGTCAATGCGACACAGCCGCTGGCGTTACAAGATTACAGCATGATGAAAATGCTGGTGGCGGTTTCGGCATGTGGCATGTGTGTCGTCTCGCGTCTCGTGATGCAGGTGTCTCAAGCTGATCAAGCTGACTGACTGCTGACCGACTGCCCACTGGATGTTGTCAGGTGCTGTCAGCATCGTGGACACCGACAAACGTGCCCATTTGGAGTCCCATAAGTGGCGTCAACCTTTTTTCCAGTCTACCGCATGAGAGCGTGTGAGTTGCAAGCCAATAGTCTGCGCTGGTGTGAGACCTTGTTCAAGGGATGCGCAGTACTTTCTTCTCTCCATGTCTCCAATGTCTCCTCGTCTCCACCCTGCTCTCTCCGAGATATACGTACACGTCGGGGGTGTTGAATGTATACGATTACGTCGCTTGATGCACTTGTGGATTTGGAAGCATTTAGCAGCGCAAGCATCGCCGCCATCTGACGATCCAAACAATCCTGCCAGCAGTCTGTCAAGGACGACGTCATTGCCGATTCACGATCGCGATTGCAGAAGTGGTGGGTGGTATGGCAGGCAATATGGACGGCCCTGGGTGGCAACATCAAATACTACTGCATATTCATGTCAGACTCAGGAACCCCATCTCAGCTCAGCTAGCTCATCAGGATGCAGCTCGTGAGCTCGACTTTGTGAGCTCAAAGCTCGTGATCTGCAGCTGCATGTTACCACAAGGCACACGGGACGGAGCACCATGGGACTCGGTCACGTTTGCCTAAACATCACTTGCAGTTTGCATCTCGTACCTCGTTGCATCGCGCAGCGTGTGACTAGTGCTGCAGCAAACATTGGGAATGCTCACGCTGGAATAAGGTTCCGCTCATGACAGGAATCGAGCGCTGCCGCTTCTTCTCGTAAGCCACGCGCAGTTCGCTTCCCAGTAATCTCAACACGGCTGAGTGCAGAAGTAAGTTCACCAGCGTGGTATGGCATTGCCGTTGTTGTGAGAGCACTCGAGCATTGACCACTGTGTGTGTGTGTGGGAGGTTGCAGCAAAAGAGGTTGTGAACGGGCGACGTGGGCGGCCTCCCAGGTGTCGGCGCCACGAAATTCAACCTTCCTAATGGTCTCTTGAATTTGCGGGTCCCCGAGGCTTAAACGGATCGTGACTAACCTACTCAGATTTAGTGGCCTGGAAGCGGAGATAGACCTTGAGGAATCAGGGATGCAGCACAGACGATCAACGTAGTCCGATGATTGACGGCCGGAGGATACGACTTTTGATCTCCCTCGGCATCAAGTGTTGTCATGAAGATTAGTCAGTCGCGCACCTATATGATTTGGGTCTTCTGCCCCCAATCCACTCGACCGGGTTGTCCTCGACGTGTTCGAACCATCGCGCGCCCAAGTCGTCGATCAGCGAGGACGACATGGACCGACCGATCCACCGGGCTTCGCTGATCCCCGAGGCAAAATGCACTTGTGTGTTTAAAGCACATGGTCTAGTAGCGCGCTCATGCTCATATGGTCGATATGGTCTCGTGCACCAGCGTCTCATGTGGAGAACCACTCACCATTGCGTCAGCAGAGCGTATGCATAGCTCAGCTGAGGGGTGCTACCATACTAGCTGGGTTGTCATGTGTCAAGAGTTCATGAAGTGCTGGATAGTAGTGAGGTTGTAAGATGAGACGACACTTTGACGGTCATATGCACCGCTTTGTGCGTTACCAGAAATTACACTCGTACACTCGGAAGCGGATAGCTCATGTGGCATCAGTGTACATGTGCACACGATGCGAATAGGAACCACTACCTCGAGCCAATGTGAGGCATATCGAGTCATACGATAAGAGCACATGGAGAGGACACAGACGCGAGGTCGAGAGAGGTTCGGGTTCCACTCCTGAAAAGGACATGTTATCGTCGGCCTTGCACTAGCAGCAGTCGTCTCAGCGATCAGTTCTGCTATGTTGAGGGTTCCTCGAGGCCAAAGCGTTACCAATCTACCACATAACATAGCCAAAGTCGACTGATTTACAGCGCTTTCAGCCTACCACATCATACCCTCAAGGGGGGACCCAACATCCCCCAGTCCGACATACCAAGTGCTTATCTAGACACGAACGGATCCTGTACATACTACTCTTATCGTGCTGCAATATTGCTGTAGCTGCTTACCGTTTGACTTGCATCCTCCACACCCGTCGACACCATGCAACCGCCATGACAACTTCCAAGTCATCCAGATGGCTCCCAGAGCTCTTCGAGCGCCTTCGAGCACCAAAACGCCTCCGCGCGCACGGCATACCATGCGTAGTATGGTTTGAAGATGCCGATCTCTGGCATGGTGTGCCGACCGCCCTCTTCGACATCTACATCGTCGTCTCTGATATGGACTCGGCCGCGACTGTGCTCGAGAAAGGAGGGTGGGAAAGGGTACCACAGGACAAAGAGCGGATAATGAACGACATCGTCGAGTCAGAAGAGCTACAATCCCGACGTCGTGCTCCTCCCCGCGTCTGTCTGGTGCACTGACTTCGAAGACCAGGCGAAGTCCTACCTTAGACTAGAAGAGGCTTCGTTTTACCCCTCGCTGCCGACACTAGTCAACAACCTCATCGACGTCGTGCTCGATGGCCCTGACGAGCTACGCGGGGCAATCTCCGTTCACCTGGCCTACCTATACGGATATGCACCGGAAGTCAAAGAGCGATCGTTCGCGGACCACTTGCGCGCGGACAACCGACAGTTCCATCACGATGTGGTGTCTGGTATGCTGCTCGGCACCATACCCTTCTACGAGCATGAGCGCAAGATGCGCGAGGAGATCAGACGCGGTGAACGTGAGGCGTGCGAGATTTCGGCAGATAAGGCAGACAATCCGAAGCTGTACAAGCTGCTAGTCACGTCTGCTCCGTCACAGCCACAAAAAGCGTGGGTGCCAACGACCTCGTCTACGGTCGAGTCTCAGCTTTGATATGGCTCTACTACAACACTGTAGCATATACATATGCATGTTTCATCAAACGCCTCTGCTTCCAGTCACGGCTGTTTCACCTCTGCACCGCCTATCATCTCAGAGACCCAAACTGTTGTGTGCTGTATACAGTAGGATGTACATAGTCGTCCAGATAGCTGTCACAAACTGCATCCCAACCCCAACGCCATGACAGACATTCTGACCACCGCCCGCGCCATAGCAAGCCAGCTCAACTCGGCGAACATCAGCTACCCCATTGTCGGCGGCGGGGCATGTGTGGTGCTAGGCTCGATCCGATCGACCACCGACGTCGATGTGGTCGTCAAGGCCGGGGAGGTTAGAGACGCACGGTCAGCTCTGAAGTCCAATGAGGGCTTCACGGTAGAGCCTCGCACCCTGCACACACGCCATGGCAACATCGACGTCGACATCCTCTCACCACCACGGATGTGGCGCGGCGAGTTTGACGACACGACAGCTACAGCGACAGTCATCAGCGAAGGTGTCAGCATTCGGGTTCTGCACCCCCTGCTCCTGCTGAACAATAAGTGTGGCACGATCTTCGAGAGGAGCACTGAGTTCAAGAAGGGCACCGATCACTTCGATATTATTTTCCTGCTCAGATACTGCGTCAAGCACGAATTGCGGCCCTCGGTTCAGAGTGTGCCTAATGCTGGGGGTGGTAGGGGAACTGCGCTCATTGGGCAGTATGGGGAGAGGGAGCTGTGGGTGGCTGCTGGGTACGATGTCGAGGCTGGTGAGGCAGAGCAAGTGGTGGTTCGCTGATAACAGGTACGTTCCCCGATCTATGAGAGCCATGGTGCCGATCATGCAATGTTCTCATACTCTCGAGCGGGCAAAGCTCCAATTACCTTCACTATCATAAACGTACAGTACTTACAAGGCCAGCACTGTCTTCACGTGAGCCTTCATGGAAAGAAGTCGACAGAACGCGGAGAACGTGTTCAATATGCCTACAGAGCTACAGAGATAAGCATCAATCCAGACTATCTACGGTCTGTGCATGTGCAGTACTGCGGACTTGCGCAGATGATAGCGTATTCATATGCTCTAGTGAATGATCTATGGATCCCCTTCCCATCTTACACAACAGCATCCGCAGTGAAGCACAAACCATGACGGCTTTGGCTTTCTGCTCGTGCTATACAGTAGAAATGTCACACAGCCGTGTCTCTGACACGAACACTTGGCAGGCCAAGCAGCTTGGGCCGCCTGTTCCACAGTACGACCCTTTTGTACACCGCCATGCTTGGACATGTCGTGATGCGCACGGCCGCTGAAAGGGGACTTTTGCTTCTTGAGCGATGCATGTCATTGTGACTTTGTTTGTGCTTATAGCAGAGCAGTTCGTCTGCGCGACTAGCTTTGCAAAGCTATCTCGATACTACGCGCGACAACGACAACGACCTCAACGATGTGGGGCAGGCACATGGCACTACTCCTGGCACTGGCGGCGGGCAGCCCAGTACAAGCAGCAACACGCTGCGATGGGGGCACACCATGCCCTTCTTCAGCACCTTGCTGCTCGCCCTTTGGCTTTTGCAATACTGGCACGTTCTGCCTGGGCGGCTGCAATCCTCTCCGTAAGTGAGGCGAGATCTTCGTGAGCTCACGACAGGCTCGTACCGACTCAACTCTTGTCTTCCTAAGCCTGTGTGCCAGTCCAGCACGACGGACTTCAACGACCTTAGCCGCGTGCTCGTCAATGGCACGCAGTATGATGGCAATGCCACCGCCTGGGACTGGGTGGGTGAGTATCCGGAACCGCGGGAGGATACTAATGGCAGTTGAGAGGGGCCGCCTGGAGCCTGCAGGGCAGGGTAACGGTGTTCGCTTGATCCTCACGCAGGACGGACGTAGGTGTGAGCTTCAAGACGTGACTGACGAGCAGAGGGCACACTCATCTCATCCACGCGATATGTACACTACGGCGAGATTGACTTTGTAATGCGTCAGTGTCAGCGAGGGAGGCTGTTTGCTGACCCCCAGAGGCATCCAAATGGCCAGGCGTGGTGTCCGCTGCGATCACTATGTCCGACGTGGAGGACGAAATCGACTGGGAATGGACAGGCTCCGACACCCATGAGGTGCAGAGCAACTTTTTCTTCCTCGGCCATGCGAACTACTCAGCGACCAATGGCGCCAACCACGAGGTGCCCTCACTCGACACCGCGGCCAGCTTCCACACATACACCCTCAACTGGCAGGAGGATCTGCTGCAGTGGAAGATCGACGGAAATGTGATCCGGGAGGTGAAGAAGACAGAAACCCTATCAAGTGATGGCAGCCGATTGTGAGTGGCAGGAGAAATGCAAAACTGACTCGTAGCGAGTATCCCACCACTCCCTCCCGCGTTCAGGTATCCATCTGGCCCGCGGGAATCGAGACGTCCGCACCCGGCACAGTCGAGTGGGCAGGCGGCATGATCGACTGGTCGCACGCCGACTACGCTGCAAATGGATACTTTCACAATACGCTCAAGTCCGTGCGCATCGTGTGCAGCGACGCGGACCACGACGCGTCCGTCACCGGCTACGAGGTGACTGGCAACGACACGCAGAACATTCCAGTGAGTCGAGTGCGAGCCCAAGAGCAGCAAGAGCTTGGCAGGGTAGCTGACTCCAGGTCGTCGGTTTCACCAACCGGACCACTATGCTCGAGAGCAGTGGTCTGTCCGTGAAGGGAGTGTCGTTCGGTGGCGTTCTTGGACTCGCTTTGGGAGTCACTGCTGCGTTCGGCTTTGCTCTGCCCTGAGTGCTGTTTCGAGATCTCGGAAGGAGGATACGCAGATGGAAAGTATCAATACGGTGTTCTCGGCTATCAAACGTCAAGGAGTGTAGACCTTGATTACCGATGATAAACAAACCGCTTCACAACAAACCTGTTACTTAAGCCCTGTTTTGTGCAGCGATACTGAGCATATCGCATGTCAACTGTCAGAAGATGACCATGAGCACCCGTGCTGGCAAAAGATGTCCATGCAGTGACAGTGAGCACTGACTGCAATCTCGCTTGTTGGTGTCGGAAGCACCCAAGATGAAACCTCTTGCGTGGGAATCTCACCCAGGTACGGACGAGGTACAAGCTCATCCCAAGAGACGGCGGTTATCACGACAGCGCGAATCCATCCCGCTGCAGTCTCTCGATGTGAACACTAAACATGCTTTCTGACCATAAACATCAATCACTTCAGTAGCGATACCTCACTTCACTCCTCTCTGTGCAGCACAGCTCGTCTCGCGATGAGGCTCGCTCCCACTCTCGCGATAGGAACGTGCGCCGCCGTCATCGCTGTGACGGCTGCGACGTCTGTCCTGTGGCTGAGTCTGTCGCTCGGTGCGTCGATACACTTACCTTCAGTTGTACCTTGGAAAGTGCTAATCTGCTTCAGTGCCGTTGGTGAACATCGTCGCAGTGCCATGCTTGATAGGGAGTGTGCTGCGTGAGTTGTCGCTTTGGCTTCACTAAACCCCAGTTCTGCTTCACACGCTCCCGTTTGCGACATACCTCCTGCTCGCACAGAAAGATGCGCCAAAGCACTGGGGCGTCTTCCTTCCCTTCTCGCCTGGTAAGCCGCTTTCCCTCTTCCTGCTGCGTATTGCTTACTCGCAACAGCCCGACACCTCGGTGTCCTAGTCGCGATCGCTTACTACATCCGCTTTGTGGCATACTTCGTCCCGGCATATGCCGTCGCCGTTGTGAAGACGACCTGGGACCTATGGAACAGGGCTCCAGACCCTACATGCACTATGCAGCATGTGCACTGGTGGCATCGCTTTGCTAGGTGTGTCCTTTCATCTCGTGTTTCCTGACGCCGTAGCTTTGAAATCACATACTATAAGCACCCGAACAGAGCACCATCACGGCTAGACGTGTACCGCGCCCAGACACCACTTGAGCCTGAGACCTCACCAGGTGACGCCGCATCGCTACCCCGCAGCTCGAGCTCGAGCACACTCCCAGACGTCGATCAAGGGGTGGAGAAGGAGCCTACCGACTCCCCACGGTCTGTGTGGGATGATGTGCCCCTCGGTGAGATGGAAGACACGAGCAACCTGCGCCCAGTAGTGGTGTTCCTGTACGACGTGGGCATGATGGGACCGGTGCGTCCCCAGCGGTGGATGTTTGCCCTCCTCGGCATCAAGTTTGCCCAGCAGGGGTATGGTGAGTCACTGGCAGGAGTTCCACATCACCATCATCACCTGCCCTGGGTATCAACTGACAGCAGTCACCGTAGTCCCCGACATCACAACGTACCCCAACGGACAGATGGAGGCGATGGTAACTGATGTCCGTGCGGTCCTCGCATGGGTGGTGAAGGAGATCCGCTCCTACGGCGGCGACCCAGCCCGCATCTACATCTGCGGCCACGGCCTCGGCGCCCACTTAGGCCTCTACACCCTTGCCCAAGAGGCCGTCGTGCACTCGCGGGAGCGCGTTGAGATCCACAATGCCACAAGCCGCTGGGATCACATCAGTCGCAGGTCCGACACCTCCACCCCCCGCGACATTCCTAACGGCGTCAAGTCGCTTCGCCTGTATGGCAGCGAGATCGACCTCCCCCCCGTGCTAGGCGTCATCCTCCTCTCCCCCATCGCAGATGTTATTAAGCAGGTGCGGCACGAGTCCAAGTGCTGGCTCGAGCATGTGTCCCCCCTCCGCCGGAGCCTGGGGAGCACGCAGTCAAGATGCATGCGCCACTCGCTGGGGCACATTCTCTTTGCAGCGAGGGAGATGATCGAGACGGACGAGCTGCCAAGGAAGGCGCTTATTGTGCACGGGAACAGGGACACGCTCGTGCCGGTATGGCAGTCGGGGTGGCTGGCTGAGCTGCTTCGTGGGTTAGACGTCGAGACGGTGCTGCGTCAGTACTCCCAGTTTGCGCATTTCGACGTCGTGACGAGCCTGATGGCTGGGTTTGAGTCCCGGGATGGCGCGAAGCTGTGGCAGGATAGTGAGTGGGGCTTCTGGCATGTCTGACAGCAGTTTCTTCCTTCCTCGGGGATGTGGAGTGTTAGGGATGTGGATTGTTAGTGTCTTTGTATATTGTTCTCGCCTCCTTGTATAGTCACGTTGTGCATGTTGAGAGTCTTGATACATCTATGTGCTGTTGCTATGCGTTTGTCTGAGTCCGTCTGCCGTCAGCTGGGGCTCATGCTGAGCTAATAACCCACCACTTCTTCTCACCATACTTGACCCGATCAGCCGCAAGCCAGCTCTCCTGTCCCCCTTCAATCGTCCACCCCAAAGGTCCGAGGTCGCACTCAGCACAGCTCAGCCACTTGACCTTGCCGCTCCCTGCTCCTGGTGCTGATGGCGGAAGCTCGACGCCCGTTGTCCTGCTGAAGCCGATGTTGTCGAAGGCGTAAGGCCCACCCGAGACGAGCCAGTACGTGGTGTTGCCGGGTTGTGGGAAGGGTGCGTTTTCCTCGTGTGGAAGCTAAAGTCAGTGTCGTTCAAAGTTGAGCTATGCGAGCGACTCGAGCTATCCGCGGCGCATCATGTCCACGTCTTAAGCGAGCCCCTCTCGAAGTATTGGTGCCCAGCGCCATCAAGCCTCACACCACGTCTGCAGACTGGTGATTGCAATCCTTGTTCACTCAGAAAGAAATCTCAGTAACTTCTTTGACCAGTCGCTCGCCGCCCATATGGACCTTTCTTTGCAGCCAGGTTTAGATTGCTCTGGCTCTTCATGACCACCTAACTCGCACTCGCTACTCACGATAGACGGCTCTGACACCAGATATGTCGCGCCTCCAGCCCCAATGATAACCGAAGAGCACCCCTCACGAGGGCAATAGAGCTTTCGCCCGTTCGCAACCGACTGCGACCCGCCAGCTTGTGTCTTGAGCTCCTCCTCGACCTGCTCGAAGCTCGACGTAACGACCTTGGCGCGCTTCGACGACTGCGCCGCCATGGCTGCAAGAATATCCTCCTGCGTGTATCCTGGTGGGATGCCTTCCATTGTGGATAGTGTTGTGGTAGTGTATGTTACAAAGCCAGATTTCTGACAGGCAGTCGATCGCCAAGTGATTCATCGACGGGACATATGAGCGCCCGGATATACCATCATCGCGTGCCTGAGATATTTCGGCTTTGCCACCACCAGTGTCATCTGGCAACATTGAGATTGACGACTCCGCAGCGGCTTACCAATTTGTTTGTGCAAAGAGCAATCCCCTTTCACCTTCCTACCGCCTGCCTTTCCCTCCTTAAGCTTCCCCGCCATGGCCGCGCCGCCGCTAGGCAACCTCCGCGGGATGTACTGGGACCCCGAGAAGAACCGGTACTACCCCCTGTCGGCGAAGGCGGCGACGGTGCAGCCGCCGAAACCGCTCCCTGTGGTGTGCAAGAAGCGGCAGAGGACGTGGGACGTGAGCGAGAGTGAGGCGGCGCAGAGGAGGATGAAGCGGGCCACGGCGATGTCTGGGCGGAGGGTGGACCGGTGCGTGTGTGCTCTGGGTGTAGGCTGACATACAGGCTGGGGAAGTACTTTTCAGATTGCAACCTACATGGAGTAACGGAGCTGTGCCAGTGCAGCGGGGAGGGGGTCACTTCGCTCACTGTGAGTAGAGTGTGAGGCAGAGAGCTGATCATGAAGCACTATGGGAGCGGACAGGCAGTCACGACAGATACGGGGCAAGTGAGCCTCGAGTCTGATGGCGAGGTAGTGTCGTTCGCGGTGTGCTCGCAGACTGTGAGTGAGGGTGTTGAAGTGGGGCTGATGACAGTTGCTGGGAATACATCCCGATATTGCGAGGGGGACGTGGATGTGAGTCGTTGCTGTGGAGGCGTGCACAGAACACTGCTAGCTATCTTGCTTTGCCTCAGCTTGGCACCCTGTGCAAAGCGCCGTTTGATGGGGCTGGTGCTCCTCGTCCCGGCTGACAGTGGTTTCCGTTTTTACGAGAGCCAAGAGCCCAAGAAACCTGAGAATATCACTGACTCCAGCGCCGTTGCGAATGGGCAGGAGCCGCACGTCCACTTCTGGCGACATTGCTTCGAGATCGGAGACGGTAACCTGCCGATCGTCGAACAGATGACACTCGACATCCCGCAACGTGACATCTTCGCTATGAGCTCCTTTGAGGATGTGACTACACTGGGTGAGTCGGTGTATCGCTTGATCAAGCTCAACGCTGACCCCAGCTATGGCACGATCTCTCAACAGCATTGTCACTAGCGAAGCTTCGCTGTCACTCAGTCCTAGACGACTGCCCTCAGACCCACTCAAGATTCACCACTACAGTCGCGACTTGGTCTACACAGGTTTGCGCAACTCGACCATCCTGCTCGAGGACCTGCGGACCACCCCAGGGAAGCAGAACATCGTTGCCGCTCTGCCACGAGGTCGAGCAGTCGCCAACGTCAAGAGGCTGAAGGACTCTGCTGTCCCTTGGGGCCTCCTGGCCAGCGGTCTCGAGAACCAGCTCGTCATCTACGATCTGCGATTCTCGAAACGCCCATTGCGGGAGCTCGCACAACATCTCAACTCGTACCACACGTCACTCGGCATGGAGACAACAGCAGACGACACGATTGTCTTTCATGGTGGCAGTGATCGCCGGCTGCGAGCATGGAACACAATCACTGGGGAGCGTTTGCTCCCAAAGCCGGGGCAGAGGCGAGGGCTGCTGAGCATGGACTACCGCTACTTGGTGGAGCATATTGATATTTCGGACGACTTGCATGTGCGAGTCGCTGCTGCGGGCGACATCTTGCACTTCGAGCCTGGAGCGGCGTCTTTCCGAACCACGATACTCTAACCTCTGAAGACGCATCCATTCATTCCGGTAGGAATCCGACAGCTGCGTTCTCCCGAATAGATCACTCCAAACTTCATCCATGATCTCACTGTCCCGAGAAGCATAACCAACACGACCATAGATGTGGCCTGTACACTAGATCCAGATAGAAGACCCACCTGTTGACGTTATAGGGCATTTGCCTGTATGTATACCACTTGTAGAGCGCAACGATTGCTGGGCTGCCTCGAGCTCACCTCGGCACCATCGCCGCCGGAGACATTGCATCGCTAGGCCAAGCCCTGAGGCACCACTACTACGCGCCTGGCTTTTAATGTTGCGCTCCGGGAACGGGCATGCCATTGGGTTCCGGCGTTCCAGCAGTGCCTGAGGCGTTCGCTCGTCTGCGCATGGCATTCAGAGTGATCCATATATCCTTATCATGAGAAGTGCGGGGCGCGGCGTGGGTCGGACGTCGGTACGTCGGACATGCCTGGCATGCGATCGATGTACGCGTTGTGCTCGCTCTCATTGTCGGAGAGTGTGGGTGAGCGTGCTGAGGTGAGAGGCAGTGTGCACAACTGTGCTCTGCTTTCTGTGCCATCAGTACGCAATCGCACACAGAGATACACTCTGCCCACCAATCTTCTCGCCTGTTCATACCCACGGACCCACTCAACGTCCGCAGGCTGGTCTTGTGTGCCCCTGGTGATCTGGCCAAGCACTCACGAGCTTCCATTGCCTCATTCCCAGACGCACAGGGCGCCACTGCCATATACCACAGACGAGAGGACGTCCAACGATCAAACACAACATCTGTCATCCACATCCCTGTAGTAAGCATATATCATCGCAGCGAAGGCATAGTTGGATCGGCAAACGCTTGTCTGGGACGTCGAGGCTTGTCACGAACAATTGAACACGCTGTCGCGAGTTGAGTGAGAAGTGCAGTAACGAAAAGGAAGGCAGATCGTTCGGGTTATCGGACTGCCTTGTCACCTTCCTCAGCTCTCTCAACTCCCTCGACCTTCTTCACTCGGTCCTCGACCTTCCTTTACTCTCTTCCTCTTGATCTGGCAATCGCTCTCCTTACGCACTACAATGGCCGAGCCACCCTCGAGCCCATCGAGGGCTCCCTCCGGCTTTCGCTACCTGCCTCGCCAGCACGCCCTGTTCTCGCCACGACTAGTGTTCACGACAATGACTGCACAGGAGGCAAGTCAAGGGCCATATGCCCATCCCATAACGGGGAAGCCAATGCACCTGTTCACTCGTGGGTAACATGCTCACTTGCTGATCTGACTTCAGTCGATGATTTGATGTGCTACACGCCCTTCAAGAACGACCACGGCCCCTTGAACCTCTGCTACACCTTCGAGGCATGTGTTCGGATCTATGACAAGATGGATGTGGGTTGTGGTGTACAACCCAGACGAGGAAGCTGACGACTTCGCAGGCGAAGGAATACTGCCGACGTGCCATCTGTCTCTACACTAGCCCGGAGCCTGAGTCGAAGTCCAACATGGCTCTCGTTACTGCGCTATACTCGGTGCGCTTGTGGCCGGCTGTGCCAGCTGACGTCTAGCTCATCGTCGAACACAATGACCCCTGGGACGCTTTCCAGCCAATCGCACATATGGAACTCCTTCCTTTTCGCGACGCAGGGAATGGAACTAACGAGTTCGGCCTCAGTGTCCAGGTATGCTTCCCGATCCGACTGTCCTGATTCCCAGGATGTGCTTTATGGCGTGTGGAAGGCGGGGCACAAGAATCTGCTTCGGCTTCAAGAATTCGATGCAGACGATTACAAGTACTATGAAATGGTGGAGTGAGAGGCAGTGAGAGACACACACTTATGTTCAGGAATGGCGATCTGAATATTCTAGGCGACTTTGTGCCCTTTGCCTCCCCCATCGACCCGGAGTACTCAGGATGTCAGAACTACACCTATACGGCTGCTCAGATAGTCATGTCGAAGTCGGCCTTCAAGAAGGTCAAGGCTAGGTTGGTGGAGGAGAACGTCGGCTTGGTCGTGCGACTCAATGAGCCACTGTGAGGCGCTGCTTATGAAGGTCGACTGACAGCAGCTACGACTGCGCCGAATTCACAGAGATGGGCATCAACCATGTCGACATGTACTTCGACGATGGCACGAATCCGTCAGACGAGATCGTGCGCGACTTCATCAAATGTGTCGACGACGTCTTTCAGCGCAAGAAGAAGGTCGCTGTGCACTGCAAGGCCGGCCTTGGGCGTACAGGTGTGCTAATCGGAGGTTGGTCAAGGCTTTAGCTTGTAGCTGACAGCAGCATATCTGATCTACAAGTACCAATTCACTGCCACTGAGGCTATCGGGTTCATGCGACTGGTGCGCCCAGGCATGGTCGTTGGACCGCAGCAGCGATACATGCAGTTGAACCAGATGAAGTGGGCTGGCTGGGTGAGAATAAGATTGGGAAAACTGTTGCTAACAGGCAGGCAGCTGTCGATGCTGCTCGCGCAGGTGCTGAGCAGGAGAGCTCGTTGCGAACTCCTCCTACTGAGCTCAGCCAGGTCGAGGAGATGCTGTTCAAAGACAAGAGCAGACCACTTACACCCACCCGTCGTGTCCCCTCCTTGCACTCAGCTGATGCTGTGGGACAACCTCGCAAAGCACCAGACGGACAACGGATTGTCGTTGCGCCTGCGGCACTGGACGTCTTTACGACCCCGATCCGAAAGGTGAAGGTCACTGCTGCATCGCCCTCTGAGCAGCTCAGCTCGAGGGGTCTAAAGCGCGGCTCGGGGAGGACGCCCGTCTCTATCCGAGCCCCAGCGCCACTACTGCCTGAGCTCCAGGTGTCTCAGAGCCTCGTGCGTTCAGTCTCAGCCACGAGCTGTACATCGAGCGCATCAGAGCTTGATCAGCGAGCGACGAAGCGTCGGCCTGGTGACGCCGCGGCCATCGAGTCTGGACTGAGCTCGCCGCCCCGGAGCCGTGAGAGCTCACTTGACAACGGCCTAGCTACGAGTGAGGAAGATGCGCCTCCCTCCACTCCGACTCGCGGATCGACAGTCGCTGCCTTGACGCCCACTTCCCCCGAGTGCGAGTCACCTCGCCAGCGGAGCCTCATCCCTCGTCGGACTGCCACGCCATACAGAGAGATGCGTCCTCGGGTCAGTCGGATGGGATCGATGTCCGACTCAGAGGTCGCGGGTCCGGGCAGTCCCACGTCCAAGCTATCGTCGCGTCGTATGCTAGCCTCTCCACGGCCTTGAGACTGGTCCACTTGTTCGACTATCACTCCGACAATGACCTTGACATCGGCAAGTATTTACGCCTGAGTGACCACTCCCATACGAAACACATTCACGACTCTCAGTACGACCTTTTACGACCAGGAGCATCCTTCATTGTGTAGATTATCATTATAGCGTCGAATGGCAAGCATCAATGTGTATAGAGCGTCAGAACGATACGCATGATCACCAATGAACATTCTGAAGATCAAGCAAGCTCAAGAGCAGCGCGGCTAGCATTCCACGGCTGGATCATGCTTATCGCGCGCGCGGGAGCATATTTGCCCGATCCGTGCTTTTGGGCGCCGTAGCGTTGTCTCCAAGAACACGAAAGCACAGACCTGCATCTCGTCATCACTCTCACCACCATGGGCTTCGCGACCAACACCGTGATCGGCTCGGCCGCCTTCCTGCTCGGAATGGTGTTTGTCTGCCAGGTGGTGAGTAGGGCTGGGTTTAGGAGGTGTCTCGGCGGTGGATGGTGTGAAGAGTGAGAGCTGTCGTCGGATGTTGTTTTGTTGACAACATTCCGCCGGAGTGCTCACTCGACTTCGCTTGCCGATGCTGACTGCTTTTGTGACTACGCTGACATCAGGTTGACATCCCCCTGCTGTACATTCCCGTCACCCCGCAGGCGATCGAGAATGCGTACTCGTTCTACGAGATGTGGTACGAGGCGCCGGGTGCTGTGAAGGTGAGCGTCGGATAAGACAACTGCCGAGGAGATGGGGACGCGTTCCACGGTCTGCTACTTGATGTGGCCGCTACTGTGAAGACATCGTGTGTGTTGTGCTGTGCCAGATGTGCTTGCACGCAGATCTTACACCCTGAAGAGTATCTTGGATGCCACGCCGTTACAGCCGGAAACACAGCAACAGCGCATCTCAACTCCCGCCACTCAACATGCTCTTTCGGACTCCGTTGTTGATATACAGGCTCTCCTTCATGTCGCCATGGGCCTGCCCCTTATTACGCTGCTCTTCAAGTTGCACAAGTGGAACGAGAGTGCAAAGTTCTTCGACGGCTCCTGCATTGGTGGGATACGCCTCAAGTCACCACTGACAGCAGCCCTCCAGACCGCCTGCATTGTCCTGTACCTCTCTGTCCACATCCAGTCGCTGCGCACTTTCCGTGAGTATTGCGTTATCTGGTCATCAAGAGAATGTGTTGACGCCAGTCCCCGACGCCAAGTCCACATGGACCCTCATTCCCGCGCCGCCTCCTCGTGAGGTCCCAGCGACGAATGACGAGAAGATCGAGGCTGTGCGTGTCCTCGCCGCCGGCAACACGCTTGTCGGCCTCCTCCTGCTTGGCATCATCGGCCTGCAGATTGGCCAGGAGTACGCACATGCCATGGAAATTAAGGAGCAGAAGGCGATCGACGATGCGGCTCGCAAGGCGACGGAGCAGTCGAAGAAGGAGCTCTGAGCGCGGTGCGAGCGCAGGAGGTGAGGGAGAGCAGGCAACGAGCAGAGGGTAGTAGGTAGTGTCATGTTGCGCACACAAGCTACGCGCCGATGCCCACCTATGACGTGGGACAACCCTGCAGTATGGCCCTGTATATAGATGACTGCATGATGATGCCCAGCCGGACTCTACAGCGACAGAATGTCGTGACTCCTGCCTCGTCAAACGCTACAACGCCTTGTACACGTTGACGATCTGATCCCACCCGCCTGTGGCAATCACACCCTCCTCGAACAAAGCCCATCCCAGGGCCATGCAAAACTCTGTGTGGTCGTTCATGACTGCCATAGGCACGACCAGCCCTGATGTCTTCCAGATTCTAGTTGACATGTCGTACCCCGAGCTCGCGAGCACATCGGCGTGATGCGGCGACCACTGCAGCTTGCGCACTGCCAGCTGATGTCCCCCTGGACCACCGAGTTCTGTTGTTGGTCGCTGGGCGTTGCGGATGTCCCAGATCCTCACTGCGCCGTCCTTCCCAGACGTCGCGAGTACACCTGGCTGGTACTTGTTCCAGTCTGCGGCCAACACGTCCGCAGTGCTGGCAGTGAAGGTCATATTCGGCTGTTGTGGTGCTCGCAGATCCCATAACCGCACCTGCCCGTCCTGGCCCGTGGTCATGACTGACGCGGGGGTATGTGGGCTGAAGAGGGCGGCGTAGACCTGTGCTCTTCCCACTGGGAGTGTGGTGAGCGACGTGGCGCGTCCAGCGGACCACTGGGGTTAGCTGGAAGGAGCAGTAGAGAGCAGACGCACGATCTTCGCCGTCCCGTCCCATGATGCCGTCGCAAAGTTGTGCTTCTCGATGTTGCTCCAGTCTGTCCCTACAACCTCGGCGTGGTGCTCATGCCAAGATGCGATGGGCAGTCCCTGCAATGTCACGTCAAAAAGGCGTAGTGCACCATTGCCGCATCCTGCAAGTACTTGGTTTCTAATGTAAGCCCTTTGAACATGCTGCATGCTGATACCCACTCGTGCGTCTCGTTCCATGACACGTCGTACACGCAGTCCTGTGTGTCGAAGCTGTACATCAGCGACAGCCATAGCAGAGTACATACACCTTCTCCAGGCTCACTCCCTGCGGCGTGATCTGTATGATATGCACTCTGCCGTTGCCCACGAGCCCGAAGTTGGCTCCAGAGGCCACTGCCGCCTTGCCGTCGAAGTAGGGGCTGAACTTGAGGCCGTGGTGTGCGAAGCCTGGTGTTCGCAGGCGGAACATCGGCGCTGGGCCCACGCCACGGGGTGCTGCCATCACGAGTGGGTGGGGGCGCGGGGGCTGTGTTCAGACTGTATAAATGTGAGATTGAGGAGCTAGAGATGCTGCTCGATCCACCACTGATGAGGCCACTCAGATCGACTCCGGACGATGAATGCCGAGTGAACGGCTGAGCAATGACCGGCGATCACCCTGACAGCGTGCTCCTCACGCGACTGCTCATGTAATCTGGTCCCGTCGACGCGCGCGTAGTGGACATGATTTCTTTCGACGCGCGCGTTCAAGCGTTTGTTATTGTGTCCGAGCAGAGCAGGCAGTAATAGCGACGACCATGCCACCATCGCCTGGGAGGATACACTCCCTCCCGAGTAAGTGTGCTGTGCTGCTGGAGATGTTTTGGAGCCGTTTGGGAGCTCAGCTGACGTCCAGTCAAGGTGCTCTACACCATCGACACATCGCCGCAGTCGTACCTCGCTGTTCTGCCAGAGAAGCACGATGTCTTCGTACACCCGAGGATCAACGGAGCAGAACTCATGGGGAGCTGTGGGTTGAAGACGCTGGGCAGGGGCATCTGCTTTGCGAGGTGGGTAGGAGTGGGTGGGCTGTGCTGATGGCAGTCCGGAATGCGTTCCGACTCAGAGCTCGCTCGACTTTTCGGTGTACAATCTTGACCCATACCCTCGAACTACATCCCCGTTGGCAGCGGCTCGTGCGTTTCCAAACCCCAGCAATTCCGCGCCAGCACCAGCAAGCTCGAGCTGGGCGGGCAAGGGGTTCCTGTCTTGGGTGTTGGCCGAGGAGGGCGCGGGATCGACGCTCGCACGGGGTCGCTTGGTGCGCGAGTACGAGTTCTCCTCAGCGTGCTTCTCGGAAGGGGGTGGACTCGAGGCATTGATGGCGGCTGCAGCGAATGCCAATGGAGAGGAGGACGACGGCAAAGGCTGGGGCTTGGAGGTGACTCTGACGCTCCGCCAGCTGAACCCCGAGGGCAAGAGCGAGTTCACAGGGCGGAAAGCGTTTGAGGACATGCTGGCCATGGGGAAGAGCAGTGCGTCTGCGCCCCTGGCTGTTGCGTCCAGTCCTACAAAGTCACAGGACAAGCCGGTGTTCGCACGGCCTGCTGTTCCCAAGTCACCATCACCACTGCGCCGCGCCGTGCCCGCCCGTAGTGCCCCTGCCCCGCCCCCACGCGCGACCACATCACAGCCAGCACTCCAGCCCCGGCCACCTCAGCCCAAGTTCGAACCTTCCAGAGGCCGAGAGCGTGATACCACTCCCCCGCCCAAACCTAAACAGGAGCTCCGGCCTCGGACACCGCCACCGCCGTCCCCGTCTCGCGCTGCGCTCATGAACCTGCTCAAGAACGAGGGCAAAGTGTCGCCCGACATGGCGCGGAAGATCACCAACAGCGACTTTCTGGTGCGCCTTCTCAAGGCGTCAGAGGGGTCGCCGTCGCGCAAACGCCCAGTTGCACTCGCGGACAAGTCGCCGCCTCCCTCTGACCACAACTCGCCCTGGGCCACAGCCTCGAACAACGCTTCCGAGGCAGCATGCTACAACTGCAACACGACCGAGTCGTCCCAGTGGATGAGCAAGAAGCTGAAAGACGGCTCGTCGGGGCGTGTGTGCAACGACTGTGGGCTGTACTTCAACAAGCATAAGCGCATGCGGCCACGCGAGCTGTGGGGTAATGCGCCGCACTCGGAGCCTGTGCAGCCTGTGCGCTCGAGCCCGAGGCTGAACCGCACGCGAGCAGCACCGCCACCGCCTCCTGCCGAGTCTCCGCGGAAGCGACAGCGCACAAAGCCGACACCACAGCCGAGCCCGCGCATGGCGACCCGAGCGAGCACGCGTGCGACGGCCGAGGATGCCACCACGCCGACACCTGGAGGAAGTGGGGGAGCGTCGTTGGACTTCTCGTCCCACTTTCCGTTCGGTAACGGCATGCTTGGGTCAGATAGTGGGCCGGCGTCGGCCCCTGCGGCTCCTGATGATCTGGAGGCGATGTTCTTGCAGCTGGACAACGGGGACACGAACGGGCTGACCATCGAGTCGCTGTTCGGCGAGGGGGATACGGAGAACATTCTGGAGCTGTTGCGGACGATCGAGAGTGAGAGTGGAGAGGGTGTCGGAGTGAGCCAGAGCGAGCCGTATTGATTGTACATATTGTATATAGCATGCATTTACGACGTATCATGTGTCATGACCTCGACAACAAGATGAGATTTTGCCGTGGCCAGTCTTCGACACCCGATACTGGAAATTCACCTTCCAGCTATGCTACGCCACATCGCAGCTGTCTGCGAGCGGAGCCTGCGATGTCAACAAGCAGAACCATATCTTGCGCAAACGTATAGCAGGTGGACAGAGTGAGACCTTACCGGCGGCGACGAGATGGGTATGCTGAGACGGATTTCGATACATCCGCACATCCGCCCGTGCCTGTCGCTCATTGAATGTTGATGAGCTCGAAGGTCAACCTCGATCCAATCCTACTCACAACCTGATGGCCGACAACGCGACGACGGCGTCGCCGTCTGCCCCTCCCACGCCAGCTGCGGCCTCCCCGGGTAAGCAGCCGGTGGGTCAAGATGGTGCCGAGCGAGACAGCACCCCCGGCGTGTTGTACGCCGCACGCGACCACCTCGCCGACTACCACCCGAGCTCGAGCACCACGCTTGCACCGGCGCACGAGGAGCGCAACCACATGAAGATGCCTACTGTCGTCGCGGGTTCTGGAGATGGCACGGCGTACGGTGACGAGTGCTTTTTGTGGACTGATCTGCCTATGAACAAGAACGGTGCGTGGATCTGGCGCAGCTAGGCTGACCTCAGGCTATAGGTACTACCCATGTACGCCGTCGCCTACGGTCTCGCCGTCGCCGCTGCACCCTTTCTACCGTACCATTCCTGGGCCGTCGACGTGCCCACCTGTACATCTATCCTGGGTTGACAGGTCGAACTTCCTCCGCATCTCGCCCAATGCGCTGACAGTCACTACGGACAAAGGGTTTCGCTCTGGTCGGGCTAGCGTCGCTGTACGTTCTGGGACGTGGTACTACGAGGCGATCATCGAGCGCGGGGACGGACCAGACGGGGCAGGCAAGGGCACAGGAAGTACTGGGGATGGCAACGCGCATGTTCGCGTAGGCTGGGGACGGCGCGAGGCGAACCTCGATGCGCCGGTGGGCTCCGACGCATACAGCTATGGCCTGCGCGATGCCAAGGGCGAGAAGGTGCACATCGCCAGGCCAAAGCCATATGGAAGACCATTTCGCACTGGCGATGTCGTGGGGTGCTTGATACATCTCCCGCCTCGACCACCGTCCGAGAGCGAGCCGGGGCACATTAAGCGCTGGCGCATCCCGCTGCGCTACAAGGGGCAGTCGTACTTCGAAATGGACGAATACCCTCTCGCAAAGGAGATGGAGGCGTTGGTGAACCGGGAGGGGAGACCGCCAGATCCGCCCCCCTCGCCAGAGCTGAAGCCGAAGAAGAAGGTCAAGAAGCAGGGGCCGGGAGGAGCTAAGGCAGTAGTCGAGCAACGGCCGAAGAAGCGCGAGCTGACGACTTTGCCGGGGAGCTATATCTCCTTCTTCCTTAACGGAGAGCCTATGGCACCGGGTGAGGAGGCTGCGTTCACTGAGATCTACGACTACCTCCCACTGCCGCCGATCGAGGGGGAGCGGACACATCACCGCAGTCGCCTCCCTGTGAGTGTGGAGCGTGAGCGCGAGGCGCACCAATACCACGACGACGGGATCATAGGGTACTACCCTATGGTGTCTTGTTTCGGTCGGGGCAAGGTGCGCGTCAACTTTGGACCAGAGTGGGAGAAGCCGCCACGACTGCCTGAGGGTGCACACCTGCGGCCAGTCAGCGAGCGGTGGGAAGACTTCAGGAGCGAGGAGCTGGCGTGCGACGAGTACGATGAGGCGCGACTGTCGGAGAAGTACAGGAAGGAGATGGAGGCGGCGGCGCAGGAGCCCCAGGCGAGGGTGTCGAGGCCAGTGTCGAAGAAGAGGAAGAAGGCGACGCCTGCACCCGGAGAGACTGCACCAACCACGGCTGAGGGGACGCCTGTGTCGACCCCGACGCCTGCGCCGAACCCCGACTTGGACGCTACGCCACTGGCAGGTCGGCATGCAATCGTCTCTCACACGCGAGCAAGTGAGGATGTGGAGATGCGTTCTAGCCCGGTGGTCAAGGTTGAGCCGGAAGTCGAGCAGGAGGCGGAGGTCAAGGCCGAGGCTGAGGTCAAGCCGGAGCCGGAGGCGAGCACAGAGCCGGAAGCGGCTATGCGTCCAGAAATGAGCCTGGAACCAGAAACGAACACGAAGCCAGAAAGGAGTACGGAGCTAGAGGTAGCACCAAGCACGCCGCCAGAAACAGTCACGCAGGAAGCGGCTAATCTGACATCAAGAGGAAACGCCGATTCAGAGGCGCACTCAGCTCCCGAGGCGAACACAGGGCAAGAGATGGAGGCAGGGCCAGAGGAGAACATGGATATCGAGCCTAGTGCTGAGCCGCTGGCAACCTCCACGACTGGACAGCAGGTTGACGTTGGCGTAACACCAGAGGAAGAGGAGCAGCCCGATAATCAGTAGTTGTACCACACCTATTGCCCCCAAACCCAGAGTAGAGAGGACCATACGTCTACCATGCATGCTACATGTCATCTAAAGCACCCGCTTGACTTCGAACCAGCTCTTGAGGTAGTGCACGTTCCAGGCGCACACCGCGAGAAGGAGCATGATCTGGAGCACGGCCCACCACTTGACCCGCGCGTTCTGCCCTCAGCACTGAACCCTGCCTTCACACTCACTGTCGACTCGCATGTATTCCGGTGCACCCGTTCCCGGACAACGAGGTACGACTGCTCGTCCTTCACGAGCTGGAGGTTGCTCGCGAGGTCGCGGATCTCCTTCTCGACCGGCAGGATCTCGCTGTCGTCCTCGGAGTGGAGCACGCCGTGGACGTTGAAGCTGGAGTATCAGCACTGACATTGCTTTCGTGCCCACCTGAGCATCCTGGTCCCTGATCCCGGGTTGCTGAAGCAGTACGTGTACCGTCCGTCCCGTGGTGCGTTGTACGGAGTTGTGAAGGTGAAGCTGCCTTGCGGGTGGTTCGCAGTCTTGTGAATCTGCGAGTTGTCCGGCCCTGTAACCCAAAAGTCCACCGCCAATTCCCCAGTCGTGCTCCCTCCGACCTCGTAGGTAATCGTCATCTGATGTCAGCTGCTGTCCGACAGAGCCTCCCTTGCTACACCACTCACCTTATCCTGCGGACTCAACGCCTCATAGAAGCACTCCTGGCTGTGCTGCTTGATGTCGATGCGGTGCGCGAGCGCCGTCGCCGCAAACACGACGAGGCACACGCTCGCCCAGCCCCAGCGGAACATGCTTTCAGTCGTTATAGTCGTAGACGTGAGTGTAGAGCTGTTATGCGATGTCGCTGTCGTCGATCAGATCACCTTCATGCATCGCCGACACGCGAAACGCGCACTAGGACGTGGAATCCGAAAGATCAGCGCCTATGCTGCATTTTCCGTACTTCCGGCATTGGCGGGAGCATTAGGCGTGCAGCTCAAACCCTTACGCGCTCTGTTGAAATCGTTGCCACACCGCGAGCACGCACGAACCTAACTTTGGATCCAACACTGCATTCATCCTCCTCACTACTGCTCTGTGATCAGTAGAAAACTGCTCTCAACTCCTTAAGCTCTTCCAAGCACTCGAATAGTTCGTGGCAGGTGCGGCGCGGTGGTTGAAACACGCGGCGAGAGGACAGGAGCTGACTGGCAGATCACCATGGCCGACACTGAGCCCAAGACTGTACGCTAGCGACTCCGCGCACGCGCTGACGCCAGACCGATGCCGCCGCCGAGGAGTACGACCCTCACTACGAGCCGGTCGTCCGCCTGACCGACAAGGTCGAGGCTGTCACTGGCGAGGAGGACGAGGAGGCGATTTTCAAGATGTGAGTAGGCGGTGGGACAGAGTCGGCAGTTGGATGGGTACCCAGATGGAGCGGAGAACTGACTCCAGGCGCGCCAAGCTCTTCCGGTTCAACAAGGACGACATGGAGTGGAAGGAGCGCGGCACGGGCGACGTCCGTCTCATGAAGAGCAAGGAGACTGGCAAGACCCGTGTTCTCATGCGCCGGGATAAGACCCTGAAGGTCTGCGCGAACCACCTCAGTGAGTGCTGCTGTCTGGACACCCCGGCTTACCCCAGTCTCCGCCGACATGAAGCTCGCGCCCAACGTCGGCTCTGACCGCTCGTGGGTGTGGAACGTCGCCGCCGACGTCTCGGACGGCGAGCCATCCGCCGAGCTGCTTGCAATCCGTTTCGCTAACTCTGAGAGTGAGTCAGTAGTGTGGGTCGTTCGCTGACCCGCAGACGCCCAGCTCTTCAAGAAGGCGTTCGAGGAGGCCCAGACCGCCAATGCTGCTCTTGCCGGCAAGTCTGAGGAGGCTGAGAGCAAGGAGGAGAAGAAGGACGAAGCTAAGGCTGAGGCCAAGGAGGAGGCCGCCCCGGCAAAGGAGGAGGCCAAGACCGAGACCCCGGCTGCATCTACCAAGGAGGAGGCGAAGGAGACGTAAGTGTGCTATCGAGATGTGTGCATTTTCTGACCCCGCAGCACCGCTGAGAAGTCTTCCGCTGCTGCTGAGGCCGACAAGCCCGCCGCGGCTGCCGGTGGTGAGGCCTAAGGTCGTGTGATCGTCGCAGCATGTACGGTGTCTACGGATCTGGTGACTGATTGAGTGACAAATCCCTGATGTTACTGCAGATGTCACTGACGACGATATTGACGAAGGTTCTGACCCAGGTGTTGAGCGGAATTGACACTAGCACGTCTCTCCCTCATGCTTTGCATCTTCTTAAAAGGTCTGCACCACTGTAACGCGCTACTTGTCATTCTGCCCACTTCCCGGCAGCTTCCACGCATCATCCCAACCCAACGCACTGCGGTCCCAGTCGCCTTCCTTGTCGCCCTCCTTCGTCCAGCCCATGTAGTCCATGATCTTCCCAGCCACGCGGACAAACAGCGTGCCATCGACCTTCTCCAAGCCAGGGATTGTGTGCCCCTCCTGAACCCCAGGAAGCTCGCCCGCCTTCCTGTTGGCGTACCTCTGCGAGTAGTACAGCAGGGCTCGAATCGACTTCGGGACGTGCGAGTCTACAGTCAACACTCAGCCGTTCTACGCCTGACTCGACTCCCGTTCCACGGACTCACCATTAGCCACCAGCGCATTGCCCACAATGTGCATCCACGGATTCTCCTCTGACGCCTCGCCGTGGTCCACAGCCGCACCAGGCACCTCGGCAGAGTGCTTCATCGGCCCGGACGGGAACTCGGTGAACGACATTGCGTTCTCGGCGAAGATGTGTGGCCGACCACGGATGAGGCTGAGGTGCAACGCGACGAGCATCCATGCGCCCAGGATGATCCGGCGCAGCTCACCCGGGATGACACGGATGTACGTAGGGAGGAATACGCTCGACGTGAGGAGGTGCATGAGGAAGAAGTCGATGCGCGTGTCCTTGCCTGGGCGGGTTGTGGCGCCAGTGAGCAGTGTGGCGAGCCACGCCACCTCCTCCAGCCTCGCCTCCATCGCCCTATCGGACACGTCGTAGAGGTTCCACCTTGCGACGTAGTCTTGGATTGCTCTGACGTGCTCGGGCGTGAGCGCCTCCTTCATGCGGTCGTTGATGAGCTTGTCGGGGTTGTAGGGGCCTGGGTCGACACGGGGGTCGTGGCAGAACTCGTGGTAGAGTCCGAGGAGGGAGCGCGGGGGTCCGGTGGGTCGAGGTAAAGGGACGGTGGGGTATCGACCTTGGCCGAAGAGTTCTTTAGACGGCTCGAGGCTGTGGAGGCAGGCTTGGGCCAACCTGGGTCGAGTGTCAGCACTCATCAGAGCTGTTTCACAGTTCTACTCACCCCTCAGCCACAACCATGCCATCACCAAACTCGAGGCCGCTGCTTTGTCAGCTGTGATTCAACGCGTTTGACTCACAGCCCAATGTGGATCATAGGGTGCACCGCGCCAGCAATAAGCGCATTCATCATCTTCGGGTACTCGTAGTTCACCTCCGGGTTCAGGATGTACTTTGCAACCGCAATTACAGGGCCGAGACGCTGCACCTCCTTGTGGAAGAAGGTGAGGTACTTTGTATACGCTCCTTTGCGTCCAAACCAGCGCAGGTCTCTGTAGTTCTCGGCCGTAATCTCGTCTGGCAAACCCTCGAGCTCCTTGTCGCGCCCGTCGTCGCGGGGGTCGAGCGCGGTGAGGTAGGTGCGGTCGTACTCCCAATCTGCCTGGAGGAGGGCTGCACTCGCACCGAGGGCATATCGTGTGAGTGCAGAGTGTGCAAAGTGGTTGTGGGCGACTGGAGTCAACACTCAGTGTCTCCTGGAAGTTGGCTTACATCGCCGCTTCCCCTCGTACATGTCGTAGGCGTGGTCATTCTCGGTGAGCACACGCCGCACCGTCTCTGTGCTCGCGCGCGTCACGCCAGTGAACGTGAACAGCGACGACGGGCGCGCCGTCGAGGAGGGGAACTTGGCCGCCAGCGCAGGCGGCTTGCGCAACGGTGCGTGGTCCTTGGAAGCGTCGCGGCGGGGGGTCTTGAACGACATTCTGGCTGGTTTCGCTGCGCGTGAGAGATGAGATGCTCGCATGAGTTTGGGCGAGAGACAACAAGTCAGCTCCAGCTCACTGCTGCGTCTATATCATATCGCCTACTCGCTGCAGGCCGCATCAGAGGTCTCGGCGAATGACCGGCAATGCGTAGAGCATATCATACGGATACAGATGAGATAGCTGCTGACAGATGGGCATGCTCTGGAACTGGAGATGAATGCCGTATCGCGTCCGATGACCGAGGTTGAGACTGGACACACTTGTCTTGCATGTCTTGTGACGTCACGGTGGGTTTGGCGACCGTGGATGTTGTCGACAACTCTTCGAGTGACATCGGTCTTGCATACTTTCTGCTTAGGCATCCCTTCACATTCATCGCACTCGTAATGGCAGACGCATCCAAAGATTCCCAGGAGCCCAGCCAGCTTAGCGGCCAGCTGAAGGTATGTTAGACTGCCCTGTGTCATGTGGACAGCCACGGCGATCAGTGGCACTGTGGCACTGGATTCAGCTTACCATCTCAGAATGCCCAAGGCCTCGCGTACCAGGCAGTAGGGTCTGTACTCCCGACTTCGGCAGGCGGCGACGAGTGGGTCAAGTCTGGTGCCGAGCTGCAGAAGGAGGGGCAGGCGGAGGTCGATGCGGCGAAGGCAAAGGCTGCTGGTGAGGCGACAGTCGATTCTGCCAAGGGCAAGGCGAAAAGGTCAGTCTATTGCGAAATACTTGGTTGAATCCAAGTAAGCTGACATCAGTGCACTCGGCTACGTAACTGGCGACCAGAAGATGCAGAACGAGGGCAACGTCCAGGCCGAGGGAGCGCAGTGGAAGCACAAGCAGGCGACGAGCGACGCGCCAGTGGCTGTGCCGGTGCCGTCTGCTGAGGGCATCAAGGGCAAGGTGGAGAGTGTGGCCGGCATGGCGACTGGCGACCAGAGCAAGCAGATGGAGGGGAATGCTCGTGCCGAGAAGGCGGCGTGGAAAGATGGCGTGTAGTTGCTCGTGATGTTGGGCAATGGCTGTCAAGGTCGGTCGATAGTGAGGTGTCTTGGGCAACAGCCTTAACAGCAGCAGCTCAATCAATCGAAACGCAGTCGCATTGGCCACCAGGGGTCACGATGTATCAGTAGATTCAATTCAGAGACGCTTGTCATGAGCATCTGAGCAGCTACGCAGACATAGAGAACAACTAAGAGCACGATGCTTAGAAGGCACTCATCGCCCAACAGGCACTACTCAGTACGAAGCTGACATTTCTTCTACTACAACGATACAATGCTCCTCCCACAGCGACCTGTACTTCAGAAGCACAACATTATTATGCAAGAGCTGAGATATCCCACAATCAGTAAGGAGAGTAGCAACACATAAACAATGCATGGTAGCATGGTCACTATACACCTTCAATACTGTACAACCCTGCTGCCGCCACCCGCCAAATGCCGAATTCGCCACGGTGGATGCCACCGCCAGGACGTAAGCAAGACGACGACGGAAGCAAATATCCCACACACAGTGGTCCATGCCATGCGGGGAACGTCCCAGCACGCGCCGCGCACAACGTCAAGAAGCAAGCGAGCGAGCTGCCAGCGGTCATACCTTGGTGTTCGGGCACGATCCTCGCCTCTGTTTGTTACTATCACCACTTGGAACGACAGCGAGCAGTCAGCGGACGACGACGAGCTGCTGCATTCGAAGCGCGTTGGGACGAGGACAGCAGAAAGCAGCAGCTTCAGCCCTGGGACCACTGGACATCGTCACAGGCAACTGCTTGGTTCCGCAGTACAATCTATCCTCCGGTCGCGCGACCGTACCATCTCTGTTGCCTGCGAACGGGCTACTGAACTCTCCTGGGTCGCTCTGGAGCCTCTGACAGCGTCGATCTTGTCTCGGCGTGATCTGTCGCCTGCGGTAGACCCCGCTCTTGCGCCATGATGCGTCCCTTGCGACGAGACTATGGCCAGGGCTACCCACCATCAGACTATGGCGGCAACGGCGCAGGTGGATACCAGATCCAAGGAGGCCAGGTGCAGAACGGAGGTGGGCTAGGAGGTCAGCAGCACGGTGGGCCAATGCAGCAGCAGCAGCAGCACCATCAGCAGCAGCAGCAGCAGCAGCAACTGCATCAGGCGCAACAACACCAGCAGCAACAGCAGCAGGGGCGTCCGGGGCAAGGGCCTGGAGGTCTGCAAGGTGGAGGAGGAGAGGGACAGCCGAGTGCCCCGCCAGAGATGAACCTGGCGAACGTGCTGCACTACCTGCAGAGCGAATGGCGGCGATGGGAGCGGGATCGCAACGAGTGGGAGATTGAGCGCGCCGAGATGAGGGTGAGTAGGGGGTAGGGGGTTGGGGCGCAACGCTACGAGGAAGGAGTTATATGCTGACGCCAGGCTCGGATCGCACTGCTTGAAGGGCAGCGTCGATCTGCAGAGAACCTGAAGGTTGACCTCTTGAGGCGCGTCAAGATGCTCGAGTTTGCACTGCGGCAGGAGAGGACCAAGTCGGGGCGCGGTGGGGCTTCCAGGCTTGCCACGTTGCAGGACGAGGAGCGGTCAGCCGGGCGCAGCGACGACAAGGAGGGCAGTGGTAGTAGTGAAGGAGGGGATGATCTTGGTGCGTAGGCATGAGGCTACTGAGCTGACGCTAGCTGAGCGGTCTACCAAGGCGAATGGGATGCACGCGTCGGGGATGGCCAAGGCGGCGATGACAGCGCAGCGGCCTGTGCCAGATACGTCTGCTTGGAAGGCCTTGAGTGGCCCGCCTCGAGACCCCAAGGCGCGAGCTCGGAGTCGCGAGTATCTCAAGCAGTGTCTGCAGGAGATTACATATTTGACATCTCCCGGGGCTTTGAATCCATTGCCTACACGGGCACCTGTGCAGCTCGATGAGACGAGTGGAGAGCCGACAGCTCCAGAAAGACCGCGCAAGGTGTTGCCGGAGGAGCCATTGCCTCCTCTCTCGAAGCAGGCGACAGATGAGCAGGAGCGGGCTCAGCAGGAGCGATCACAGCGGGAGCGGTCACAGCAGTCGCAGGAGCAGCTGCAGCTGCAGAGAGAAGCACCTGAGGCAGGGCAGCAGGCTGCTGAGACCTCGTCTCACGCACCGACAGAGCAGCCGAATAAGGCCGTGCCATCTTCCGAACCCCCTAGCAGCTTGCCAAATGGTGCATACAGCCCCGTCACCAAGTCGAAGGAGGTCGCACCGGTGGCGTCGGATGCCCCGCCATCCTCACCAGCACCAAAGACTGTCGCATTGCCAGATGGCAATGACAGCTCGACCGCCGCTCCAGGATCCAAGGAGGTTTTGACTGCCATCTACAGACCAGGCGACAAGGCCAGCTGGCGAGAACAGCTCCAGAACGCCAACGACGAGGCGAGCAAGGTGCCATGGCCGCCACGGCGTGCGAGCGACGAGGAGCAGCTTGCTGGCCTGACATTGGTCGAGGAGGAGGAAGCCAAGCCAGATGAGGCAGAGGGAGATCGCATCTGGGCGACGCGGAGGGTGTTGAAGAGCCACTTGGACATCGTTCGGGGAGTGGCACTAGCCCAGGGCCCTGACCTGACCCTCGCGACTGGAGGCGACGACTGCACTGTCAAGGTGTGGGTGCTCGACGCGCCTAGCGTTATGTCCTCGACGTAAGTGCCTGATCTCCTACAACTGCTGACCCCAGCTACCGCCCACTCGCATCGTCCGAGATCGAGCCAGTAGCGACCTACCGCGGCCACAGCTTGCCTGTGACTGCCGTCGCTGTCTCGCGCGCCCTTGGTGTCGTGTTTTCCGCGTCCATGGACTCGACGATCCGCCTGTGGCGCCTGGCATCGAAGGACGACGACCCCTACGGCCCCTACGACCCCTCGACGTCCATACAGACGCTCGAGGGCCACTCAGACATCGTGTGGGACATCTGCCTCCTCCCGTCCAAGGCTGCGTCGGGCGCGAACGGGATCCCCTCCAAGACCGGCGCCGAGTCCCAGCTCGCCTCAGTCTCCGCAGACGGCACAGTCAAGTTCTGGGACGCCCGCGACGGCAAGTGGACGCTCAAGTCGAGCTTCTCGGACTTTGACGGCGCGACACCCACCTGCCTCGCGGTGGACAATCACAACTTTGGCCGGGTGCTCGTCGGCCTCTCGAATGGTGCTGTCAAGTCCTACCACCCGGACGAGGGCGAGGTTCAATCTTACGGCGAGCCAGGCGGGTCGCAGGTCAACGCGATTGTGAACCACCCGACTCTCCCGACCATCATCACGGGTCACGAGGACGGCCACCTCCAGTTCTTCGATACGAAGACGGGAGCCGCGTCCTCGACACTCCTGGCCCACCCTGCGCCCATCACGTCGCTTGCGCTCTCGCCGTCGTCGCCGATGTGTATCCTCTCTGCGAGTGTGGACTGCTCGGTCCGCCTGTGGGACTTGCAGCGCAAGACGTCGCTCCAGGACCTCACGGGGCACCGGCAGCGTGCGGACGAGGGCGTGACGCATGTCGCGACTCATCCGGAGCTGCCGATCGTGGCTAGTGCTGGGGCTGATGGGATCGTGCGGGTGTGGGGTGCGGGGTAGGCGGGTAGGCGAGGTCGTAGCGCGAGCCTGAAGGGCGTAGTAGTGCGAGCCTCGAGGGCGTGGTGCGAGCCTTGAGGTCGTAGAGCGAGCATCGAGGTCGTAGCGCGAATCTCAAGACCGCGGCGTGAGCCTCTCGGCCGTGGCGCGAGCCTCAAACCGTTGTCCAGGACAGATTGGGACAGAGAGGGGCGAGTCAGAATAGGCAGGGCAGAGCAGAGCAGAGCAGAGCAGGCAGGGCCTGGCCTGGCCTGGCCTGATGGGGTCAAGAGGAGGTCGCAAAGCAATATAGAGGGCACGTTACGCACGGCGCATCACAAAACGTCCATTCGGACACACGATCAGTTACGGCTCATGACGACGGAGGGAGGAGCACGAAGAGCATCATTACGATATGTGCAGTTTGTAGTCGCATGAATAGAGATTGAGCATTGTGTCCTGCGTTCGAGCAAGAACATGAGGCAAGCAATACGAGCTGACATGTCCCCGCGTCGGAAACCGAACACCAAAATGGTGGATCAATCAAGCACTGAGATATGAGCGTGTGTAGTCTTGCGTTTCCAGACCGTCATATCCGCAATAATGGCATGAACAACTCCGAAGAGTACATCAGATCGAGTACTGCCTAACCGAAAACTGCGATCAGACTCAGCACCATGAGGAGCAAACTGCTGCGGTCGAAGCACATTCTGGTGCTCGGACACACCTGGTCCTCCGTCTTGTGTGCAGTTCTGAATCCAAGGCTTGACCGCGCTGTGTCAGGAACTTGACACGGAACTGGCAGTAGCTTGTGTGCTTGATGAGAATCATTGTGATGGCGAATGAACGGTCGAGCAACGTGAGCTTCGACGTCTGTTCGAGCGACAGTCGAGACAAGTACCGGTCCTCCTCGCTCCTCGCTGATCGCTGATCGGCAACCTACCTTGAGTTACCGACCACCGACCCCGACAATCCGCCGCAAACGCCCCGGAAGACATACGGTGGGTGCATGATGGATGTAGTTTGCTCCTTTTGTCCTCCATGTGATCTACTTCTTCGTTCTCACATTCTCGAACCATAGCAGCAATGGTAGACCTGAAGAGCGACAACCCGAGCTTTGTGCTCCACGGCATCGAGGACGTCAAGTTCGACAATGTGAGTGGTATGGGCGCCGTCTCTAGCACCTAGTGTAGAGTGGTGCGAACGCTCTCGACTATTACTGACCACAGCGCCCGGTGCCCACTCTGGAGAACGACGAGGTGCTCGTCGCAGTAGCCAAGACCGGTATCTGTGGCTCGGACGTTCACTACCTCTGCCATGGGGGTATCGGCTCGTTCACCCTCGACAAGCCGATGTGCCTTGGCCACGAGAGCAGTGGCACCGTCGTCCAGCTTGGCCCCAAGGTGCCCAAGGGTGCCATTGACGTTGGGCAGCGTGTTGCTCTCGAGCCTGGAGTTGGCTGCAGGACTTGCGTTATGTGCAAGGGCGGTCTGTACGAGGTGAGTTTTGCTCCTGCTTAATAGACCCAGCCGCAATGTCGCGGTGGGCTAGTACGTGGTTGACTCGCACGCATGCCGTAGACTCGCACGCGGCTTCGCGCGCGCTCGCCGCTGACCCCAGCTCTGCCCCCACATGACCTTCGCCGCAACCCCGCCCTACATCTACGGCACGCTCTGCCGGTACTACAAGCTTCCCTACGACATGCTGCACAAGATCTCGGACAAGGTCACCTTCGAGGACGGCGCAATGATGGAGCCCCTCTCCGTCGCAGTCCACTCGCTCTCCAAGCTCGCAGGCTGCAAGTCGGGGGACAACGTCGTCATCTTCGGCGCTGGCCCCGTCGGCCTCCTGTGCATGGCTGTTGCGAAGGCGCTCGGCGCCGCGCGCGTCATCGGCGTCGACATCAACAAGCAGCGCCTGGAGTTTGCGAAATCCTACGCCGCGACGGACATCTACGTGCCTCCCGCACGTGGTAACGACGAGAAGCCCGACGACCACTGCCAGCGCATCGCGACCGAGATGAAGAAGGACCTCAAGATCCCCGACCTCGGCTCCGGGTCGATCGACATCGCCATCGACGCGACTGGTGCGGCTGTGTGTATTGCTACTGCGCTGCTCCTCCTCCGCCCGGCGGGGACGTTCGTGCAGGTCGGCATGGGTGCGCCGACTGTGCCGATCCCGATGTTTGCGATCGTCACCAAGCAGCTCAAGGTGCTCGGCTCGTTCAGGTATGGCCAGGGCGACTACCCCTTGGCTATCAGCCTGGTCGAGCGCGGCCTCGTGGACCTCAAGCCGCTGGTCACGCACCGCTTCGCATTCGACGACGCCAAGCAGGCGTTCGAGATTACGAAGAACGGCAAGGACAAGGACGGCAAGACGGCCATCAAGGTGATCATCGATGCGCCGAAGTGAGGGAGGGTGAGGGTGGTGTCGACGAAAATGAGAGAGACAGGTATGGGCCTGTGTGCCCAAAATTGGAGCTTTGGGTCCTGGGGTTGAGGTCAAGCGTGAGCGCAGGGGTAGGGTAGTGAGGTACGGGGCATGAGTAGGTCGAATAATGTATGCATTGATGATGAAAGCAGATGCGATATTTGTACACTTGCTGAGATACTATGCCAGACACCCGCAGACGCCGCTACGACGCTGCTGAGACGTCTGCAGACCCAAGATACCAGATACCCTACAGCTCCGTTCAGTTGGAGCCTATGCCGAACCAAACCACGCCCAGTCCTCGGGCAGACCCTCACGCGATTTCCACCGCTTGCCCTCGAGCCACCCGTTGACAACCTGGCGCTCGTCCACACCATCGAGGATGTCCACCCGCCCCTTGCCCTCGAGGCACATCACCGCCCACCCGACCATGATCATGCCCGGTGGCCGCTGGTCCAAGCTCGCAATGGCCTCGGCGACATGCTCCAGCGTAGACAGGAGCACCCTCTGATCAGGACTACTTGCGCGCTCCACGATCGCGATAGGCAGATGAGGCGGGAACGCCGCGCCGTCACGCTGTGGTCCGTCGGGGCCCAACAGTACCTCGAGCACGGCGTCTATCCGCGCCACGCCCATGAGGATAGCGAGGGTGCGCGACTTGACATACCCTGGCAGCTGGACGCGCGCACCGGCCCTCCCAACACCAGTGCACATCACAAACGTGTCCGCCACGCCACGCTGCGTGACTGGAATACCCATCATAAGGGGGCCAGCGAGCGCAGAGCTCACGCCGGGCACGACGGTGCACTCGTACCCGTGCTCGCGGAAGTAGAGGACCTCCTCCCCTCCCCGGCCGTAGACGAAGGGGTCGCCCTGCTTCAGGCGGACAACAGTCTCGCCCGCAGCGGCGCCAGCCAGGGCAAGCTCCATGAGCTCGTTCTGTGCCCCGTCGGCGTTGCCTGGGAACTTGCGGGCGATGTGGAGTTTCGTGGATTTCGGGATGAGGGCGATGATCTCGGCGGGGACGAGCTTGTCGGAGAGAATGAGGGTCGCGTTCTCGAGTGCGTGACGCGCAGCAACGGTGAGGAGGGAGGGGTGCCCCGGCCCAGAGCCGACGAGGAGAATACGCCCGCGCTTCGCGAGGCCGCGCTCATGGTGCGGGAGGTCGAAGGGCGCGTCGCCCGAGTCGAGGACACGGTCCATCTCCGCAGCAGTGAGGGACGCGAGCTGGTCGTAGCTGTAGTACTCGGACATCTGGTGGACCCAGCGCATGCGGCGGAGCTTGTCCTCTGCGCCTTGGGGGACGGGGGCGTTCAGCGGCGTACTGAGGTCGTCCTCGGAGATGGTGTCCTTTGCGCGAGACCGGAGCTGGCCAATGTTGTCGACTGCTGCGCCGACGTTGACGGGGAGCTTGGCGGCGATCTCGCGGCGGATGCGGCCTGCGAGGCGGCACCCCTGGCCGTTGGTCGACACTGCGACCTGGAGGTTCGAGGGGCTCGTGACGCCGGGGAAGCGGTGGACAGAGGGGAACGTGTAGGTCGAGAGCTTGGGCTGGTCCGAGACGTTGATGGGGGTGCGGAGCTTCGAGGCTGCGGCACAGACGGCGTTGGCCAAGTCTAGGGACGTGGGCTCGGTGGAGATGAGCGTGTCAGTCACGCACACGAGGGCGACCTTCCGCTGCTCGATAAAGGCCTCCCAGTCGACTGGGGCGTCGATCACTGACTCGAAGGTGACCTGGCCTTCCTTGATACGCCACTGCAGCTCCTCCGGGAGGCTGTGGATGCCGCACTCTGAGGCGAGGGTGACCTTGGCCTCGGCGTCCAGGAATGTGTAGACACGCGAGGCAGCGAGGCGGTTCGAGCCGACGACAAGGACGTTCAGGCCACGAGGGTGAAAGGTGAGGGGCAGAGGTGCACCCCCTGTTGGCTGTGGGAAGGGCGTCTTCTCGTCGACAGTGGGCTTGGGCATCACGGGGGCTGTGGCGTGCACTGCGAGCGCAGGGCGCGGCGTAGCGCCTCCCAGGGCCTTGATGATGCCCGTGGCAAGCACGATCGCAGCGATGGTGGGGAACAGGATCCAGCTCCCGTTCGTAGCCACCCAGACGGTCCAGAAAGTGAAGCGGTCGTTCTGGGCGGTGTTGCACCATCCGCAGAGCCACTCTGAGGCATTAGCCTAGCCCCGTTCGTTAGCCAAGGTGTACTCACCCTGCAGGAAGTACAGAGCCGTCTTGCCCGCTGTCAGAGTAAGGGAGATCAACGCGAGCACAGGCGCAGCTGGGTGGGTTCCAAGCTTCAGAGATGTCAAGTTCAACGCTGCCTCGAGAATATTCAGCAACGCCTGAGCAGCAGTAAACCCATCACCCTCCTCCAGCGCCTTCCAGCCGTACAGCAAGTCGACATTGGTGTACGGCACCATGCTATCGTCAGACCCCAGCCCAGCACCATTTCGCTCACTTGTAAGGCGCCCATATCCATGCCAGGTCACCGCCGGGAAAGCTCCTTGGTCGGAACAGGCAGTAGCCCACATCTGAGGTCAGTCATCGCCATCGCCATCGCCATCGCCATCGACATCGGTCAGCTCACCCCACAACACGACAAACGTCGAGGCGAAGAGCCACCACTGGATCCACTTGGGAGTGGTGTACGCCATCCTGGGTATATCTGAAGAGTGAATGTCAAGTTGCAGAAGTCGTTTCTCGTCGCCTCTGCTGCTGCTCTTGCCCTCGTCGATATCAGTTGCAGCCTCTGCACACCACACCACCTTGCGCAATCAGCAGCGATATCCGGAATTCTGTCCGACTTTTTAGCATCACGCCATTCCAAAACACCTACCTAGCCTACCTCCCTATCAGGAGGACGCCGATTCAGCGTGGGGACTCCAGTATATCCATATCCTCGCGTGGTGTATTTCCGGATATCCCATGTCGTCGAGACCACCACCACCACCTCAGTCAGTCGACAGCCCCAGTCGATGAGCTTTGCCTGTCTCGCCAACACCTACACCATGCTCGCAGCCCTCTTCGTCCTTGCATTAGCCGTCCAGGCATCAGCAGAGACATATGCGCTGCACCACCGCTTCCTTCCGAAGGGGGAGTACACACCGCGCGGAACAGTGACGATCGAGGACGGCATCGCGACGTACAGCTCAGGACAGGTGGACGCATTGCAATCCGACAGCCCGTGGTACCAGGTCGCTCTAGATGTCGGGGGTGATCTCCTCACAGCATCGACACGATCAGTAAGGCATTGACTATGGCATAGTTGACATCAGTGCTTCGCGGACGAGGACGCACAGCTGACTGTTCGCTTGTCGGCCGGTGGTCGCCCCACGGCGCTCGAGTACAAGCCGCTGCGTGTCCCTGCTGATGGGTCTTGTCCCTCGGGGTCAGTGGAGGCGAGGTCATTGCCGTCCGCGGGTGTGACGGTTGTGCTGGCCAAGCCTGAGCTTGCGCAAAGGTGTGTAGACGTCTGCTGTAAGGGATCAAGAGGCTGATAGCAGTCCCGCACTGGGCGCAGCACCTGTGATCGCCGAGACTGGAGAGGAGGTCAAGCCTGAGCCGGAGAAGACGTTCCTGCAGAAGTACTGGCTGCCTATTACGGTGGGATTCGTGATGCTGTTTATCGCTGGCGGTGGCGAGGACAGGCCAGGTGCACCCGGCGCGAAGAAGTGATGCATATAGACTGTGGTCTGCCGTTCTCGAGTACGAATCGTCGATCAGAAATGAAAGACAGGACGATGTATGCGAGAGCGAGAAGGGGCCTCCGCCTGTAATGGCTTACAGACCGACATGCGAGCGATTCGCACCTAGGCTCGTAATCAACTCATAGCCTGGCTCGCGATGTCGAGAATGCGCCACGGGACAAGACTGCCCCCAAATGACAGCTCATGCTCATTCATGGCTTTCACCAGCAATCGACGATGCTGCCCTACTGTATGGCTTGATACAAGGTGCACTATAGGTTGATTGAGATCTCTGTCGCAAACCGGATGTCGTGGACAGAACCAGCGACATTCTAGAGCCCGGCATAAGTCGTAACTGACCCAAACATGCCTCAGCAATCGTCTGCAATCATCACAGTTTCAGTCGTGCTGTGCGAAATGTGCATGCATTGGTATCTGTACAGCTATGCCGCTTAAGCAGCAACAGCAGCCTCCGCCTGAGACTCGCTCTTCCCCGCATTCGCAATCTGGGCAGCCTTCTCGGCAATCTGCGCCTCGCGCTCCTCGCGGCGGCGCATGATCTCGCGCAGTGTATTGCCCTGATAGTCAGTCTGAGCCTCTTCTTCCTCTTGTACTTTGACTCACCGCATTGTCGTGCGTGGCCGAACGCCAGCGCCAGCCCTTGTACATCTTCATCTTCTGCGCCTTCTTGTAGTCCTCCACCGCGTCGATAGCATACTCGCCCTGGAGGATGTCCTCACGGGCCTTTGCCAGGCGCTCGCCCTCCTCCACACCACCAAACGTACCCGCACGCAGTTCCTCCACGTCATCGGGGTAGTGGAACGGCTCCTTGAGCCCGACCACAGCACGCTTGTACGTCTTCTTGGAACCACTCTTGCGCACGATCCGTCCACCAGCGACACGCTGGAGCTCTGCGACATAGTTGTCCGTGCGAATAAAGGTCACCTCGAGGCCGTACACCGCCATCAAGTACGACCGCAAGTCGTTCTTCGTCATGCTAGGCGGAATACGGAAGGTCGCAATCGTAGGGTCGTACGCCTCGCCTGGTGGGGTGTGGTTGCGCATGAGGCGGATCTGGATGTTGGGCAGGAAGATCTTGGTACCAACGATGGCATCGCGGCTTGCAACTCCGTCCTCCTTCTGTCGCGGAGCACCCTCGCGAGCGAAGAATGCAGCCTTGCTGTCGGCAACGGAGGGTGGGACAATCTTGTTGTCGTCCTCGTCCCTCTGCTCCGCATCGAGAATCTCCGCCCGGCCGTGACCACCTCGCAGACGAGAGCGCCACGCAGCGTTCACCTTCAGGAACGCAGCACGAGCAGTCGCCTCGTCACCTTTGAAGTTTCCCATGGCGCGCTGTTCTTGGAACTGGTCCTCGAGCTTGGGCGGGAACGGCTCCTCGCCAGACGCAAACGGCTCGGGCGTGAGGAGCGGGGATGGGCGCTGCGCTCCGGGGTGCTCGAGGCGCCGCCTCCTCACGGCGATAGGTGCGGTCGAGCTCGATGGCCCCGGCGCCGCGAGCGCGGGGAACGTCGACAGCCTGCGGACGAACAGGCGCGACATCGTGGGGGTGTTGTGTTGTGGTGGTGTCGAGCGATAGATGCTCGAGTATGTCGTTCGCTGGAAAATGTCGGACGCCAGGGAGACCTCAACGAAAAGGGAGGGTTTGATAGTTTCTAATCCCTCTCACCACCTAACCACGTGGTATTCGTGTGGCAGGTAGATTTACCTCCGCTGCACTGTACGCGACTGTTTGTTGTTGATTCCGCCTGTTCACAACATGGATGTGCTGTGAGGTGGTAGACCGGTGCATAGCATCTCGAACTCCTCAGCATCTCAACAACGCCAGCAGCAAGATAAGATCCCCTTCAGTACCTCCCTCAACACGTCGTCGCCGGCCGCTGTTTCATTCTGCCTGAGAATCTATCTGACTTGGGCCGACACCGAACCACCATGCAGTGCCTCGAGGCGCGATTGGCGTCCTTCACGGCAGTGACCAAACCGAAGCGCTCCGCAAAGGTCGCGTTCCCGCTCGATCCCAAGACACACCCGAACCTAACGCCCGAGGCGCTGGCACACGCAGGCTTCTACCACACGCCAGGCAAGGCGAGCGAGGAGGACACGCATGACACCTGTCGCTGTTTCATGTGTGGGCTGGTGCTGGGAGGCTGGGACGAGGACGACGACCCGTACGCAGAGCATGTCAAGCGCGATGGCGAGTGCGCGTGGAAGGAGGTGGTGTGCCGGGTACAGCTGGACAAGGCGAATGGAGGGCCGGGGAGGTTGAGGTGAGCTAATGGCTATCATGCTCATGGCTGACGCTCAGAACCGTGTTTCCCGATGCCGAGTCATTACCTAGCTCAGATAAGAACGCTGCGTTTCGTGAACGGACGTTTGGTGACTGGTGGCCGCATACGACGCCGTCTGCACGAGATGTGGGTGTGGGCGTGATTCTACGGGTGGTGAGATGACTAACAAGCAGCTTGCGCGAGCCGGGTTCGTGTCTGTGCCTTCGAAAGCAGCGCCAGATGGGACAATGTGCCCGCTATGCCGGTACGAGGTCGAGGCATGGGAGGAGGACGACGACCCATGGGAGATCCACAACAAGAAGGAGCCGGAGTGCCCGTTTTTCATTGCGACTGTAGAGGGATCAGGGAAGAAGGCAGTGAGTATGGTGCACAGGGCGCGACTGACGGGAAGGCAAAGTCGCGGACCAAGGCTGCGGCCAAGCCAAAGCGCGCAACCAGAGCCAACACAACGGTGATGGAAGCGGAGGAGCCAGAAACATCAGCAGCAGCTGTGGAGGACGAGGCAGTGGCAGAGGAGGCACCAGAGCCAGCACCAGCACCAGCACCTAAGCGACGGGGGAGGCCACCAAAGGCGTCCACAGCGGCTTCTACAGCAACAACCAAATCATCAGCCAAGGCGTCGACATCCACATCAACGCGGGGACGAAAGAAAGCCGACGCAAAGGGCAAAGCAGCGGCGGAGGCAGACACAGACTTGCAACACGACGCAGAGGCAGAACCAGAAGCACCAACCAAGCCCGCCCGCGCAACACGAAGTAGGAGCGGGAGCAAGGCGCCTGCACCCGCGCCAGCCATGACCCCCGCCATCGAGCCAGTAGCAGAAGAAGACGCACCACAGCGCAAGACCAAGCCACTACCCCGCAAAGGGAAGGGTCGGGCCACGACGGCAGCAGCGTTAGCGTCAGCAACACCCGATGCACCAACATCTCCACAGCCGAGCCGCGCGACACGCTCCGCACCAGCACGGAAAGCACAACTCGACGCACCGACCCCGCCGCCGAAGCAGCCCCTCTCCGAGCTCGACAGGTTCATGAACGTCCCCCCACCACCGCAGTCGCCGAGTGTTAAGCATGCTGTTGCATCGATGGTGCGTGCTGCGTCGCCTGCAGCACAAGCGCCTTCAAGTGCGGCTGCTACGTCGGGACTGTCCGAGGAGCAGAAGAAGATGACGCTCGAGGAGTACGTGCGCCAGCAGTACCGGTTAAGGCATGATGAGATGCGGGCGGAGGGGGAGGCGATGATCAGGGCATGGGAGGCGAGGAGTACTGAGGCGCGGGCGAGGTTGGAGAGGGTGTAGGACATCGAGTAGGCATGCATGGTGGCAGTGTGACCATCAGGCTTCCTGCAATTGAGGCTTGCTAGTACATGTCTACTCGGCACGGAATGTACACCTCGACACCATCCGACCGGGTATGCCAGACTGCGTTCTATGAAAGACGGAGCCTACCTCGACCGACACGACAGAAACCTCACATCGATTTCAATGGGTGAACTTACTGATGATCGTGACGTTGTCATCCACAAGCTCTACACCACACCTGGGTTGACAAAAGTAATCTCCTAGTGATACCCCGCTCCCCACGCCAACATGAGCACTGCAAGACTTGGGTCCGATATAAGCTTGAACACGACATGACAGTGAGATGCTAGATACATGACACTCGGTAGACAATGCTTGATATCCAGACCAGTCTATAACGCCAACCCACTCTCTGACCTACACCTCCACCTACACCTCGTACGCGGGATGCCTGCCGCCGTCTACCTCTCTCCTGTTGTTCCCCACAAGACTCCGCTTCGCGCCATTCGCATAGTCCCTGTCGTCCTCGTCGTCGCTCTCCTCCTGCAGCTGCGTGAGCGCCACGCCCTCCTCCTCGAACGCATTGAACAGCGTGCTATTCTGTTCCCGGAACAGGCGGGACCGGCGCCCGTGCGTCGCGGGGTGGGCGGTCCCGTCGGCGGCGTACGAGGCGGGTGCTGAGCCGTTGGACGCATAGTTCCACAGCGGGGCGTTGTCCTGGCTCATCCGGCCGGACATGGACATGCGCGGGTTCATGAGGCCGGTCTCGAGGCTGCCTGTTGCGTGTGGCGGTGCCTCCGGGGTGCGGCTGATGTTCAGGAGGTAGACGCCCATGAAGATGATGACGAAGCCGCAGAGGAGGGAGAGGGTGTTGACTGCGTTGGTGGTGTTGAAGCCCTGGAAGAGGATTGCGGACGCGATGATGGTCGCGGTCGTAAAGAAGACGTAGTACACGGGGTTGACGACGTTGGTGGAGAATGTGTCGAGGGCCTTGTTGAAGTAGTTCTGGGGTCAGAGAAGAGCGTAGAGCAAGGCATCAAGCTAGAATGGGGGCAGGGGACTTACCATCTGGACAAGGATACAACCGACGACAACAGCACCCAGGACATAGGTGCTGATGTGGGTGAGCTGGTTCTGGCCCGCAAAGGTCAGCTTCAGGGCAATGCCGAAGCCCTTGATGGCCATCACGGAGACACTGCCGACCAGCGAGCAGATGGACAGGTACACCATCGGGTTCTTGGTGCCGTATCGTGGGACCATGCGGAAGATCATGAATGTGGAGAAGACGCCAACGATGGTGAGATACATCAGGAAGGCTGCTGTCAGCGACTGAAGCGGGGGAGGTCACGCACGAGGCTTGGCCGCGTAGTCCAGGATCTCGTCGACGGACTGCACCTCCTTATCTGATGGTGCGTGGAGAATGATCACGACTGAGCCGATCTGGGGTGAGCTGTGGACAATGCATTCGACTCACGATACAGCTCAGGCATCCACAGACACCTAACCTGCCGAGCTTCTCGTCCAGGAAGATCGATGCGAGGATGGCACCCACGATGACACTCATGGCGCCTAGCGGTGTGACCAGGATGGCCGGGGCGAAGGTGTATGCTGCGAAGTTGGCCACTGCGGGTTAGCTGTGCGTCCAGGCGTCCAGATGCAGCAAGACGGGAGGTCATGTTGAATGCAATGCGGGATGAATCCTCATAGCCGCCGCAAGTCGACGAAGACGTCGCGATCGGCAGGGATGCCATGTCGGACCCATGCTCGATCTCGTCGTTACTCACCTTCACCAACCACCACTGCACGTCAGCCAACGTCCTACATCACATGCAGCACTCACTCGTTATCATGCCCGCCCACCAGATCGGATTGTGAAGGTACGCCAGCTCATCGGCTGCGGTTAGTCACGGCGTCATGAAGAGCTACACCCCAACCAGGTCATAGCGCTGCCTGTCCACTTCGCATTCTCCTACACATCACATCTGCTGATGTGCCATGCACGATGTCAAGAGCATATACGCCCAGCATCGCTGTGCGCAGACGCAGCGCTACCCCGTCGCCGTCGCCCACTCACATGCATTTCGCGGCGCCGTTTGTCGATGTTGGCTATGCGGGTACTCTGCCAGCCTCGTCGCTGCATCGTTCAATCCCTTCTTCGTGATGATAAAGCTCGTTCTGCGGTCAGCCAGCTAGCTCCTGTTGCCATTGAGAGCAGCGCGCGTGAGCAACCACGAGAACAGAGTGGACATCTGCTTGCTCGTCTACTGCAGCGCGCCCACTGCACACCTCCACGCACCCGATCAACGCTGAGCTCGAGAAGGCCAGCGCCAGGCCGATATACTTCTCCTCCAGCATGTTGGTGGACTAGTGTCGTCGACAAGAGGTTGTTGATGGTAACAACAAAAGGTCAACAAGAAAGGACTGACGTGGTCGGGGATAAATAACCTCAATGTGTGTACAAGAGCACTCTCCCCCCGGCCATCTCCCCGAGAGAGTGCCACGCCGCCTCTCTTCCGCAAAAACGCATGCATCTGCGCGTCAATCTAGAGCCTGGAGACTATTCCGAGCATAGCACGATGCTGCAAAGCCGTCGTAATCGTGGAGGGCAGTGCAGTGCATTGTCCATCTCCGCGTATGCTGCTAGTGATTTTGCACTACTCACGCGTCCCGCGTCCTTGTCTGACGATCTCGCATGGGGCGGAATGGCGATCATGGGGGCGGAGTAAGCGTCATCTCCGCGATGCCCACGAGGGGAGGTGCATCCGTATTTCCTGATAGCTCTGATAGATCACGGTTCGAATCCTAGAAGGGGTGCGGCAAAAACATTGGCGGTTCAAAGAGGCACCGGCAGTAGTGAACATTGCGACAACAGACTACTCACCGACCATATCGCTCGCTGCCTTCGACTTCGACCTCGTCATTCTGACAGAAGTGAGCCCCAACCATTGCCCCAGCAGGGGAGGGCTGAGCCAACATGGCTATGATATCTGATGTCGAGTGAGTCAGGCTGGCTGCTCTGCTGTCCCCACTACACGCCCGCTGACCTGACCCCAGCTACGTCCTGCACGCGGTGCGCCTGTCGGCGCTGCGGACAACAGACGACAGTATCACCCCCCGCATCATCACGGTCAACCCAGCCTTCGGTGCCAATGCGTACATCTCGACTATGGGGTTGGCAGATATCGACTCGTGGCCAGAGATCAAGCGGGCGCTCGACTCGCCTCCGCCAGAAGCGGCGCCACTGCGGTCCCGCACCAGCGAGGGCAGTGACCTTGCGAGCCCGCTTCGGCCACCCCGGCGGAGTGCCGGGGGGCTGAAGTACTCGCAGACCATTGTGCCGCCTGGCCGAGGGGGTGCGGGTATGCGCGTAAACCAGAGGGAGGATGGGGCGAATATACGTGCGCGCCGTGCTCAGCGGCCATTACAACTTCGAGGTGACTCGGGGTCGACAGAAGCTACAGCTACGCAGAGGAGTACGGGAGAAGCGGAGCGTGGTGGAGAGGCAGGCGAGGGCGGCGAGGTTGGGGATCTGTTCTCTCCTTCATCCCCAATGGCACGAAAGCGAACAAGATCAGGCTCTGAACCCGCCGTGCTCTCACCAGGAGCAGTGCACGTCAACACTCTCGAGCCGAAGATGGAGTTCTTCCCTGCCTCTGTTGGACCTGGAGCTGTGTTCGCGTCAGGCATGGCAGACCCGCTCCTCAGCAGGATGGGCACTGGCGGCACGATGTCCCCTGCCTCTCCAGAACCGAAGCAGTCCGCAGCACTTGCGGCCACATTCGAGCCGGAGAACAGCAGCATGGGCATGGCCGAGAGTGCGATGCCAAGCGACCTGGCTATGACTGCAGGCAACGACGACCCGCTCGTCGAGGGGGCGATCGACGAGGGTTCGGACGTAGACGAGGACGACGAGGATGCAGAGGACGAGGACGCGGCACCAGGGCCAGGGGGGCAGCAGATCGCACCAGCACGGCCCGGCCACAACAGGCAGATTAGCAATGTCCTCCAGCGAGGGCACTTCAACCGCGTCTCCATCATCCACGAGGACGGGCGCCGATCCAGCGCCGACTCGAATGCGGAGGAGCAGCTCGAGTTCAGGCGCCTCCCTATTGCCGCGACTACAAAGCGCGCAAGCAAGAGCGGCGCACCAGTGTCAACCCTCACCGCCCTCCTGAACCAGCATGTGCCCCACCTCGTGTCCACAGGCGACGGCGCGTCTGCTCCCCAGTCATCAGGCCCCATCAACCCCTTTGCCTCACTATACGCAGCAGTCGCTGCTCCGCCTACGGTCCCCAGCCAGACGCTGGAGATCTTCTTCCCACACTCGGACGAGCCGAGCGAGCCCATCACCGTCAACGTACGCAAGGACGCGACGGTCGAGGAGGTGACGGGCCACGGGCTGTACAAGTACTGGGAGGAGAAGCGGCAGCCGCCGATAGATGACGAGGAGGAGCAGTCGACCATCGCATGGGGGCTGCGTATCGTCGAGGATGACGGCGAGGTCGACGAGGACTTCCCAGGTGCGTCTACATTACCGACTTCTACTGACAGCAGCGCTGGATCGCGAGTCCCAGGTGTCCAAGTTTGCGTATGGGGAGTTTGGCATTGTCCGTGTGTCGGATGCCCAGCGTGCGTAACCTCAATAGCCTGCATCTGTAGCCCTACTGACAACTCACAGGTCGCCAAAACGCAGCCGCAGCACCAAATATCGTCCGCAGGCCGTCACGCGTTCTTGCGGTTCCAGCTGGGCCGGAGCGAAAGCTGCCAGTCGTGGGCTCACCAACGTACATTGAACCGGCGGTCGCGAATGTGGAGAACAACACGCTGCGGGGCACTGGCGGGCTTGCATCCAGCGGTGGCAGCGCTGCGGTGCTGTTGCGTATTCTTGTGCGCGCTAGCGTCGATATGACATTCACGACGACGATCAGTGTGTGAGTAGAGTGAGGTGCCTCAGGCTGGGTCTGTTGCAGCTACGAATATCCAGCCAGTGAGAGAGCTTCGCAGTCTTATTCCTCAGCAAAGCATGACTATGGCAGCCTCTAAGTGACGGTTTCCAGAGAGGACCAACATGCCTCAACGGCGTACCCTGACTACGATCCCGACATGACGCGTTGCTCAGTTTTCGCTGACCGCAGCCCAAGCGACACCTACATCGCAGACCTGACCGAAGCCCTCGTCGAGAAGAAACACCTCCAACAACCGCCGTCCGAGTGGGTCCTCTGCCTCGCCGACCTGTCGCTCGCGCTTCCGCTCGACCGCACCGTCGCGTCCCTCGAGGGTCAGACGGACCTCACCCTCGTGCGGCGGCAGTGGGCAAGCGAGCACGGCCTCCGCGGCGACATGAGGGGCGGGGACCCGTCCGCGAGTATATTCAAGCGCGTGAGCGAGCCTATACCCCTCGGATTTGTGGGTAATGCGGCGGGTGACTTTAGTCAGACGTACAAGGTGGGTGTGGGCTGCGGTCGCAGGTCGCGCGGCGTTGCGACGACTGCTGCTGTGCCATCTGCTGCTGTGCCATGGCGACTATCGCGACTATCTCGACGCTTGCTGACCCCAGAAATACACCGTCGTTCGTAAGACCCCCATTGGGCGTCACGAGCGCCTGCTCACCATCGACGGGGACTACATCAGAGTAAGTCGCTCCCTCGAGCCACGCTGACGCCAGATCCTGCCGTCTGAGAACCGCGCGTTCTTCGACACGATGAAGACGACCAGTATACCCATCGCCCTCGTGTCCAATGTGCGGCTGTCCGGCCGTGCGGGCGGGTTCAAGATCTACGTCTGGAGAGACGGCAATCGCAAGCGGTACGAGTTTGAGGCGAACAACGGGAAGCAGGCGGCTGAAATTGTCGCGAATATCAAGCAGCTGTGCGTGAAGAGTAGTAACGTTGCTGACGGCAGATTGAGGGCATACCACAGCACGGATAGGCAGACGGCGCGTGTCATGGGATGAAGAGCGGGGCGTTGTATACTGTATATCTACATGCATCTAGTGTATGACTATACGTCCCCAGTGCAGAGCAATGACTGCCCTCAAATGACTACACCAAGCCCCGGCGAATGACGCATGGTCATGAATGGTATCATGGTGCCATGGCGGAGCCACTCCTTACGCCATCTCATGCCGACATCTTCATCTCGATCTTGCCGTGCGGGCTGTACCCCTCGACCTGGAAGTCGTCGTATGTGAAGCCATCGATGTTGTCGATCTCCTCGCGCGAGCGGGCGAATTTGAGCGTCGGGAACGGGCGGGGCTCGCGCTCGAGCTGGGTCTTGAGTCTGGCGTCAGGCATGTATTCAGCACTGCGGCGAGGATAGATGATTGGCAGTCGCAACTGCCATATGCCTTATGCTGGGCCAGACGTAGCTGTCCCGAATACATCAGAAGACTGACTAATCGAGAGACGCAGAACGTCGGACACTTCGTGTCCTCCGTTTCTCATTCTTCGCTCGACTCACGGCTCAATGTGATCCCGGTACACATGCGCATCGCCCATCTGGAGGATAAACTCGTGCGCATCACACCCAGTGACATACGCCACCATGTGCGTCAGCAGCGCGTAGCTCGCAATGTTGAACGGCACGCCAAGCCCGACATCACAGCTGCGCTGGTACATCAGGCAGCTGAGTTTCGGCCGCTCGCCGTCGGCTTCGGGGAGGGTGACGAAGAACTGGCAGAACATGTGGCACGGTGGGAGGGCCATGAGCGGGAGGTCTGGGGTTAGCTAGAGTAGGACAGTGTGCAGTCCTAGCGCACACCAGGACAGAGTTGCAGACCTAACACCGCGCTCAATCTGCCATCTCACACACTCACCCTTCGGATTCCAAGCGCTCAACACGATTCTCCGATCCGTCGGGTTCTCCTTGATCTTCCTCACCACCTCCGCGAGCTGGTCCACCCCTTTTCCCGTGTAGTCATCCTCGCATGTCCCGTACTCGGCGCCGAAATGCCTCCACTGGAAGCCATACACGGGCCCCAGGTCCCCCTCGCGCCGGTGTCCCAGGCCGACCTTGTCGAGGAACTCGCGGGATGCATTCCCATCCCAGATCCGCACACCCTTGTCCTGCAGTACCCGGGCGTCAGTGCACCCCGAGACAAACCAGAGGAGCTCCTCGATCACGCCGCGGGTGAAGACGCGCTTCGTGGTGAGGAGGGGGAGGGCGTTGTTGGCCAGCGAGAAGCGGAGGGAGGGGGGCGCGAAGAGCGCGACCGTGCCGGTGCCGGTGCGGTCGGGGCGGGTCTGGCCGGTGGAGATGATGCGGGAGATGAGGTCGAGGTATTGGTATTCCTCTGGGGTTAGCGTTGGGCACGGCAGCATGCGAGCGCAGCGAGCGTGCTGCGGGCTGCCCATGGACATCGGCGATCAATGCAGTGGGCAGAGTGAAACAGTAGCTTTCCACACTCCGCTCTGAGCTGGGAACGCAGACTAGCCTCCAGAGCCACAGCATGAGAGCCGCTGTGCTCCAGCCAGACGATAGAGTGGACAGAGTCGGAGATGTAGATACGCCTACCTGCAGAGTTACAGGCCCCTCACAGCTCAACTGGGCTTCTGCTATGACATTGTTTGTGTTGCAGGCATGATGACGCAGGGAAGAAAGGAAGGGCAGAGCTCAATACTGACCATGTTCCGGGTTCGCGCGCACTGGGTTCGTCATGGTGAGAGTGTGGTCGTAGTTGGTATCCTCGCTCGACGATTTTTGCGACTCTTGTGGATGTTGACTTTGGCCCAGCAGGTGAGTAATGTTTGCCCGGCGCGTCAGACGCGTCGAGGTGTATGAGTGGCAAATCACGTGAGGTGTGTGTATGAATTGTGTGTGTATGTGCAATGTGTGTGTGTATTGCTATACTCGTGTGTGTGTGTGTATTGCTATACTCGTGTGTGTGTGTGTATTGCTATACTCGTGTGTGTGTGGCTAACTGTCGATGTCTCCCATGTCCTCGACGTTTGAACTATCGAATTGTGAGTTATCGGGCCAAGCACCGCAAACTCAGCGTATAGAGAAGCAGCGGTTCAGTGTGTCTCACAAAGAGGAGCATCTGGGTAGTCTATATGCAGATGTCGAGTTTATCTCGGGCTTGGAGGATTGCCGTGTGTCCAAACACATGGACGCAGAAGAGAGTATCTAATTTATACCAGTGAGATGAATGCTCTGTTACGAAGACACTTCACTCTAGGTTGGATATACAATAGAACCTTACGTGAGTTGGAAGTACCGCAGCCTTGGAAGTTTGATGTTCACACTGTTCGTACAAGTACGCGTTCGACGATTTGTTCAGAAAATCAAGGCGCAATGGTAAATTATAGCTGTCATTATTGTGAACTCGAGAAAGAAAGGCATAGCAGGCTGTCGCGAGAGGCGCTTGTAAAATCAGGGCAATATGTCTCATTGCTGAGAGGTAGCTGTCTGTCACCGACCGGACGTAAGCGTTGCCGATATGTGAGCTGGAAACTGCAGAGAAAATGCTACGCAATGCATCGAAAAGCAGCGTCTCAGCTGTATCTATCTAGAATCGTAAAGAGGCATCTCATGTAATCATTAACCTCATCCGCAAACTGATGAGTGTCTATCGATAATCGCTGATGAGCTTGTGCAAGAGTGAAGAATACAAGAGGATCGCAGCGTTGAACATTGACGGAAACGTGAAGGATTCCGCTTTGAGGTTCGAATGCTGAGGCAGTAGGAGTATTGATATGACGAGGCATCTCGAATGAGAGTACGGCAGCGGTTGTTTGGTATCTCGTGTGTCGCACCCGACTTTCGCATGGGTATCGCAACCTGAACGCAAAGAGGAGAAGCAGATGGTAGTAGGATTTGGGTTGTCATGCTTTGCAGATGGCTGGCCTTCGATGCAGTGAAGGTGGCTGTGGGCGTGTCGAGCATGCAGAAAGGAGAGTCGTAAGATGACTGTATTGCGCTTGAACGAGGGAGAGGGAGATTGGTCGACGAGCATCGATAGTTGTCCAAGTTGCTCCGGCTGTTGCACCCACCGCCTACCCCTCCAGCCCATCCACCGCCCTCTGGACCACAGCCTCCGCTTTCGCCTTAACCCTCTCCACCCTCGCCACCTCCCTCGCCCAAACCCTAGCAGCCTCCTCCTCCGCCCGGCCCGACTTCTCCCCTGCCCCGCCCGACCCCGACCCCGACCCCAACCCCAACCCCACCCTCACCTCGTCCTCCCTTACACACAGCTCAACCCTCACACCCCCACCCCTGGCCCTCACGAGCGCGACGAGCCCCAGCGTCTCGAGGTTCGACACGAGATCGCGGTAATCACTCTCGGGGGAGGGCGGGAACGGGCTCCCCTCGTGGCTCAGAAGTGCGGCGTACGTCGCGTAGAGCGCTGAGGTTGTGAGTGCCTCGTTCGTCGCGCCGTGTGCAGGGCACCCCGCGAGACCGATACGAGAGCGCATAAGGAACACGAGGAGCGCAACGAGCACCATCCGGCCCTGGAGGGGGACGGAGCGGATCTTCGCGGTGGTAGGGGAGGTTGTGGCGGAGGAGGCTGAGGACGAGCCAGCGGCCGCACGCAGCTGCTGCGTGTGCGATGTGAAGGCTTTGAGGATGTGCGGGAGGGCGACCTTGACCAGTGGGGTGGCTGGGGTGTGGGGCTCAGTCTGGGTTTGGGCCCGGGACGCCGACTTCTTCACCCACTCGGCCTCGGCGAGGCTCACGGCTGTAGAGAGGATGCTGAGGCACATGCGCAGGTCGCCGCTCTGGGCCTCGACCTTGCGCGAGAGGAGCTCGACTGCTTTGGGGTCGACTTTGGCGACGTCCATGGTCGGAGCAGTCGAGTCTGGAGCAGAGGCTGGGGTCGAAACACTGGCCGGAGTCGAGACTGACTTTGATGCTGATGTGGCAGTCGAAGTAGCTGAGCCTGGGGTTGAGATTGCTGAGCCTGATGTCGAAGGCCTTGTACCTGATGCCAATGTAGCTAAGTCTGGAGTCGATATGGTCGAGCCGATAATCGACGCAGCAAAAGCCGGCGTCCCTATGATTGAGCCCGACGTCGAGCTCCCCGCTGCCGAGGCCCCCTCCACCCTCGCCCCGATGATCCTCGCCATGTCACTTGCAGTATACGCCTTGAACGGCAGCACCTGCGGCATAGCTCCGCCCTCGAGCACGAGGTTCGCGCGCACCGTCAGATCCAGCGTGTTCGAAATCGCGACCAGCTTCACCCGGCTCGAGCTCGACAGCAGCGGGAGCGAGAACAGCTTGCTGAGGACATGCGACGTCGACGGCGTGGGCAGCGCCGGCGGCGGGGGGAGGAGCGAGTCGATCTCATCGAGGATGATGAGTGTCGGGGGGCCGTCGGAGCGTAGGTGCTCGACAACGTCTGCCTCTGTGCCCTCTACGCCCAGGTCGGCAGCCAGGCGCGCCCACACATCCGTAGCCTTCAGTCCCATCACGCAGATCTCGACTACGCGCCAGCCTTGGGTAGCCAAGTCCCGCCCCGCCGCGGTCGTGAGGGCCGTCTTGCCCGTCCCCGGAGGACCAGAGATGTACATCCCCACATCGCACGAGGACACGAGGCCGAGATAGGTGTGCAGAATGGCCTTTTCGTCCTCCCGGCCGATGATAGAGTCCACTGCTGAGCCCGTGGACGAGGGGGAGGCGCGCAGGGCGCCCTTGAGCGCGCGATAGGGGTTGGAGTACGAGTAGGAGGGTGTGTCAGGCGAGGGAGCCCGGCTGGTGACCGCCATGTCCTTGATCGCGTGCTCGAGGCTGGCTTCGGTGGGCGAGGGCGAAGAGGGCGGAGGCGAGATGAGCGGGCGGGCTTTGCCCTTGGTCTTGGTGGGGGTGATGTCGACGTCGAGGTCCATGCCATCGTTGTCGTCGTCGACGGTCGTCGCCATCGAGGGCGAGGGCGATGGCGACGGGAGGCATGAGGAGGTGCGTCGTTGAAGGTCCGGGAGGGAGCTGGGGCCGGCGCCTGGGGTCAGCACAAGCTACCAGGCAGGTCATGTAGGAATGTAGAGCAACTAGGCAACAGATCAGGTAGAAGGCAATGTAGCGAGCTCAGCTTCTGACACTGTGATAAGAAAGCAGTTGGAAAGGCTTTCACTGTGACGGGCGAGCAGCTACGCTCGATTAGCTCGATCTGCAGAAGCAGTGTACAGGCTAAGCCCATGCCATGATATGATGCTGATGCTCTTTCCCTCGCAAGCTGGCACCCTGAGACCAGCACAGTGCAAAGCAAGCCAGCTGTGACGAGCTCGGTGTTGCCAAAGCAGAAGTTGTGTCAGACAAGCAGTTGTACTCGAGAGCTCGTTGTCGCTGTGAAGACCTGAGTGTTCTCATGGTGCAGCAGCGTACGATTGCACAAACGATCAACCACTGAGACAAGCAGACATTCGCCTGAGGCACCTTGATCCTATTCGAATGAAGGAGCAGCGGTTACGACAAAGCCTTGTGACAGACGAGCAGCCGCGAAGGGCAGTCGTTCGTGTCAGATCGGCACCTGTGACTGACACAGATCATGAACAGCTGCTGTGCCAACGCTTGAGAATTGAGGCAGCACATGGGAGTTCTGTGACGAGCAGCAGCAGCACCGTGACAGCAAGCAGCAGCACTGTGACAGCAAGCATCTTGCTGTGACGAGCAAGCGCACCTCACTGTGACGCGCCAGCCATCAGTGACCAAGCAGCCACTGAGCTAGCCCATCCCACAGCGTCAAGCAACACCATTCACACCACCATGCCAACCACATCTCCGTACACCTCAACCTCGAACCCGAACCCTACCCAAACCCGAAACCCAAACAGTACTCACTCTCGCTCCGCATCGACGCCGCACTCGCACTCCTCACACTCCTCCCATCTCGGCCAACACGCACCCTCTTCCGACTACTCTCCGGCGGTGTCGGGAGTTGAAGGGTGTCTCTCCCAGTCCTCCCATCACTTCCACCCTCCCTCCCACCCTCCCTCCCACCCTCCCTCCCACTCCCACCCTCCCTCCCACCTCTCCCCTCCCCCTCCCTCGGCGGAGGAACATTCTCCTTCCCCTTGCCGTATCTCCTCGGCCACCCCAGACCAAACCCATCTCCCCCATCACCTCCTTTCACTGGACCCGCTCCTCCTCCCCCTGCCGCACTCCCACCTGCCTCCTTGATCTGGCTCAATGTCGGGACAGCAGACATCGATGCGGCGCGAACCAGTGTGCCCGATCCTCCTACACCTCCTTGCACGAAGAGTGACGACCCCGATCCCATACCCATACTCGATCCCGGACCCAGACCCAGACTCGATCCCGGAGTAGAGCTTGAAGGCGCATTCGGACACGGCGACGAGCTCAGTGCTATACGGGTACGTGCTGCTGCTCTCGGGGGGCGTGGTGGAGTCGGCGTAGGGGTTGTAGGTTGATTAGATCGAGAGAGGGACGCGCCGGTCGTCGCTGCGCGGCGGAGGGGGGTGCGTCGGGGTGTCCTCTGAGTTGCGATGTCCTGAGTGGAAGTGGTGTTGGTCGCCTGTGTCACTTGGGAGGGTTGTTGAGGATCCAGACGCTGTGTGTATCGTTGAGCCTGCTGGGTCGAACCTTGAGCTCGCTGCTGGGTAGACTGCTGTCCATTCGAAGCGCCCTCCGCATTCTCGTCCGTCGCGCGTCGTTTCGGTGCGGGCATCTTAAATGTGTCCGCTGTGACTGCGACGACTTCTTGAGATATGCACTAAGACTGAGTGCTAGAACGCACTCTGGAGCAGCAGCACGACCAACGCAGAGTACAGTTGTAACGCTGGCTCAGAAGTAGCGTCGCTGATGCCAACCACCGACTCCGCTCGCCCCGGGATCACAGGGACAGCGGCTGGTCGCTGGACGCGGGGTCGACCTCGTGATGAAATGAGGAACTAAGGACGCGCACAGGTAACGAACAGTGCGAGGGAGGACAAGCACTGACAACTGTAGGGGTCGAGAGGGGTAGAGAGTGAAGTGTCGTATGAGATGAAAGATGAGATGGATCGAAATGCGAGAGATGGAGACTGTCATGAATGTTGCACCCACTCGCCCCAGCCCATGCCACTGCATCCTACATCCACATCCAGTTCCACATTCAGACCAACCGACCAACCGACCGACCGACCGACACGCGACACAACCGGTGCCCGTGCAACGCAACCTACGATCCTACGCTACATGCAAGCCATACTCTATGCACTGCAAGCGCCACCTCGCGCCATTTCATGCATTCCATTCTGCTCCATCTGCATGCATTCAGTGTCCACTCGAGCGAGCCCGCACTGTACCCAGCCCTGAGTGCAGAGTGTACAACGCTTGATCACTACTGGATGCTAAAGTCGGTGGCTGCCACACACGCTACGCGCTTCCCCTGCCTGGCTGAGGCTGGGTTAGAAAGAAGACGCGTCGTGTCGTAATGCGTGTCTGGGAGGGGTAATGGACACGTGGCAAGGCTGTATTGAAGGTCAAGGCTGAATCGTAATGCGAGGTGCTACGCGCTAAGCATACCCTGGGATAGTATTATCTCAGGCATCACCGAATTGCACGCGTATTACCATTTTGAGCCGGAATTGCACTCAGGGGGAGGGCAAGGTACATGAGGTACAGAGGTACGCGGAGGCGCGTCGCGGTCGGTCGTGTAGAGGGCATGTGCGCATGTGCTCCATGCTCCATGAACGGAAGAAACATTGTAATATTGTAATCATGTCCATGACTGCTGCGTTGGTTCTGATACATGATACACCACTGCGTATGCAACGTGCTATGCGCACTATCAGCGCATCAGCGCATATACTGAACCTAGAGCAGTCAGTATCAAGGCAATAGTAAATGACAAGCACGCCCGCCCATATGCATGCAGTACAAAGAGGCTGGAATGGAGACTAGGTGTAAAGAGCATTATACGAGCATTACAACCTGCGATGCCAGAGCTGGGCTACAACGCCCGCCCAACCTGCACTCCACCCTCAACACCACTCGACAGACCAAACGTCACCCTGTCGAGCTCGGACAGCCACCGCCCGTCGACGTACTTGGCTTTGATGTACGCTGCTATGTCCCTGGTAGTGTGAGCACGCGTCTGCGAAGGGGTCGCGAAATGATGGTAGCAGGGATGGAAGGAGGTGAGGTTTGAGGAAGCGAGGAGGGGAGTTGGCAGAACTAGGTTATGGAGTCGGGTATCAGGAACCCGCATCGCTTCATGCAGCCAGAAAGGAGAACAGAGCGCACTGTGGGGTGTGGTGGTTGCATGCAAGCATGTGTGCATGCAGGCGGCAGTGCAGATGCTTGCATGTGCGTGCACGTATGCAGGCAAGCAGGTGTGCAGGCAAGTGTGTGTGCAAGCAATTGGAAGCAAGCAATCTAGAGAGCAGGCAGGGTCTGCCCGTGCCGTATGAATTGCGAGCTCGTTTGCCTGCTGATCTTCGTGCGCGGATGCAAGATGGCGATGCAAGCAGGGCATGGTGGCGGTATGAAGCATTACGAGCAGAGCTCCAAAATAGGGTGAAAGCCATTCTAGGAACCCCTCGACATCGCAGGACAGTGTGCATGCAGGGTTGCTCGAGTGCACAAATGCAGTGTCGAGTGTCGAGGGCAATTCCATGCAGTCCTCAGCAGAAGTGAGCAGTCATAGTTTTCTTTGCTCAGGTGCACTGAACACTTCTTATATGTGCTCACTGGCATTGCCATGGTCGACTGCGAGTATGACGCACGATTGCTCCCACCAATGCTACATGTAACGCATGTGCAGATGCGCAGGACTTTCGCCGAACTGCAAGCCTCTCATTCCGATGCTCGATGGAACAGGCAGCGAGTATGTTGATGGTGGACAGGTGATGTGGGAGCGACAAGGAAACTGAAGGACTGTGCAGCATGAGGAAGCAGGAAAGAAGGACAGGACAGGGGCGTTCAGAAGAGGTCAAAGATGTCGGGCAAGGTGGTAGGAGACATGAAGGGCATAGTGGGTGATGTGTCGAACTAGGTGGCGATAGTGGAGGAAGGTGAGGAGTCGACAAACCGAGCAAGAATGCAGGAACGCGACAGAGGCAGAGAGAATGTGATAGAGCAGGGAAGCACATCACGATCGGATGACGGATGCGAGGGCGAGAACAAGGGTGAGGAAGAAAAGTCAGGCAGGCAAGACGGAGAAGACGAGCACGGGGCCTCGGTCGAAAAACAGCCACACTCACTGATCACTCGGCGCAGCCACATCCCTAGGCTTCAACCTCTCCCACACGCCATTGCCCCTCTCGTTGCCCCACTGCTGAGCGAGCGCGATGGCCTCTGGTGGCCAGTTGTCGAGGTCGACGCTTTTCGGTTTCGAGATGTGGGTGCCGAGGCCGCGGTGCTGGGTCAGTCAGCACTACGTTACGATACATGTACACAATACTCACGACTCCAACGCATCGAATGCACAAGAACATGACCATTGGTACTTCTCTCAGGCCTGATGTCAGCTTCCCATCATCCTTCATACTCTAAGCGAAATGCACTGCAACCTCTGAGCAAGGGGCCGATCCCTTCTGCAGAGCAAAATAACAAATCCTTCCTCACAGCATCCCTGTTCAGGCAGGTACTCACTCAGAGTCGCCCACCGGCTACTCTTGTTCGGCCGCCCACAATCCGCACACCGCTGGTTCGCCCCCGTCCCCGCTATACGCTTGAGTGTCGCCATGTCGAGTTTGGGGCTCGGTGGGGCGGCCGACGACAATGGCGCGGAGAAGTCCTCAATGAGGCGGGGTGTGGTCGGGCTGGGGGGGATGCTGCCTCCTCTTGCTCTGCTGCTTCCTCCTGCGGCATTGCCACTCGCAGGTATAGCACCTGCACTCCGACTTGCACCTGCACCACTGGCTGGCCGCCCACTTCCTGCTCCTGTGTTTGAGCTCCCACTCGGGCCTGAAACACCTTCCCCACTCCCACTCCCCACCCCCGGCCGCAACCCCACCATCTCATACACCCTCTTCTCTATACTCCTGTCGTGCTCGTCGCGGCGGATCGAGCTCCCCTCCGGCGCCCTAGAGTGCCTCTGCCTCTCGCCCACCTGCGGCGGCCTCGCGTACTCCATCGAGCTCCGCTTCGTCGACACCACCTGCGACACCTTGTCCCCTAGCCCTCCGGACGACTTGAATCTGTTCTTCATGCTCGAGCGGCGTTTCTTCTTGTCGTCGTGCTCCCCAGCGCTGGAGGGGTAGACGGGGTGTGGATTTGGGCCGGGAATGGTAGACGTCGAGGGGGTGTGTTTGTGCTTTGTGGCGGGGACGGACAGCCTCCTTTCCTTCTCTTTCTTCTCCTTCTTCCTCTCTTTCTCTGGCATCTCCACTCCGCCCGCCAATCTCCGATCAGACGACCGCACAGTCGACGTCCCGTTGATGCACGACTCGATCGCATTGAGTATCGCGTAGATCCACGTCCGCATCTCCTGCTCCGAGAGGGCCTGGTACAGCCTCCGCCCATGCTGCGCGGTGACAATCTCAAACACGAAGCGGCGGTCGGTTCCGCGGCCCTCGCGCACGCTCGCGAACTTCAGGTCGATGACCGAGGCGGCGGCGGCGTCGGACTTGCCCAGCTGGTCGCGGTATTCGTAGATGTTTGAGTGGGCCAAAACGACGTATAGGCCTGGCGTTAGAAGTACTCATGGGAGTATGAGACTGCCTTAGTCTACGATTTGCGACCCCTACGGCCGCAAACCCGGCCGCGAACCGACACTCACGCTCCCACTTCCCCTTGCCGCCGTTCTTGTCCAGCCCCTCCCACGCCCCAGTGCCCCACAGCACACCCTCCTTCTTCCGCCCGACCTGCTCCCTCTGCTCGTCCTCGTCCCCCGTGCCATCGAGCCCACCCACTCCGCCCACATTCGCGCCATTGAGCTTCGCCGTCGTCTCGGCCAGTGCATCAGCGCGCGGCACTGCAACCCCCTCATCCCCCTCTCCAGACTGTGGCAGTGGCGACCTCTCACGCGACAGCTGAATCGACCCCCGGCCCTGCCGCTCCCCGCCCTGACCCCCGGGGGGCGTCGACCTCCCCCGCCACGACATGTCCAGGCTCTTTCTTGACGACTTGGGTCTCGTGATCATCGACGACGACACCGGTGGTGCCCGATCAGCCAGTGACCCAGCCGCCACTGCCGCAGGCGTGCTCGATGAGCTGAAGAGGCCGCGGATCTTGCCGCCTATCTTCTTCTTGGGCTTGTCGTACCTTATCCCGCTGTCCTCAAGCCCAGGTGATGGCGGGGGAGGCATAGAGTCAGGCGACGCTGCGCCGAGTAGCCGCGCTCGCTCCTCCAGCACCGTGGTGACCGAGTCGCGCTCAGCCCAGCCGCGGAGCAGCTCGGCGCGCACCTGGGCTATGTGGGCGAGGGATAGGGAGAGCGTGCGTGACAGGGCGTTCAGGGAGCCCCGGGCACCCTCGTCGTCGCGCAGGAGGAGGCGCACGGGTGTCTCGGACACGGCGAGCTGGCGGCCCTTCTGGGTCGGTGTTTCGAGTGAGGGGGCGGTGTCTGCTCGTCGTAGGCGGGCGAAGTCGTCCTTGCTCGGCTGGGGGGTAGTGCCCTGGTTGCCGTTGTTGCCTGGGGCGACGTTGATCTGCGCCCCGACCCAGCTGTACAGGCCGACCAGGAGGTCCAAGCAGCCTACGGACGACGGGGGCACGGCGTAGAGGAGTGTAGAGTGGTAGTTGTAGCGTGCTAGGTCGAACTGTGCTGCGCGGGCGGCGTGGGCTTGGTCAGATGTTTCGTTTGCTGCTGCGCCGTTGCCGTTGCCATTGCCCTGTAGGTATGATGCTGTTTGGGAGTAGTAGTGTTTCGACACCCCCTTATGTCAGCGAGTGATCATGTCATCTCTTGTGGTCCCTCTCCCCCAATTCCGACGATCATAAGATCGTAACCCCACCACTGCCACACCTCTGAGCCAGCCATACCACATATCCCCCACCCCCCCAGCCTCACCACTCACCTCGAATCGCGCAGCAGCCGAGCCATTCGCCAACCCCTGCCGCTTGATCTCCCCCCGGACAGCCTCGAGACTGTGCCCGACCATCACCTCCAGCTCCTCCCTTTCCCGGGCACGCTTGTTCCTCGCAACCTTGCGTATCCCTCCATCCACATTCCACACATCTCCGCTTACGCCGTACCCGCCCTCGAGCCAGCGGCCCAGCTCGCCAAGGTGGGACAGCAGCTCGTCCTCGGCGGTCTCGAGCTGCTCCAGAAGCGCAAGGACAGTTGCCGTACTGGCCAGAACTGGCTTCGATAGGCGCTTAAACGTCCCTGCTGAGTGCTCGAGCGCGCTGAATGTCGACCGGCAGAGCAGCGAGTCGGGCAGGGGCTCAGCAGGGACATGGGGGTCGGCCGGTGGTTGTGCAGGTGACAGAGGGGAGGCTGGAGATGAGTCAGCAGCCTGTGGTGGGGGAGGTGGGGGTGCGCGGTATCCAGCCCCAGAACTAGACCCAGGCGCCGCAGCTTGGTACGCTGAGACCGGCGGTGCCGGTGCTGCTCTTGGCGCTGTATACTGCGTCGGCGAGGGGAGGGGCCGCTGCTGCCTCCGGACTTGCGGCTGGACATCTGGATACGGCGCGTGCGACGACATCGACGAGGGGGTCACGGAGCCGCTTTCTGTCGTAGTATAGCTGCGCCAGTCGCTCGTGTCGCTCGTCGTGCTCTGTTCGGACCTGAGTGTCGGTTTCGGAACGGGCAAGGACACCGACGGCCCAGCGTGTGTGGACATGGCGCTGCCGTTTCCAGAAATGCTACACCTCTTTTCCTTGCTGCTCTTGCTTGCTGTCAGTCGAGGAGTAGGTGGTATCCAGCGCGTGCAATGTCGAGTGCAGAGTGCTTTCCAGAGGCCCGTGACCCGCACGCGCCGGTTGAAGATGTCGCGGGAGGTGTCCGGTGCCAGGCACGTAAACAAATACGAGATGTCCTGCTATCGGAGCGGGATCAGATCATCCACGTGGCGACCACGGCGATCTCTGATTTTGTTATGATGCTGCTTTTTATGCTAGCAGCGTCTACTGACTTCCTGATCTTGGAAGAGCAATCCAGCAGCGAGCAGCGACTGAAGAGCAGTGAGTAAGCAGAGAGATTGACAGGGGTATATATTGGAACAGTGCTGATGGTAGTTAGCCTTTCTCACTTTGCAGAAGCGGACCCCCATACCCACAGGATACCAATTGCCTGACCGACCAGTCGCTCGTTCACCAGCAACAAACACCACCACCATGTCCGAGCACGTTACCCCCATCACCAACCTCAACACGTTTGACGCCGACCAGGCGGGCAACATGGAGGAGATTGAGCTCCAGTTTGGTGAGTGCGGCTGAGCGGAGGACTCGCAACATGTCGATCGAACCGAGCTATTGCTAACGCACCAGCCGTGAAGACTGTCGAGCACCTTGAGGCGTACGAGAAACTCATCACCTCCATCCCGCCATCAAAGATCAAGCTCACCAGCCTCGACGACGAGATCCACGCCCACCTCCTCGAAGAGTTCCCCGAGTACAAGGACAAGGAGGCGCTCACACATCTCGACGAGGACGCCATGAAGTCCAAGGAGGGCAAGGACCGGTGGCGCAAGTTTATCATGTCGTACGAGAAGACGTTGACCGACTACAACATGGGATCGATGGTGCGCGCCGACGCATTGCGGCCGTACGCCGAGGACAACGCCATTCTCGTCACCAGGGCACAGTTTGTCGCCCTCGAGGTCGCACGGAACCGCGCAGGCATCAACGACAAGATCTACGAGGACGCACAGAAGCAGAAGAAGGCGCAGGCATAGGCACAGCTGGCACAGCTGGCACAGCATTGTAGCATGTATGGATAGAGCTTAGCACGCAGCTGTCGAACGGGAGGGAGATCGTCAGTAAAGGGAATACATCTAGATGTTGGTCAGGCACGGCCGCCCAGCTAACTTCTTTTTGCGTTGTAGTAGTTGTCTTGTGAGGTCTCAACAACCTCTTCTCACACAGCTTGATGATAGTAATACATATGAGTGGAGATGTCTATCACAACACTATGCGCCCAGCTTTGCAGCCACCAGCTCGTAAATGAGGAACATGCACGCAGCATTCGGCACCACCCGCAGCATGTGTGCCGTCAGACCGCCATACAGCGCCGCCATACCCTCCTCCTTGATGATCAGCTTCAGCGTCTGCAGCAATCCCGTGTACTTGGTCACGCCGTTGACAGCCGGCTGCCTCAAGCGTGTGCGGATGACCTCGTGCGGGTATGTGATCAGGCTTGCGACAGCCTTGGCGCCACCTGATGCGCCGACGATGCCTCCGACGTACTTTGCCAGCGATGCCTGCCCATCCTCCAGATCCAGCGACTTTGTCCTCCCAATCCGCTTGAGCCGCTCGTACAGCACCCACTGAATCACACCCTCGCTCACACCAAGGTACGACGCCGACAGGCCACGGTAGAACCCCTTGATGCCCTCCTTGCGGAAGATGTCCATCGTCATCTGCGCAGCAGACATCGAAGTCGGCGGGGAGCGCACTGCGGCACCTGCCGTCGCCAAGGACGCTTCTCGTTTCCGCGCGGAGAGCTGCAGGCGGGTCTTGACCACCCAGATGGGGTTCGTGCCCGTCGAGGTCATGATACCAGCGATGACAGCGGCGCCGAGGTGGACTAACGGCGAATCCTCGGCCGTTTGCCCCTCCTTTTCTGTCGGAGCATGGGGGAAAGTCCTCGCCAAGAACGCCTTTGATGTAGGATAGAAGTAGAAGTTGATCGCCCTTGAGATGCTGTCAGATGCCACTTATCAAATCTGCGCCGCCCATCACACGACTCACCTGGCAGGAATGATGCCGACCAAACTTGCGCTCAGACCTTTGTACAGCGCACGCCAGCCCTCCTCAACCTGTATTCTGCGAATAAGGTAGCAGGTGTCCACGAACTGCCACAGCCCCCCTCGCGGCGCTGCAGGTTTCGGCCCATGCGACTTATGTGCTGTTGCCAGCTCGTGCTGCATCACCGCTGCCGGGCTTGACCCCCTCGACGCCGGCACAGCGCTCGGCGCCTTGAACAAATCGGACTGCAGGCGGGTCTGGGTATCAGCACGTCCATAGCCCTTGGTTCACCTTGACGACGTCAAACGGGGACGTCACAAGCGCGCCAGTCATACCGCCCAAACTGAAAGTCAGCTGTGCCACCTAGCTCCTGCGCCACTCGAAACTCACCTGCCTGCCACCGAGTGCTGCCATCCTATCAGCTTTTTCCTCTCCTGCCTCGGTCGCGACGACGACGCCTGCGGCGCAGCGTCCGCAGAGACAGACATTGATTGCGCGCAAGTGGGTGATAGTGAACGTGAACCGTCTAGTGCGCAGAGATAGCCCGGGCCATCAAAATAATCAGTCGTCCAAAAACTCACACCCGGGCCGAGTGTACGTAGTAACACGAGGAATGCACGTGGGAATGATCCCGGAATGTACAAAAGTATCAAGTTGTTGTGGTGGAGGTACAACAGCTCTGAACTTGTCGATATCCTGCTTCGCTGCTCGACGCGAGCACGTACGGGATGTTCAACCTCATCGCCGTGAAGGTAGGGGAGAGGTGGTGAGCCGGCTGACAGGAAGGATACGGTGCCAGTCCCGCCAAAAACATTCGGGCTCGACAAGTCTGTGGCTATACAGGATGCCTTGAATGCGAAGTTCGATGACAATGCGGCTAAGCTGACAGCAGGTTTGCGAATCGTCTTATACCAGAGCGAGGGTTGGCGCTCAGTGTGTTCGACATTCTTACAGCGGAGGATGGGCGTGTGACGTGGGGAAATGGGCAGATGTTCTACAAGGGTAGGCATTGGGTCTGGCACAGCTAACAGTGGCAGTGTCGTTCCGATTGTTACTATTCGCACCGTTCCTTGGGGAGGTCATCATCGGCAAGGTCATGTCCACGAGCCCGAACTATATCAGAGGTACGACTGCGTGGGAGGAAATCTCTGACGACAGTGTCGCTCGGCTTCTTCCAAGATATCTACATCCCGCCAACATTGTTACCGTCCAATTGCACATAGTGGGTGTTGGTGGGTAGCGGCTGCTGCTGACCCCAGTGACGAGAACGAGAAACGCTTCTTCTGGTACCCAGGGGACGAGGGACCGCCGCTAGACGAGGCAGCGCTGCAGAACACGCTCAAGGCCGAGCGCTTCTACTACGACCCGGGAGAGCCGATCCGCTTCCGCGTAGACAGTGTAGAGTGGCACGAGAAGGAGCCCGGACCACCAGCACTGCGAAAGGAGGAAGAAGAGGACGAGGAGAAGGACCCGTACGAGGAGGCGGGATATCGTATTATCGCAGCTGTGGCGGAGCAGGGTCTGGGTCTGGTCAGTTGGTGGGGCGACGACGATGCGGCCGAGGAGGAGGGAGTTGAGATGGTCGAGGAGGTGTGAGAGGGATCCGTGAGAGCATAAGAGGGGGGGGAGGACGAGCTGGTGTTTGGCCACGACCGCCTACTGTACATGTATGCATATTCCTACAACCTTGGGCCATCAGCAGTCCGCAGAATCTACCCTGCCATGTGAGCGGTTAAGCGCCCACACTGTTCAATGGCCGCACTGGCAACCGGATGGGATGGCGTCTATTAATCTATGGTCGCTGTCTGTGATGTACTAATCCCAGCCCGCGGCAGAGGCCAGGTCTACGCCTGCGCCCACGTCTGCCCACTGGGGACAAAACCCGTCCCCTTCCCCCACTCCAGCGGCCGCTTGGGCCCATCAGGCTCCGCCAGCGCAGCAGGCAGCCTCTGCACCACATCCGCGATGCTCTTCGCAAACGGCACTTGATCGGGCGCAAAAGCGCCATATGGCGGCTGCTCCCCGTATGCGATGCTAGCCGCGTAGATGAGCACGTCGGCAGTGAAGCCTCGAACGGGTGTATGGCGTGTGTGGAAACGCTGGTGTGAGCACAGAAGTGGCACAGAGACGTACGTGCATGCGGTATGGCCCTGTCGACCCGACTCGGTCATCAGCGAACTGCGGTCAGCAAATAAGAACGTGAGAGCAAGCGCTGCACATACATGACAGTCCTCCTCGTGCGGCCACCATTCGCCCATTGGGACGAGCTCTTTCAAGATGTTGTCCTCTGCCTGTCCTGTATGGATGACTTTGAGCGGGTGGTCGAAGATGCAGTCTACTTCGTCGGGATTCGGCACTAGCTTGGATACTAGGCTCAGGTCTGAAATGAAGACAACGACAGCTAAGGTCAGAGGCAGGCAGCACATGAGTGAGTATAGGCGACGGTACGCACGCGTGACGACAATGTGGTTGCGGAGGTGTGCATTGAGCGGCAAAACAGTGAGCAGAGGGTCGAGGACCGCCACGGTGTAGATGTCAGGGTGGTCCATAGGCATGCCGACCTCCTCGTGTGCTTCTCGCCTCTGAAGGTCAGATTGCAACATGGATTCGTGCTCACAGCTGTATACGCTATCGAAGGGTCCTCCGCATCGACCTTTCCACCTGGCAGTGCCTGTGGTGAGCAGGGCACCTACTCTACTTCGTACCGTTTGTCCGGGGTTGCGACGCATATGTGATGCTCTTGTAGACAGGAGAACGCGCAGAGAGGTTTCTTCAGGCCGTTGATAAAGCGTAATGAGGACGGCAGCTCGGCGGGCCAAGCCATAGCTGCTGTTAGGGACGTGCCCCATGGTACACCTCGCAGGAGCCATACTGTCGGCTGTTAAGCTACCCCCACTCACTCCTGATCCGGCTGCGGCTTATATGCAGCCAAACGCTCAATACACCTCCTCGACTCCTCACTCAGGCCCGCCAGAGCTGACTCCGGAGGACACGATGGTGTGTAATCGTAGTCTGTCCGTATGTCACCATTGGCATTCGCGCCGTTCACAGCTACCTCGTCGCCGCCCTTCGCTGCTGGTGCTCGTCTCGTAGCTTCAGCGTGGGCCAGCCGGTGGAACAGCTCCTGACCCAAACTCGGCGGGTGCGGGTGCACCTGCTGCCCATGCACGCTGCTCGCTCCGCTGCTGACGTCCTCGTAGTTGGAGATCGGGGGCATCGCGGTGATCTAGCGAAAGCTGTCTCTCGTCGCCAGCTGCAAATATCAGACAGCACCTAGTCAATCAAAACCGTGCTACTTCCAAGTCGTTGTCGAGCTGAGAAGGATGAGGCGATGTCAGAAACACAGAGACATGTCGACTCGACACGCACTGCCCCAACTTTGTGACCACCTCCACTCGGTTATCGTCCCCCACCATCCGATAGCTTGCCGATGATATGGGTTGCTTCCGCTATCAGTCGGCTAACAGCGGTGTCCTTGTTCAGCAGTCTGGTGGAAGATGGCTCTGATAACATCCATTGCTCTTTCTTGTGAGATTCACAAGTAGAGATCGTCGCCATGGCCCGGGTACTGCGCGTAGGATGGCACAGGGAGCACTTCCTTTCCCCGCTGCTGAAGTTTGCAAAGGACGACGCGGGGAAGACGATCCAGCTGGTCGAGTGCCCCGGCGGGACGGGCGACATGCAGGTCAAGCTCAAGAACGGGGAGATTGATGTGTGCATTGGTGGGTAGCGTGGATTCGTCGAACGCTGCGACCATAGTGAGGTGTGTTGCTGACGCCAGCACTTACGGACGCTCTGATCGCTGGCCTTGCGAATGGGCAGGATGCGTACAAGCTGGTGGGAAGGTACATTGCCTCTCCGCTGCGATGGTGAGTTGGCGAGATTACGAGAGTGGACAAGGGAGGTCAAAGCCAGTTGCAGGAGAGGAAGGGAGCTCTACGTGCGATGTTGAAAGCAGAGCAGGCGGAACTATGCGTGCCGCTCAGACCCTCTGATCTTCTGGCCTTTCAAGCTGCAATACGTGCATGAGGTGGTGGTACTGCGTTGCTGAGCAGGTGCAACGGCTCACGGCTTCGGAATGTAGCTGAAGCCAGGGCCATCATCACAGGCAAGGACTCGAAGTACAACACTGTGGATCAGCTCAAGGGCACGACGTTTGGTATCTCAAGGCTGGGAAGGTGAGTCGAAAGCGCCATCGTGTGGCTATACGCTGACACGCCACAGTGGATCTCAGGTTCGCTCCCACAAAAGCTGTGGACACTGACGACAACAGGTCATGGCAAGCGTGCTCTCGCTAAACGAGGGATGGGGTCCCCAGGAGCAGCCCAAGTTTGAGGGCAAGTGAATGATTCCGCCATGCACTGACCACCAGTGAAGGGCCAGTTCAAGCCTCTCCGCGACGGTGTCAACTCCGGAGACAGTACGTCCTGCTCAGGAGCTCGCACTGATCGCAGACTCCGCATTCCTCTGGGAGTGGTTCACGACTAAACCCTACGTCGACAGTGGGGAGGTGCGCTTCATCGGCTCGGTGTACAGTGCGTACTTGCTTCCCACCCCGGCTGACCCCAGCACCGTGGCCCTGTTGGTCAATCGCGGCCTCCCCATCAGCGCCCAAGGCCGACATCTCCGCCTTCCTTGCCAACCTCCAGCCCTACGTGCGCGAGTTCGACTCCGCCGAGTCCCGCAGTGGCCCGGCAGTCGACTATGTCGTCGAGACGTTTGGCCAGCAACGCGCCGACGTCGAGGAGTGGCTCAAGAGTGTGAAGTGGGAGCACGACCTCGCCGAGGTGTCGGAGGGCGTGCTGCGCAAGACGCTGAGCGTGCTGGAGAAGGCGGGGGTGGTGAAGGAGGGGGAGTATCCTACGGACATGTTTGTAGACACGGGGGTTGCCAAGGTAGTGCCGTGAGACACAGCACAGCAGCGACTTCATGATGCAGATGGCACCTACTAGGACTGCTCCGCAGCAAGATATCTGCCTCCTTCTGGTGCTGTATGCATGCTCTTCGCTATGCTTGCTATCGCACTCCCTGGTCAACCCATAGACGCAGCTGTATGCATAATACCCCAACGTAGAAGCATACTACCCACTTAGCCCAGGTACAAGCACAGCATAAGCCTGCCAAGACCTCCCGCTAATGGTTACTGACCTCCACAAAACGCACCACCAACTTTACCCCATCACACCCCGACTCTCCATCGCTCCGTTGTTCACTCATCTCGCATTGCATCAATACCAACTCCTCACTGCCCGCACGCGATGAAGCCCGAGTGGCTGCACATCCTCGAGTCGCAGCTCGCGCAGGCGCCGCGAGGCGGGAACGGTACGGCCCAGCCCGACCCTCTGACGCCAGTCTATGCGTTCTCCACAGTCGCAGATGGCGCCCCGCGAGTCCGCCATGTCGTCCACAGAGCTAGTGCGTGTAACGCGAGCAACACTTCCATGGGCATGTATCTCTAACCCCAGCGACCCCCTCCGCCCTGCTCGTGGCGACGACAGACCTCCGCTCGGCAAAAGTGTCCCAGCTGACAGCCAACCCTGCCGCCGAGGCCGCCTGGTGGTTCCCAGGGACAAACGTGCAGTTCCGCGTAACGGGCAAGGCGTTCGTCCTCCCCGCAACACAGGAGGAGCATGAGCGCAGCGCCTCGCGCTCGCGGCGGTCGTCGAGCGTCTCTGCATCTGCGTCGTTCTACTGCTCGACCACGAGCATCACCGCGCCAGGCCTGAAAGCAGAAGCATCAATAGCCACAGCAACGATTGTCACCGCACCCAGCAGCGACGACATGCAGGCCCTTAGCCTCGCGCTCGACACCACCTCCCTCTCCACCACTGACAGAATTGGGAGCCCGAGCACGCCGTCGTCGCTCTCCCCACACTCGCCCCTGTCCCCCCTCTCGGCGCATGTGCCGCCCCGCCCCTCCCCACTAACGCGGGAGAGCTCCACCTCGAACTCGGAGTCATCGGGTGCCTCTCCCTCCGTGTCGCGCACGTCGTCACTCCTCGGCCGCTCGCCGTCACGGCAGCAGCGGACGAACAGGCCTCGGCGGGCGACGCAGCCGGCGCTCGAGGACGTGGTGTCGTCGATCAGGACAGTGGTGCCGAGCTCGGCGCCAGAGTCGTCCCCGAGCTGGTGGACGGCGGAGCGGAAGCGGCTGTGGGAGGGGATGAACCCGGCGATGCGGGCGAGCTTTGCGCGGCCAAAGGTGCCCGGGACGGAGCTGGAGGATAAGGAGGAGGCGGAGGAGTGGCCAAAGGCGCTAGGGAAGCATGCAGTAAGTGCACCGGAAGGATGTCAAATTCCAAGCTGACCCCGCTCCAGACCAACGACGACGAGTCACGAACACTAGCCTTTGCACAGAGCAACTTTGCCCTCCTCGCTCTGTGTCCCGAGCGTGTCGAGGTGCTCGAGCTCGCGATCGAGCCGCATCAACGTACAATCTGGGTGCGCCGGAGCCCGTCGGGACCGTGGGAGAAGGAGGACATCGTGCCCTAGGCCCGACCTCAGGCAACTTGGGGTTGAGCCGTGGGTGAGGAGCTGCTATAGAGCATATATGAGCTTCGTCGATAATGGTACTAAGCCGATAATGAGTATAGAGCCCTCCTATGACAGGCAGGGTTACACCTGTGCTGATAGTGAGCAGTGACGCAGTGTGCAGACCTCTCGATTGATCATGAGCATGTACTGAGCGTGTCATGATGATGAGAGGCAGCAGTGGTCCAGCACGAAATGTCTCGTCTCATGGCAAGACGTTGTCGCACCAACCACTGCGCTCGACAAGAGTCAGAACCAATTGTTGTCGAGAGCCGTCGAGGGTTGTCAAGTACTCTCTACGGAATAGCACTCGCAGCTGACATAGTGATGTGGCTGAATGTTGCTGCTGGTGGTGTGTTCGTCCTCAAGACCTAACTGCTGAATCTGACAGCTGACGCAGGGAGCATGACACCAGGTGCAGGTCTCCCCAGCCACACGACCAGATTCACTGACCAGCACGTAACTCACAACACACATGCATCAACAACAAGATATATACAATCAACCGCCCCGAATCGACCTCAGCCACCGCAGTGGGCCGCCTCCCTCATTCTCGGGACTCGCCGTCCCCGTCGCTGCTGCCTGGGGTGCGGGCTGGTCCCTGTCGTCAGCAATCTCTCCACTTCATCTGCCACGGTGCGCCAGAACCTGCCGTGCCACATATCTTATCTTAGAAGTGACAGCAGTCCAGCTCGCGCGCCTCGCGCGCTCGCACTCACGCATCACTCATCGCCGCGATAGCCTGGTTCACGAGCTCCTCCGGCAAGTCCGCCGGCAGCCCACTAGCATACACGTGCGGGTCGAGCGGCGCATACCCCGGCGGCGGGGGCGAGTCCTGCGGCGGCCCAAGCGACGGGTTGCGCTGCAGTGGCGGGGGGTGGAGGGTCGAGCTGGACGAGCCGGAGTGGCCCGAGGTCGACCCCGTAGCCAGGTTCGCGTTCGAGCCCGTGTTCGAGCTCGAGCCGGACTCGCCCTCTTCCTGGTGCGGAGAGGCCCGGCGGGCAAAGTAGCTCTGCGTGCCACGGAGGGAGTGGAGGGATATGTCGAGGACGTTGGGCGTGGGCGGGTTGGGCGGGGACTGCTCGCTCTCTGGCTCGCTGGGTGCTGAGGCCTCCGAGTCGATGTCGTCCACTGGCGGGGGGACGCGGGGGGCGACATGCGGCTCGTCCGTCGGGGAGCGGTATCCGCTCGCCCTGTCCCTGTCCCTGTCGGAGGGGCCTGCCTCGGTCTCACGGAGAGGGCTGGGTGCCGCGGCGATGGAGCTCGTCGTGCGGTGATGCCTGCGCGGGGTGGTGGGGGTGGGGGTCGATGGGCCGACGACGGGGATAGGGCGGGATAACTGCTGCGATGACGACGACGAGGCGCCGGCGCGGTTCCGAGCTGCCTCGAGGAGCGCGGCGATGCCACTGTGGTTTGGCTGGGAGTTGGACGCCTGGCCCGGTGTCCCGTATCCCGCGTCGAGGAGAATGCTTCCCCGGTCGCTGCCGTAGGGCGGGGGCGGAGCGAGGGTGCCGTTCATAGGCGCGAGGCCCCACTTTTTCACGTTGGCCTCGATGAAGACGAAGCCTGCTTGGCCGAGGTTGACGTGGAGTGTACATGGCCCGTTGGCGCCCACGGTCGGGAAGAGGTTCAGGCGCTGCAGGCCGGTGTAGCAGTCGTCGAGCTTGCGCCCGTTGCGGGTGAAGAAGACGGTGCCGGTGCGGGGGCGGTATCCTACGCCGAGGACGTCACCCTCGGCCAGTGGAGGGCCATAAGAAGTAGCGGTGAAGGGGTAGTTGTGGGACCTGAAGCCGTCGGAGGCGAAATAGGCGACGGAGAAGCGATTCCAGCCCGGGAGGCGGAACGAGGGGTAGGGCTTTGTTGCGAGGCCAATAGCAACCTCGGTGGTAGAGGGTTTATCGTACATCTTCACTTCCCAGTAATACACCTCGTTGATTTTCGGGAGGGGAAGATTGGCCATGACGGAGTTGCCGCCGCCCTCGCGCGCTGGCATGCCTGGCCCGTCGGAGAGGAATGTGATCTCGGTGCGTGACTGGACGTAGAGGGAGAGGTTCTCCTCGTAGTCGGGTTCGAATGCCCATGCTGCGACGCCCTTCTCCTGGATGGACAGGAACTGGGACAGAGTGATGTCGGTGGGGACCGAAGCGGGGGGGTATTGGTTTTGCCAGTCTGGGGGTTAGCACGCAACACTGCGTACGGCGATACAATACAGCCGATCTCTGGCTGCTGCATCACTCGGCACTGCCGTGCCTCGCTTGCACTCACCCTTGGCACGAGTATATGCCTCCCGGACATCGGGGTCCGCAGTCTCCAACCACCGCGCTTCGACGCCCTCCGTCCCGCCCTCGCCGATGACACCGTCGCCTTTCGACAGATCTAGCAATCCACCATCCTCCGTAAGCCTAATCCCCTTCTGGCGCTTCATGAACAGCAGCGCAATCAGAAAGATCAGCACACCCAGGAGGACAGTGAGGACCACCACCAGGATCGGAATGAACACGATGAGCACGGTCGACGGGCCGTCATTGGGCTCGTTGTACGGTATGGCCTTGTCGGTCCCAGGCATGTGGACGCCATAGCCCTTTGCGGCAACATGACCCATGTCCTCTTGTCCCAGGTTCATTTCTGAGGCACTCAGACGCTCCGGGTAGGCCTTCCGGCTCCTCGTCACTGCGCTGCTCGCATCTGCAGTGTCGAACCCTGTTCGGGGCGATATGAAGCGCGAGTGCCATGGCGCTGGCTCAAGCCGCTCGGACTTGGCCGAGAGCGTGTGATGCGAAGAGAGGGGTGCGTCGTCCGCAGCTGCCATCGTCGAGGTCGCCATGGGCACGAATGTTGGGCAGGGGTGAGCCCTCTAGCTCGTATCTGGGGTGTCAGTGGGCAATCAACGGCTGTGGACTGAGCTAGGTCACAGCTGACTAACACTCAGCTGTTCAGCTATCACACTCGTACTCACTTCACTACCAAGCTCTCTACGTTCGCTCGCTCCAAGAGCACCGAGGCGGCCAGCCGCCGTGCGAGTCCAGCCGCTTCTTATGTATGATCGATTGGGGACTTGAGTCGTGTGCGCCGGTCTGTACCGACTTGTGGCAAGACCGAGGCTGCGGATGGCGAGGCAGTGGTTTTCAACGTCGACGCTGTCGATGCGCTATGTCGCCGGCGATGTGCTGATGAGTGCTGTAGCTTGCTGTCGGACTGATCGATGGGCCTGAACACGGACAAGAGAACAAAGCAATCACCAGATGCTGCTGATGTCGATGCCTGATGGCTGCCCAGGGGAGACATCATTCCCATCCGACTTGCATGCGGTGGAGTGGGCGGGCAGGGCGCGGGGCGGAAGCAATTTATCCGTACTGCTACGTATATACGCCACCGCATGTGGAAGCGGGGGAGGAGATTCACGTGGCTGAATGCTAGAATGTTAAGCATACGTCTGCGGTAGGGGATAGTATCGGACAGTGATGAGCATTGAAAGCACAGGGGCAAGGACGAGCTAGCGATGCGGCAGAGTATGCATGATTGTGTATGAATGAGAGCAATGAGAGGGAGGGTAGTAATCGACAAGATGAGTAGAGAGATCGACCTGGCTCACACCTTCGAGGTCAGGCGTCCGTCTCGCCCCCAACACCGCCAGATGCGCTGCACGACGATGAGCTTGTCCCCGCGGGTCAGCGTCTGGTCCTCGAACATGCGCAGGTCGTCGAGGAAGGACTGGGGTTAGAGAAGAGTTTTGGTCGAAACGGTGTTCCGGTAGCGCATACTCTGCCACTCACCTGGCGGACTGATGATCCGACGCCAGTTGCCCATACTCGCAACCCCGAGGTAGTGACGATCAGCATACCCCTGTCGCGATCGCTCATGAGCGCGTCGTCCTCTGGCGCCTTGAGCAGCAGCGCCTCGATAGACCGCAGGCTGTGGAAGTACCTGCGCTTGCGGCCGCGGCCCCTGCTCTCGCCACGGTACACGTTCCCGAGCCACGAGCCGAGCCCCCATGCGACGAGCACAGCGGGGGCGACACCAACGAACGCAAACGTCAGCTGCTGAGAGCGGAGGAGCTGGTCGAGCTGCAGGAGAGCGACGGACAGGTCGGTCTGTGGTCAATACATGCCCGTGTCCACCTGGCCCACCTTTGTCTTCTGCACCTGGATGAGGAGGGTGCGGATGAGATGCCCAAACAGCGCACTCTTGATTGGACTCTGGATCTCCTTCTCATACGCCTTGAGGATACTCTCCATGTCGCCCCCCTGCACCTGCTGTTCGAGCGAGGACAGCTGCGCCGAGTCGAGGTGGTACACGTCCCGCCCAAAGTCCACAACCATGCGCTTCAGGCTCTCCTCGTCGTTCTTGACCGTGTTGGGGGAGAACGACAGCCCCTGGCCACCTCCTCTGATCGTCTCGGCGATGTCCTCTAGTGGCTCCCACAGCCACTTTACGAAGAACCCTCTCACTGTGTCCTTTGCGTTCCGCAGCTGCTCCCGGATCCAGTCTTTGTTCTTTGCGATCGCGAGTGTGCCGTAGAACAGCGCCGGTGGGAGGAACAGCACAGTGAACCAGAATCGTGTGAGCACAGACGGCCGGCCATACTCGTCTCGCGTGTTCTGCAGCACGGCCTTGACCTGTGGCATGGACTTTTGCATGATATCGGCCAGAGCCTTGGGTGTGAGCTCTGGCTTCTGTGGCGAGGTGGGTCGCGATGGCCGCTTCCTGCTCGACTTGCCGACCACTGGCTGCTGTGTGACGGTGGACTGCTCTGGCCTGATGTTGAGGACGTCGCAGAGCACGCCGTACACCCTGTTCGCTTCGGACAGGAGATCAGTCGACGAGACGCTCGCACTGGCCTCCTGAAGACTCCACACGGGTGCATTGGCAGCGAGTATACCGACACGGCCGGCTGCGAGGTCCCGAGCTTGCATCAAAGCCTTGCGGTTGCTGACCATCTCGCGCCGTGTCAATGTAAGAGGCGATGACAGCGCCATGATCTGCTGCGACAGCGCCTGGGCACCGTGTAATGGGCGGAACAGCTGCGTCGGCTTCGGCCAGTGCGGGGATGCCAGTAGGTCCTTCCACGTCCCACCCTCGGCTTTGAGCTTTGCAGTAAAGGCATGCCATACTCTGCTTGGGAAGCCTGGGCGTCAGCGCTACGTCCACACCCAGAACCTACTCTGCACGAGGTAGATCAGAACACCAAACCGGGACGTCAAACACCTGTCCCACCACACGCTGTCGTCCTCCAGTGCCAATGCACTGTCGACAAACACCTGCAGAACATGCGCCCAGATGATCGACACGGAGCGCGTGATGACCTCAGCCTCCGCTGCAACGTCCACCTCTCCGAGCGACTGCGTCCCCAGCTCCCCTCTGCTCTCCCCCAGCCTCTCCAGTATTTGCGCGACGTGCCATGCTGTGGGTATTTTGGACGAGGTGAGTGTGCCCAGAGCACTCTGAAGCTCGCGCGCGAACGGCGACCCAGACTCCAAAGCAGCGATGCCAGATGGCGAACCCGTTGGCGACCCTGCGCTCACGGGAAGAGTCGCAAGGTGCACCAAGTGCACATTGAGCTGCTCCTGCGCATAGCTCGTCGGCTTGGTTCTGAAGAGCGCCATGTTGCACTGCGCGTCGTTGTCGAAAGCAGTCGCGAACGCGATAAAATCTCTCGAGAACGCAGCTGGAAACGATGTCGGCGACTCACGATGGGTTGTAACTCTAATGACATCATGCCCTACACGTAATAAACCGAGGCACGACACCTCCTTATCACCCCCTGGGTTCAAGATTTCCGGCTGGAATGACCTAGAGAGCTGCTACCAAATATTGTTGTGACCATCGCATAGCAATCGACATGTCCGGGACGCTCATCTCGTCGCTGGCATGGGTGCCGCGGGGGCGGGCGGCACTGCAGCCGAAGAAGTACGAGCTCGACGAGGCGGAGCTCGAGCGCGTGGGGCAGCTGGGCGGCGAGGGCGTGCTGGAGCAGCTGAAGAGCCAGATGGCGCAGATGGAGATGGAGGATGCGGGAGAGTGGGAGGACGTGAACGACGATGACGAGGAGGATGAGGATGAGGAGGGCGAGGAGGGTGAGGGAGAGAAGGAGAATAGTGAGAAGGAGGGAGCAGATGGCGACGCAACGATGGACACCGACGAGCCGGTCAAGCCGCACGACCCGAACGATCTGTCTGCATTCAAGATGGACGAGTACGACCAGGAGGAGTCGAAGGGTGTCGGTGGGTATCGGGTTGCATAGCACGGTGTGGAAGTAAGCTGACTTCTAGCTATGGGAGCATTTGCCAACGTCAAGGGACTGACATACTACCGTGACAACGCCGAGGACCCATACATCACGCTGAAGGAGGACGACGAGGAGCTGGAGCGCGAGGAGCTGGCGCTGTTGCCAACAGACAACATGATCGTCACGGCACGCACGATCGGCGACCTGTCAGGCCTCGACTTCCACGTTTATGACGAGACCAACGAGTCGCTCTACACCCACCACGACCTCATGCTCCCGTCCTTCCCTCTGTGTGTTGAATGGCTCGACTTTGCACCGTCAAGCTCAGAGGGCAAGACCGGCTCGTACGTTGCTGTCAGTGGCTTCGACCCGAGTATTGAGATCTGGGACTGCGACGTCGTCGACGCGCTGTACCCGCAGGCGATTCTCGGCCCCGCTGGCTCGCTCGACAAGCCGGTCGCCAAGCCCAAGGGCACGGGCAAGAAGAAGCGCCGTGAGATGGTCCAGCCCGAGGCCAACCCCGACTACCACGTCCAGCCAGTGCTCTCCCTCTCGTGGACACCAAAGTTCCGCAACCTCCTCCTCTCGGGCAGTGCAGATGGCACCGTCAAGCTCTGGGACCTCACACGGCCATCACCCATGTCCGCCCAGAGCTCGTGGACACCCCACGGCGGCGAGAAGGTGCAGGCGGTGGAGTGGAACCGGTCAGCGGTGGGATCGGGCGTCGAGTCGGCCGTCCTCTCAGCAGGCTGGGACAGGGTGGTCAAGGTGTGGGACGCGAAGAGCAAGGACGGAGCAGGCTTTGGCGTCAAGGTCGGCGCGGACATCGAATGCATCAGGTGGGACCCGTGGGAGCCTACTGGGTTCTTTGTGTCGCTCGAGAATGGTCTTGTGCTCGCGTACGATGCCCGCACATTGTCATCATCAGGAGACGCCACTCCGCAACCAAAGTACACGCTTTCAGCACACGACGGAGCTGTCTCCGCGCTCGACATCAACCCGCATATCCGGGGATGCCTGCTCACTGCGGGAGACGACAAGACCGTCAAGATCTGGAACGTGTCCGACGAGGAGAGCGAGGGTGTACCAGGTCGGGTGCGCGACGTGTCGCTCGCGACATCGCGGGATCTCGGCCTCGGCAAGGTGTTCACCGCACGTTGGAGCCCGGATCCAGTGGCACCTCTCACCCTCGCTGCAGCGGGCAGCAAGGCAACATTGCAGGTTTGGGATGTGGCGTCCAACCCAGGTGCACGGAAGTCGTTTGGCGAGAGGCTCAAGCGTCACGGCCGTGAGCTCGGCGCGGTGAAGGCTGGCGGGGGTGTTGTGGCTATGGCTCCGGATGAGGAGTCCGACGACGAGTAGGATGTACATGCATAGAGCGTTTCATTAGCACTTTTCTAGCTCAACGACGACGCGTTCGTCCAAAGCGCATGAGCATACTAAACAGCTGACAGTCAATAATGATGATCGAGGGGGATCACGCCTCGTTCCTGGTTATGAGCTAGGAAATTTGCTTGTTACGTAAACCAGGGGCCAAAGAAATGTTGAGAGCTCGGTCGCTGTGTCCACCTCGCTTGCCTGAAGTTATTGTCAGAGACCAGCAACTGTCGTGTTGCATCTGCCCTCTTCCCCTCACCACCATGGCATCCTCCAGCAGCACCACCCCGGTCAACGGCGACGCCGTCGGCCCCGAGAACATGACCAGCAGGGACTAGTGAGTGGAAGCAGGAGATGATCACCCCTGTGGCCTCGCTGACCGCAGCTACGCCGACTCGTACGCTCACTTCGGCATCCACGAGGAGATGCTCAAGGACACGGTCCGCACGATGAGCTACCGCAACTCGATCATCCAGAACAAGCATCTCTTCAAGGACAAGGTTGTGCTCGACGTGAGTGGGGTGTTTGAGGAACCCGGCATCATGGACAACCACTAATGTCAGGTCGGATGTGGCACGGGTATCCTGTCTATGTTTGCTGCTTCGGCTGGTGCCAAGCTTGTCATCGGTGTCGACATGAGCAACATCCTCGACCAGGCACAGAAGATCATCGAGGCGAACGGTTTCAGCGACAGTGAGTTACGCTATATTGAGCAGCCAGCTGAGCAACTTAGAGATCACCCTCCTCAAGGGCAAGCTCGAGGACATCGAGCTCCCCGTCAAGCAGGTCGACATCATCATTTCCGAGTGGATGGGCTACTTCCTCCTCTACGAATCCATGCTTGACACTGTCCTCCTCGCCCGTGACAAGTACCTCGCCCCCGACGGACTGCTCTTCCCCGACGTCGCGACCATCTACATCGCCGCCATCGAGGACCAGGAGTACAAGGAGGAGAAGATCAACTGTGAGTTACTGAGAGAATGGTTCGCCGTTCATAGTACTGATGGCAGTCTGGGATGACGTCTACGGCTTCGACTACTCGTGCATCAAGGACATTGCACTGCGGGAGCCCCTGGTCGACTGTGTCGACCTCAAGGCTGTCGTCTCGCAGCCGTGTGCTATCAAGCACATCGACATCCGCACAGTGAAGAAGGAGGATCTGGCCTTCAAGGTCCCCTTCGAGCTCAAGGCCACTCGCAACGACTACGTCCACGCCTTCCTCGGATGGTTCGACATCCAGTTCTCCGCCTGCCACAAGCCGATCCAGTTCAGCACCGGACCACAGGCAAAGTACACCCACTGGAAGCAGACCGTCTTCTACACCCCCGAGACATTGACTGTCTCGGACGGCGATGTCATCAAGGGAACATTGTCATGCGCACCCAACAGCCGCAACAACCGTGACCTGGACATTGAGATTGACTACGAGGTGCAGGGTGCCGAGGCGGCAAAGGGGAAGATGGTGTACAAGATGTACGTAGCCCGTGTGTCTGAGGGGGCGCTGATCCTGACAGGTCGTAATCGTTTGTCCGTTGCTGTCTCTCCCATGTCTGGCTCGACTGTGCATATGTTCCTCATGTCTCCTCTCATCTTTGTTTGCAACTGTCTCGTTCCGTCTACAGGTACTAGAGGCTGTGTCCGGATAGATGTGCATTGTACGATACCCTCATGCAACGCGGTGGCGAGTGGTGTAGCGTCTGCTGGACATGTCCGTCCTTCTACTTCTAATCTACACTAGTCTACAACACTAATACCTTACCCGGGGCCCAAGCGCTTGCGATCGCCCCAAGCATTGTCGACTTTGTTGATCTCGCCTTGCAGTTTCCGCACACCCTCCTTCCTCTCCTTCCTGGCCTCTGTCCACCCCGAGGGGATCTCAATGCCGTCGAGATCCAACAGTCCTCGAAGCAGCAGTTCTGACAGCCGCGCATGCTCTACCTGCAGCTTCTCGAAGGGTGGGATGTGGGCCGGTCTGTTCGTGGCCTTTGGGCTCACTTGCGAAACGAAAGTCGCGATCGATGCCTCGAGCGGCTGCACAACTCCGTTGACGAGGTTCCTGATCCACTCGGTGAGTACCTCCTCGTTGTCTGTCTCCGGCTGCTTGTTCTTCTTCTTGACTACTTGGGGCGCTGGAGCTGGTGTTGGAGCTGGTGCCTCGCCCTCCTTCCCAACCAGGGCTAATTGCGCGCCGTCGCCAATGCCATATGACGAGATGGTCAGGCTTGGCTCCTTGAGCACGGCGCCCTTGTAGATGAGCTTCATCTGGTTGGCGGGGATAGAAGTGACATGGGAGAGTGTCCCGAGTAATTGAGAGAGGGGTGTCGTGGCAGGGTTGGGAATGGGGATGTTGAACCTGTCATTAGTGCTGCGACGGACTGCAGGCAGTCACCACGATGCCGAGCTGCGTCGATGCCGCAACTGGGCACCCCGGTAGGCATGCCGCCCGGCACGCTCATAAGTGTCTTCTCAGCCTAACATGCTGCACCCGTTGGCGATGTGAACTCACTTCTCGCGCCCCCACTTCACATGCACCAGGATCTGCCCGCTCTCATTCTCTGCCTGCGCCCGGCGGAAGGGATTGTTGAAGGTCATCGCGGCAGTAGAGGATCTGCAATCAGCATGCTTCAGCGATGGTTCCACGACGGACGATGTCCCTCATGCTGCAATCTTCTGATAGCTATACTGTAATGACGCCGATATTTTCTCAAGTTTCTCAAGTACGCACCATGGACTGATAGTCGCTCAATGACTGCCAATCCTCACAGCAACGCGGAGCTCGACTTCGGAGACAATACAGGCCGTACACCCCAGTGTCCTCCATGTGGTGACACTACCGCGCACGCTTCCGCGACCTCGACTGCCTTGTAGCGACAACAAGCTCAACACTCGCACTCACAGAGCCTCGTTCACGAAGTTTGGCAGTGATTCTGCTGCCCAACGAAGAAAGTACAGCAGCACGATGTTTGCCGTTGTCCACCAAATCCATCTCCGTGCCAAGATAGCCGTCGTCGGCGTGTTCTATAGGGAGGGTCGCTTAATGTCGATCACTCACTCATACTCTTTGTTGAAACGCGTACAGTGAATTATTGACACTTCACTCTTAGATGCCTTTAAATCCTTTCACGCTTGCCTTGCGAATTTCTAACTTCCATGGAAGTGCTTACTGAGGGCAGGTCGGACAGCAACACCGCTGTACTTCAGATTTCACATTATCTCATGACTACAACTCTAGTTGCCGCTAAGGAAGCCAGCAGTGATGCGCTCGTTGCCGTCCGGGAGGATCTCAGCCTTCCAGTTGGGGGTCTTGGCAGCGTTGGCGCACTTGTCGTCAAGGGTGTCCTTGTGAGGCGCAATAGGTTTAGCGACATTGTCACCAGAGCGGGGGGGAGTGTAAGTGACCTGGTAGTATGGCTGGCAAGGGCGGGTCTCGGGGGTAAGGCGGTCACCGTTGTAGGGGTACCACTCGAGCCACTGGGTGACACCACCGGACAGACCGCCGTACGTCGAGTCGGTCCAGAAGGAGGCGATGTAGGTCTGGGTGCCCTGGTCGTCGATCAGAGTACCGTTCCAGCGGCGCGAGCCGTCATCCTTCTTCTCGACGACGTTCGAGCGGATCTCGTACCAGCGGCCAAAGTCGAGGTCGATCTGCGCGGAGCACGAGACGCCAGAGCCGCCATCGGCACCACCGCTGCAGCGGTCGGGGTCAGCGACCGTCGACCCTTTGCCGAAGACGGAGTAGGTCAGGTGGCCGGTCTTGGGCTTCTCGGGGCCCTTGGTCTGGATGCCAAAGTAGTGGACGTCGTGGCCGGTGAAGTCCCACTGAGCAGCGGCGTAGTAGCCGGTGACATGAGTCGAGTTCTCGGACACGTAGAACTTGGTTGAGACGTCCTCCCAGCCGTCGGCGGGGCGGGTGCCCTGGATGCTCCACCAGTAGCCTGGACCGGCCACGGCGGTGCCAGCGGTAGCGAGGGCAGTGAGGAGTGAGAAGAGCATGTTTGTCGAGTGTTCTGGGTTGTTCGTTGGCTATGCGTTGAGTTCGAAGAACCCTCCTTATATACTTTGTTGAGATTGAGTGTCACACCTCCTAGTCAACTTCACTACTGACAAGTCCGAGCCGAAGGATCACATGTAAGCACGTTCGTGCGGCGATCGACCCGTCCCGCTCAGAAACGATGTGCATGCTCACTCATCACGTTCACGCCCAACGCTCACCAGCACGGCAGCCTCGGTGACGAACAGGGACTGATTAGCGGTTTCGCGGTAGTGCCAGATGCTATCTTAGATGTACTGGATATTGGCGATGACGAATGTCGCACTGATAACCGCAACTCGCTGGTTTGAATACCCGTAGCCACTAGTTCGGCACCAGTTGAAGCTATCAGGTGTGCGACGAGCAGTTCATCCTCAGCTGTTGAGCTTTTTGAGCAGCTGTTCCAGCAAGCTGGTTAGGTGCCGATCTAACGGTTGACGCTAGCGATGGATCTCGGCAGAATAATCTATACGACCGAGTCTCTAGCGATCCATATCCCGACGGTCCGCTTACTCCGTGACGCAGTAGAACGTGGATCTATTCGAGCATCAGACTAGCAAGTGGACCGAACGACAGAGCAGGGTAGAAGGCAAGCTATAAAGTTTAGGAACTACGTCTCTGATGAACCCTCGAAACAGTGGGATCGTTGCAGTCATATGATCGTCGCAATGAAGAGGAGAGTTTATTAATGGGTGACGGATGAATGTAGAATGTGTACTGCCCACTTTCGGCGAGGTGGCCGATGGTGGTCGCATGAAAGTCTTGGATTCCCGAGTAATTAACGAAGAACCATGGGGCAGCGATCATTACGAGAGATTGCAGGGCATATGTGTTACAACATTGCATCGCGATCATCGCAGTCATGGTATGGTATGTGTTCACTACTGATCTGCTATGCCTTTGTTTCTTGTAGCCTGTCCCCTCGGACGGTCACGGCTCCGTCCACGGCCGCTTCCTCCGACCCCACGAGCTGATCCATTCTCACGAGTCGCCTCCGTAGTGCGACTGGTTCCAGAGACATTCGCGCTAGGCGGCGCCTCGTCGTCACCATTGGCATGACCATTGGCCTTGCCCTTCCCTCTGCCATGGTTAGACTGCCGACGAGCACCTCGTCCACCGCCACGACCTCTTCCTGCTCCTCCTCCACTGCCTCGTCCCCCGTCCCCATCATCACCACCTTTATCTCCTCCCTTGTGCTGCTTATTCGTAGCATTTCCACTGCGCTTGCTAGAGCCTGCACCGTTAGGCGCGAGGCTTGCCGTCCGCTTCTTCTCCTCCTCCTGCCACCAACGTTCGAACTCCCTAGCCTGCGCTTGCTCAGCCTTTGCCACTTTCTCCTCTTCCAGGATCTGTGCAAAGGACTTGACAACCTTGCGATTGGCTCGGCCCGCAGCAGCTTCCTCTTCCTGCTGTATAGCCAGCAGCGATAGCGACTGAGTAGCGCCGCTAACACCCTGTGAAGGGGACGCTGTTGGGGCAGGAGCTTTAGGAGCGATGTATGTAGTTGGTGTTGCCCAAGCTGCGGCGCCACTCGACCGACGGGGCGTCGAGGTGACAGCGGCCTTTGTAGGATTGATAACCCGTCCAGCCGGGGCCGGAGATGCCAGACTGCCAGGCGCTCGAGTTAGCATGGGGTTTGGCGGCGAGGCCTGGGCGGCCTGCACTGCGGAGAGGGAGGACTTTCGATGCTCGACTGGCCTCCAGGCGCTACCCGTTCCTGGCGACGACGATAGATTCAGGCCCGACGGTGTCGTAGATCGCGACGTCGCGCCAAGGATTGGCGACCCTGCAGCGATTGGCGACCCGCTCGGACGCGGCGTGGACGCGGCGGAGGAGCCAGGGATCTTGCGAGATGCCTCGGCTGCCATGATGCTTCGGAGGTCTGCCTTCTCGACTTCGACAGCTTTAGACTTCCACACGGGTTTCGCCGAGGTTGATGCAGCCGAACCTAGGTTTAGGGGTGGTATGCTCTGTGTCGACGGAGGGAGGGGACTGCTGTCCTCGTCCATGGCGAAGATCTCGTCATTGCCTTGCAATGGCTTCATGTCTGGCGTCATGAGCGGTGAGCCCGGTGACGTTCGGCCGTCGTTCTTGGGTGCCAGACATGGTGAGCGTGGTTTGAACTTGGGTGGCGCTCGTACACGTGGGGCAGGTATATCCTGCAGAGCCAGCCATTCTCGGTGCTTCACCATCAACTCATCCACCAGTATGTTCGAGCGCGGAACGACCGCCCTGTCCATCTGTTTGCGCGTAATGTCGTCCGTGAGGTCACGCATCACGTCCTCCTCCATATCGTCCAGTAATCCACTCTCCAGCATCGTCTCCATGCATGCGCTGATGTAGTCGAATATGCTGTGCTTGAGTGTTGTTGCCTGGTAGAACGACGCTTCCGTTGCAAGCGCAGCTGCGTTATAGGGGTTGCAATGCGAGGCGATGACTCGTGAGCACACCAGCACCAACCGGTCCATGAGCAGCTCAGTCGCAGTGGCCAGAACCTCGAAGACGAAATCGAGGAAGCTGTCGAGTGTCTCTTGGTCTGCTGTTAGCTGAAGTCGGAGTCATTCACTCACGGAGATAGTCGAAAAGGTCGTCCTCGAGACCCTCGTGGATGAACTTGAACACAAGGTTCATCGGGCGCCAGCGGAGATGCTCCATGTGGATAACAACTCGGCCGTCCTCGTTGCGATTCCGCGTCCAGTCGCTGTCGGCAAAGAATGCCTCGAAGAACGGGCAACGAGCACGCAGTAAGGCGGAGTTTGTGGCTACCTCACGGTCTGCCAGTACGATGGTTATATCGCAGGCTTTGTTGGGAGGGGTAGAGGTTCGTGAGAAGAAGGACGCCAAATCTCTGGGAAGCGTTCTTGCGCTCATGCTCGATTTGCCAGCAAAGTTGAACACTGGCAGTATCGGTGTGAGCTCCAGAACTTCAGCTATGCGCCTAACATCCGCTTTGATGTCGGGGATTGAGAGCTTCAGGTCCGGGAAGCGACTCTGCAGCACAAAAGCAACTCTCGAGTCCCAGATCGCTGCCATGTCGTCAGAATAGATATACTGCAGTAGCAGCATTGTGACCAATGGGTGACAGGCGTCGATTTCGAGGACAGGAGTTGGGCCACGCTGTGGGTGGAAGCCGGGGAGTCTCTTTCCTCCAGCAAGTACGCATGCTAGCACCGGGGACCGCAGCGAGAGGACAACACTATGAACCGGAATGTCGAGTCCGGCTGAGGAAATGATCATGTCGCTTCCCAGTAATGGCTCCGACCAGGCAAAGAGAGAGTCGGAGTGGTGCGCCTGCCATCTGCTGATGATCTGACAGAGCTCCACCGCGACAACAGTGTCGCGGGCAACAGAGTTGCTCTCCGCTTCCTCCTCCTCAGTCGGTACTCGAGTTGCAGAAGTGACGTGGCGATCGAAGTCCTCTTCAGACATCTGACTCTCGAACCGTCGGACGTGAGGCTGCAAGGAGAACATGTCTTCGACGAGCGTCTTGCCCTTCAGAGAGATTGCTGTAGGACGGGCATCCACGCGAATCGCAGCAAAGGCGCCTGATTCGTTCGTGGCGACCTTGATCACACGTTGGAGATAGGGGATACGGCGAAACTTGAGTTGGCCAGAGCCAGCCTTCAGCCTTTGTCGCACGTACACATGACCAGAGGTCGTGCAAATGATCATGGTGCCGTCCGATCCTAGTGCCATATCCCTCACGGCTGTGAACGACTTTCGCAGGGCCCATTGCACTTGCGGTTTGACTATCACATGACGATCGCGGATGTCTTTGGTTGCCTCCTCCGACGGATGAGGCAGAGTAAAGGTGCAGACGTCTCCGCTCTTGGACAGTGTAGCGAACGTTTGTCCGCAGCTCGTGACCTTGCATATGTTGGAGTCAAGAGTGACCTGGCCTGGGTTCTTGGGCGCTTTGAGAGACCGTGAGGGAGAGGAGAAGCTCGGCGTCAGCGAACTAGACCGGGAATACTCACTTGATCCTGAAGTGCGTGTCGTGGTGGAAGCAGAGCACTTCATTGGTATCCATCAGACAAAGCATGGCGTAGTCCTGTTGTGAGCTGTGGTCCGGAATCAAGCACTTACAGAAAGCGCAACGTCAATGACTGCCTGCGATATGGCTGTGACTTTCCTGGGCGTCACCTGTATCGGATTCGCGGTCTTCTCGTAACCCAGATGGCCCTGGTTTGTTCCCCATGTCCAAACGGCGTCGGCAGTCCAGCACGCACTCGACATCCTTCCTGCGGCAACACCGCGTACCCATTCCTTTTTGAGCGGCCCGATGATGCGCTTAGGTGTAGCCTGAATCTGGTCATCGCCGTCCTTTGCGAACGGTTTCGTAGCAGTCTCGACAGCGTATCCCAACTGAGCAAATCGATTGTTTCCCCATGATAGGATGTAGCCACCTGTGGTGAGGGCCAAGGTGTGATCTTGACCCAGCGCCACAGACTCGATGGTATGGTTCAGACCCGGCAGCGGCAGAAGAGGCAGTTGAGAGTGGATTTGGCGTCCCAGTCGCCCACCTGATCCGAAACCGCACAGGCTCAGGTTGCCATTGTTTTCAGAAGTAACGACAGCTGTGTGCAGCTTTGCCATCTTGACATCCTTCACGCCGACATGGTAGAAGCGCTGCGCAGGGTCGGGATCGTCGCTACACTGCCGCTGCGTCCGAAGGTTGACGCGATCAGGGAATGCTTTGTCCGAGGAGTCATTGAGACCCAGAGTAGCGTTGCGGTTGACTCCCCACACGAACAGATCTGTTCCGACGATGTCCGGGTCACTGCTGGGGTTGGTACCCTCGACTGTGCTGTTGTACAGGTCGAAGGCGGTCAACCCCTCGAAGTCCTTGATGGTCACATCGATGTTGCTCCGCAACAGCAGATCGACCGCTACTCGGATGTTGCCTGCATACAGGGCGCGATGCAGAGCTGTGTATCCACTCTCGTAATCCTGCACGTTGACCGACAGGTTCTGGTTTTTCAGCAGAACCCGAAAAAACGAGTACGCAAGTTGCGAGGGGTTGGAAGCAGTGAGATGCAACACCCTAGCGATCAGCACAGCTCGACAAACACTACTCACGTCCTCCCAAACGCGTCGCGCTCGTTGGGATCCGCTTTCACAGGCGGCCCATGACCACTCAGCGTCCACGATCGCCCACCCGATGCACTGCCGGGGTTGAGTGTGCGTCCGCCGCTTGCCGGGGCCGCTGTGCCCTCCAGCTCCTGGCGGAACGCCTTGACGTTACCATGATGGTAGTGTGCGTGGAGGTTTGGCATGCGCAGAAGCGTGCTCAGACCACGCAGAGACGACGGCTAACGCGTCGCTTCTGCGGAATCCAAGCTGGTGCAGCCTACGCTTCGATGCGGAGTGCTGCTGGGAAACCGTCTCGAGACGACGGTTATCGGACACGGTTTCGAGAGTGAAAAGCGACAGAAAAGCGTGAGGAGTGGGTGCGATCGTCCAGCAGAGCAGTGGGGTAGCGCGACAGGCCAATATAAACAAGAGGCTGTTTTAATGAGACAGTGGGAACGAAGTTGTTGTTGACTTTCACGGCGCGTCGATGCCGAGTGATATGGCCACTTTGGGTTGTGGAAGAAACGTGCAATGACGCGCCGTCAAAATGTATCGGAGGGTGGCAAATGCAGTTTGGTGAGAGATACGAGTGACTGGATTGGTGAGTAGCTGAGTAGTGATGATATTGCAGACGACTGCACCAGCAACATCGACAGGAGTGTGAGTATGCATGTCTGATCGTGTAGGAGGGTGTAGGAGGTACAAGAAGTTGTCAAGACTGTTGATATTAACAGCCTCTGCAAGGAAGAGCTCTTTCCATGTCGAGTTGACGCTACTGACTACTTCACAACCATAGTCCATCACATCGTTACAACTGAAGATATATGAGCATCTACTGAGCAGGCGCCTGAGCAGCAGCCTTCTCCTCGAACTTCTTCTTCATCTCGAAGTAATTGGAGTGCAGACCGCACTCGGTCTTCGCCTTGCCCTGCCATCGACCACTGCGCTCCGTGGCCTCTGTGGCGTTGGGGTCCGGCTTGGCCGTAGAATGCCAGTCACCAATGGACTTGTAGCCCTGGTCAAGCAGCGGGTTGTACGGCACACCACTGTATGTTAGTCTGTACGGAGGCTCCTGTCTTCCACATACTTCTTGTCAACGTAGTCTTTCACCTGCTGGAATGACCAGGATATGAGTGGGTTGACCTTGAGCAGGCCACGCTCATCCAGCTCCAACACCTTCAGACCCGCACGCTCAGCGCCCTGACTCCTTCGCCGCCCTGTAATGACAGCGCGCACCCCCAACTCCCTGTATGCTCGTGCTGCTGGCTCCACCTTGACCAGGTAGTCGTAGCTCGCCTCGTCGGTTTCCCACAACTTGTCACCGTACTTGGCTGCGAACTCGTCAGCTGTCTCAACTCCTGGTGGCTTGTAGACGTGTAGAGGTGCCAAATACGTCTCCGATGCCGTCTGCGCCAGCTGCACCGTCTCGGGGAAGTGGTGCAGCGTGTCCAGGAAGATCAACGGGACGAGGTGGGTCTCCTCGCGGTCAACGGAGATGTTCGAGATCATAGACAGAGCTGCCAGGCCAGTCCTGCGGTTAGCTACCGATCTAGCACTACTGCTTACAGGCCAAACGCTGTAGTCTGATACAGCCCGTCGACATTGTCAATCGCCCAGGCAATGACCTCTTGCGGCGTCTTGCCCTCGAGCTCCTTGTTGAACGCCTGGAGCTGCTCCGGGGAGTATTGCGGGGTGAGCCTGTCGTCTGACATGGCTGCGTGGTGATGTTCTTGCACTGATCGCAGTCGTTGCAGTACGAGTGTCAGATTTGTCAGGTATATGAGTGTGCTCCCCTTCGCTATCCTCTTCAGGTTTGTGTCGTTGCAGACATCCATACCTCTTTGTCAGCGCCTTCGTGATGTTCACCATCGACGTCGGAGTCGCTCAGATCACACCATCTTGCCCCGTAGCTGGAATTCCATAATCTCGGCCAACCTCATCTATCCGTACATCCACAACCCATCATTGTCTGCTCCCCTCACTTTGTGCGGGGTACGTGGAGGTGTCCGTGTGTCTCATAGTCTTAACGTGGAGGGGAGGTCCAAAAGTCGGCAGTGGACGTGTCGACCCCGCATCGATACGTCGATACGTTTCCAGCATCGTCTCTTGCTCTTCTCAGTTCGACTATAACTGTGTAGACGTGTAGACATCCTGGCTCGAGTAGCAGTAGCCACGATACCGACACCACTATGAGGTTGAAAAGCAGTCTCCTCTTCTTCCTGGCGCTCCTGCTCCCGGCAGTGCAGGCGGCCATCCTCGCGATCGACTATGGCGCAGAGTTCACAAAGCTGTCGCTGGTCAAGCCTGGAGTGCCGTTTGACGTGTTGTTAGACAAGGACAGCAAGCGGAAGATTAGCAGTGTTGTTGGGTTCAAGCGCGATGACCGTGTGTTTGGTGCTGAGGGCAAGATGTCGGTGAGTATACTGCACTGCGCTGGGCAATGTCGTGTGCTGATACCCCTTAGGCGACACGGTTCCCGGACACGCACTACCCCTACGTCAAGCCCCTGCTCGCGTCGACGGACCTGCCAGAACTCGACCTCTACCCCGCCAAGCCGAAGCTCAACGAGCACGGCGAGCTCATCTTCCCGCATCCCAAGTCACCAAAGCACCTCGTCCCTAAGCCGTACACCGACGAGGAGGTGTGGACACCGACTGTGCTGCTTGCTCAGCAGCTGGCGTACTACCGGTCACTGGCTGACCTGACTGCCGAGGAGGCCGTGACCCAGGCGGTGGTCACTGTCCCGGCGTGGTGGGGCCAGGCCCAGCGCCGTGCGTACCGCGATGCACTTGAGCTCGCTGGCCTACAATGCCTCTCTATGATCAGCGAGGGCACTGGCGTCGGCCTCAACTATGCGATGACACGCACCTTCCCAGACTACGACCCAGCAACAGGAGAGGGCGACAAGGAGTATGTTGTGGTGTACGACTCTGGTGCGCTGAACACCGTCGCCACTGTACTCGCCTTTTACCAGACGTCGTACCGCCCCACGCCGAAGAGCAAGATCCTGATCAACACTACACATGTGGACGCGCTCGGTGTGGGTTGGGGAGACGTCGGTGCACTCCAGTTCGATGTCGCTGTCCGTGACATGCTCGTCGACGAGTTCATCAAGCAGACAGGCAGGAAGGACATCCTGGACGACCCCCGCGCCATGCTCAAGCTTGGTCGTGAGGCCGTGCGTGTCAAGCAGATCCTCAGTGCGAACCGCGAGAGCCGCGCGAACGTCGAGTCGCTCTTCGACGACATCGACTTCCGCACCAAGGTGACCAGGGCGGCACTGGAGGAGAAGTTCGCAGGCAAGATGGGCGAGTTCATGAACCCGATCAAGGAGGCGCTGGACGGTGCTGGCCTGGAGCTCGACGACGTCTCGTCTGTACTTCTCTTTGGAGGCAACACACGTGTCCCCCTAGTTCAGTCTGCCCTCCGTGACGCTCTGGGTGACAAGGAGTCTCTCATCGCCCAGAATGTCAATGCAGACGAGGGGGCTGTCCTCGGCGCAGCATTCTACGCTGCCTCGCTCTCGCGCCAGTTCAAAATGAAGTCTATTGAGGTCCAGGAGCGCAGCTTGTGGGATGTCTCGCTTGACGACGAGGTTGTCTTCCCTCGCGGCACACCCCAGGGCACGCGCAAGGCTGTCCTTCTCAAGCCCGAGGGTGACGAGCTCGATCTCCAAGTGATCCAGGACAAGACCCCCATCATCGGTGTTACGATTCCCGACCTCGCTAGCGCCGTTGCCAACTTCACTGCCCCCTCGCCCGTCGTCAACCTCACGCTCCGCTACGACGCCCGCGGCATCATTTCCGTGGCCAACGCTCAGCTCGTTTCAAACGCAACAGACTCTGGTGGCGTCGCTGGTGCGATCAAGGGTCTTTTCGGCAACAAGGACAAGGCTGCCGATGGCGAGGACGCCGATGCTGAGGAGGTGAACGAGACCGCAACGGACAACAACAACAACACCACCACCACCGCAGCCAAGACCAAGCCCCGTGTCTCGCTCAAGTTTCGCGAGAAGGCACTTGGCTACCACCCTCTTTCTGGCGAGGCGAAGAAGATCGCCGCGAGCCGCCTGGCCGCGATCTCGACGTACGAGAAGGCAATGCAGGCGCGCGAGGAGGCCCGGAACCACCTCGAGGGACATCTGTATCGCCTGCAGAACATGCTTAGCGACGAGGTGGAGCACAAGGCCGTGCGCGAGTTCACGACCGAGGAGGAGCGCAAGACGCTCTCCAAGCTCGTCGCGGACACGTTTGACTGGCTGCACGAGAACGCTGAGGACGCGAGCGTCGAGGCCCTTCTGGGCAAGAAATTGGCCGTCACTACCCTCGAGGAGCCGATTGTGGCTCGCTTCACAGAGTGGAACGAGCGCCCCAAGGCCGTGGACGACCTCCACACTGCTCTTCTCCTGGGCAAGGAGTTTGTGACTGAGGCGCGGGTGAACATCACAGCCGCAGAGGAGGCAGTGAAGGAGGCCGAGGCGAAGGGCGAGACGGCCCCGCCGCCAAAGTACACGTTTGCGGAAATCGACGAGGTCGAGAAGCTCCTTGAGGAGGTGGGGCAGTGGATCGACGACCACATGAAGGAGCAGGTCAAAATCAACGACATCAAGACTGCAAACCCCGTTGTGCTCGTCAAGGACATCGAGGAGAAGGGCAAGGCTGTCCAGGCTGCGGTGTTGCGCTTGACGAGCAGGAAGCCACCGTGTGCCCCGCGCAAGCCGAAGGCGAAGGAACCGAAGGAGGCGAAGGAGGCGCCGCCGGCCGAGGAGAGTGGGCAGGCAGCAGAGGAGCAAGATAAGGGCACGGGGCATGATGAGCTTTAGAGTGTAGATTGAGAGTGTAGATTGCATGGCATGGTTTTGGCAACAGCCGTGGGGACGCCATAGCTCAGTTAATGATGTACAGTTTCGGAGCGAAGCTGAGAGGTTCTGCATGCTGTTCGGTCCAAGCAGACATCTTGCTTTCACGATCAATGCACATCGATCCCCGATTATGAGCAAAGCCGCATCCTGACTTTCATCTGGCGCTCGTGGTGTAGTGGCTATCATACTCTCTTAGGGTTCGGTTCCGAATCTTAAGCCCCTTCTGGGAGTGGTCCTCGGTTCGAATCCGGGCGAGCGCCTGTTTTTGCCATCTTATCTCTCTTTTTGACGCAGCAAACATCGTTTTGCGACATGCATTGCATTGCACGTATACGTATTCTTTGCTTCGTGTATACTGCTGGAGACACATTGCACATCGATGTGTATAGATCGTATTCACTGCTGTTGCTGATATATCTGAGGAGGCGGACGAAGGCAGCATCTTTTATGCACGGAATTTGGTCACTATTTCGGGCGACTTTCTGCACCCTTTTTTGGGACGAGAAGTCACAATGATAATCAGTATGAATCACCAGTGCATGCTTGCAACTCTGTCAGTGATCGCGTGGGACTATCGCAGTCGAGTCATCAGACGTGTATGCTGCAAGCCAGTGGCTTACTATATTACTGTCCTGTTCGAGCGTCAGTCGTGTCATTTCAATTTGCATCTGCAGTGTAAATGTGGGCTTTGTTGCTGCCATATAATCGAAGGTGGACATCGACGCGTCAATGAATCAGATAAGGCAGTCCGGACACGTATCGCTGAGAGGTGCGTGAATGCAGAGAATATGTGCCGCCCTCCACTCGATGTTGATGGTGAACTGAAATGGTAATCCTCAGCTGAATCGAGATATTCCGGAGCAGTCGGATTTCCAGCACGCAGATAACGTATATGGGTCGGAATCTCGATGGCAGTGCAGCTGTCGTCGGGATACTGTGAGTTTCGCCATATCCCAAGTACCGCCCGAGGCTTCAAGCCGACGATCAAGTTGGGTACACAACAATGCAATGAGTATCTATCACGCGTGCCTACTCCACTATTGCAAGCTCTTCTCAAGCTTCGCCTTGATATTGCGCTTCAGTGGCGGAAGGCCGACTACTTGATCAGCACTCCCTCTGCACCACAACACTTGAACTTACACTGCACCCTGTCTGCCGTGTACTTCTGTGCCAAGTCTGCTCGTCCGAGCTTGAGGCAGCGACCTGAGGTCAGTGTCGGCACGAGAATCCCACTTCAGCCTCCTATCCCCCATTCCCCCCACCAGCAGCCGCACTCACCAACCAGCTCCTCCGCCGTCTGGGCCGTCACCTTCCGTCCAGACATACGCCACTCCTTCAGGATACGCTCGAGCTCCTCCAACTCCTGCGGTGTGTCTGACAGCTGCACGACCTTGCGCAGTGTCCCGGTCCGGGTGTGTGGGTCACGCTCGAAGATCTCCTTTGCGAACTCGGAGCGGTCTGCCGCACGCTTGCCTGACCCCTGCGCGACCTCCGGCTCTGCTCCGGCAAAGAGGTCGTCGTCGAACTCGACGTCTTCTGACTCCGCGGCAGCCTTGGCTTTTCGGAGTGCTGCGGGTTAGCGTCGCTCCCTTTCCATTTCGATTTCGCAACCCACCGGAAGTCGAAGTATGCAAGCTGCGGGACACTGGGACCAGGCGACGAAGGGCAAGCATGGTGTCGAAGTCGATGTGATCCTTGCAATGCAGCTGTCAACAAGTTGGACCTGCTCGAATCCGACTTTCTACATCTGACCAGGTCGAAGATGACCTCCGCACGTGGTTTTGTTTCCGACAACCTCGGTTAGGCCCAGCACTCCCTTGCACGCCTGCACCTTCCCTCCCCGCCGATCATCCGGTGCGCGTTCGCAGTAGTGAGACCACGACGTGTCACACACCGCTTCAGCATCTCGGACATCGAAACAATCGACTTCGGTCGTTCCACTCTAGCTCCAACCACCTCAGCCACTCCCATGAGGTCGGCAGCACATCGACGTACGCAGTATCACGACGACGACGACCTGGCAGACCCGCGGCCGTGGGAGACTCGCGTACCGCCAACGAAATACGGCTCGGGGCACGACAGGGGTGCCGAGCTGCCAGTGAGCAACATGGATCTCAAGGAGAGGGAGGCGGGGGCGGCGGCGGCAGCAGCAGCAGGGGATGAGAAGGGGGAGAAGGACGTGCTGTTCGACGATGCGCAAGGGAAGTGGAACAAGGGGCATGGTGCTGGGCCGGGCATCGGGGGCCGGCGTGGGCTGCCGCCACGGCAAAGAGTCGAGGGCTGGGTGAGTACTGGGAAGATGAGAAAGGTTGCTGACATCGCAGAGGGGGATCTACCAAGACCACGAAGAGCTGGTCTGGGTGGTGGTGTACACCCTGCTGAGCATGTTGACACGGTACTGGCGCATCGGCGCTGCCAACTTTGTGGTGTGGGACGAAGCACACTTTGGCAAGTTCGGATCACACTACATCAACCGCGACTTCTACTTTGACGTCCACCCGCCACTGGGCAAGATGCTGGTCGGCTTTGCAGGCTTGATCTCGGGGTACAATGGAGGTTTCGAGTTCAAGTCGGGCGTCGAGTACCCCAGTGATGTGCCGTACACTGCTATGCGGGTGCTGCTTGCGACGTTTGGCGTTGCTCTTGTTCCCCTGGCATGGATGACCTCTGGCGAGCTCGGCTGGTCACGCTACACCCGTCACTGGGTCACCCTCTGTGTGCTGTTCGACGTCGGATGGCTCTGCATCTCGCGTTTCATCCTGCTCGACTCGATGCTGCTGTTCTTCACCTTCACCACCATGCTCGGCCTCGTCAAGTTCCACAACCAGCGCCACGACCCGTTCGGCGACGACTGGTGGGCCTGGCTCGTTTTCACTGGGTGGTCGATTGGTTGTGTGTGCTCGGTCAAGTGGGTCGGCATGTTCGCCATGGCCATGGTCGGCCTGTACACGATCGAGGATCTGTGGGAGAAGTTTGGCGACCTGTCGATGTCGGCGCGCACGTATCTCAAGCACTGGATTGCTCGCGCAGCCTGCCTCATCGTCCTGCCGTTCATCGTCTACGCGGCTTGCTTTAAAATCCACTTCCTCATCCTCAACCGGTCTGGCTCCGGTGACGCGCAAATGAGCTCTCTCTTCCAGGCCGGCCTCCAGGGCAACGACTTTGCCCAGTCCCCTCTCGAGGTCGCCTATGGGTCTAGGATTACGCTCAAGAACTACGGCTACGGCGGCGGTCTCCTCCACTCCCACGTCCAGACGTACCCCGTCGGCTCGATGCAGCAGCAAGTCACCTGCTACCACTACAAGGACGAGAACAACGACTGGATCGTCACGCCCGACTGGGACATTGCGTACGACCCCGATGGAATCCAGTACCTGCAGGATGGAGACACGCTGCGCCTCGTCCACGCGCAGACCGAGCGCAACCTCCACTCGCACCCCATCCTCGCTCCTGTCACGAAGGAGGCATACGAGGTGTCCGGCTACGGCAACTCCACCATGGGGGATAGCCAGGACCTCTGGGTGGTCGAGGTCGTTGACGACACGCACCGCTCCCGGTCGGCGTCGAAGGACGGCCGCATCCACGCCCTGACCACGCGCATGCGCTTCCGCCACAAGGACCTGGGTTGCTACCTTCGCGCTGCGAACGCCGTCCTCCCCCAGTGGGGCTTCAAGCAGATCGAGGTCACCTGTGACAAGAACACCAACCCGAAGGACGTGCACACGTACTGGAACGTCGAGTCGCACTGGAACGACAAGCTGCCGCCCGGCAATGCCAAGCTGTACAAGTCGCCGTTCTGGCGCGACTTTTCGCATCTCAACGTCGCGATGTGGACATCGAACAACGCGCTCGTGCCCGACCCGGACAAGGAGGACATTCTGGCCTCGAAGCCGAGCGACTGGCCGTTCCTCCGTCTAGGGCTGCGCATGTGCGGCTGGGGTGACAACCAGATCAAGTTCTACCTCCTCGGCACGCCTATCATCTGGTGGTTCAGCTCGATCTGTGTCCCGCTGCTGCTGCTGATCGGGGGCTGGTACATCCTCCGCATGCAGCGGCATTACAAGGACTGGGCGCCGGGGCAGTGGCAGCACCTGCTGTATGTGGGCAAGGTGGCGTTCTACGGGTGGTTCCTGCACTTTGGTAAGTGACATCTATTCTAGCGCAGTCTGTGCTGCTTCCTGTGTGGCGCTGCAGGGCATAGATCGTTGCTGGTATCGCATATCCTACAGGTACCACTGTATCACCTCGCTCAAGTGATCTGGCATTGCTGGTTTCACATCACTTCCCTGGCATGCCACACGCATGACGGGAAACTTTGCCCTTCCCCCCCCCCCCCCGCTCGTGGTTCTCGCTGCGCTCGCACCTCTCGCCGCGCGCTAACCCCAGTCCCCTTCCTCATCATGGGCCGTGTAACCTACCTCCACCACTACCTCCCGACGCTGTACTTTGCCGTCCTGATGGCCGGGCAGGTCCTCGACCTCATGTTCTTCAGCTCGCCGCGCTGGTCCGCAAAAGCCAAGCTGGTCTGGTTCGTGCTCTGGGCGGGTGCCGTGGTCGTCAACTTCTGGTGGTTCAAGGACCTCGCGCTCGGCATCCACGGCCCCGTCGACAGCCACAAGGGCTGGCAGTGGCGCCGTTCGTGGAACGTGAGTTGGGGAGTATGGGGTGGTAGCTGACGTGCAGATCTACAACAGCGCATAGAGCGGCGTATAGAGCCGTCCAGTCTGTAGCGATATGACATCTCATCTTCATGCGGAGGCGCCGGCGAGCGCAGCGAGACAGTATCGTGCGATGTTTCAAGGTTCTTCAACCTGCTAACAACCACCCACTCCCCCACGGACTGAGTCCACTGACTAGTTGATCCTTGCATACCATGCTCTACTGACTACTGACTACAATGTCGCGAACGTTCACTCCAAGCGATCATTGCCATCGACCTCGACATCTATAACTCGCCACATGAATCCCGATGTCGATTGAGCCACCATCATTGCCTCCAACGGCGACCCTGCTGCCTACACTTCGTCCAAATAAACATTACGCACCCTCCCTCTCCCCCTCCTTACCCTCCCTCCCATCACTCCCATTCCTCACCCACATCTCATATCGATACCGCAAACCCCTCTCCTCCACCTCTCCCTCGGGCACGTCCCATCCGACCCACTCGCGCAGCTCGGCATGCGGCGCCAATCGCCACCGCTTATCCCGCGCAAAGTCATCCAGAAACACATCGCACTCGAGCTTTTCGAGCACGCGCGTGAGCAGCACACGGTCGACATGTGCCGCAAAGCTCTGGTTGTACAGCTGTGCCCCGCCGATCAGGAAGGCGCGGTGCGTCTCCTTGGGTATGGAGGCGAGCGCGTCCTCGAGACTCGAGTGGGCTGTGGTCGCTTCGTGGCCATCGACATTGACACCGGCGCGCGAGATCACGAGGTTGTGCCGTGACTTGAGGGGGCGGAACTTGGCCGGGATGCCGTCCCAGGTCTTGCGGCCCATGAGGACCGCGTTGCGGTGTCCGGGGGGAAGGTGGGAGGGCTCGCCGGTGGTGACTGAGATCAGCTGAGGGAACGATGAGGCCACAGACCGAATCGGGCCCGAAGCGAATGGAGGTAGGTATGAGGGAAGTGGGCTGGTCGTCGGAGGACAAGCACTGCAGAGCTGGTGTACAGCGATGCAATCAGAGCGAACATGCGACTGGCGATGCCGGCCTGTGCTGCTGCGGCCTATGCTTCGAACAAATCGTTACGGGGCAGATGAAACACACTCAAACATATCAGAGCAAGAATGCAAGCAAAGTAGCCAGAGCAGAGGTCTGCAGAGCAGAGCCTGCAGAGAAAGGGCTGCAAGCAGAGGACTGCAAGTTGGAAACCACAGAGCAGCACGATCGTAATGCTGTAGACGCTGAGCGGAAGGCACGCGAGCACAAAGCAGATACCGCAAACAGAAGACTTAAGATTTGAGATGGAAGTGTAAGAGGAGAAGCTGAAGAGTGCAGTGCAATCTAGAGACAGACAATGAAGCGCGGACCAACACCCACCACGAGCAAAGTACTTCATCTCCCCCGGCAGCCTCCACGGCAAACCCCCATCGCGCCCAATGCCGTTGTCGAGCGTCGCCGCCACAATTGCAGTCAGCCCACGATGTTGTGGTGAGGGCATGGTTGACAGAGTGCTGGAAATAACTGCAAAGCCTCCTGACGCGCGCGTTCATGATCGTCGCGTCGAAATCAGAAGTCAACATTACGCCGTTGCAAGGGGTGGGCGCAGATAAGTTTCTAGGCCATGCAGCGTCATTGCCCGTGCACACCGACCACCATACTCACGTCGACGACTGACTGACTCTTGCTAGCTACGACAACACGACATCCACCATGCCCGTGAGTCTCGCGCTACAGGCATCATTGACGCCAGGCATATCACTCGTCCTTTAACGCAGACCCCAACGTGCAGCAGGTGGGCAACGTCGCCATCCTGCCCATCAACTGGCAGTATGTCAAAGGGTCGACGCTTGTGACTGGTGGGTTGGGGTAGGAAGAGGGGAGCTGATGGTAGCGGACCCGTCGCGGGATGACATTGTGGAGGAGGCGTTGGATCTGTGAGTGGGGAGTGGGGATGAGTGTGCTGACTGTAGGTTCCGGGCGAACTGTCTGTTCCGCAACTTTGAGATCAAGGGTGAGTTGGGGTCGAGGTCGGGGGGTCAGATATGCACGGAGGGAGAAATAGGAGGGATAAGATGGGGAGGGAGAGAAAAGGAGAAGGCAGGGTGGAGGAGTGGAGTGGTGGGAGTCGATGAGAGTAGGGAAGGTGGAGGAGGAGTTGGTTGGGAGGTGTCAGTACGATGGAAGTCGGAGCAGCACGACGCTGTTTCTGCACGTTGGAGCACCTGTCTGTCACACTCAATGAGACGTGAGCATGCAGAGGATGGTGCATGAGGAGGGTGTGAGTGGAAGAGAGGAGGATCAGGTGAAGGATAGGATTTGCGGCGAAGAAGGCAAACGAGTGAGAGGTATACGGAGGGGCAGGAGGAAGGTGGAGGTAGGCCTGTATGGAGGAGCAGATGGCAATGCTGCGGGAGACGGCATCAGTGCAAGGGATCAAGGCAGGGATGAGAAAGAGGAGAGGCATTCGGGGAGAGTCAAGGGCAATCAGCGAAGGAAGATGAAGGCGTCGGAGAAGAAGGCATCAAGGACGCCTCCCCGTAGTTGTCGCTGTCGCTAGACGAGCACCCCCCTGCCCCCGCAGCACACACTAACCACAGGCCCCGCCGACCGCCTGCTCATCTACCTCATCCTCTTTATCTCGCAATGCCTGACGAAGCTTGCGCCGACTGCCGGGTCACCAGCACCGAGCTACAAGGAGGCGCAGAAGCGGCTCACGACGCTGGCGGTGGACCACTTTGCGCTCCCTGGCGAGGCGGGCTTCCCCCTCAACTCGATGTACCACCCCCCTGCGAACCGGAACGAGGCTGGTGAGTGCACTACAGGAGAAGACAGAGCGAGAAGGGCGAGAGGGGATGATAATGAGGACAATGGAATGATGAGGAAGAGTGGATGTGGAGAGAGAAGGAAAGGAAGAGAAAGTGGGAATGTAGAGGAAGGAAGGTGAAAGGGAGGAGAGGAAGGTCGAACCTGGAAAGAGATACGTGCTACTCTCTCGGAGTCACGAGCAGAGCTCTGTGCTACGTACCAGTGCATGTGCAATCACTGCTGCAAGCAAGCAGAAGCTCCTGCATAACGCTCTTGTGCATAGGGATGCCTTCAGCGCTCCTTCGGGTTGCATCGAGGTTCATGCCACCTTCTCCACGTATTCTCCACCTTCCCAACATTCACACAAGCACCCACAACCTCTCTCCTGCTGCCTTGATGGTTGCACAGTGCATCCCAAGCTCAAATACTCCATGACAACGCCATCGTCACTTTCGCGCCTCCTAATTCTCGCATCTGTCACACCTTCCTTCATGCACTGCTATATCACCCGTTCGGGCTCTCCCTCCCTTCTTCTTGTTGTAGCCCCGGCTCTACAACTTCCCCGGACCCCACGTTCCTCAGCTCTTACACTCCCTCGCCCCCTACGCCATCCTCTTTCACTCCCCCCATTCAACTTTTCCCCCGCTGACATCAGACCAACTCCGCACGTACCTCACCCAAGCACGCACCGAGCTCGCCCACCGCCTCGTCGAGCGGCTGTACGCCGCCGCCCCAGGACCCGAGGGCCAGCCACCAGCAGCAGGGACGCACGCGGACGCACCGAGCAAGTGGTGGATGGCGTTCCAGAAGAGGAGGTTTATGGGGTGTTCGTTGGCCTAAGCCGCGAGCACGAGCACGCCGCGCCAGCGGTGTGCGAGGGCGAGCGCGTCCTCCTGCTGTTGATACGGTGTGCGCAGTGCGGCGTTCGCAGTATGGTGCAGCTCAGGCTCAGTACGTGCAGTGCGTAGTGCAGGGCGGTACTCGATCAAGGAGCTCACGAAATGAGATTCTATTGCAATAGGAGCAGCAGGATTTTACTCGTGGCAGGGAAGAAGAAGCAGAAGCATAGCATGATAAGCGCATGTGATGCCTAGTAGATAGACATGCAGTCGTGATAGAGTGACAATTCGAGCCGTGAGCTGCGAAGCAGCGAACGGCGAGGCTGGAAAGAAGCGAGGGCACTGGGGATCGAGACAGCCTGCGACGAGCGAACTTATGAAGCTAGATGGGTGTGCTCGGTCGGTCTTCCCAAGACAACGCGATCTGTGCAATGTGGCAGTGTCGGCTTGATAGACGAGGGCAGAGAACGAGAATGGTCTTTTTCTGCAACAATAGTGTAGGATTGACGCCCTGATCGACAGTCGTCGAGCAGAGTTGTGGCATTTTTCAGGGCATTGCATCTGCGTCGTCCACGCACACTTCTAGAGCTCAACAACTACGCTACTCCCTCACTGGCTATGGATGTTCTGAGCCAGATCAGACGGTGAGACAGAGGCAGCTGAAGGCAGGACCACAACCTCAGATAAGTGGAATGACCACCTGACACGGATCACGCCTAACCCAGAGGTCATTCCTCAGGTAACGCGGCTCTTGAACTACTGTATTTCGAGGATCACTCCATTTCATGCATCGACTCTAGTAAGGGCATACTCTATGCCTGCCACACTCTGCTCCGTACAAGACGTGTATGACGTGAATCAGGCAATACTCTGGGCACATGCTACAGTCACGCCTGATCGACACTCCGCCCAGTACACCGCCCCCACTCCATCCAGCACGTCTCCAACCTGCCCAGTACCGCCCAGTACTATCAAGCTAGCACTCCGTACTACTCCGCGCTCTGCGTCATATCACCGCCATTGGCCATCACATGCTCCCTCCGTCACAATGGAAGCACCTCCGCCCCGGGATGTGTATGCATGCGCTAGCTAGCCTAGCTTAAGCATGTGCACTCAGTGGAAGCAGGCAGTGACCTGCTTAGATGCGATGAAGCACAGGCAACGGCGCTTGAGTAGTCCCCGTGCCTGAATGCGATGATATGAAAGCAAGCGTGATGCGCCAAGTCTTCACCGGGGTAGTCGGAGAAGGCGCGCAAGGCTGAACCCCCGCCCGCACCACAACATGCCGCAGAAGCCACCTTAGCTCTCCATTTCGTGCCTGACCACCGATGACATGTTACGTATCTCGGAGTGGTGGTTAGCTTAGTGTTGTCGCTGGTGCTGGTGCTGGTGGTCGCACCTAGCACTATAGGTGATACAGCTGTACCGGCATGTACATGTCTGCTCCAAACATCTGCACTCTGCACCACACCACTGACCATGACACAAGCACCACCACTTACTCGTGCGCAAAGGGCACCATACACTGCTGACCCCAGCACTCTCGACACAGACCAACCCGCCGACATACGAGGCGAGCCAGAGCGACGGGTTCACGCAGCTGTCGCTCCGGATCGAGGAGCTCGGGCGCCAGATAGACCGGTACTCGCAGATGATGGACGAGCGGGTGCGCAAGATTGAGCTCGTGAATGAGATACAGCGATTGCAGCAAGTGCGGGGGAGGGAGAGTAGCTGATGGTAGGAAGCGGAATGCGCTGCACCGGGCGAATGCTTTGACGCTTGTGCCGGTCCCGAGGTGGGATGGGCAGCGGCCGACGCATCTGCCGGTGAGTGTGTAGTGGGCAGGGTATAGTGTTGGCTGACCACAGCGCATCGGGTCTGCCAACGCACTCTCTGCAATGGACTCGGAGGTGCTGCAGGCGTATGTGGACTTCTACTCGGAGGTGTCGTACCCCCAGGGGATGACCCGGAGCCAGATGCTGTCTATCATCTGGTTTAGTATCGGCGAGGGGCCGTGGGAGACGGGTGCGTTTAAGCGGATACTCTAGCGCAGCGAGCGAGACGTGCGCAGCACGTCGAGCGAGCAGTGGTACATAGCAGATAGCAGTATGAGGAGAGGGGACGGGGGACGGGGGAGGTTGGCGTAGCGCTTGGCTGTGTTGGTATCAGCTTGGCACGAGGTATGCTTGCAGCACATGCTTGCTGCTAATGACTAGTGGATCTGTACTCTGTGCAGTATGTTTGTAACGATTATATGCATGGCTGATGATACGAAGCACGACTGCATGGGCATCGAGTTGAGATTGACAGCCGTATATGACGCTTGGCATAGCTAGTACTTGTACGCCCGCATATACGGACTGTCGTCGTATACACCTACCCGTCCCACCGTATACACATACACTGCACCGGCCGTACCACCATACCACCATACGCTCCCCTATGCCCCTATCCGAGCCACAACCGAAAGCCACTGCACTGACTGCTGCCACCGACATCCGTCCGTGTACCGAAAACAGTCTCACCTGGCCCAGCTGGCCCCCCAGATTGCCATGCCATATGCCCATGCCCAGACGCTTAGTCTGCAGACCCGGGCACACCCAACTGGGCACCCCATGCATGCATGCACCATACACCACACCCCCCCCCACAGCGCACCGACCTACTCGGCCCTCGCCTAGCATCCTCGCCACGCATCTGCCACCGCCACTGCACCGAACCGACCCAACCATCCCCCCGACCCCCCCCCGCCGTCACATATTGCCAGACTTGAACAAAGAACGACGATCTCTTCCCCCGCCAAACACTCAACACCCTCACCCCCTGCAGAGATCATTTTCTCATCGTACACTCTTCCTCACCACATCAACTACTTACTCGACCACATCTCCTACTCGACATCCACCCCACCGACTAACGTATCCACACAATGGGTGAGTCGAAAACGCCCGCCACTCGAGCACGGTGCTGACGCTCCCCTCCCCGGGGAATAACAGCTCGCACAAAGGTGAGAACATACTTCGAGATGACAAGAGGAGAGGACGGGAAGAGGAGGAGGAGGAGGAGGAGGTGGTGGTGGATGCATACACCGACCTCCTTCCACCATACATGCAACCAACCACGCAACCACCCGCCATCGGTCAAATCCCACTCAACCACCACTCCACCGTGCATGCATGCATGCATGCCTCCACCGTACATGGCGCTCGCTGTGCATGGCACCATGTATGCAGGCCAACTGCCAATGCATTGCATTGCATCCAGCATGCATGTGCACCAGCATCGCATGCATGCATAGGCTGCAGCTGCTGCATACAGCGGGTATGAGACTGCATGCATTCGCCACGGGCTCTCCTCCTCGAGTAATCTTCTCCAGCTTCCTCCCCAAGCTACTTACTGGATTACTCGACCGCCTCAACATATCTCCCACAACCCGCTGACCCCCAGCAAACAGCCCGCAAGTCCACCGGTGGCAAGGCCCCCCGCAAGCAGCGTGAGTCGTGCACGTGCATACACATCACTGGACAAGTTGCTGACGCTTGCTTTTCGTCACCCATGGTTACATCTACGTCTTGCACCTTGCCCGTGAACAACTTGACCTTCCTCGATCGTGACTGTACCCACACCTTCCTTCCTTGTGATACGGTCCACTCACCCACCTTCCTCGCACACTCAACCCTGTCGACCAACGACCACATGACACGTCCCACCTTCCTCGAATGGTCATACAACTGCCACATCACTTCCCCCCCCTCTGTTGTCTGTCACCTCCTCACAATGACCATGCTCCTCCTCCTGCCTGACTCTGCTCCACACCCCAGTCGCCGCAAAGGCCGCGCGCAAGTCCGCCCCTTCCGCCGCCACCGGCGGTGTCAAGAAGCCCCACCGCTACCGCCCTGGTACCGTCGCCCTCCGTGAAATCCGTCGCTACCAGAAGTCGACAGAGCTCCTGATCCGCAAGCTCCCCTTCCAGCGTCTCGTGCGTGAGATTGCCCAGGACTTCAAGACCGACCGTGAGTATAGGAGTGGGGGGGTGGGGGGGGGTCGAACAGTGTGGTGTGCAGCTGCGCATGGCACTTGAGCTGCTCAAGGATCGGCGCACGCTCGCCCTCGCCCTCGCACTCGCTATCGCTCGTGCTCGTGCTCGTGCTCACTCTTAGTGCGCTTCCAGTCCTCCGCCATTGGCGCCCTCCAGGAGGCGGCCGAGGCCTACCTCGTCTCCCTGTTCGAGGACACCAACCTGGCCGCGATCCACGCCAAGCGTGTCACCATCCAGCCAAAGGACCTCCAGCTTGCGCGTCGTCTGCGTGGCGAGCGCTCGTAAGCCGAGGACTCAGCGCCGAGGTCTCAGCGCAGCTGAGGCCGAGGCGTGTGAGCTGAGACTTTGTCTGCATAGGCCGAGGCGGGGTTGTGCCGTGCTCAACCTCAGTCAAGGCCGAGGCATGGCTTAGTCAAAGCGTGGTAGCAAGGCTAGCGCTAGAGGAGATTGGAGATTGTTCGCTTTTCGCTCGTAATATTCGACAACTGGTGCTGTTGCGCCGTTTTATATGTAACATACCTTTTGCGGAGTCGGGCCTTGACTGGGGGTTACACGATAGCGAATGATTGCTAGGAAAGAGAGCGTGAGGTCAATCTTTACTGACAGAGGCCCGGCAATGACAGAATCAAGCGAGAATGGGCGACTAAGATGAAATGAGGCGCTCGAGATTTGGTCTGCCTGCAAGCAATGACATTGACTTGATTCGCTCCAGCGTCGGTCAAGCTGCTGCTCTCTGAGCTGATCGTGCTTACACCCCTCTGCTCTAGGGTGCAACGAACACAATGAATGAACACGTTCGGACTCTACTGTCAATCGAGCAACTGCAAGTCAATCCTGATGCCGAGGCATTATGAGTCGTACACTGTTAGACATGTGCAAGGAGAAAGCAGCGAGATGACATCGACGGGACCGTCGTGCTCGCCATGTTGAGCAGCTGGGCAGTGCTGGCGCCCCAAGGTCGCATGCGAGAGCACCACAGCCAACTGTGCTGCTTCAATGAGGCCGAGTCAGCGAGCTTTCAGGATTGCCTTGACTTGCTGGGAATGAATGTCTCATCGCTCCATGGCTGCTCTGCTCAGGCCGAGGATTCGCTGATGCCACTGCCTCAGTAGCTTTCTGTCACCAGCCGGCTTGGATATACAGTTCCAAGCTCATGTTGAGTTGGATCATCAGGCATTGAGATGACTGAGAACTCGAGGTCGCGAGGGAAGTAAGTGCCCGACGCGTCAATACCGCGCCTAGAGGGGACCGCTGTTCTCTGAGCATCGAGAAGCAGGCAAGATGCGGGACTCGAGTATCGGGCAAGGTGTCATCGGCAGTGCTGTTCAGCAGTGGACACTCAGGAGGAGCAAGTTTGAAGCTGACGAGACCATCCGCAGCCACACTGCAGGGGCGTAGCGTGGAGAACACGCGCAACAGCCTACATCGCGCTCCTCACCTAGCTCACCTTCAGATGTTAGCGTGGTCCTCAACTTCAACTCATCCCACTTCGCGACCACACCAATCCTCACTAAAGGACACACCAGGCCAGGTATACCATACATATATGCAACAATTACAATGTCTCCTCCTTCTCCTTCTCGTCCCCCATCTCAACGTCTCCCCCGGCGTCCTTCCCCTCTTCTCCTCCTCCCTCGCCCCCTTGATTCTCCACCTTTCCTCCGTCCCTCCCTCCAGCCTCACCCTCCTTCACTGCCTTCTCTCCCCCTCCACCTTTTGCTAGGCCCTCCTTTGTATTGTTTCCTCCCCCTCCTTCCCCACCTTCCCGTTCTCCTCCCTCCTCCCTCCCCTCCTGCTTCTCCCGCCTCACCGCCCTAACCGCCTCTAGCATCTCCCGCAACGCACCCACCTCCTGCCGTTGCGCATAGAGGCCCAATTGCGCCTCGGCACCCCCATCGTCGCGGGTGTAGTGCATCGACGCAGCGAGGGGCCGCGGAATGGTATCGGGCGCAGGCGGGCGGAGGACTGAGGGGGGGACACGGGTGTTTCGGAGGTAGATGGCCGCGTAGCGGAGGATGAGTTGGATGCTCTGGGTGTTAGTAAGCGAGTCCACGAGCCAGCGTCAGCTGGCGAGGGGGCGAGCGGGGGTGGGTGGGTGGGGCGAGCGAGCGCGCGAGTCCAGCGATAGCTGGACAAGCGTGCGAGGGAGTGAGTGGGGCAGCGATAGCTGGCGTATGGAGATGGGGTGCGTGGCGGGGGCCAGCGATGACTGGCGAATTGGGCGGGTGGGCGGTATCAGCCAGCGGAAGCTGGCTGCAAGGATGACGGGTACCAGCAACAGCATGGGTAGCTGTCGATACACAGCGTAGCTATAGTAGCTGGAAGCAAGTCGTAAGGCAGAAGCGAGTCCAGCAGTAACGCAACTCGTCCAAGCCATTTTTGCAGACCTCCTCCGCTCACCAGCCCTTGATCCCCATCCCACCAGCGACCAGTTCATGACATCCTTGACCACACTCACATCCAATGTCGCGAGATACCTCTGCACCGCGTCGGTACATTCCTGCCTTCTGTGCTCGTCGTCGTCCTCAGCCGCAAGGTAGGCGAGTATCGGCTTGACCTCGAGGAGGAGGTCGGGGATGGCCTGGGGTCAGCGAGCGCTTGTGCGAGTGCGCAGCACGAGCACGAGCGCGAGCGAGCACCTAGCGCGGCTCGTAGCTCTGCTTTAGAGCCACGGGAACCATGCCCAGTTGGGTCCAGGCGTATCCTATATCCTGCGATGGATACATAGACCAACTCATTTGATACAGCAGCATGTCTCCAGCTGGACAGGTTTAATCCATCTGATGCCAAGCTGCAGCTCGTCCTCTGAGAGCGAGTACAACCCGCCTTTCACTCACCCCCTGGACATTCAGCAGCGCCCTCCTCAGCGACTCGGCATCGAAGGACTCGAGCTGCAGCGGGTTGGCCCCGGCGTCCTCCTCAACGTCGCTCATGCCGTGTTGGTGTTGATTGACAGTTGTTGTTCGTTGCAATGTGCGGACGTTACTTGCTCCGCCGATAACTGCCCCGCTCGGCTACACCGCTAGCTCACCGAGCATCGCCCCTACATCGCCGAGCACTGCATCGACATCGAGCATGCATAGTTGTCTATCTGTCAGCCCGTCGCCACAGCACAGCTACACGGAGGTCTATCGCACTCCATGCATAGCACCGATTTGCTGAGTAGTAAGTAGTCTGCGGTGGGCTCAGCCTTGGCTGCTCTATTCTGGGCTATTGTTGTTCGGAGCTGTTGCCTGTTGGCTACTCTTCATTGGCATGTCGTTCCATCTCCGGTGTCCTATCAACCTACTCTGCGCAGCTCTGACAGCCCCTCGAACGCATCGCTCGCCCGTTCACCCCCCTGACAGCGACGTCGCTATGCAGCGTCCACCGGTACCACCACGCGTCGACATCCACATCCCTCACCCCAACCCCACCCCACGGGTGGCCCTCGCGTCTTGCAACCTTGAACCCGTGCCACACCACCGTTCTGCCAGAATTGCATGCGGGGGCATATTCCTGTGCCGGGGGGTGCTGCGTTGCTGGATGGAGTACGAGTAGAGCAGTGCAGTGCACCTAGTAGCAGTAGCAGTCCCTATGCATGTGCCAGGTGGTAGGTTTAGTTCAGAATAGAAGGAGTGACGATGGAGAGGGTTAAGGATGTCCACCGGGACAGGAGGAGTCCTGACGATCCTGGCCAGGTACACCGCACACCGGGTGATCACACTGAGCTACTACTGGATCCACTGGAGGTGCACAACTGCTACCCGTGCGCATCACCGCACTACTATACATTGCATCGTTGTCAAACGACGTCTCGTATCCTTGTCTCGTCTCCTCTTCCAGCATCGATATATCTACAGCAACAGAAGCAGAAGCACGGGCAGCCCACACGCGTGATTGCGCTCGATCCAGGCCTCCACCTCGAGGCGGCCATTGCGGCCATCAGTCGACGACAACAACCCCATTGCGAGGTAGGGTGTTGGTCCATTCGTAGCCCACGACGCAGCATACCAAGCAGGCGAGCGCGAGCACATACCAGGCAGGCAGCGAGCATACCACGGCTACTACTCTATCACTGTTGTTGTACCCAGTGAGCTGGACGAGGTAGCCATCACCGACACCACCACACGACCACCGACCAGACCACGATGTCAGGTCGGGAACAGATACCCCCCTCCCCTCCTCAGCCCCAATCCCAACTCCAACCACCTCAATCTCAGGCCCAACCCCCTCCCCTCCAACAACCCCAGCCCGTCCAGGCTCAGCCCGCCCCCCCCACACCCCCCCTGCCCGCCCCCAACCCCCGCCGCTTCCGCCGCCTGGCCGCGAAACCCCTCAAGCCTCTCAAGCTGGCGGCCTCGGCGATCGGAGCAGTGCGCAGCAATGCCAATACCCCTACACCAGGCGCGACGTCGTCCGCCGCCTCGTCGACCCTAGCGCCCGACAGCAGCGACATTGACGACGAGTGCGACGAGAGCTCAGCCGCGTCAGGGATCAACACGCCGAGCCAGCTGTCTCGCTCCCCGTCGGCGGCCCGCCTCGATGTACCACAAGACAGGCCTGTGCCCGAGTCCGGGGGGAAGAAGAGGAGCATGCCCGGACGGAAGAAGGATCCCGCGGCGTCGGCGGCTGCGCTTGGCCTCGACCCCGTGCAGGTCGCGAATGCGGCGAGGGGGCCAAGTAAGCCGCTCGATGGCGAGGAGCCGGCAGCGTACCTCCGAGTGCGGGTTGTCAGCGCCAAGGGGCTCGTGGCCAAAGACAGGAATGGGAAGAGCGATCCGTGAGTAGTAGGGAAATCTACACTGCGACAGCTCGATGGGGCTTTGCGTTCAGTCCGGGCTGAATGATGATTGCTCTGCTGCATTTTTGCGACAATGTCGCTCTACATTGTCCACTTCCTGCTGCATGACTCTACCTGGGTGATCGTAGCACTCAAGTTGCTACCTCTGCAGTACTGCTCTAGAAGGTTGCTGGCTCTGACATCATCTCATGAGACAGATAGTCATGCCAAGTCTGGGCTGCCAAGAGAGCATGATGGTCGTCTGAGCAGCTTGCAGCACTCCTGCATCATCGTGATCTGACGATGGAACACTTGCTGACCCCAGATTCGTGTCGCTCACACTCCCACCGGCGAGCAGGTACACTACTCCCGTGGTGAAGAGGTCGCTGGACCCAACGTACCCCGAGGCAGCGAGTACGTTCGACTTTCCGATCTATCTGTCTTTGGCGGGGGTGATTGGTGGGCGTGGTATTGAGGGCGTGGTGTGGGATAAGGTGAGTGCTACGGTCATGAAAGATGAGAGGGGAGGGGCGTAGGTTGAGGCATTAGCGGGGTGAAAGATAGGGGCACAGGCGACGGGGGGAACACAAGTGGAGGGAGGAGCACAGGCGGCGGGAGGAGGAGCACGGGCGTAGGGGGAACAGGTGAGAAGAGGAGAGTAGCACAGGCGAGGAGGACAGCAAAAGACGCGAACAGAGGCACAGTCCGCACGAGGGGCAGACTGGCCACATTGGGCACATTGGGCACATCGAAGAGTCGACACGGCTGACCCCAGGACCTCATGCGCAAAGAGTACATGGGCGAGTTTGTCGTCCCGCTTGACCACTGGTTTGCAGACAGGCCAGTAGAGCTGTTCAGCGACAACGCTCCGGTGCGTACTCAGTACTCAGAGGTTGATTCTGACCCCAGGTGGTAGAGTTCGACCTCATCTCGACTCGCCGCAGACAGAAGGTGTCCGGTTCTGTATCTCTGCAGTGGGGCTTTGTGCGCCGACCGGGACTGTCAGCCGGCGAGTCGCTCACCGAGGTCACGAGGGTGTACAACACTCTCCTGCAGCGCTCATACGCCAATGCCCAATTTGGCGTGCTCGGTGTTCCTGCCGTGAGTGGCGCAAGATGGACTCAGGATCGACCAGTACTGACTTCAGCAACAAAGCATCGGCACAGTCATGACCCGCAAGGCCAGCAGCACCCCGCCCAACAGCGGGATGCAGGTCGTGGCCTCCACGTCTATGCCGACAAAGCCCACCGACCCAGCTTCACACAACGCCGCGATCACAGACATCGAGCTCGCCGACGACGGCCTCTCCAGCTCCGAGGACGAAGAGCACCTCGACGACGCGCTCGAGCATATAGACGAAAGCTACCTCCGCGACTCGCCTCTGCCGATGGAGGGCGAGAGTCCGCTCGACACCGCAGGCGCGACGCTGCATGCCCCCGCCGCGACAATGGCACACGGGGAGGGCCGGCGCCGCAGCTCGAGCTCGGCGTCGCTGTCCGCCATGGGTGGGCCGGTGGCACAGACGACGTCGGGGTCGAGCAAGAGGCGTATCTTCCGCCGCAAGAAGGGCAAGAAGCAGTTCAAGTATGGCAACGAGGATGGGGTGCTGGGGATTGTGGTAATGGATATCCTGAGTGCCAGTGACTTGCCGAGGCTGAAGAATGGTGAGTGCTGCTACGATGATATGCTACAGGCTCTTCGATGTCCACATTCCTCGCTTCTGCTAGTGGACGACGACTCGGCTTCTGTTCAGTGTAAGACCTTACATCAACGAAACAGTTGGGCTTCACGTTCTTCATTCTCACAGCAATTCGTCCGAGATACCAGCTGTTCGCGCTGCTCGAAGACTTCCTCCTTCCAGTTTGCCCTGACTCATTGCTGACCCCAGCCCTCCGCGTCGGCTGGGACATGGACCCCTTCGTCGTCATCTCGTTCGGCAAGAAGGTCTTCCGCACCCGCGTGATCCGCCACTCGCTCAACCCCGAGTGGAACGAGAAGCTCCTTTTCCACGTCCGCGAGCACGAGAGCCAGTTTACGATCCAAATGGCCGTGCTCGACTGGGACAAGATCTCAGGCAACGACTATGTCGGCGCTGCGACGCTCCCTCTTAGCGAGCTCCTCGCAGACGCCCCTAAGCCTAATCCCGAGACAGGGCTGTACGCCGCCGGCGAGGACGGCAAGCACGACAGCCGCGAGTTCACCCTCCCGATCGTGACGGCCAAGGGCATGCCGTGGGAGGCGCGCCACTCGCCCACGATCACAGTCAGGGCGCGGTACGAGCCGTACGACGCGCTGCGCCAGCGCTTCTGGCGGCAGTATGCGATGCAGTACGACTCGGACGACACCGACACGATCTCGTTCGTCGAGCTGACGTCGATGCTCGACTCGCTCGGCTCGACGCTCACGCGCGCGACGATAGACAGCTTCTTCACCCGGTTCGGGAAGCAGCCGGACAAGGACGAGCTGTCGTTCGACGAGGTAGTGCAGTGCCTTGAGAATGAGATTGGCAAGCCGCGCGACCAGAGGCGCAAGGTCACGCAGGGGCCGTATGACCCGACTGAGCTGAGCGACCGGCTGATGGGCGAGGACAGGGGGTCGGGCTCGGGCTCGGGGTGGTCGGGTGACAGCAATGTGAGCAACAAGGGTAGTAGTAGGCCAGGGCCAGCGTCGCTTGCGCCGGCTGGGCCGTCGTCGTCGACTGCTGTGTCGGCGATGGCGCAGATTGGTGCTGCTAGTGCTGCCATTGGCAGTGGGTCTGTCACCCCTAGTGGCAGGCATACACCAACTCCTGGTGGCAGGTCTGGTGCTAGCCCTCCTGGCGGTGCCGGTGCCGCCGGTGCACCTAGTGCCCCTGCTGGCACTGCTGCTCCTGGTGCTCCTGCTTCCCATGCTGCCCCTGGTGCTCCTGCTGCCTTGGCTGCTTCTGGTGCACCCGCACCTGGTGCTTCTGGCGCTCCTAGCCCAGGTGCTCCCAGTGCTCCCAGTGCTCCCGGTGCCCCCGGTGCCGCCCCCGCCGTCCCCAGCGTTCCCAAACTCACAGTCGACGAGTCCGCTACCCACGACAACCGCACCCCGCCCACCACCACCAAGGACCCCTCGCCCGCCACGTCCGACGTCGAGGACACCTCGGAGCCCTCGAGCGGCGCCGACGACGACCGCGAGCGCGTGATCAACATCAAAGAATGCCCCCTGTGCCGCCGGCCACGCCTGAGCGAGCGCAGCGAGCAGGACATCATCACGCACCTCGCGACGTGTGCGTCGTCCGACTGGTCGCGTGTGGACCGCATCATGGCGGCCAACTACGTGACGTCGAACCAGGCTCAGCGCAAGCTCATCAGCAAGATCGTCAACAAGGTGGCCATCGGGTCGTACTCGCTCGGCGCGAACTCTGCCAACACGATTGTGCAGAATCGCGTCACCGGCCAGCTGGAGGAGGAGAAGATGGCCGTGTATGTCCGCGTGGGTATCCGGGTGCTGTACAAGGGCGCCAAGGGGAGCATGGCGAGTGCGCGTGCGCGCAAGCTCCTCCGCTCCATGTCGATCAAGCAGGGGATCAAGTACGACTCGCCCAGCTCCGCGGCGGACATCATGCCGTTCATTGCTTTCCACCGCCTCGACGTCGACGAGATCCTCGACCCGATCGACTCGTTCAAGACGTTCAACGAGTTCTTCTACCGCAAGCTGAAGGAGTCCGCGCGACCCCTCGACGAGCCGGACGATCCGTACCGCGTCGTGTCGATGGCCGACTGCCGCCTCATGGCGTTTGACACGGTGAAAGAGGCGACGAGCATCTGGATCAAAGGGCGGGACTTTTCCGTCTCGCGCCTGCTTGGGCCGAACTATGCCAACGTTGTGGGCAACTACGACGGCGGTGCACTCGCCATCTTCCGCCTCGCGCCGCAGGACTACCACCGCTTCCACTCGCCGGTGGACGGGCGTATCGGCAAAATCACGCAGATCGGGGGAGAGTACTACACTGTGAACCCGCAGGCGATCCGCACCGCGCTCGATGTGTACGGCGAGAACGTGCGGCACGTGGTGCCCATCCACAGCGAGCAGTTCGGCACCGTCATGACTGTGTGGGTGGGCGCGATGATGGTGGGGAGTATCCTGTCAGAGGTGAAGGAAGGGGACGAGGTGAAGAGGGGCAGCCCGCTGGGGTACTTCGCCTTCGGGGGGAGTACTATCGTGTGTCTGTTTGAGCGGGGGAGGGTGGTCTGGGACCAGGATCTGAGGGATAACGCGGCAGCGGCGATTGAGACGCTCGTGAGGGTGAAAACGGGGATTGGGAGGGGGAGGCCGGGGGCGGGGGTGGGGGTGGGGGTGGGGGTGGGTGTTGGTGTGGGGCAGGGGCCTGCGCCCGGTCAGGCAGCTGTGCCAGGACAAGGAGCACCTGGACATGGATCAGTGCCGGCGTCTGCAGCAGTGCCGGGACAGGGAGGGGCGCCCGGGCAGGGAGCAGTGCCGGCACACGGAGCCGGGGCGGGGCAAGGCGCAGTGCCCGGACACGGACCAGTACCGGGACAAAGCGCCGTGCCGGGACACGGAGCAGCGGGGGCGCCAGGCGTGGGAGGAGTGGGAACGAATGGGATTGGGAACCACACGTATCTGTAGGGGTCATCAGAGTATTGTGAGGAGCGCGGAGTGTCCGAGCACGCCGCCCGAGGAGAGGAGATCGAGGTTGAGAAAATATATCATAGCGGATACAGAATAAAGGGTCAAAAGGAGAAGCAATCTTGTACTGTATACAGATACCATAGTGGAAGCGAAGCAGGTCAACCAACATGTATTGTATGACCTGACGTACTATGACGGTAGGGGTAGGAGTTTCCGCGGTACACGCTAGGTCACAGTCTGAACTTGTCATGGCTACACCTCTGCCACCTCCCTCTTCCTCCCTCTTGTCTGATCTTCCGCATCCACCACCACCATCACCACCGCGTTCACTTCCTTCCACACGTATCCGTTATACCTTTCCCTTCCCAGTCTCCAGCAACAAGACCACTCGAATACCACCCGAAGAGCCATCCGCAGACTCGCATCTTCCAACTGAGTCCATCTTTGCCAAAGCCCTGTAGACAACATACTCGCTCAGCTAACTCCTCTCTCGACAATAATCTGACTACGCATGGCTGTAAAGGCTCAATCTCCAGCCACTGACAGCCGCCTGCTGAATGAAACCCTACGGCCCTACGATGACTTCGGCAACGACTATCGTGAAAAGCCACCAACACCTCTACAATTCGACCTCGATGTCTCTTACTCCACACCCATCCTTTTCCGCTCTCACCTCCGTGTCATGACCTCTTCCGCTATCAAGCATCGCAAAACAACGCCGAAACGCCTATCATCGGTATCCAACGTGCAGATGATCTGCTCACAGATCTGCATATAGATAGCATCGGGGCAGATCGGACAGGAGATGACGAGATGGGCATCCGTGATATCGGCTGTCGACGATCGCGATATACGATAAGAGCCACAACCGAGCGCGGAAGCAATGTTATCTGTGGCACTTTGTTATCACTGAATCTGTGGCACCCTACTCCATAGCCGTGACCACTGCGATCATTGCCGAGCAAGATCGATATCATCGTACTCGTACCCCTGCCGAGACTACGACGACGCCGCAGCTCGATGCATCGACGATGATAAGTTGGGCCAATGATGCGGGTGGCATAGAAGGCACAGAGCGATGGAGTCGAAAGGATCGCTCCGCTCTTCCGTGGCCGTGGCATTTGTCCGTGAGCGACGACTTGGTTGATATTATAAGATGAAGAACACCAGGAGTGCAGTGTCGCCTCTTAGCTATCGATCTGCCTTTCCCTGCTATCTCCGTTCTCTTGCTCGCTATCCCGTCTGACGTGGCTCGATATGGTCGTGAGTAATGACAAAGGGCACACGCAAAATCAACAGAGCGACAGCAGCTGGCTTCAGACTGCACTTCGTAGCATCGTTACAGTCTTGTACCATTGCAAGTGGCATGCTTCGCTTAATGAGCCACGCTTGTTATGTTGCTCTGCCTCGCACGACGCACTGCGCCGTGCTCGTTTGCTGTGCTAACCCCAGAACGTCACCTACGACGCCTCAGGCGACCTCATCGCACACCAAACCGACGGCACCGACGCCGTCTACAACCTCGGCGACATGGCCTGGGTCCTCACCTCGACTGCCCTCGTCTTCCTCATGGTCCCGACAGGCCTTGGGCTCTTCTACTCTGGCCTCTTGCGGCGCAAGAATGCCCTCTCGATGCTGTTCCTGTCCTTCATTGGCGTGGCAGTGGGGTCGTTCCAGTGGTTCTTCTGGGGGTACTCACTTGCGTTCTCTGACGGAGCGAGTGTGTTCATCGGTGATCTGAAGTATTTTGCGTGAGTGTCGGCTCTTCAGTATGCCTGGTGCTGGATCATGCTCCAGGAGCTTGCCCGCGGAGCGACACCCAACAACGTCGTAATGTGCTATGCGCTGATGCCAGCCTCAAAGGAGTCCTCGAAGCCCCCTCGATGGGTTCCACCCGCATCCCCGCACTCCTCTTCTGCGCCTACCAGTGGATGTTCGCCGTCATCACCGCCGTGATCGCGATCGGCGCCTTTGCCGAGCGCTCGCGCATGGGCCCGATCCTCGTCTTCACATTCGTCTGGCTCACGCTCGTATACTGCCCCATCGCGTGCTGGACATGGAATGCCACAGGCTGGTCACTCACCATGGGCGGCCTCGACTTTGCCGGCGGGACCCCGGTCCACATCTCCTCCGGCACCGCTGCGTTCGCCATCTCACTCTACCTCGGCAAGCGGCGCGGGTACGGCACCGAGCGGCTCGCGTACAAGCCGCACAACACGGCGTTCGTCTTCATCGGCACCGTGATGCTCTGGGCCGGCTGGATGGGGTTCAACGGCGGGTCCGCGCTCTCCGCCAACCTCCGCGCGGTGCAGGCTGTGATTGTCACGAACCTCTCCGCGTCCGTCGGCGGCATCACCTGGATGCTGATGGACTGGAGGTTGGAGCGGAAGCTCTCCCTCGTCGGGTTCTGCTCCGGCGCCATCGCGGGGCTCGTCGGCATCACCCCGGCGTCGGGGTACGTCGGCGCCCCTGCTGCTGTGGCTATCGGCTTCGTCACTGCTGTCTGCTGCAACCTCGCCACATCGATCAAGTACCTCCTCCGCGTTGACGATGCGCTCGACGTCTTCGCCTCGCATGCGGTCGGCGGGTTCGTCGGCTGTGTGCTTACTGCTCTGTTTGCGCAGAAGTCAGTGGCGGGCTTCGATGGGATGGCGGATATCCCTGGGGGCTGGTTCGACCACCACTGGGTACAGCTGGGGTACCAGCTCGCGGATGGGGTGTCGGGTTTCGCGTGGTCGATGGTGGTGACTACGATTATCCTGTGGGTCATGCACTTCATCCCGGGTCTCCGCCTGCGGTGTACGGAGGAGGAGGAGATTGTGGGCATTGATGATGCGTTCCTCGGCGAGTGGGCGTACGACTATGTCGGTGTGGACCCCCAGATGCGCGGGGGTCGACGCGTGGAGGGGGTTTTGCGGGATGTGGGGGACGCAGAGAGGGGGGACCTGACGCCGGTGGAGACGACGACGAGGGTGGGCGAGGGGAGTCCCAAGGCGGAGAGTAGCGAGGGGTGTGAGGAGGTGAAGGCGTAGGTGGCCGTGTAGATATTTACAGAGGGGTACTGTATGGTGCGTTCGTTGTCCACTTGGTATGCATTAGTTGTCTGGTGTGCTACGGAGTGCAACAAGCATCTTGAGAAAGAGGTTTGGCTTCTATGACAAGAGCCGTTTGAGTTGAACCTGCAGAGCCGTGGCTCAATTGCGACGTTGTACAAAGCTGCACCACTCGATGTGGCCGTCTGGAGACAGATAATGATGCAAGGGGCAGTGCCACATGACGGACGATATCGCTGTATATCCCAATGCTACAGTCTGCAGACGACAAGTCCTGCGCACAACGTTGTGCACTGAGTCTAGCTCACTCGATACTGTACTCATCGTTTGCCCATTGCGAGACAGGTAGTATGAGCATGTCAACCGAGCAGTACGATCGTGAGAACAGTGACAGGACACCGTGCCTCATCGCCGCTCAAGTACAACGTAATGGTCAGTGTTTGTTACAGTCTTTCCATGCTTGCCGCTGCTGAGCAGCCTTGTACATGGCTGCAGGCTCTCAGATTCAACTCTCATGTCGAACAGTGTGCTTCTATGTCCATCATATGAACGACGCTAAACAGCTGGACGAGCGGTCATCGAAACGCTCCGGCGTCGATGTTCTCAGTAGTCTCGTCCCCAGCCTTCTTTCACTCGCAAACACTTTTCAATCCAGTCATAAGTGCAAACCATCATAGGCGCAAACAAGCATCTCTATCGCTTCCGTGTCTGTCAGACGTATAACGACTGCGTTTGTTGACACGAAAAGACGAGTCGCACACGCTTGAGAGTGGCACACACATTCGATCCTCGTCTTCCAAACTACAGTATCGCTTTGTCTGCCCCCCCTTAATCTGCCCTTCAAACCATTCCCACCATTCGAAGTCGAACATCACATTCATGCATTGCATACGCTCCACGTCCGTATCTCAGACTGTAAGCATGTAAGCAAGATGCATGACATCCATCAACAATATCACAAACCACTTCTGTCCATACCACCGCCAGGCCGGTGCCCCGCTCAATATCCGGCCCTTGTTCCTGCCACACCCCTCACCACTCAACTTCCCTCCTCAGCTCCTCATCCTCTCGCGCGACACACATCCTAACCCCCATCCACACCCCCCCTCGACACCCACCCAGCATGACCACACGAGATAGCAGCGACACCCTCACGCTCACGCCGACGATCGCAAGCACCTCGAGCGCAAAGTCAGCCATCAGCAACGGGAGCGGAGCAACAGCAGTAGCGGGGTCCAGTTCTGGCGGGGGCGGCTTCCACGCGTTCCGGAGCAAGATGGAGCGCGCGCTCTCGCCTGGGCGGGGTGTCTCTGGGTCGCCGAATAGCCTGTTCCGTGAGTAGTCGGTATGGGCTAGATATTGCGAAGAAAGAGACGAGATAAGAGATACGAGAGATGCTATCGGAGGGGGAGAGGGGGATAGAGGGGTAACCCCCGCGATAAGATGGGGGACGGATTCGGCTGTCATCATCTCCATCTGCATTTGCTCTGCATCTGCATCTGCGCTGCACCTGCGCTTGTCGCTAGCTATGCAATGCAGATCCGATTTGCCCCGAGCTGCGTGCGATAAGGCGACGTTGCGCGCAGCAGCTCGTTATCGAGGTATCTGGCGACGTGCTCGATAAGGGGATGGGTGTGGAGGGTCCAATCATAACCGGGAATGGAGATGTGCGAGGTTGTTGCGGTTTCGGTACCACAACGAGCGTTCTGCGTTCTTTTGTGTGCATGATGTTGCAGAGGAGGGCATGCATGTGAGGAGGGGAAAGGAGGAGGAGGAGGAGAGGGGGGGGGGAGAGAACAATGCATAGAGCATGCAGATAACAAGGCGTGTGGAGTGAGATCGCGAGCAGATCACCGTCACCGCTTGGCTATCCGGGGTCATATCTGTGCTATCTTGGTCTCCACTCGAACCGACCTCCTTGTTGTTCTTCAACCGGCTTCTTCACTGCTCTCTACATCAGGTTGTTTGTTGATACCTATCTACAGACCCCTACTCTCTCTCTACTCTTCCCTGCTACATCTACATCGTCCACTCGTCAGACGCCTCCCAGACCCCGCTGACCCCAGGGATGAGCGACGAACATCGCGGGCGCGACCCGCTCATCTCCACAGGACGCGGTGGCGCGGGCAACCATGTGCGCTCGATCTCGAGAGGGCCAGAGGAGGCGAATGGTGACGAGCGCGGGCGCGAGCTGCGCGAGCCGAGCGTGGAGAGGGTGAGTTGAGTGCGGTGTGGGGTGGCGTGTGTGGTGCGGCGATGATGGTGGCGGCGGTGGTTACAGACTTGGTTGCACACAAGCCCCATCGCCTTGATCTATGAGAGGGTGCGCTTGTGTACGATCTTCTGCCAAACAGAGCTTCGTCCTTAGGCTCTGAGAGGCGTTCACGGCTCCAGTACGCCTCTCTATGTCCTGACGTTCGCTCGCCGACCAAGATGTTGGAGCACCCCTTGCTCTCCGCATGTTGCCACGGCACTCTTCCAAGTTCTCATGCGCCTCGCGCCGCGCCGCGCCTCACGACTCGCTTCGCTCGCCGCTTGGCACTCGCTGATTCTAGGCAACCCACGCCGGCCGCGGAGGCGCAGGCAACATCCGCTCCCCCTCCCGCGACCCCACGCGCGATCGCATCGAGGAAGCCCAAGAACAAGCTCTTCAAGAACGCCTGATCGCCGACCGACGAGGCCGAGACGCCGACTCGCCCTTCAGCCTAGGCCGCGGAGGGGCCGGGAACATCCTGAACACTGATCGCTCGCGATCGCGCTCTCAAGTCCGGGGCAGCAATAACGTCGAGAGCCCGAGCCGTGGCGTCAATGGCCGCTCAGCTAGCCACTCGCGTACTAGAGCGGCCAACGGGGACGCCACAGAGTCACCTCGGCCGTATCAGTACCAACATGCCGGGCGGGGCGGGTACGGCAATATCACGGAGGAGGCGTCGGAGGAGGATCTCGCGCGGCGGGCGCAGGAGCAGCTATACGAGGATGCCGTGAGGAGGAAGTATGATGCGGGGGAGGTGGGGCATGCGTGAGTGTCGCGGGGTAGTCAGTGTTCGCGGGCGTAAGCCCTATGAGGTTGCGAACGAATCGTCAGGCTGCTCTGATCACTTCTGCAGTCACCGAGCATTGCCTCGCAGCAGAACCATGCTCCCTGGAGCTTTGCCTCACTGAGCCCTGCCTCACTGAGCTCTGCCTGATGGACACATGCTCCCCGGAGCTCGTCTCAGAGTCATACCTCTCCTAGCTCTTGCTGACCCCAGACGCCCCGTAGGCCGCGGCGGCGCCGGAAACACAGGACACGTCTTCGACCCCGTGGACGTCTCGCAGCTCTCGATCGACGAACGCGACGAGCGCGATGCGCATGCCAAGTTAGCCAGTGGGGAGCGGCATGTGACTCGTGGCGGGAGGGGTGGTGCGGGGAACATCATCGACAAGGATAGGGATAAGGCCGGGCACGGACACGAGCACAGGGGGAGGGATGGAGGCGGAGGAGGGGTGATAGGGAGCATGTTCCGCTCGCTGAGCCGCGCGGCGAGGGGGGAGCGGGAGCCGAGCACACACCGTGGATCGGGAGGGGGTGGTTCGGGGTCAGGTCTGCGGCCGGGCGTGGGGAGCTGAGGGGAGAGTGCTGGGCTGTGGGTGGCGTATGGGTTAGTTGTAGTTTGTTGATTGTTGAGTCTGTATATGCTATTGATACTGTGATCGGTGCTCGGCGTAGGGCGGCAGCAGTGGTGCCGACGCTATGATCAGATTTAGACTGCCGGCTGAAAGAACATCGATGGCCCGATGGCCACGACGGCGCTGCCAATCTCCAATGCTGCATACAAGATGGCAAGACCACATCTATAATCCGTCGAGTGCGTCTCGCAGCGGCAGCCATACCCGTGCCACGCGCGACGCCCCGTTCGACATCACTTACACCTTCTCGCGGAGCTTGGCGGCGAACGCGAGGATGAGGCGGGCCCAGTCCTCGAACTGATCCTTGCAGACGAAAAGGATGCCTGGGGGTTAGCGCGCGCACGAGCGTTGAGCGAAGCGAAACGCGAGTGCGAGGGGGGGAGGGTCAATGGGGAATGCAGCGGGTTGTGGCATCGTCACGATGCCGCGCCGCTTGCTGCTCCAGCCCATGCCATCATGTCTCAATGCTTCTGGGGACGATCACGCCCTCGCACAAGGAAGATCGTACTTCGGGCTGACGCCCTCGCACAATGAACATCGGACTTTGGGCTGAAGCCCTCGACGTTCTAGTGATATGCTCGAAGTTGTGAAGCGAGACTCCTGCACCCCAACTCGCACCTCGGGCTTGCGCCCTCGGTGCTCGCTGTTTCGCCCACCTCGCATCACTCGCATCTCGGGCTGCCGCCCTCGATGCTCGGTACGGCTCACTCACCCTGACACAACACCGCCTTTGTAATCTGCGCGCTCATTCCCTGGTACCACCCCTTGAACCCCTGCTCCTGGTACACCTCTGAGAGCAGCTTGATCGCGCTCGTCGGCCTCTTGCGCGCGGGCTTCTTCGCCACACCCTCCTTCTCCTCGAACTCGTCCGCCTCGGGACCAGCCTGCAGGCGGACCTTTGCAAAGATGTACGGGTACGTGACGACCGTCGCGAGCGTCTTGGAGAGCACACCGACGAGGAAGCTCTCCCCGACGGACATCTTGCCGTTGCCCTCGGGGCGGGAGGCGAGGATGAGACCCTTCACGCGCTCAAAGACACCGTACGTGATCGCCGGGTTGACGGTGAGGACGAGGCCAGGCTTCAGACCCGTCCAGAGGGCAGTCACGCCGCCCTCGCGGATGATCTCCTTCGCCGTCTCGAGCAGCGAGGGCTCGTGTGCCGCCTTGCCCGTCGCGCCGTGCGGGGCGACCCAGAGCTGCTGCCGGGTGGCGATGACCGCCACGGGGATGGTGAAGATCTGGGCGAGCGCGCCGGCCGCGGCACCGAGGGCGAGCTCCTTGCCCGTGGAGAGGTTGGCGACGTTGACGCGCTTGAGGGCCTCGCCGCGGAGCCACGAGTGGAAGAAGAAGTAGGCGAATTCTGGGGGTCAGCGAGTCACGAGCGCGACACCGGAGCCCAGCAACAGCTGGGCGGAGGTGTTCGAACACATCTGTCGAGAATTTGAAAAAGGGCAGAAGCATGTGAGGCATGTGTCGCTCGCCCGTGTTCACCGTGTCCGAAACCGTAATGAATGCAAAACACTCTGAACCGACGCCTGATCCTTGTCATACCCTCTACAGTCCAAATGCAAGCTTGCGCAACTGAACATGTGGCAGCACTTTCGTCTGTGGCAACCGTCTCAGCCGTGCACCCAGTGACACCTGGTGACACTTGGCCCTGCCTAATGTCCTCATCTGCAGTTTCCCTGCCCTCCTCGCCCAATGCCCATCGCAACTCTTTGCTGAGCTGCCTCCCCCGATATTCTGAACCACTCTTCCCCGACAATTCCAGTCACGAGCTGACTCCCAAACCCCCCTCTCCATAAATTCAGTCTGCCTTCCGGCATCCCGACCCCTCATCGTCCCCTCGCCAAACACACCCAACCGGACATGATGTCCAGACTGTCGTTTCTCGGACCACTTCGATGTTGAATATTCTCCTGAACACAGCCCATAACACTACTCCACGATCGATCTCGAGGCAAATCGACACTCACGCATGCTAAACGTATTGATCATGCTCGCACTAAACCCCTTGAACGCGCCGTGCACGCCCTCGGTCTTGATGATGCGCACGAGCATCGCGAGGATCTGCCAGCTCTTGAGCTTGCGGATCAGCCGGCGTGCGAGCCCCACGGGGGTCTTGGGGAGGGGCCGGTTCGCCTCCCGGTCGTTGGCCTTTGTCTCGGCCTCGATCTCCTCGGGGCTGAGGGCTTGGAGGCGGGTTTTGACTGTGTCGAGGGGGTAGACGGCGCTGTGTGTGAGCGAGCGTCGCGCGCAGCGCGGCGTGAGCGAACGTGGCTGTGCCGAACTGCAGTGCGCTGCGCGATAGCGCAGTGCAGTGCAGTGAGGCGGGAGCAGCGAGTAGAGCCAACAGACGCAGACACGACTGCGAGAAGCAGCAGAACAGACGAGCCGATGGGAGAACGTGGCCGTTTGGCACAGACAAGCAGCAGAGCTACCACGCAGTCAGATAGCGTGCAGCAGGGCAGTGAAGCAGCGAAGCGGCCCAACGACAGCAGCTGAGCGGCTGCTGGCAGAGCAGCAGAGCAGCATAGCAGCCGCTGAGCAACATACTGCAGCACTGCAGCAGTGCAGCATAGCAACATAGCAACTCAACTGCAGCACAGCAGCATCTCCCGGACTCGACAGCAGGACCAGCTAATCCAGCTGGGTAGTATGGGCAGTCGCACTGCTGCATGAGCTGCCTGCGCTGCGCTGCGCGACAGCGCAGTGCAGTGCAGTGCAGTGCAAGCTCGGGCCAGCCAGTCGAACCTGCTACCTACTCCGTCGACAGACATAAGGTCGGATTTGTATGTCGCTATGTCGCTACACAGCGGCCGTGGAGCGGCCGTCGGCCCCATCGCAATAGCCGAGCTGTCCATGGTCCAGCACCACTGTCTCCGTCGCAGTGCACTGCGTCCTGCTCCTCGTCGTTGCCAGCGTCGAGACTGTCGTCCATATCTGCTGTCCCAATGCTGCTGCTGCTCCTATCCTGCTCTCCATGCTCTCCATGCACTCTTCCGAACTCGGACTTCAACTCACGCATTCGAGAATATACCGCCGAGCGCGCCTGCGAGCGCAGAGCCGAACGGCGTGAGTGGCGCGGCTGTGGCTGCCATTGTCTGGAAAGTCGATAGAGCTGGAGTGGTGAGTAACGACGACGAGCAGTGGTAAAGTGTGAGTGCCAATGGCAGCAGCGATGGCGTCGAGAACAGAGGTAGATGAGATCGAAATGAGATCGAGATGGAGCTTGCTTTGGCTCGGGAAAGAAACAGGCGAGGGCGGGGGGGAGTGGATACCGGGCGGCGGAGATGCGCACTTACAGACCGGTCGGCAAGTAGTTGCCGGAGTCCGGTCCTCCACCGCAGAGTCTGGGGTGGATGTTGTGAGGGTGCTGGATGTGTTTGTGATGTGCACAAATTGTGATAACGCGTAATATGCATAGGACAGGGGTGTGACAGTGTTGCTGTTCTGCAGAGGTAGAGGTAGCAACTGCAGGAGGACAGGAGGAAGAGGAGCAGGGACGATGGAGACAGGCGGGATGATGGCTACGCTGTGGTGAGTAACAGGGGGGGGCAGGGTGTCTCGGGGGGTGAGTATCGCGACGCGTCGAGTAACTCGTAGACAAGTTTTCTGTCAATCACAATTCGCTTAGGTTTGCAGCAGAAGCATGCAGATATGTAAGACTAGAACTGCAAGACTAAGATGCTTCGTGTTGTGTAGCTAGCACACTATGCATCGCCTGATCAGCTCTGCAAGAAGCACACTGAGCGAGCGAGCGTCGCTAACACGATACCCATATAAACTATCCGACAAAGCTAAAGCCGTGTTATCTCCGCTGCGAAAGGTGCAAAAAGTTGGATTCCCGAAGGGAGCTGTGAAAAATTCGAACAGAGGTCTTGAAGGCAAGGCATAGTATTCACTAGTAAAAGACGAGGAAATAATATACGAGTACCCCAACCTTCACCTCCGTAACCGGGATAGTGCAGCGGTGGAATATAACGAGGCGGGGGTGAGGGTGAGATTCATTCAACGCGGCAACTGCGTCTGTGTCGTGCATGTCGTGATGCATGTGGGCATGCTTCATGTATGTGCATCAACCCGGAATGCTCCTTCAGCCTAGCAGCACCACATGCATGAACAAGGCAATTCATGTACCACATCTGCAGAAGCAAGAGCTAGCTCGATTTAACGTAGAGGACAGATGAATTAGGGACACAGATGTGGCACCGAGTACGGTTCACTGTTGACGGTTCCGCTGCTCTTGCTAGTGGGCGCGATGCTGGTAAGCGGATTTGGTGAAGGAATTGTGCTGGTGGTGCTGATCCTGTTGATGGAGCTAGTGCTGCGGGTCTGCTGATGCTGCTTATGATGTGGTGGTGCCCAAGTCGCTGATGCTGATGCTGGTGGTAGTGCTGATGCTGATGCTGCTTGCGCTGATGCTGGTGCTAGTCAAATTTGGTGGTGTTGGTGGTGCTGACGGTGCTGACGGTGCTGGTGGTGCTAATGGTGCCACCCCGGTGGTGCTACCGGATCTGGTGGTGCTGGTGGGGATCTCGGTAGTGCTGGGTGGCGTGGTGCCATAGTTTACTGGCGGTGCTGTATAGGCTCAGTACATGGTACACCAACATTCATAGGCTTGGCTGCCCACAGGAGTTGCCTACTACTGCTGCGATTCAAAGGTGCACGGCACCTTGTGCCAATTGCTGCAGTCAGTCATCCGTCAGCTCGTCAGACGTAAGGACAGTTTGCGACGCAAACGCGACAACGTAGCAGGAGACGGAAGACGCACTGTCCATCGGATTCATTCGTCATGTCGTACATCCTGCACCACTACAGCAGGTATATCTACAATTCATCAGGCGGGTCGGACGACCCGTGCTGGTGCCGTGCTCATGTCCATTTCCACAACCACTCTTACTCTTCCAGTTACCTCCACTGGCCCAGAGCGGGCGGTCCACTGTCAAGTCGCTGGCTATACACACTGATTAGACCTGGACAGTTGGACCCCCCTTGCTCTGCCTCGCAGTCGACAGCCAGCACTACTGCTCCTAACGACTCTTCCATCGCACGCATTCGTCAGCTCCATGGCACTACTGCTGATCCCTCATCGCTTCGAGATAGATACTATCGCATCTCTTAGCTCGACGCCATCACCCTCGAGATGCTGTCGCATCTCTCGGCTTATGGCATCGCATCTCGGGCTCAGGCGAACGACTTGTCCGGCCTCTGCCTAGTCGGGCTCGAGATCACCTCTGCCAACTCCCTCACACTGCTGTCCGCATTCGCATCGCGCCCATCGACCACATCACGGATCAGCTCCATCGTGTTCTCGAGCGACCTGCGGCGTGTCGACGGCGACGTGCGCGTGGTACCCAACGACGCCTGGCGGCCATGACCCCTGCGGAACGGCGTGCCACGCCCTCCGGCACTTCCTGGGCTCGTAGTTGGCGACCCTGGCTCGACGGGGGTGAATGGCGACCCGAACTCGTGGCTCTGGCTCGAGTTGGGCGACGAGGGCGACGACGACGGCGATGGCGCAGCAGGGATATTCTCATCGGGATCGATGATATCAGGCGGGAGCCGCTCGTTTTCAATATCACTCTTCCTCGCCTCGTCGAAGCCCTGGATCGCGTCCTTGATCCCCTCGGCGCCGTTGGCGAGCATCCCAGCAGGCAGCTGCGACGACCCAGTGAGGCTCTTGAGCTCGGACACACGCTCAGACTCCTCACGCAGCAGCGAGAAGACACGCGACATGCGGCCCACAGCGAGGATCTTGTTCTTGATGACCTGCCGCCGCTCGACGCCGCCGTCCTCGGCCGCCTCGGTCTCGACCACCTCGGGCACCTCGGGGGTGATCATGGGGGTCTCCTCCTCCTCGTCGAGCTCCTCCTTCGTGCAGCAGTTGAGAATGGCGATGAGCATGTCAGTGATCTTCTCGCCCACGAAGGGGAGGGACCACGTGAACACATCCATAAAGTTCGGGAGCCAGTACGGGTGTGGCGTGCAGTTGAACTGGCGGATATTCATCACGTTGGCCTCGTACTTGAGCACAGCGGCCTTGTTCGAGTACACGTCGAGGTAGTTGGGGGCGGAGAAGATGGTCATGACGGAGGGGAAGCCGGTCGTCTTGGTCTTCTTGTACATCCTGTAGCCTGCGTCCTGGGCCTCGTGTGCGCGGATGATCGAGAGGAGGCCGTTGCGCTCGAGGAACTGGCATGCGGCGTTGTACGTAAAAAAGTAGCTGCAGCCGCGAACGTGGTTGTGGATAAAGTTTTCGCTCGGGTTCTTCTCGTTGCCAAAGTCTTCTAACGGGTCGGCCCAGAGGATGTCGCACATGAGGCCGTGGGTGGGGGGTTCGCGGAAGCGATTAACCTGGTGTCAGCGCGAGCGCTAGCAGGCGCAGCCTGCGAGAGCGAGCGGGGACGTGGTGGTGGATTGAGAGACGCAGAAGAAGTGCTCATGGCAGACAGCGGCTGCGCATGGCATCACTCTGGATGGCCTTGAGAGTTCAGAGAGAGTGCCCGGGGTTTTCCCGAGGATTGGGGCCTCTTTCAAGAAGACTCGTTCAATCATCGTCTCGATCCCTTCATGCCCTGTGTCACTGGAACCTGCTCGCGCAGGTCCCAGAGCAGGTTCCAGACCTTGACTCACCGCCCTCAGGTCGTCCAGCGTGTGCAACTCTGGCGACAGCCCTCCATGGATACACAGGAACTGCTTGTTCATGATCGCCGCGAGAGGCAGGTTGCAGAACGAGTCCATGCACGCATTGTACACTGTCTCCGAGTACTTGTGCTTGCACTCGAGCTTGAAGGTAAAGTAGTCAGTCAGGTGGCGGCACTCGTGGTTGCCGCGCAGGAGGAACAGCGTGTCCGGGTACCAGATCTTGAGCGACCAGAGGTAGAGCACGCACTGGAAGAGTTAACAGGTTGAGTCTGTGCAGTAGCTTACTTCGATGGAAAAGTAGCCTCGGTCGACATAGTCGCCTAGGAAGAGGTACCGCGTGTCTGCGGGGTTCCCGCCGACCTCGAAGAGTTTCATGAGGTCGTACTGATGTCAGCGGCAGTAGGGCGCAGGGGTTGCATCGGATACTCACGTATTGGCCATGGATATCGCCACAGACTATGGTCAGCTCACGACGCGACGCTTGACATACCAGTAATAGGTGCGTCGACTTCTAGAAGGTTGGGCTCTGATCGGAGGAGCTCGCCTCCCCTGGTGGTCAGCATGCTCCGTTCACACAGCAGATACACTGCAGAGCACAGCAGGACTATATTCCTGAGTCGTGCTGTCTGCCACAGCTGACTATCGCCAGCTGACGGCTTACTCACTTCTCGAGAATATACAACGCCTGCTCCTCTGTCAACCTGCCCTCGCGGTAGAAGTGGTTCTTCAGAAACGCAATGTCCGGCTTCGTCCTGTCCTTATCGGACCAGAACTGCTCGTCCGACGGGAGGTACATCGCCGGTGCTTGCACCTGGGGTCAGCGGCGTACGCTCCCCACACAGCCCTGCCCCATATCCCACTCACATCCTTCACTACGCGCTCTGTGGTGCTGACCGTCTCGCCATTCTCGAGGGTGTGCTGGGTAAAGTCGATCTCTGGGATGGGGATGCTGCCCTTGTTGCGAATGGCGGCGATGGCATTCGCCGTCTGGGTGGTCGGGGATGCCATGGTGATAGCGCTTCACACTCCAAGGTAGTGGGTATACGACGTCTAGATACGAGCTGCTAGCCCCTCTGCTCGCTCCTTGCTAGGTGTTTATTACTGAAACTCGCTCGCCGCTTGTCTCGAATAGCCTCGAGCTGTGCCACCGATCGCGATCCCAGATGCGAGACTCGTGTGCCGCCGTCAACTACTTACTGCGCGCTGCTGTATCGAACACGCGCTGTGAGGAAGGAGAGAGTAGAACCAGAAGCTATGTGTTGTTGATGAAGAGTACCTGTGCGTTGTGCATGGGCGTGTTGATGATGTTGCTACTGGACTGTCCTCCCCTGCCTAATGTGCTCTGCCTGGCTGCTCGCGCAGTGACGCGTGCATCCGTCTCACCCTGGGACACCTTCCTCAGCTTCCTCGCAGTTCGAGTGCCACAAGTCACCCGCGGTGCTAGTAGGGGGAAATATCGCCGGTAATCCCGGGAGTGTGCTTGGGTGCCCGGGCCTCCACGATGCCACGCGACGAGGTTCATCGATAACAGACGTCAAGCGACAGCGACAAGCGATCAAGAGATCCAAAGGACTAGGACTGAGGCATCGAGCGCTCAACTGCACAAAAGCATCAAGCATCAAGCATCGCATCGCACCGAGACGCCGCATCGCATCGCCCTTCCTGTCGCCTCACAAGCCTAGACACCCACAATGCCCACTGTCGAGGAAGTGTGGGACGACGACTCCGACCTCCCCCTCCCCTCGTCGTCCAGAGCACCCCTGCCACACACAGGCCTGCGCGGAGCCCTAGTCGAGGAAATCACAGACGACGACAATGTCCTCGACCTAGGCAAGATTGGCGAGCAAGGGCGTGGTGAGTTTGGAGCCGATGCAAAGCGGCCCCCGCCAAGCACGGGCGACAAGGGCAAGTTTACAGCGCGCGAGGAGCCCGGTGTCGTCCGACCGTCCTCCAGTGGGCCGCAGATGCCCAAGATCGACCCGAACACCCCCATGGGTGGCTTTATGGGCGACATGATGCGGATGCAGCAGGAGGAGGAGGCGCGCCTGGCCAAGATCCAGAGCCAGTTTGGCAGTCATCATGTCACTGCCGACCCGAGCGTGTACAAGGGGTGAGTAGAAGTGATGAGCACTAGTCTCGGCACTGCACTAGTAGTAGTCTGACATCTCGCTGACTTTAGGTGGAACACCCTTTACCCGATCTACTTTGACGCCAAGGTGTCCATCGCCAATGGTCGCCGCGTCCCGCGCAAGCTATCCCTCTGGTGGCCACAGGCTGCTCACATCGCGCGCGCGTGCTCTGCCCTCCGTATATCGAGTGTGCTTGAGCCCGAGAAGACCCACCCATCGGACTGGGAGAACCCGGGTCGTGTCAAGGTCCAAATTGAGAAGGACGGGCGCTTCACAAACCCCGACATCACGAACCGCGCGCAACTGTGCCTTGCGGTTGCGAACAAGATGCAGCAGATGAACCCGACGCTCGTGCCGACGCCGGACGAGTCGAAGCCACGCGAACCGGCCGAGCCCAAGGTGTCCAAGAAGGATAAGAAGGACACCAAGGCGAACAACAAGGGTAAAGGGAAGGCCCAGAAGAAGGTCGTTGAGCCTGTGCGGCATGCTACTCGGCCACCGAAGGCGCCTAAGCCAGCGCCAGCGATGGATGATAAGTTGCCCCTGCACTCGCCTGCTGCGCCGACTGGGATTGCCGTGTCTGCGCTCAAGCGTGATCTCGAGGCCGAGAAGGAGAACAAGAAGAAGGGGATTGGGGGTGGGGATGATGGGGTGCCGAAGATGCCCAAGATGAAGCGCCAGGTGGTGAGGGGACCGCGGAGGTAGTAAGAAAGGAGCCTGATGGTTGCAAAGTTGCAGCGAAGGTTTGATACTTGCATGAGAGGCAAGTGCGCTGCCTTTCCTCGCGGAGAGGTCAGTGCTGTTACAATTATGCATACAACACATTGCCACCCAGCTAGCGCAGCAGGCGAAGAGCCTGTGGTGTCATCAGGTCATCGGTCGTGCTGACTGTACTTGACCATTCTACGGCAATATGCTTGCTTCTTCATGTTTGCTGCTGCTCACGATGCGTAATTGTGCAGTCTCGACTGACCGGACAAGCGTGCATGAGGGTGAGAATGTGGAAAAGCTGAAAAGTATCGACGAGCAATATCGTAGCAGCATCGCAATAGAGGAGTACGTATAATGGCGATCCGAGATTCACCCGAGCCCCACCGGTATCCGGCGGCACGGCCCACTGAGTCGTCACCACCCGTCCAACTTTCTGACTTCCGACGATTTGACGCATCGTATCCTAAGTCTCTACCCCCCGCCCACTCACGATGTCCCCGCCGTTCCTCTCCAAGCAGGAGGAGTACAAGCAGCTGTTCGACAGCGTCGACACGTTCCTCTTCGACTGCGACGGCGTGATCTACCATGGGCCGGTGGTCGTGCCGGGCGTGAAGGAGGTGTTGCAGATGATCCGGGATGCGGGTGAGTAGGCGATGTGAAGTCATTGCCAGACTGAGCAGAATACGACGGGCCTCAGGAGCTGTGGCTAACGTGCAGGCAAGAAGATCATCTTCGTCACCAACAATGCCACAAAGTCCCGCGCGATGTACAAGAAGACCTTTGACAAGCTTGGGATCGAGGCTCACGAGAACGAGATCTTCGGCTCGGCGTACGCGTCCGCAGTGTACATGAAGCAAATCCTCAAGTTCCCACAGGACAAGAAGGTGTATGTTCTCGGCGAGAAGGGGTTGGAGGACGAGCTTGATGCTGTTGGCATTGCGAGGACGGGCGGGACGGTGAGTTTAGTTGTTGCTAAGTACAGGCTGTGACCTTTCCAAGGTTTCAGAAACTGACACGCAGGACCCAGAAGACCGCGTTTTCGTAGAGTCGATGGACTTCTCCCTCTACAAGCCCGACCCGACCATCGGCGCCGTGCTGTGCGGCTACGATTCGGGCATCAGTGAGCTCTTCAGACAATAGCACCCCACTGATACCGTAGATTACAAGAAGCTCTGCAAGGCCTACACCTACCTCTTGAACGACTCCAACGTCCACTTCCTCCTCACGAACGCGGACCGCGTCTTCCCCACCAATGGGACGACGTACCCTGGCTCCGGGGCACTCTCCGCGCCACTCGTGTACGCCCTTCACGGGAAGCGCGAGCCCACGATCATCGGCAAGCCCAACACGCCGATGATGGACGCGATCATCGCTGAACACCACTTTGACAAGTCGCGCGCGCTCATGGTGGGAGATAACCTCTCGACGGATATCGAGTTTGGGAACAACGCGGGCATTAGGACACTGCTGGTCATGGGCGGTGTGACGCCCAGGGATGCGGTGTATGGCGAGAAGCCGAGCGAGGTCAAGCCGACGTTCGTGGCGGAGAGTCTGGGGGACTTTGCCGTGCTGGCGAACAAGTAGCAAACCTAGTAACTTTACGTAGACCATATACAGTAGGACATAGATAGCCTAGAGCGGGGTTTCATGCACCGTGTAGACCTGGCAACAAAATGAGAGATATGACAGACAGCATCATACCATGGCACATACTGTGCAAGGAGCTGAGAAATTGGCTGGGCTGTCTTGTGAACCTGTCGAGACGTGGTATATGTGATACTATACATGCTGGCTACTCGAAATCATCAGTCAAACCCATCCTGACGTCGTCAGCAAGTCGATACCTAATCGCTCACCCACAAAGTATACTGCTTGTACACGCTCATGATCTTGGCGATGAACGCCTCGATGTGGAAGATCTTCTTCTGTCCCTGGCGCATGCGCAGTTCCTGTCGTCAGCTCGAAGAGCTCTACGACTCACATAGTGCGCAGCCCAGTGCACGATCTGCGGCTTGAGCACGTCGTCGACTTTGTCCACTATGCGGTCGGCGATCGTCTGTGTGTCAGTGCGACTTGCCTCGGGTTACCGCAGTCCGAACCCCAACTCCTTAGTGAGGATCAAGTGGAATCGACCTTGGACTGGCATGGCTCAAATTTCTCCCCCACTCACCTTCAACACCACTGCAGGCGGAATGCAGTGCGACAACAGCTCGTAGATCTTCCCCCGCACCTCGAGTAACCGTTGTGGAGACTGCTCTTGCAGAATCGCATCAGCCACCTTGGCGCAATACGTCTCCCAATCCGGCTGTGCCACCTCCACGTCCCCTGACATATCTGGCTTCTGCATGCGCATCGCCTCGAGAACAAGCAGGGCTTTTCGGAGGTTGCCCTCGCTGGCATCAATGATGGCTTGGGAGGCGGAGTCGGGGAGGTTGAAGCGCTCCTTCTTCGCGACGTGGTGGAGCACCTTCGACATCTATTGTCAGCGAGCTTCCAGCACACTGCAAAGCGAATCCCTCTCTCCCCACTCACCTCGTCGTCTGTCGGCGCAGCTACGCGGACGAGCAAGCAACGACTGCGAATTGGTGCGATGATCTTGCTCGTGCTGTTGGCGCACATGATCAAGCGCATATTGGACATGTACTTTTCCATAGTGCGACGCAGTGCGGCTTGCGCATCGCGTGTGAGCGCGTCTGCCTCGTTGATAATTACGACTGCTGTTAGCCGCTCAACTGCCTCATACCTCTTGAGAGCTTGACTCACCCTTGAACTTCTGCTTTGCGTTCAGGTCCACCTGCTGCGTCTGGGCGATCTCCTTCAGGATGTCCTGGATAACCACCCGGTCGTACATTCCCACATCAGACGGCGTCAACTCGATGTGGTAGTTCGACTGCACGACGTTGACGTCGAGCTTTCGATTTGACGGTGTGACGAACACACGCTGATCGATGCGGAGCTGCCGTCAGCGAAGTTTAACTCCTCACATACCTTCTCAACACCGGGGCCATACAGCTCTCGCAGCGTTGCCATGATGCGAGTCTGCCTGTCAGCAAGCCCAGCTCCTTCGACTCACCTTCTTGCCTGCTCCTGAGGGGCCGTAGAAGAGGATATGCGGGAAGTCGCCCGACGCGGCCTACTGTTAGTCCACTCCACTACACCCCACTCACCAGCGACTTTAGCCGCGCCGACAGCTCCCCATGGTAGTGCAGGTCGTCGAGCGTCCGCGGGCGGTACTGCTGTCAGCGACCTCAGCACCTCGAGTAGTCCACGCACCTTGTCAACCCACAGCGACATGTCGGCGATGGCAATGGCGAGGACGAGCAACAGAGCGAGCTGAACGCCGAGTTCATGAAGTTGACGCGTCTGAACGCGCTGTGCCTCGCCGTGCCTGACTGAGTTCATGACATGAAGTGCCGCAGTGATCGCTGCCAACGACTTCGACACCTCAGCTGCTTTTAATCTATCCATTCTCTTCTGCTGCGCTGTCTCTATCGAGATAGCAGAGATGCTCAAGTAACGAGGTCACTGCTATATATCTCGCTTGGTCATGTCGAAACCCGTCCCGTCGGACGGGTCACTGCCGTCGCGGACAATGTCGATGTCGACAACCTCGGAGGGCGAGCCGAGCCTGAGGGACCTGGAGCTGGAACTAGGACCGGCTGAGCATCGCAGAGCGTCGCTGTCGAGCATAGGCGGGTTCGAGTTTCAGCATGCGTTGTTGCCCCTGACGTTGAGCGGCGAGGAGGCGGTGACAGACGGACATGTGGAGCACAAACACGTCGGGCTATTGCATGGTGGGCTACGGGCTGAGCGTCGTACTGACGTACAGGCATGGCGCTTGTAGTAGGCATGCAGGTGGGGTCGGGGATCTTCTCGTCGCCGGGTGTGGTTGTGGCGTCTGTGGGGAGCACCGGAGCGAGTCTGCTGGTGTGGCTTGTGTCCGGCTTGCTTGCGTGGACAGGTGCGAGGTGGGTGGGGGTGAAGCGGAGGATAGCGAGTAGACGCTGACTGCAGCTCATACGCCGAGCTGGGGTGTGCTATCCCGCTCAGTGGTGGTGCGCAGGCGTACCTATCGTATTCCGTGAGTGGAGTGCCCGCTTGTACCACTGACAGCAGTTCGGCCCCATCCTGTCGTATCTGTTTACCTGGTCTGCAGTCACTGCCCTCAAGCCCGGCAGTGCTGCCATCATTGCCTTGATCTTCGGGTGGGTGTCCAGCTTTCGAGCATAGCTGATGACAGCGAGTACGTCAACCGCATGGTCTACCATGCCATCTCGGGCGACACTGGAACCGTGCCAGAGTGGACGTTCAAGGTCACGGCCGTATTCGCGATCGCAATCATCTCCGCGCTCAATCTCATCTCTCCCGCGGCTGGAACACACTCTGCTGTGGTGTTCACAACCATCAAGGTCGGGTCGCTAGTATTTATCGGCGTCCTGGGTTTGCTCTACCTCATCAAGAATGGCCCTGGTCCTTCATTCTTGGACAAAGGCTTGTTCGAGGGCTCGTCCAGGAACCCAGGCGACTATGCCCTTGCGCTCTACTCTGGCCTGTGGGCCTTCGACGGCTGGGACCAGTGTAGCGTGCGTCAAGCATAGCGACCCGAGTTGCTGACAGCAGTTCGTTGGCGGAGAGATGACCAACCCCAACCGCGACCTCCCACTTGCCCTGCACTCGTCCATGACTATCGTCGTGATCCTCTTCCTCGTGACCAACATCTCCTACTTCATCGTGCTGGACCCAGCGACAGTTGCAGCTTCCAACACCGTAGCACTAGACTTCGGCCGCGTCACCATCGGCAAGCTCGGTGCAGTGGTCTTCTCCACCCTCGTCGCGATCAGCTGTTTCGGCGCGCTGAATGGCAGCTTCTATACCAGTGAGTTGAGGACTACAGGCCCTGCTGACTGCAGCTGCACGCCTTATCTACGCCGCGTCGAGGGACCACTTCCTCCCGTCTGTGTTCGCCAAGCTGAACGCGAAGCGACGCACACCAGATTACGCCATGGCCCTCAATGCCGGCCTGACTGCACTTTTTGTCATTTTTGGAGGCGGTTTCCGAAGTACGTACGGTGCTTGATTTCGCCTGACCGCAGCACTCGTCAACTTCTTCTCCGTCACCTCGTGGACGTGGTATCTAGTCACCGTTGTGGGCCTGCTCTACCTCCGCATCCAGGAGCCACATCTTGAGCGCCCATACCGCACGTGGATCAGCACCCCGATCATCTTCTGCATGGTGCGTCGAGTTGCCAAAACTCTGTTCGTTGGCTGATGTCAGATCGCAATGTTCCTCCTCCTCATGCCTGTCTTCGCAGCACCGTGGGAGGCCGTTGCTGCATTCGGCTTCATGGCGGCCGGTCTGCCGATGTACTACCTCACTGCGTCGTCGCGATCACGGCACAGCGCGTCGTACAGCCGTGTCGATGGCAGCGACAGCGGCGGCGTTGTCCATACGCTGAAAGGTGAGTAGTCCTCATTGGTTTTTGCTGACTCCAGACGCGTGGTACACCTTCCTGGACGACCTCAGCCGCCTCCTGCCAAAACGACTTAGCAGCTCGCTGCAGCGTGCCCCACCAGATAGGGCAGAACAGCAGGGCATGCTCACGCTCAACGAGCGTGTAGAGATGTCCGAGCTCTGATGCATACTATACCCATCTTACAACATCAAGCACCTGTCCTTGAGCGCCCTGGCTCCCAGGGCCTCGATCTCGTCCTTCTGGATCCACATGTCGCTCAGAGACTCCAGGTTACACATCACACTCGCACCCTTCCAGCCCATGAAGCGGGCATTGAGTCCGCGCGGTGGCGGGATGATCGACACCTGGTCGATCGGGAAGCCGCGCTGACGCAGCAGTGGTGGCAGGCGGTCAGCGATGAATGGCCCGAGGCCCTTGAGCGCGCTTCCGCCTCCGACGAGGAGGATGGATTGTGCAGCCGTCTTGACCTTGTTCTCCGAGGCTGATTGTGAGATGGAAGCTGCAAGGGCTGCGTCCAGCGGTGTTTTCGACGCCTCGTACTCAATGTCAAAGGCTGGCTCGTCGGAGCCGTCGGCGTCCGGTGCGGGCGTGGCTGATGCAGATGCGTTGGCTGTCGGCGGTGCGAGAGTATGGCTCGGTGTCAGAGCCGCGATGGCCTTGTCAACTGGTGCAGGGGTCGTTGTGCCCGTCGGTGCTGGTGATGTAGCTGCTGGTGTAGCTGCTGGTGCTGGTGTGCCGGCGCGTGATGCAGGAGTCATGCGGCCTGCAGCATCCTCCTTCACGTCGGCGCCCTCGCGTGTCGGGAAAAGGTGGGAGCAGAGTGCGCGCATGGCACTTGTCGGCTCGTCGTATGAGGACTTGATCAGATCCGTGACGTTTGGGTTGACGATCTTGAACGCCTGTCCTGTGTCTCCAAGCTTGGTCTCAAAGTCAATCTGGTGTCAGCAGCGTCCGTTTAGAGACACCGAGCATGGGCACTCACCATCCGCGTATCAAAGAAGCACAACGGCGCAAGAACGTTCTCATCGTACGTCCGCAGCATGTACTTCTGCGTCAAGCCCTCGGAGACGACGTAGAAGTCCCATGAGGTGTTGGCGACGAGGTGCTCCTCGAGAGTGCAGATCCGGATCTTGAGGTTGTCCATCATGAGCCAATCCTGCGCACGGGCGAGGTCGAGCTCCTTGTACGGGAAGGATGAGCGCTGCAGCAGTGCTGTCAGGGCGACAGTGACGTCGTCCCCACCATAGCTAAGGTTCACTCGTGTGTCGGGGTTAACCATGCCCTCCTCGACGCAGGTAATAGACGTGACCTGCGCGCCGATGTCGACAACGCACGCACTCGACATACCGGCGCTGAAAAGGGCACAGTACGACTCCTGGTGAATCGCAATCTCTTTGAATCCCATCACCCGGATCAGAATGTTGACCATCTCCTGCACGTACACCCTGTCGCCCCAATCCGGAATCACAAGCACAACCGAATAGTTCTTATAGTCAATCGGCTTGATGCCCAGCTCCGTGCGCAGCGACTCCTGAAGGATGAGGGTAATGTCGTCCAGAAGCAGCTGAAGTGACGGCCAGTCGCGCGAGTTCAGCCGGCGCTGCAGAATCGGATAGCGAATGCGGAAGCCAGCCGACTCGGGCAAGCGCAGCGCCTCCGTGCCAACGAAGAAGTCGCGCCCGTTGACCTCTGTCCAGTCGATGCGGTATGGATCTTGGTGTTCTGGCAGAGCCTCAGGCTTCGCCTTGGCGTTCGCAGCACTGACACGCGTCCCCTCCTTCCAGTCTGTGACGAGCTTGTTCGCGCGCAGCTTGTTCCGCAAGTAATCTCGCAGGTGACCTATGTTCTCGCCGACACTCTCGTCCGCACTCCGCTTGCCCAGCTTTGGCGGATCGAAGCCCCCGGGCGCGTTTCTCGGATGTGCGATGCAGTTTGGAACCTCGTGGGGGTAGAAGTCGGACGCCCGCCCTAATCGCAGGTTCCGAGACCCCGGGTGGATAACGAGGATGTTATCGAGGGGGTTGGTCTCCGTCTCATCGTCCTTCTTATCTGCCTCTGATGATTCCGCGTCCCCGTTGGCAGTTCCGTTTGCCTCCTCCTTCTCTTGCGCAGCTGCCTCTTCCTCCTCTTTCCTCTTGGCCAAGCGCGCCATGCTCATCTGGTGGAAGACCTCGATGTTGGACTCCTTCTGCATAAAGTCGCCGGCCGGGTTCTTGACGTTGTATCTGTAGTCAGTGCCTGCTATCGAGCACCAAACTCACAATCCTGGAACAAACGCCGTGGTGTACGACAGGATGCTGCCGTCTGACTTTTGCTGAGGATCCGCAGGCAAGAGGCTACCAGGCCGCTTGGTCTTAGGTTTGCGGTTGTAGATACGTTTGGGCGCTGCTGGTGCCGAGGGGCCAGCCGCAGGCTGCTCCGCGGGCTCGGCAGCCGCCTCAGCAGCTTCAGGCTGCTCCTTCTGCTCGGCCTGCTCTCCCGCTGGCTCGGAAGGCTTCTCTGTCTGCTCTTCGGTGGCCTCATCAGCAGGCTTGTCGTCGGCCTTGTCCTCCGTCTTGTCGCCAGCTTGCTCGTCCGGCTGCTCGCCTACGTCGTCGATCGGCTGCTCGGCATCAACCACCATCGGCTCCTGCCCCGACTCGGAGCTCGGCGCTGGCTCGGCGCTGTCCATGGCCGCTGCTGAGGACGTGGAATGAGCGATAAAGCAACGGCGCGATCTTTGGACGATGTCAGTGATGTCCTCGACGACATGCGGTGGAGGTCGGAAGCAAACAAATACAACCACAACTACAACCACTATCTATCGCACTTGTGTGTACGCTTTGTGTGTAGTAGCCATCTGATATCTGGATCGCGATTGAGAAGGGTTCACTTGCCCAGCTCAGGCAGTCCAACGACTCCGTAGATGTCAGCGCGCTTCTGGATCGCCAGTGGTATCTGCTTGCGAGTGTCCCTGCTGTCAGAAACTGGTATGAGGTCAGGACTTACTCGACAACCTGAGTATCTATCTCGCACAGGAAGAACTCGCCTCCTTCGGCGTAGATCCTGTCGCAGCCGTGCGAGTCGTCTGTCATGCTGCGCAGTCGACCGAGTTGCCGTCCCCATGGGTCGAAGGCTATAGACTCGCCCCAGGACATGCGGTTGGGGTTGTGGACACCATATTGTGCCGCGGCGATCACGTATACCTGATATTGGATGGCTATTGCGCGCTGGGGTCAGTAGAGTCCTGGCCGAGATCGTACGCAAAGGGTAGCTGAACGTCAGTATAAGTCATATATCTCATTCTTACCCCAATGATCTTTCCCTGTAGTGATGGTGAAGGCCGATGGAAAGGTAAGGATAGTTGCACCCAGCCGAGTCAATATGATATGCAGCTCTGGAAAGCGTATATCGTAGCAAATCTCGAGCCCAATCTTCCCCAGACCATCGACCGGTATTGGGTCAACAATCTCCTGTCCCGGGATGATTCTGTCAGACTCGCCGATGCGCTTCCTCTCCGTCGCAGCTGCCTCCGGACTGCTCAGCTCGATATCGAACAGATGCAACTTGCTGTAGCGGCCGATGATGCTGCCGTCCGAGTCTATCAGCACCTGAGTGTTGTACACTCGCAAGCTGCCCTCTGGCTCGGAAGTTGCCTCGCCCTTCTCGGGCAAATCGTGAACACCAACAGAGATGACCACGCCCAGCTCTTTGGCGAGTTTCCGTAGTCCCAGCGTAAAGTGATGCTTTGATAGCGGAGCAGACAGCGAGTAGCACTCTTCGTCGCTCGTGGCAATAAAGTCAGAGGCCTCTGGAAGAAAGCATGCCTGCTGTCAGCACCAACGTACCATCCCTACCACCCACCTTCGCGCCTGCCTCTACCGCACCTCTGATCATCCGCGTCGCGATTTTGAGATTGTGCACCGGGTTGTTGGTGGACAGGATCTGACACACCGCGACCTGCGTCATGTTTCTGGCTATCGTCCCGCGCGAGTAGAGGTTTAGAGTCAGACGAGGCCGTAGGTAGGAGCGGAGTGCTGAACGAGATAATATAGTCGAGGTGACCATCTAAATCAATGGACGACTATCTCGAGAACGATGAGATCGATGACGATCGAATTGCCCGAGGTGGCAGCGGCTGTGGGGCTCCTGCCGCCGGCATCCAGAAAGAGTTGACCGTGATCCCAACTCTGGTTTTGACTCTACTCACATCGCTCAACGTGCTGGAGAGTGTTCTGTCAGAGGTAGAGCCATTCCAAGATGGCATCCCAAGGGGATCCGGAGGGTAGGTGTGTTGCGTGCGGCTGAGTCGCTGACCATAGGCGAGCCCGCTCTCCGCCTCCGGATCACCCACATCATGTCGTCGATGGCGCCACCAGTACCGTCATTACGGTCGCTGTACGTGCCATCGACACTGCCTACAGCAGTGCCCACCGGTGTGGTGCCGCACGCGCTGCCGGTGGTGCGCGTGTTTGGGACGACGACATCGAGGCAGAAGATATGCGTCAACGTGCATCTTGCCTACCCATACTTCTTCGTGCCGTTTCCGATGGACTCAACAGACCCTCTGCGGCCGGAGCGCGTTATCCGTCTCTGCCAGCGTTTTGCGGTCTCGCTCAACCATGCGATCGCGCTTGCGCTTCGGCAGAACCCAACGGGCCCATCGGCAGCTGCCAACTATGCCGGTGGCACCGACCCAAAGCACCTGCATGTGGCGAGCGTCATGCTGGTTAAAGGCATACCATTCTACGGCTACCACTTGGGCTACTCCTACTTTCTCAAGGTGTCGCTGCTGAACCCAGCCCGTGTGCGTGTGGCTGTGGAACAGCTGCACAAGCCCGTTGTCCTCGGCCGTGAGTGGCAACCACACGAGGCGCACCTGAGCCATGTCCTGCAGTTCATGTGCGACTTTGACCTCTACGGCTGTGGGTGGCTCGACCTTAGCGGAGGGACGTATCGCGAGCCTTTACCAGAAGCAGACCCACACGATACCTATGGAGACGAGATCAACGAAAGGACAGTGCCTGCTGAGATGCTGTACCCTACCAACCTCTCGCCTGCAAGGGACTCGTATACGACACTGGAGATCGATGTTTTGCCGAACCACATCATGAATCGAAACAAGTTGCAACAGAGATTCTTACATCACGATTTTGTTGAGCTGTTGTACCAGCCGCTGGACCCCGAGGAGAAGCTGGTCCCGGCTATGCGCGAGTTGTGGGAGGACGAGCGCCGGCGACGAGCAGCTCGCGGCCTTGCTACGGGCGAGAGATATATGCTGCCGGTGAGCGGAGGCGGCCGAGGGCGGTCGATGGAAGAGCTGGGATACAAGGTGGATGGAAAGGAGGTGAATAATAGCGGGGGCGACTGGAAGATCTCCGAGGAGCTCTGGGAGATGATCGAGCAGCGGATGCAGGTCGAGCGCAACCGCAGGGGGAAGTTGACTTTCGGCCGCTTCTCTACAGACTTGAAAGCAGGGCCGAACGGCGAGAAGAGGAAGTATGACAAGGTGAGCAAAAAGCTGTCATGGACGCTGACAGGTCTAAGTGGGTGATGACCGTGTTTGAAGCGGTCTCAGCGCACTGGCCTAAGCCCGCCAAGGCGACTCAGACCCAACGCTCTCGGAAGTCGATCAAGCTCTCATCGCAGCATGAGCCGAGCTCATCACCGCAGCCACCATCATTGCCACCCGATGATAGTGGTGAGGAGGAGCCAAACCCCTTCGAGTTGGCCGCAACGCAAGCTTCGCAGCTCATACGGGTCGAAGCAGAGGTCAATGTTGACGCTGTACAGTCATCGGCCATCGTGGATGAAGAGGACGACGACGAGCTTCGACAGCATGAGCAGGCGGCGAGGCTGCATGCAAGGGAGGGAGAACGGTTTCGGGCTACACAGCATGCGAAGGCAGAAGATCTAGACGATGAGGACCTAGATCAGCTGTTTCGCGACACAGTGAAGGGCAATGAGACAACACCGCAGCGCAGTCGCTTGTCCACGCCGGCTTCCCGAGGGTCCACAGAGGTGGGAACTGCCTCGACCGGGACTCGAAGAGATAGGAAATCTAGACACCTAGCTGAACAAGCTGGGTTCGGTGATCTGAGGTTGGTGCACTGACAAGCGACATGACTGCTGACTGTAGTACTATCGTGAATGGTCTGTCGTCTCCGAGCATCAACCCATACACAGACCCTCGGACCCCCACAAAATCAAAGTCAGAGAATGGCAGCGTGCAGACGCCGACGAGACCAAAAACGGAAAACGGCAGCTTGCAGACCCCGACTTCCCTCGTGCGCAGCATCTTCGCCAGATCGCGCCAATCGCCAATGAACACCCCGTCCAAGCGTGACAGCTCGCCGAACGCTGTGGTCCTGCCTCCAAGCAAGCGATCGTTCGCCAAGTGGACGCCGTCGCCGCAGGAGGAGGACGAGTTTGCGAACAAGGAAAGAGAGCCAACTCCTACCCCTCGAGCGCAGAAGGAGCCTGAGCTGCTGGAGATCAAGGCTCGCAATCCACCGTCGGAGCCAGTTGTGAAAGCGGTGCCCAATGCCCAGTTGTCTCCGTTACTGTCTCTATCCGCCAAGTTCCATCTGAGTCCAACTTTGCTCAATCATACGCCGACCAAGGCCCCTACTCCACCCTCTTCGAGAGAGCTTCGGCCTAGGAAACGAGTGCGCTTGTCAAGCCCAACTCAACCTGCCCACGGTTCCACCTCGCAACATAGCACAGCGACCGTTACGAGCGGCACTACAGGGCCGTCCTCTCGCTCGTCAGGACAGGAGCTAGCAACCGACGCATGGCAGTTTCGCGAAGCACCTCCAAGTCGACGGCGAGTTGTCGAATCTATGGCCGACCACGGCCTTGATCCAGTGGAGTACCCGGACCCATACTACTCCAACCCTGCCGATGTGCCATCCCGGCCGCAGCACTTTGCCGGCCGAGTGTTCAAGGTCAAGAGCAACAATGTGTCACAGCTGGCAGAATTCCACTCCGATCTTGAGGGCAGTCAACAGGCATGGCTGAAGAGGAAACGCCTTCAGCCGGCACGAGCGCGCTATGGTTGGGAAGTCATCCCCCTTCCGCCTACCAGGAAGGCTGTAGAGGAGTTCTGCGAACGGGAAGCAGCAGAAGGTCAGTCGAGCATTGAATCGTACGCATGAAATGCCTCATGTACTGATGCCAGCCGCCGCTGCTGCTGCTGTGAGTGCCGCTTCGCAGCTCGTCAACCCTACGCAACGGAACAAGGGCGGATTCAAGTTTTCACAACGCAAATCGCGGAGAGAGCAGCAGAACATGTCTGTGCTGTTGCTCGAGGTGTTCGGTGGGTACAGCGATATGTGCAGTCGTTGACGCCAGCACCATCACGACGGCAGCTTCTGCCAGATCCTGAACACGACGAGATCGCAGCCGTGTTTTACTGCTTCCAAAACGAAGACGTGTACTTGCCAGATACTACACGACATACAGGCTACTACGCGGGCTACGTCGTTGTGGACAATCCGCAAGTAGCTCGAGGCCGCGCACAACTCGAGAACATTCCCTGCCTCTACGTTGACAGCGAGCTCGACCTGATCAACTGGGTGATTGACACGGTCAAGGATTGGGATCCTGACGTTTTGGCAGGGTGGGAGTTGCACAACGCTTCCTGGGGCTATGTCGCTGCCCGAGCTCACGAGGCTTTTGGTTAGTACTGTCAGTCGCTTGTCAACGCTAACAACCAGGTACCAGCTTCACCAGTGACATCTCTCGTTTGGTGGCTGGCGGCGGGCCGGCGCGCAAAGACGCATACGCCGAGCACCACACGTCCAGCTTCAAGGTCACCGGCCGGCATGTGCTGAACATCTGGCGCATTATTCGGTCCGAGGTCACGCTCACGTCCTATTCCTTCGAGAATTGCGCCTTCCATGTGCTGCACCAGCGCGTCCCACATTACTCTGCTGCTAGCCTGACTGCGCTATGGAAGAGCGTCATCCCCAGCCACACGGTGCAGGTGCTCAAGATCTTATTTCAGCGCGTGGTCATGTACGCGGAGATGATCGACGCTGCTGAAGTCATCTCCAAGAACGCGTGAGTGACTTGTCATCGCCAGAGTGACATCTTGCTGACCTGCAGCGAGTTCGGCCGCGTCTTCGGAGTCGACTTTGACGCAGTCATCTTCCGAGGCTCGCAATTCAAAGTCGAGTCTTTCATGTTCCGCATTGCCAAGCCCGAGAGCTTCGTCCTAGTGTCGCCAAGCAAGCAGCAGGTCGGACTGCAGAACGCCCCGTACTCCATCCCGCTCATCGCGGAGCCCGAGTCCAAGTACTACAGCCACCCGGTGATCGTCCTCGACTTCCAGTCGCTATATCCGTCTGTCATGATCGCGTACAACATCTGCTACTCGACGTGCCTGGGGCGTGTGGAGAAGTTCAAGGGTACAGACAAGCTCGGCTTCACGGAGCTCAAGATCGGCGATGGTCTGCTGGAACTGCTAAAGGATTACCTCACCGTCACACCGAACGGAATGATTTTCGTCAAGCCGGCAGTGCGCAAAAGTCTGCTCGCGAAGATGCTCGGCGAGATCCTCGACACCAGAGTTATGGTCAAGCACGCAATGAAGGACGCGGACAAGTCACTCAAGCAGATGCTGAACGCCCGTCAGCTGGCTCTCAAGCTCATGGCCAACGTAACGTATGGGTACACCTCCGCAACGTACTCTGGACGTATGCCGTGTATTGAGATCGCGGACTCGATTGTCCAGACGGGGCGAGAGACGCTAGAAAAGGCGCAGGAGCTGATCCACTCACGTGAAGACTGGGGCGCGACCGTTGTCTACGGTGACACCGACTCTCTCTTCGTCTCCCTTCCTGGGCGGAGCAAAGACGAAGCGTTCAAAATCGGCCACGACATTGCGGACACGGTCTCTAGCCTCAACCCCAAGCCGGTCAAGCTGAAATTTGAGAAAGTGTACATGGGGTGCGTGCTCATGGCGAAGAAGCGCTACGTCGGCTTCAAGTACGAGAGCCCGGATGAGACCGAGCCGGTCTTTGACGCGAAGGGCATCGAGACCATCCGGCGTGACGGCTTTCCCGCTCAGGCAAAGATGGAGGAGGTATGCCTCAAGCTTTTGTTTCGGACCAACGATCTCAGCCAAATCAAAGCGTTCTGCCGCGCTGAGTGGACCAAGATCCTCCACGGCCGCGTGTCTGTGCAGGACTTTATTGTCGCGAAGGAGGTCCGCCTCGGCACATACTCGGAGAAGGGCGTCCCCCCACCAGGTGCGGCTGTCGCGTACCGCCGTATTCTGAAGGACCCGCGCGACGAACCCCAGTACGCCGAGCGGGTGCCCTACGTCATCTCGAACGCCGAGGGGCGCCGCCTGATCGACCGCGCGCGCACCCCGCAGGAGATGCTGGCGAATCGCTCGCTCTCGATCGATGCAGAGTACTACATCCGCAACCTGCTCATTCCGCCCCTGGCGCGTATATTCAACCTCGTCGGCGCGGACGTGGAAGCGTGGTACGACACCATGCCGCGCACAAAGCGGGCACGCACGTACGGCACGAGCACGGGGCGCGTGCGTATCGATGCGCACTTCCGCTCCTCGCACTGTGCGGTGTGTGGCGCCGAGTCGTCGGCGCGGCTGTGCGACGAGTGTGTTGCTGACCCGAGTGGGTCGGCGTATGCTCTGCTCGCGCGTGAGAGTGCTGTCGAGCGCCGTGTGCGGGACCTGCAGGCCGTGTGTGCGAGCTGCTCGAGCGTCCCGTGTGCGGAGAAGATACTGTGCGACTCGATCGACTGTCCTGTCACGTATGCGCGCACGGCGGCTGAGCGCGACGCTGCGGATGCGGCGGGTGCGCGGGCGTTGCTCAAGGAGCTGGAGTGGTAGGCGGCAGGGGTAGACGGAGAGCCTCAGCTGGAGGAGGCTGTGGTGGCGGGAGCTGCAGGGAAAAGTGTCGTGCAGGCAGAAGGCTATGGATAAGCTCTGCCTGACGGTGTTGGAGACTGCTCATGTGGACGTGATGGTGTAGGCTGATGCCAGCTTCACCGTCTCGAGTTGCGTGGCCGGAAAAGTACACTGGGAAGCTTGTAATGTTGTAGCAGTACCCCTGTATAATGACCGAATGGGATAGCCTTTGGGCATGGACTGTACTCTTTGGCAAGGCAATGGACTCTTTGGTGACTGAAAGGAATCGGAAGCTCGACAAGCACATGACCCTTGATAGCACAGAGGATAGATCATGATGGATTGACAGCATTTGCATGTATCTTCCGAGCCAGCAAGTGTAAGGCGTCAGTAACGACGTACAAGATTTGACTCCTCACACTTTGACATCGCTACGCCATGGTCAGAGCCATACAACTTCATGCCAAGAGCCTACAACTTGTTTCGATACCGAACGATGCAGATACGTATCCAATCGGTGCTGTACTGTGCGATTATCTCACCTCATGAAAGAGTGTGACAGCTGACGGCGCTCACAACTGCCTATCCAGCCAGCAATATCTCCTGCACTGCCCGCCCTCACTCACTCACCCTCCCTCACACTCCTCCCCCGCCTCCAGCCCCTCCTACCGTGGCCACACCGTGGCCACACCGTCCCCACCCTACGCCATGCTCCACGTCCCGCCCTCGCCGCCGCCGTACAGCCTCAGATCCCACTCCACGACCGTCCTCTCCGTCCCGGCGTACAGCCAGTCTCCCGAGGGGTCAAACGCGACCCCCGACACACCCCACCCGTTGGCATCGAACCCGCGCCCGCGCGAGAGCGGGGGGCAGTCCTGCCCATCGTACGGGACGGGGACCACGACGTGCGTGTTGAACGTGCGCGCGTCGACGATGTGGATGTGCGTCTGCTCCTCTGAGAACACGAGGAGATCCCGCGCACTCCCCTCGGGGGAGAATTTCACCACGCGCGCGGCCTCGCGGCCCGACTGGGACCCGATGGGCGGGTCCATGAGCTGCGCGGGGCGGGCGGCGGCGTCGGGGTCCGGCGGGGGCGCGGGGGACGTGTAGAACACCGCGAGGGGGCGGGACGAGCGGTGGTCCCAGACGGTCACTTGGCCGTCCTGGCTCGCGACGGCAAACTTGCGCCCGTCTTTGCTCCAGCTGGTCGAGAAGCCAGAGTCCGTCGCAGCACTGTACACTCCGATGCGGCGGAACTCGCGCCCCCCGTCGAGCACCTCGTGGAGGACAACGTCGGTCGAGTCGCCGACGGACACCATCGTGCGCAGGTCGGGCGAGAGGGACGAGTGGTTGACTGCTGTGCGGAACTTTGTGCAGCCGACCGTCGCGAGGCGGCAGGGCACGTCCTCCGCCGCACGCTGGAGGAGGGCCGCGCGCTCCTCCCGCGCCTCGAGGTTGCGCTGGACGCGGGCTTCCTCCTCGGCCTCGCCCTCGGGGTTGCGGTCGCGGTACGCGCTGACGCTCTCGCCGAGGTAGCGCGCGCCGCGGAGGCCGATCTCCTGGGACGGCTGGCGGGGGTTCTGCGGGCGGGAGGAGGAGGGCCCGGGGGTGCCAGAGGGGATTCCGAGGCTGGATGGGCCGGGGCCAGAGGATCCCATGCCGAGATTGGCTAGGGATGCGTTGGGCGGAGAGTGCGACTCGGGCGAGTTGTACAGTGGCACACGGCGGGCAATGCCATACGGCACCCGGTGGGGGATGTACCCCGTCGGGCGGGTGGACGTGGATGCAGGTGTCGGGGCAGCTGTGGTGCTGGCCGGGTCAGCAGCACCGGGGTACCCATAGTCAGAGTATACGTTGCGCTGGGACGGCGACGAGCTCGCTGCCCGGCCGCGCAGGATGCCGATCGTGTCCAGCATGTGCTGGTACCGCGCGTCGGGGTGCTCGGCAGTGTACCGCACTGCACTGATGTTGGTGCTGCCGGGCTGGGTGTCCCTGCGCTCAGAGATCGGCGTCCTCCGGTCCAGCGTTGCGCTGCGCCACGGGCTGCTCGTCTGCGACTCGGTCCTGGCCGAAAGTGGGTCGTTCGGGTCCAGGCGCCGCAAGGCGTACATCTTGACTGTCTGGTCGTTGTTCGAGACGAGCACGCGCGGCTCCTCTGGCCGCTGGCGGCGCGTTGAGCTCGTCGAGCTGCTCGCTGCAGGAGATGCACGCCCTGTGGAGCCCGAGGTGACTATCTGTGGTATCGGGTGGCGGTGGCGCTGGTGCTGCCCATGGCCACGCCTCGGTGGGATGCGGGGGTTCGCACCGAACGGCAGTGTGTTGGGGTACGTCGCTGGCGAGGTCGCGAGCGCTGGCCCATCGTCCTCGCCACCGTCGCTGTCATCCCCGCCGTCGTCAGAGTCCGCCTCGGCGTCGTCGTCGTCGCCGCACTCCATGTCTGACATGAAGTCGGCCTCGTCGTCCTCGCCGTCGACATCCATGCCCTTGCGGTGCTTCAGGCGCGCGCGCTTGACCTCGGCCTGGCGCGAGAGCCACCCGCGCGGCCACGAGGGGAGGATGCTGATCGAGTTGTTGATTTGTCGGCTTTGGACGGTGACAAAGTGGGTGAATGGTGCCACGGGCGGCTCGCGCGAGAGCGGGATGTGGTAGTCGGTCAGGAAGAGGTCGCCGTGTTGGCCGCCAGCCGCGAGGATGGCCCCACTGCGGTGTCAGCAGGTGTTGCTTGGTGTGTTTTGTAGCCCCCTATCACGTTTCCATGATGCTGCAACCCCGGCAGAGAGACAGGTCAGCCATATGGTCCGAAACAGCTCAATTGCTCTCAGAGCACTGAGAGGCTTCTAAGGCGTGTGTAGATCAGGCCCAGCTCTTGAAGGAGCCACATGAAATTGGTGCAAAATACACTTCACGACAAGTTGTTGATGCCGTGAACATCCCTGCCGCCACAGGCCTCGCAGCGCGAGCACGCTTTTGAGGAAAGAAGCGCAGAGCACTGGGCGCAGAGAGCTCTCACAGCTACAACACTCAATGAGCCCATACCTAGGCAGCAGATCGATGATCGTCTTGTGCAAGAAGTGGGGACTAGACATTGCAGCAGCTCGCAGCTTGTTCTCAGCCAGAGGTATGTTGCGAGCATAACAACAGCAGTGCAAGTCCCGTGTCCTCTGCAACATTGCTCCTCCACCGCCCTCATGCACTGAAGAGGACCTTCTCCACAGCCAGCCTCGCAAGCAATCGCAGCGAATCTAGCGGCCGCACACAGCAGCTCAATCGCTGACCGCGGGGCTTCTCCTCGCCTTGACAACAGATTGTTGGCCAGCAGTCAACACCCCGTGGACGAGCTGTCGCTCTCACGTCGCTTTGGCAGCTGCAGTGAAGCGGCTTATGGCTTCCCGCCGGCTTGGTCACACACCGAGCCTGCCAATCGATCTGAGAGAGATCCCAAAAGCATTTCCAAGCCAACAGCACTGAGGCGGAAGATTAGTGGCTGCTGTAGCATTGGCTTCGATGCTGCTCCCGCATTATACAGAGGCTACTCCGGCAGCCGTCCGTACCGCTGGCGCCGCTGCAACCCCCTCCTTCCTTCCCCACTCGGAAGCTGCTTAGACCAGTCAGACCACGCCTTCCCTACCGCTGCTTGTCCATACACCTCCCACACCCAAGCCAGCTCCTCCCACCTGTACTCATGATTCCCACACGCGCTCGGGCGACTGCTCCGCAGCCACCCTCACACGCCAAACTCACTTCGAAGTCAAGCAACTCGGCTTAAAGCTCAGCTTGTAGAGCATCCGCGTCTTCCCTGCACTCGGGTTGTCATAGTCCCACTTCTGCTCCTCGATACTCGATCCGTGGGGGTAGAGCACGTGTCCTTGACCGACGGGCAGGATAAGGTCCCTCAGTTGCGGGTGGATGATCGAGATGTTGGCTGGGCGGATCGCACTCGGCGCGAGGGAGATGTCCCGCAGCTCGGACTGGGAGAGAAGGGAGGCGGGGGTGTCGCTGGGGTCAGCGCGAGCTCCGAGGCGGGCACCGCAGGTGCCCGTCGAGGGGCGAGTGGGACACACCGCCTTCCATCATGCTTCTCCATATTCCCAATGACCTCCGCTTCTCAGCATCCATCCACAGTAGCCCGACTGCTCAGAGCGGATCTGCTTGGAGCCGTCGGCGATGCATTCGCAACCCACGACGAGCATGTCGAGTTGTTCTGGTCACTGCCCAGCACGACTGACACGGCTCCTTCAGTCCGCCTAGCCCACATGAGGCTCAACTGGATAGCCAACCTTGGATAGGCATCTGGAAGATGCACCGGATCACCCCACTCACCGCGTCATGACCGCTGTCTCCCCTATCTCCTCGACTTCAGCTCCTAGGTGGCAAGTGTGTCTTGTTGATCGAATCGAGATGTATATACCACCAGCCGTCGCCGTCGAAGTCAAGCGCCGTCGTCTGGTCAATCTCACGTTCCTTTCCTAATCTTCGTCAAAATTGCGTTCACAGAGTCCACTTGTCCACTTCGACTCGGCCGTCCACTCGAGATAAGATGTCGCCGATGCTGGAGCGCCCGTCGTTGCCACTGCTGTCGTCGAGAGTACCACCTCTGTCGCGCTCAATCTAACTGTCAGTACCCCGCCTCCCACCCCAAGCACCACCCACATTATACTGTGAATGACAAAACTAGAAACCCAACAATCCAGCAATCCCAACCTTCATGACACGCTTCTCCTCCACCGATGGCATCACGCGCTCCAACAGGTCCGCCAGTCGAGCCAGTTGCCACCTTCCCCGGGGGGTCGGGTTGGGTGCGGGATCAAATTCCACCAGGAGCCCCGAGGCACAGATCCACCATCCATCCATTCATTCCATGAGATTTGATTAATGGACTACTCTCGACGTCACCTCGGGCATGACGTCGAGGAGGGCAGAAGCACGAGTCGAGGCTGGGCTGTGATCTCGATGCATGGCATGGACGTGGACATCGTCCAGGTGAGCAGTGGCAGCGAGAGGGATAGAGCAGTATGGTTACATCGAGTATGGGAGTAGTGATACAGAGTACAGTAGACAACAGAGAGGTGGTGGTGGTTTGAAAAAGTTGGGAGGCCGGAGTGACTGGGGATGGATGTCGGTCCGCGGTGCTGGGATGGAGTGGGCTTTGCTCTAGGGACTGTCTGTCTGTTCTGTGGCATGTTGTCGACCGCAGAATGTACGCCGAGTCGCTGGTGGACAGCAGCAGCAAGACATCGGCGTTGCAAGCGACTGCAGTGACCTTGTCTTAAACACAAGAGGACAACGTTGCGGCAGGCGTCGGGCACGATATTGTGTCGCTAAAAGCTCAAACTCTGCAGCGACGGCAAGCGGGGCAAGCGAAGGCACTCATTCGACGGCAGGACGGAAGAGCAGCTCAGGCAGAGATCACAATATCGGCTACACGTCAGCATTGCCACACGCACGGGCACTCACGATCCACTGCCCCATGATCGCAACGGGGATATCATACCGATCCCGCCTGATAGTCATGCTGAAGCACGTCTTGATGACCCGGTACTCCTCCTCGATCTTGCCGACGGCCGGGGTGGTGGCGCCGGCGCCGGGTGCGGTGGTCGATGCGGCTGCTGGAGTGGAGTCACTGTTTGTGGCTGGAGCAGGCAGAGACATGTCCGGTATGCTCGACATGCTGAGATTCGGGTTCGAATTCGAGTTCGAGTTCTGGTTCGGGTTCGACGGCTGCATGGCGGGGGTGTTGGTTTGTGTCTCTGGCGCTGGTGCCGCGCGTGTGAGCGAGAGGGGGATCTTGAGCGTGCAGTGGGTGTACATGTGGCTTTGTCCTGGGGTCAGCGGTTGCTCGAGTTTATAGTAATGAGGGATATATGATAGCGGTAGCAATAGCGATAGCGATAGCGATGGCTATCGGTATGAAAGGAAGCGTGGTGCTTCGACTGGACATATGTTCGCGAAGAGGACAGATGTGTGGCCGAGCAGCCTCAGAAACAGTAGAGTAGGCGCTACACTCGCACAGCAAGCGACGCTCAGCTGCCAGCTATGCCGATGATGAGCTGTGGGCTGCAGACGCACGACATGCACATGGCAAGGAATTTGTTGCTTGGCGCAGCTTGATGCAGTTCAGACCAGTTGATTAACCCGATGCCCAGTGACCAGGCCGTCAGGTTGCTATGAACTGGTCATGCCTCTGTGACTGTTCGGCTTGTGCGACAGCTCAGGCATGCCCAGACAGATCGTAGCGCACTGCTCGATTGTTTCGAACCTGCCTCCATCACCCTCGTATCGATACCGATGGCCTCCATGGAAGACCACCGACTGCTAGAGTTACGCTTGCTCGCAGCTCAGTGCTCGATAGTCCGCCCAGCCACCACCCTCCCAACAGATCTGATCCCCAAACCAACAGATCCAATCACAAACCACGCGCGTCGCATCTCGCTTCGCTCGATGCAACGAGAAAACGCTCACTCACCCTTCTCAAACGCCACCTTCCCATACCCCTCCCAAAACCTCACCGCACTATCCTCATCCATGAGCTCATAGATACACAACTGCCCATTCCTGAACAGCGGCGCCGGGATCCCCGTGAGCTGCGCAAACTCCTGGTTCGCCTTCTGGATCTCCCCCGTCCTCCGCCAGATACAGCTCGGCGTGTGGATCGAAGCCAGCGCACGGTCGTACTGCAACATCAAGCGCTCGTTCGCCTCCTCGACAAACACGAGATCCAGATCCGTCAACTCCTTCGCGATCCGCCTGAACCGCGGCCTGAACTCCTGCAGTGCCGCGAGGATCCGACGCCGTGATTCAGGCGAGATACTGCTCCCCGATGGCGGGGCGGGGACTACCATGCGTTTCTCTTCGGCGCCAGTCGTGCTCTTCGAGGGAGAAGACGCACGCGACGCCGCACGCCCACTGTCCATCCACCTGTTCATCCGCTCGTAGCCCTTGATGTAGTCGTAGGGTTTCAGGAGGCCGGCTTCGTACTTGGCACGGATGACCTGTGTGAGCCGGGATGCACGGGGGCCGTCGGGCTGGTCGGCGGCAGCGAGGAGGTACTGTTCGATGCGGGAGATGGAGGAGAGGGGCTCGGCGCGGGCTTTGCCCTTGGCGTTGGCGCTGGCACCAGTGCCGGCGCTTACGCCGGTGCTGGGGCCTGCTCCATTGGCACGAGAACTCTGGGCACTGGAGGACTGGCCGGAGTTCTGGGACTGCTGTTGGAGGAGCGAGGTGTGTTCCGACGACGGCGCGGTGCTCGGTCCAGCATTCGACTGGCACCCCTGCTGTTGTTGTTGTTGTTGTTGCTGCTGCTGCTGCTGCTGTAATGACACCTGGCTGCTCTGACCCAGCCCCTGCTGATCCCCTACTCCATGCTGCCCAACACCCACGCCCTGTCCCCCCACCACCTGCTGCAGCGCCTCGAGAAAGTCCCCCGGGTCATTCGGCACGCGTAATGTCTTGAGCATCTCCCTGATGTCAGCGACGATACTCTACGATCTACTCACGAGAGGATGCTGAACTCTCCAGACCCTCCCCAGGTGCCTAGGCCTCCAGAGTCTGAGCCGTGCCCGTTCGCATCGGGAAGCAGGGGCCACGACGAGCCCGAGTTAAATATTTGCTGTGGTTGCTGGGCGGGGGGCTGTTGTGGTTGGGACTGTGGGGGACGGGGAGTTGTATCGGGGGGTAGCATGGCTTTGGCTTGGGGTGGTGGTGGTTGTGTTGCGGATCCTGCAGAGGTGCGGCGGGGCGAGTCAGAGGGCGGGGTGACGTCGCGGCAGAGGTGGGCGATGTCGCGTTTGATGCTGGGGTCAGCGGAGCACGAGCACGAGAGCACGAAGTGCTCGAGTGCGAGTGCGCTGCTCGCCTGATCATCGGCGAGAGCGAGTGCGCTGCTCGCCTGCTCGACATGCCACTCACCATCGTTCACAAGGGCGTCCACCTTCACAGACCATGTGACTGGCGTCAGTGCTATGCTCTCACTCGGCGTCGCTGCAAGGCTCCCTGTGCTCGCCTTGCGGGTTCCTACCACGCCGCGAGCGCTCGCTCGCCTCTTGCAACGCCTGCTTGTGCTCGTGCTCGGCGCTCGCTCCGCTCGCGCCTCGCACTTCGCAGCACTCACCTCCTCCGACAATACACACACGCCCTCCCGCCCTTCCTCTTCGGCTTCTTCATCCGCGGCGACTCGTCGCCATCTCGCTCGCGTTTAGGGGGCATGGTTGCTGCCCTCTGTCGCCATGGGGCGGGGTTGGTGGTGGCAGGTGATCGTGTGGGCGAATGGCGTAGACACTGGCAAATAACAAGCTGCTTGACTTCAAGCAGTGATCAGATTTCGAGCTCTGCAATGCCAACGGGGTCAAGCTCGATGTCCTAGGTGCCGTTGCTGTTGCCCCTGTACGCTCTGATGCTCGATGCTCGCCGTTGTCGAAGCAGTGATCAACCCCTACCACCCTCTGTTGACAGTGATTTTCCGGTTAGAGGCTGTTACAGATACACGGCTTCGCATATGCTGGGGGGTTTAGACGGGCGGCGGTTATATGGGAGGGAGGGATAAGGGGGTTGTTATGAGGAGGAATGTGCGGGAGGTCATTCCTTCCGAAGCGGCATCTGCAATGTAAATAATCAGAACCAAGACATCCTCGACCGAGCGCAGACGGGAAACGGATGCTGGGAGGGGACGAGCACAGTAGCGGAGCAGAGGAGCAGCGGAGTAGTAGAGGGAAGCGTAAAGCAGTGCAAAGGACGTAGTAGAGACTGAGAGCTGAGGATTGAGGTGGTAGCTACGCAGGCGGGAGACGTGGCAGCCGGGTCCACAAAGCTTGGCACGATTGGAAACACTTCGGTACCCATTCGGAACGCCGAAAGGAATAATCATGCTCATGGATCCGAGACGGACGGCAGGCGGAGGGAGGAGAGGGCCGGAGCTGGAGGCGAAGGCGTGGCGTAGGCGATGGAAGCGGAGATGGTGATGGTCTTGGTGCAGATCAGTATTCAGCAAGCAACCCAAGAAGCAAGCAAAGTGAGACAGCTTTTGCTCTGCTCATCAACGTCTGTACAGCTTTGTGGCTTCCTACTATTCGTACTACTCTGTGTCTGTCCACGAGAGATTGTGGGTTCAGATGGTTTTGCGTCAGCTGTAGTAGCTCCTCGTCTGCTGAGTTGATCTCAACCCGCGCTCGGACTACCATTCCTGCCCACCTCGACTCAGCCTGGATCACCATTGAAGCACAAGCCTTGAGCCGAGCCATGTGCCGCCCGCGTTGCAGTACTTCAGATTCTGTGAGCTAAGCATTTATCAAGGATCAAGGAATTGCAGCAGTCGATTCCAACAGTATGAAGAACCAGTACAGTACAAAGGGTGCCACTCTCATCTCGACTATCGATATCATCTCTGGCATCTTCGCTACTCCTGACTCGTCAGTCCATCTGCACTCGGCAACCCTGCTCGGGTGTGTAACTTTCTATCAGGAATAACTCCTCGCGCTCCTCGAGAGATCGGTAACTCGGCAGATCATCATCCGAGCATGATATTCCGACGAGAACGGAGATAACTGCCTAGAATAAGTAGGACATCCTTGTTAATGGAGACCTGAAGCATTGAGTATCGAAGTTTGCAGCTCAGACTGGATTGCTGTGCTTGATGGGAATGAGTGGGCGATATCAGACACCATGAGACATGTCCTCGAAGATGTACAGTATGGGTGGCTCGTCCAACCACGCGTCGCGTCGTTACTGTCATTTCCATCGATCCATCTGTATACAATCGTTCTGACATTCGGAGGTGTACAGGTGAGCAAATGTCGTCCTGGCTTGTAGCAGGACTCGATGAATGCGTATAGATGCCCTGGGAGTATAAAGCCTGCGGCTCACCTGTGGACATTTCATTCCTATGCTGTGGCTCGGAACAAGCGGCATATGAGGCACATGTGGCGCTCTGTTCTGCACATTTGGTGATGTTCATCGGAACCACTTTGACGCAGAAAGTCACTGCAAGATCGTGGTCGAGCAAGAATCACAGTCGAGTAGAAAGACTGGGAGCCGTTGAAGAACAGACAGAGATGCAGCTTGCAGAGAGACCATGCTGACCTCAGAAAGTCGATCTTGGGGCTGAGAGCCGAGAGCGAGGAGGGCTAATATCCGGCACATTGGCGACCATGTACTAGCGACCGACACACGTGACGTTGCTGCTGCTACACCACTTCTGCAGTACACTTTCGCTGCATTCAAGTATGAACATGCTCACGCGAGGTCAGATCATGAAGCAGGCGACATGTGAGAACGGCCATGGTGCGATCGTCAGTAGTGAAGTAGTTAAAGAAGAGGGGCAGATCGCATTGATAATTGAAACTATCAGTGGCATTAGGATTGGTAATAGATGAATACCTCTGGCTTATTTGGTTCACATTGTATTCGCGGAATGCATATACCGTGCCTGACTCACGTGACCTGGGATTTCTGTTCTGCAGCATGCGCGCTTTCTTCAGCATCGAGAAGCAGCAGCCTACATCGACGCATTTGTTGTTGCTGCTACACCCCCTTGCCTCTACTCACTCGCCATGACCGTGTGCGCAGGCTGCCAGGTGAAGGAGGCCTCGCGTCTCGAGTGCCCGCATTGCAAGAAGTACGGTGTTCGAGCCATTAGGTAGCTGACAGCAGGCTCGGCCTCCAGGGGAGCTTCTTCTGCGACCAGGACTGCTTCAAGAAGAACTGTGAGTATATCTCACTTCTGCTGCATGCTGACGTCTTCAGGGGTACGCCATAAATTGTGTTGAACGCCGTGTCTAACCCCAGGGAACCCACAAGGTGATCCACAACATCGTCAAGGTCGCCGCCGACACCGAGGAGAGCAGTGAGTCCACCCCCCGGCTCACTGCCACACACATGCTGACACACTTTTAGAGAACTCCGCCCTCCCACCTGCGATGCGCAACTACAACTACACTGGCCCCCTGCGACCAGTATACCCTCTCTCCCCGCGGCGCGAGGTGCCGCCGCATATCGCGCGTCCGGACTATGCCGATCACCGTGAGTCAGGTGGAGAGATGTGTGTTGACCCCAGGGGACGGCTTTAGTGCCTGCGAGGCAGTGCGGGAGCGCGGAGTCAAGGTGCTCAACAACCAGGAGATCGAGGGGATGCGCAAGGTGTGCCGCCTGGCCAGGGAGGTGCTGGACCTCGTCGCGTCGCACATCAAGCCTGGTGTGACGACTGATGAGCTCGATGCGATTTGCCACCAGGCGTGTATTGACCGCGACTCGTACCCTTCGCCTTTGAACTATGCCAAGTTCCCCAAGTCGATCTGCACGAGTGTGAATGAGGTGATTTGTCATGGTATCCCGGATCAGCGGCCACTCCAGGAGGGAGATATCATCAACCTCGACGTGACTTTGTGTGAGTAAGACTCGGGCAAGAATGGGTCCAGAGGCACTAAATAGTCCATGTCCTCTATCGCTAAAGGTGTCGGATCCTAGACAGACCCTCTTAAGTGATTGGTGACGGTTATACCACCTTCTACTGGGACAATTCCAAGTTCTGGACTATCAGAAGACCTCCAATGCCTCGTTTGAAGTCTCAGAAGGCCTTGCCTTGTATCTTACATACCACCCCCTCTTTGTCAGCCCCCGTTAACGCCAGACCACGGCGGCTTCCACGGCGACCTGAACGCAACCTACCCCGTAGGCAAGGTCGACAAGGAGTCCCAGGACCTCATGGACACAACGAAGAAGGCACTCGACGAGGCCATCAAGATCTGCAAGCCCGGCGTCGCGTACCGCGAGATCGGGAACAAGGTCGAGGAGATCATCAAGCCCAAGGGCTACGGCATCGTCCGCCGCTACACCGGACACGGGATCCACCACCTCTTCCACTGCCAGCCGAATATCGTCCACTACGCCAACTCCAAGACCCCCGGGCGCATGGAGGCAGGCAACGTGTTCACCATCGAGCCGATGATCAACCTCGGCACACCGAACCTCGACCACTGGCGTGATGATTGGACGGCGGTGACGCTCGACGGGCGGAGGTCAGCGCAGTTCGAGGAGACTCTCCTTATCACCGAGACGGGCGTGGAGATCCTGACGCGTCCATCCGCGGCGTCGAAGAAGAACAAGAAGAAGAAGGCGAAGAAGGCGGTGGCGGCGGCGGCGAACGGGGTCGGGGAGGCGAATGGAGCAGTGGACACTCCGGATGCGACTGATGCAGATGAGACGAGCACGCCGGCGGCGGCGGACTAGGCTGCAGTGCATGGAGCTAGGCTACACTGCATAGGGGCTGCGTGCATAGAGCCTGCGTGCATCATACAGTATGCAGCGTAGGGATCTATGAATACCCGTCCTCACTGGAGCATTTTCCCCTCCCTCGACAATGCTCATATCTGATTCTTGCAACGATCAGTACCTACTGACTAGTGTAACAATGCATATGTGCTATCAGCTCTGTTTTGCTCGTGCTCTGTCCATTGCGTCCTGCCTTCAAATGGTGATCATGACTCCTCCTCCGCGATGGTCCTCAACTGCCAGTCAGCGTTTGCCCTGCAGTCCACAACCCACCTGCAGCCCGTGGATCCCCTTGATGTCCTCCTTGAGGCAGTCGTTCACCAGCTTGTGCTGCTTGATCATCGACTTGCCCTGGAACTCGGGCGAGGATATCAAGATTGCGTAGAACGAGCCGCAGCCGCCTGGTGTCAGCGGAGCTCACCTTTGCCTTGGTCTCTAGCGCTTCCCTATCCCACACAGAAGGTTCACACTCCTCCCCTCTATCTCTTCCCTGCTACTCCCCGATCTCTACTTGAAGACCTCTGTCCAAGCCATCTTCGGTCTTCTGTATTGCTCTCGGCCAATTTTGACCCTCCTCTACCTCTCCTACCTCATTCCTTTCCACCAGCCCCCTTCCTCCTCCTGTCTTCACGCCAGGTCAGCTCTTCCCTCCATCACTTCGTCCCCTTCCTTCGTTGCCTGTCACCTTCGAGTCCCATCGAGTGACTGACAAACCCTGTTCTACCGCCTCGGCCATCACGTCCTCGCTACCCATGCCACGTCTCCTCAGCCTTTTCCACCACAACCTGGGCCCTGCACCTTCACCACCCCCTTGCCCCCCTCCCACCTCATCCCCCACTCCCCAACCCCACTCCCACTCACCAGACACATCTTGCACCTCCAGCCTCGTCCCCGGGAACCGCTCGTTCAGCTTGTCGTAGATGACCCGCTCGCCCTCGGCCAGCTCGGCAGGCGGCGTGCGTGTCGCGTATCCCCTCGCCAGCGAGTACCGTGCCAATGCCACCCTCGATACAGACAGACGTGGGGCGAGTCGCAGCATGTTGTAGAGGAGCAAGAGTATAGTGCTGACAAAGGGCAGTAACCACAATTCTCAGTGGCCATGAAGTACAGTATGAACTCGCTCAGACCCCGCGGGACCAAATACGCCGATGCCATCGATCTCCTCGGATGTGAGCGTCACTGTGCAGGCAGGCTACGCGGTGCCTTCCAAGTTCGACATCGCCTTGACTTGAGATAAGTAACATCTGTTCTGGTTCTAGCTGTCCTGTTGTCCTTCTCCAAGACGCGAGGAAGACAGGGAGCGACGAGAAGACGACAGACACGACGCGACGCGACGCGACGATACCCCCCGTCTGACTACACGGCTCGACTGATTGAGACGTACACAGAGAGCGAGTGCCGCGTCACCGGATCGCAGCGATGTCGGACGCCAAGCTGTTTGGTGAGCAGCACATCGCGAGGGTTGGGTCAGTGCTGACACTCCAGCCCGCGGCAAGGTCGCCGAGCTGAGGGATGAGCTCCGCAACACGGGCGACAAGCGCGACAAGGGGTTCGTGCGCAAGAAGACGGCGCTCAAGAAGGTCGTCGCGAACATGACGATGGGGAATGATAGTGTGTATCGGTGTAGAGGGTGCGCGCCCTGTACTAATTGCAGTGTCGCCACTGTTCCCGGAGATGATTCAATGTATGCAGATTCAGGTGCTCGAGATCAAGAAGAGTGAGTGGGCGGTGGTGCTGGGACGGGGTACTTGACTGATATCAGTGGTATACCTCTACCTTGTGAACTATGGACGATCGCGGCCAGAAGACGTGGCCCATGCTATTGGCGGCTTCCTCTCTGTGAGTGATCCGGCCATGGAGGAGTTGGCTTCGCAAGCAGTGACGCTCTATCTGGAGTTGGAACGCAGACCTCTCGCAAGTCTGCCTGGAGACGATGCCAGACCGAGCTATTGTTTTGTCCGAACCAAGCTGTGTGCTGACCCCAGGACTGTGCCGACCGCAACCCGCTCATTCGAGCACTAGCCATCCGCACAATGTCATCTATACCCCTCCAGCCTATCATCCAGTCGCTGGTCGACCCATTGCGGCACGCGCTCGAGGACCAGGACCCGTATGTGCGCAAGACGGCAGCCATTGCGTGAGTCCTATCTCGGTGACCGCGTGTTGACCTCAGTGTGGCGAAGCTTTACGCGTCAGAATATGGACGGAAGACTGTCGAGAGGGAGAACTTCATCGCGATGCTGCGCGACCTGCTGGCAGATCACAACCCAGCAGTCGTAGCCAACGCCGTCGCATCACTGGTCGAGATCTCAGAGCGCAGCAGCGATATAACGCTGCGACTGAACGCTACAGTTGCAGGTAAACTCGTCGCAGCGCTGGGCGAGTGCTCCGAATGGGGCCAGATATACATCCTCGACTCGCTGCTCTCCTTCGTCCCCCAATCCTCCCTCGACGCCGAACGACTCGCAGAACGGATATCAGTCCGCCTGCAGCACGCCAATTCGGCCGTCGTCCTCACCACCGTCAAGGTCATCCTCTACCTCATGAACTACATGGAGGACGAGAGCCTCATCCGCATGCTCGAGCGCAAGATGGGCCCACCACTCGTCACTCTCCTCTCCTCCGGCCCAGAAGTCCAGTACGTCGGGCTGCGGAACATCCTCCTCATCATCCAACGGCGCCCCGCGATCCTCCAGAACGAGGTCAAGGTCTTCTTCTGCAAGTACAACGACCCGATCTACGTCAAGCTCGCCAAGCTCGAGATCATGTACCGTCTCACGCGGGAAGAGAACGTCGCCGAGGTGCTCGCCGAGCTGAAGGAGTACGCGTCCGAGGTGGACGTGGACTTTGTGCGCAAGGCTGTGCGTTCGATCGGCCGCCTGGCGATCAAGATTGCCTCCGCGGCGGACCAGTGTGTCATGGCGCTTCTGGACCTGATGAAGACGAAGATCAGCTACGTGGTGCAGGAGGCGATCGTGGTCATCAAGGACATCTTCAGGCGATACCCGAACAAATATGAGCGGGTGATTGCGGTGCTGTGCGAGAACCTCGATGTGCTGGACGAGCCAGAGGCGAAGGCGTCGATGATCTGGATTGTGGGGCAGTATGCGGACCGGATCGAGAACAGCGACGAGCTGCTCGAGGACTTCATGTTCACGTTCAAGGAGGAGCCGGCCGAGGTGCAGCTTGCGCTGTTGACTGCGACGGTGAAGCTGTTTATCCAGCGGCCGACTTTGGCGCAGGAGCTGCTCCCGCAGGTGCTCAAGCTGGCAACGGAGGAGGCGGACAACCCGGACTTGCGAGACAGGGTGAGTAGTGGTCAGCGCAAGGCAGTTGAGAAGAGCGTACGTTGACCCCAGGGCTTCATCTACTGGCGCCTGCTCACCTCCAACCCCACAGCCGCCCGCGACATTGTCCTCTCCGAGAAACCCGTCATCTCAACCGAGACCGACCGCATGGACAAGGGCATGCTCGACCAGCTCCTCCTCCACACCGGCACCCTCGGCAGCATCTACCACAAGACGCCCGAGACGTTCATCCGCACCGCTAAGCCGCGGTACCTCCCCGACTCGCCGGCGCTCAACGCCTCGTCACGGCGGCATCTTATCACGAACCGTGGCTCGGGCACGATCTTGGCGCCGAGAGCAACTGGCAGTAGCTCCACCTCTGCACCGGCCGTCCCCGCACGGCCAGATACCGTACCACTACCGCCATCAGCTGTGCAGCCGAAGAGCGCGAGGGTCAATGGCGCGCCACCGCCGCCAGAAGACCCATATGCGCAGCTCGCTGATCTCGACGTGTTGTCTGGCAGCGGGAGGGGGGGATACCAGGCTGATGTGCCGCGGCCGAGAGGAGGTGGGGACGCTCTATTCTAGGCGAGCGTAGCTGTAGACTCGTGTCGGTTGTCTGTCTTCTACAGCTCGATATGCTTACAGGTCTTCTCGACCGACGATGTGGACTTGCTGATCACAGTGATCTGATTGATCACTCCGTCACGGCGACGGTATACACATCTACCGATCAGTCAACGCCAGTTACGACCTTACATTCTAGCAGCATGCCCAGATATGCATGTACTCTTGTTATACTATTGCTTGAGCACGAACCAAAAGTTCATGAGCACATGCATGCATCGATAACGCCAAACGCGTCGCCGGCAGCGCGTAGACACGTGGGAGCGACGTAAATGTTGCCAACTTCCGGCGGCCAGCACGCGGCACTCACCTCGAGCCGCGAGCCGCGAGCATCGAGCATCGAGCACTCGATCACTGACCATCGCACATCGCCCACCTTGCTATCGTCCATCGCGCCCAACACATTTCCGCCTCGCCCCCTTCCTCCCCCGCCCCTCCCTGCCCCTGCCCCGACAACAACACGCACCAGCCTGATGGTGCCCAGCGCCGCGCGATAGCAATGCCGCAGGGGTACGACTATGGACGGGGAGGAGGCGCGGGCGGCGCAGCAGAGGGCGACATGCTCCTCGAGCCGCATGAGCGACGGTCGCTCTCGCTCCAGCAGGAGGCGGCGGGGTCGGCGGCGGGAGGGAGCTCGGCGTCGACCGGAGGCCAGGGATTATCTCAAGCGCCGCGGCGGACAGATACCCGGGAAGATGGGTATGGGCCCGTCGCGCACGACGACGACGACGGAGACGGGAGCGACACGGACGCGGACGACATCGAGGTGTACCCGCCGAAGAATGGGTCGCCGCGGTCGATGGACGCGAGTGCGTTCGACGGGTCGGTGTTCGCGGGCAGCGTGCCGTCTGCGCATGAGGCGCATCTCGCGACCTTGGCGGAGAAGCGGGCGCTGTGGTGGCGGAATACGCTCATCACGACAATGTTTGTGCTCAGCTGGTGAGTATGCGCAGCGTGCAGACGGAGCGTTGGAGGAGGGGCAGTCTCTAATGACAGGTACGCGTTCGCTACAGTACTGTCGCTGTATAACAAGTGGATGTTCTCGGAAGAGTACTATGGCTTCACGTACCCGTTGTTCGTCACTGCATGGCATATGGTCGTGCAGTTCATCCTTGCTGGTGTCGTGAGGTGGACAATACCGCGATTCAGGCCGGAGGAGCGACCGACAAGAGGGCAGTATGTGTGAGTAGGCCGGTAGAGTCAACGATGCTTTTTCTTGATGACTCCACGACTGACACTGTCGACAGCACACGCGTATTCCCCACTGCTGCATCGTCAGGCGCAGACATCGGCCTCAGCAACCTGAGTTTGAAGACCATCACGTTGAGTCTCTACAGTGCGTCAACAGCTCCGAATTCCGCTCACCCCAGCCATGTGCAAGTCCTCCGCCCTCATCTTCGTGCTCTTCTTCGCCTTCCTGTTCAAGCTGGAGAAGTACTCTCTCCGCCTTGTATTCGTCATCCTCCTCATCTCTGGCGGCGTGTTCCTCATGGTGCTGCGAAGCACCGCCGTTTCCATCCCAGGCATCATCATGGTGTTCTCCGCGTCGGCGATCGGTGGTCTGCGGTGGGCGCTGACAGAGCTAATCATGCACAAGCGCGCGATGGGCTTGTCCAACCCGTTCGCGACGATCTTCTGGCTCGCTCCGCTGATGGCCCTGGTCCTGTTCATTGTGTCTCTCGCAGCTGAGAGCTGGAGCGAGATCTTCGGAGCCAAGTTCTTTGGCAACCCGCTGCTTGCGCTCCAGAGCATAGGGACCATCATCCTGCCTGGTGGAATAGCGTTTGCGATGGTCGCGTCGGAGTACTTCGTCATCCAGCGGGCAGGTGTAGTGCCGCTATCAATCGCTGGTATCTTCAAGGAAGTGACGACTATATCTGTCTCCGCGGGTGTCTTCGGTGATGTCCTCACACCTGTGAACATAGTCGGCGTGGTTATCACAATGTTTGGTGGGTACCGGCTCTGATGTTATGATGGCCACCGAGTCTCGTTTTACTATTTCGTGCCCTCTGACTCCAGGTATCGGCCTGTACTCCTTCCACAAGTACCAGAAGAGTTTGTCTGCCAACGTCACGCTCGACTCAGCAGGAAACCCCATCGCAGTGCACGAGGCGGACGACGACGAGCGCGCACCCCTCCGCCCTCGTGGCTACTCGTCAACACGACATTCTCGGACCGGGTCCCGCGGCAGCCACGCCACACATATCTCCCGCGCCTCCCTTGCATCACAGCACGCGGAGACACCAGTCGGCGTGCAGATGCATGAGCTGGCGTCGTCGCGCGCCTCGCGGATCAGCACAGCAGGAGACGACGACGACCCCGATGACCGCGTCGCGCGCCTCCGCGACGACTTTGAGGGCTGGGACGCCGCCGGGGGCGCTGACGACGACGCCGAGTCCGAGCTGGACGACGACGAGGTCGCGCAGTACCGCACAGAGCGGGTATCGCGCTGGAAGGCGTTCTGGGCTGCCTCGATGTGATAGACATGCATAGACTTGACTTTAGGCCTCGTTCATGACGTGGTGGAGATGATGTGATCTCCACTCTGGTTTCCGAAATGTTGACGAGATGTCGCTGTGACAGTCTCAACTTCACTCACTCCGGCACACATTGCAATGGGCGTGCGCGGACTGCAGTCCTTCCTCGCGGAGAACAGGCAGTCGCTATGCCAGACGGTCATACTGGACGGGTGCAAGCGAGTGCCCGTTGTCGTCGACGCGCTGGGGTGAGGAATGGTGTTGCTTGTGATCGCCGGTGTTGTCGCTGATGCCAGACTTGTCTTCCGGCTTTACCTAAGTACGCTGCCATGGGCGTCCGGTGGCGAGTTCAGGCGGTTCTATGAGATAGTTCGCAGGCTAGTGAGGGCGTGGCGGGAGGTGGGGGTCGACCCGACGTTTGTCTTTGACGGTGAGTGGTGGAGTCATGGGCGGGACGGCGATGTGTTCGTGAGATGGGGTGCGGACTGTCTGGCTCTCATTGTTGAGGGCGATCACCCTAACTCAGAACTGCAGTGCAGACTAAGCAGAGGGAAGCAGCTTAACCTATGCTGCGCGATAGTCAACATCGGAATGACGAGGGTTACAGCAGCGGACTGCGGACAGCTTCGTGGTGAAGCATTGGGAAAAGCCCCATCTGGCTCTGGAAGGACTACTGACGATAGGCCCCTCCCCGCCCTCCAAGCACACGACCAACCTCGAACGCATGCAAAGCAAGATCCCTGCTGCTCGTCTCTTCTTTGCCCTCTCGCCCGAGACGCGCTCATCCCCCTCCAGCAATGCCGACGATGCCGTCCTGCCCGAGCTCGTGAGCATGACCTTCAAGGCGGCGCTGCGCGCCGAGAACATCCCCTGGCACGTTGTACCTGCAGGTGAGGCCGATGCTCTCTGCGTTGCCTTGGCAAAGAAGCAAGGCGGCATAGTCCTAGGGCAGGACACGGACTTTCTCATATTCAGTGGTGCCGCATACGCTCCTCTCGATGGCTTGGAATGGATCCCACCGGCCGAATCGGTAACCTCTGGCCTCGACGGCAACGGCGACGATACAGGCTTCACGACAGTCACAAAATCCAAACCTAGAAAGCAGAAGATCAGCCGCCTGCTGTGCCCCTGGAAGGGTTGCCGCCTCGTCCTGGCCACTTATACCAGTGAGGCACTCGCTCGCCGCCTTCGCCTTCCGCCGAGTAGGCTGCCCCTGCTCGCGAGTTTGGCAGGGAACGACTACTCGCCGAAACGGGCAGCCGACCTCTTCTTCATGGGCGTACGACCCGCAGACAGGATCGACCTCGTAGCGCGTGCCCTGCGCGAGGCCGAGAGTGTAAAGAGCCGGACGCTCGGAGGAGATGCCGCTGTCGGCTTCGTCGAGCGCGCGGTGCGCCAGCTCTCTCGGGTCCATCTCGACGACAAGACGGTTGAGGGACTGGTGGACGCGCTCATCGAAGCCACGATGGAATACGTCCTTCCGCCGGATACGTGCTGCGAGGTGTTCCCTTTCTGCCAGTGCTACAAGGAAGAGGTAGGGCAGTGGCAGTCGCCTTGCGACGCCAATGGAGCGTCAACGTCCTCACAGGATACTGACCGCGCTGCAAGGGCATACGCACAGGCTTTAAGGAACGGCTACGGGAAGGGCTTGGCCCATGCATGTCTCTACCCCTCGAGGGTGTACATCAGGGGCTTGATGGAGGACCCTAGCGCACCGAACCCGCGTCTGTCTGATGCTGCAATCGCGGCTCGGACAGCGGCGTACGCCATACTTGATGCTGAAGTGGGGCTGCACTGGCCTCCGAGCCCCGAGAAGGAGGACGAGCTGCGGCAGGACGCTGAGGCGAGTGTGCTGCTCGGCGTTGCGGATGGAGGAATTGAAGATGATGATGGATCCGAAGCCATGAAGAACGAGGCTGCTGAGGCAGATGGACAGGAGGACGACAATGCAGACGAGAGCCGAGACGATGTCGAAGCACATCCGGACGGGCACGGTGAACCCGGTGCTGAGGCAGATGGACAAGAGGACGACGATCAACATACTAGCAATGGTCAAGATCCGGCTAACAGCGATGATAGCGACCCCGAAAGCAGCACATCACCACGGCTCCCACCCATAGTTCGCAGGATAACCGAGTACACCCGCCACGGCAGCACAGTCCGCAGCAGCACCATCGATCTCCCCGACCCAGCCGAGGACCGCGAATCGCTTGCCCTTGCACCCCTCAAGGACAGGCTTGCAACCTACCTCTCCCTCCTGGGATGCGAGGGCGCTTCCTCCCTCCCGCTACACCTACAGCCGCTCGTCGCCTCTCTGCGAGTAGCGATCAGCGCGGGCGGCTGGCACCGTCGCGAGGTGGAAGCCGTCCTTCGTGGCTGCATCGGGAACGTAGAGGGCTGGCGTGAAGCCGAGGCACAGGGCTTCGCCGAGGCCGACACCGATATCGACACGGAGGACCTCCACCCTCTGCTGACGAGCATCAACTGTCAGAGGGTGACGCAGGTGATCAGCGCGATGATGGACACGAGGCTGCTCGCCCAGGTGCTCCTCCTCGGTCCAGACGAAGGGAACGACATCACGCATCTCACGCCGTTTGTGTACATCTCTGGCGCGGCGCTACACTGCCTCCTGGGAGGTGTGGAGCCGCCAGCTGGGGTGTGGAATTGGCGGAAGAAGTGGGACGCAGAGTACGAGGCGGCGCTGCGGGCTGTGCTTGACGGGATGGAGGTGGACGAGGGCCGAGCTGGGAAGAAGACAAAGGCGAAGGCAAAGGCAAAGGACCGAGGGGCTGCAGCGGTGAAGGGCAGCATTGGCGGCAAGAGTGGGAGCGTGGCCAAGGGCGGTGCGACAATGGCGAGTAGGTTTGCGCTGCTGGGCTTGGAGAGTGCGTAGTGTGCATAGAAGGTTAGACTGTAGACTGTACATCTGTACATTAGCGGCTGCTTAGCATTAGCATGTTCATTTAGCATCAGTGTGCGCTTACCGATTGTCAAGAAGAAGAAGTCAGGATGATGTGATGCGACATATCAGCAGCCAGCAGGCAATGTTGTCATCAGTTGTGCTGAAGAGCGACCTGTCTCTTTCCGGTGACCTCATGTTGACTCGTTCAGTGAATGACAAGCCGCTCAAGGGTCCTGGTCGCTCGCTGGCAGGTCCCAGTTTCGCGATCTTCACTCGCACTCGCAACACTCGCTGCGCCCGTGTTGCTCGTGTTGCTCGCTCGTGGTGCACAGTCCATCGGATATCTATACAAACGCTCACTTGCGGTACTGCTCGACAACAGAAGGATCAGCATAGCCCGTAACAGGGGCGTTGAACGCATAATCGTTCGGGGGGTGCTCATGTGCCCCCGGATTGAGATGCGAGTGGCCGTGCGGGTATCCGCCCCCACCACTTGGCGGGTACTCCAGGCCATCAGAGTACCCCCTCTGGTGGCCGTAGTAGCCACCGCCGGCATCAGGTCCTGGCTCGTGGCGCGCCGACTCGTGGCTCGGCCGTGCGTCCCATGCATCTCCTAGCGGCGACGGGTTCGCGGCCATCATGCTGTTCGTCCAGTGCACAGAGTCGGGGTTGTACCGCCTGCTCCCGAGGATTGACATGGTGAAGGCTTCGGGGTTCTCGCTGTACACCGAGTGGTAGAGCTTGTGGTCGGACACCTGCGACCTCGAGTACGTGAACGTGCAGTAGGTGAAGTACATCTGGGTGAGGAAGAGAATCAGCCAGATGCCGCCCATGAAGCCGAGGTCGGCCCATGCGAAGGCGTTGCAAAGCGCTTGTCCCTCGTCTGACAGGGTCTTGGCTGCGTCTGACGTCTGGTTCTCGGCTGGTGTGAAGTAGTCGACCTTGCACTTTGCGACGGCGGCGTTGTGCCGCACTCCTGAGATGATGATGATGATTGCGCCAACGATGAGGGCTGCGACCGTGGCGAGGAAGTTGAGGACCGCGTAGATGCGGAATGTCTTTGTCTTCTCCTGGTCTGTCAGCGGGGTTGGGAGGGAGAGAGAGGCAAGGCGCCCGGGGATACTCACGCGGAAGACACCAAGGAAGCCGACGGGCTGCAGGACGACGCCGACAAGGCATATGATGGCGAGGATGTAGGCTACCCAGAACGGTGTTGCTGCGCCGGGCACTGAAGTTAGCAAGGCAAAGGCAACGCAAGAGGCGTCGATCATGAGCCACGAACAGCTACAGCCAACCCAACATCTGCCAAACAGGTCGTAGGACGAGGTAACAATGACTGCGCCAACTCATGCAGACCACACCCTCAAACCCTGCTGGAGAACATCCCCCTGCCTGGCCATGATGCCGCTCGCCTGCTCTCACTCTGTCGCACACTCACCACTCGGCGCCGCGAACCCCAGCACACCAACAGCAACGCCCACAGCCGTTTGCTCAACAATGATCGCATAGATACCAGCATTCACCATCGGTACCGCTGCACTGTCAGCACTGGCTCCCGCATCCCAACCCACCCAAGCAGCAGTACCGCGGGTCAATCAGCGAGTTGTTCTTCTTTCGTCCCATCTTGTCCTTGTCCTTCTCTCCTGCCTTCTCCTTTCCCTTTCCTTTTCCTTTTCCCTTCGACTTCGGCGAGGGGTTGAGCGCGAGCGTCGACGAGTCGGGCTCGGCAGAGGCTACACGGATATCTGGCACCGACTGTGCGGCGGCGGTCGTGAGACTGGCTGTCTCGGGCGCGGGGGATGGCGAGGGCAGAGGCGAGGGGAGAGGAGGAGGTGGCTGTCCTGGCGGTTCGAGGTGAGCAGCTGGGGCTCGCTCCGCAAGCGGAGTGGGCGTGTCGGACGGAGAGGGTATTGCGGAGGACTCTCCTGTGGAGAGAGAGCGGATGCAAGAGGAGCAATTCGAGTGTCGGCGGTGCCCAGGACAAGACGAGACAAGACGAGGAGTAGCGGAGTAGCGGATCAGCGGAGGGAGGGAGGATGTGTGAGGAAGACGCGTATCGCCTGCGGGCGACGCCTTTCGCGGATCGCGGGCGGTGCAATTCGCGTGGCGTTTTGGCTGCGCGAGTGATTCTGACATCTGACACTGCTACACTCTAACTCTTTGCTCTTCTCGAACAGTATTGCTATGCATACAATTAGATTTGGTACATCTGCTGCGCAAGATGCACTGCTAGGAGTGCTGCGTTGTGGCTTTGTATGCTTGTGAGGTGAGCACGATGAAAGCTGCGCGGTGTTGTGTCCACTGCTCGGGGGTGACAACTGCCACGCGATGTGCTCAGGACAAGATCGACAAGAGATCTACTACTACTCTAGACTATTCAGGCGCAGCAGTGCCTCTCAAGTGTTCTGTCAATCGAGACGAGAGCCTCAGAATGACGGCAGTGAGGGTAGCGAGCTCGTTAGAATGATGCATACAGACATGTGGTGGTGCTAGTGGTTGTACAGATGTGTCTCTTGCGATGTGTCGGTTCGAGTTTGTCTTGGGTATCGCATTGCTGGCTGTTGCCTCTTGACTCTCGCTTTTGAGAATGACTTTCGCAGGATGCCAGTCCGTGACGCCCCCGTCGCTTCGCAGAACAGGACTCAAGCCCTACTGCACTCCGGGTCGAGCCGCTGCAGGATGCTCGCCTCGGGGTCGACAAAGCTGACCGTCGGCGACTGGTTGTTACGCGATGCGAGCTGGCTATGCCGAGACTTTTGGTGGTTGCTGTTGCTGTGATGAATGCTGTGGTGAGGGTTGCTGTGGTGGTGCTTGCTATGATTGGGATTGCTGGTACTCGTATGGTTGTGGCGATGTGCAATGCCACGCAATGCGCGCAAGTGGGAGCCAAAACCCGACCCATGAGTATTGCTATGGCTCGTTCTAGGGCTGAACGTCCCCTTGCGCACCCGCCTGCGCACAACGCGCTTCGTGTGCCACTCGACGAGGCCGTAGATGATCGCATCTAGCAGGCCTTGCCCAAAGATCATCCAGCGCGAGACGGCGCGCAGTGCGCGGGGTGGCTCGCCTGTGAAGTCGTAGATGATGCGAATGAGCGAGACAGAGAAGAGGAGCACATACTACTGTCAGCTAGGGTACACTGAGACGACTTACGCCAAGCGGGAACCACAACATGAGGAGCGCAGTCTTGCGGTTGAGATACGAGGCCATCGACTCCTGCACGTACTCGACCTTGTCGGACTTGTTGGTGGTCACGAAGGGGTCATCCCTGCCCCATGACGGTTCCTCGTCCAACATGCGTTTGAGATCCCACTTCTCGTCGCCGTCATCGTCACCTACGTCTCGTGCTACCCCTTGCTCCAAATCCACGTCTTCTGGGTTGGGCAGAGGCTCAATCACCGAGTCGGTGGCCTCTACTGGGTCACTAGCAGCTTTGGGTGTTGTGCTGCCAGACGTTGGTGTCGGCTTGGGTGTGGCCAGACGGGAGAGGAGAGTGGGTAGCAACGACGGACGACGCGAGTGGGTAGCCGAAGGCAGCTCCGTCGATGATAACGTTGGCGCCGAGGCCCTACGCAGTGGCGAGATGATGTCCTGACCCGCCTCAGACGACTCGGGTAGCAACGCAGGCAGGGGTAGTGGCGGTGGTACTGCCTGTGTGTTGGGCAAGGCGACTTCAGCATTGCCTTGTGGTGATCCTCTGGGTGAGCAGGGCGTCGTTGTGGCTGCCGAAGATGCGTCTAGCGGATCACACTCTGCGTTCGCGCTCTCTAGAGGCGGGGGAGTCGACAAGGACGAAAATGCAGTCGCTGTCGGCGATGCTAGCGACTTCCCATCAAACGTAGCAGACGTCGGTGACACAGTCTTCAGGCTGCTCCCTGGCTTGGACGTGCTCTTTGTCGGCGACGTCAGGGGCGACTCGCCACCGACCTTGGTAGTCGTACTCGAAGGCACTGATGTTGTAGACCCGCCGCTCAGCAGCGGTGCCACTGCTGGACGCCTCTTGTGCCCGAAACCCCTCCAGTCGCCCCACATGCTGTGTTCCCTGTGTGGCCCGCCATACACCTGTCCATCGACCTGGAACGGTGGCAGCTCAATCTTCTCCCATGCAGGTACGTCTTCGGAAGGCTGTGATCGGTGCTGGGACCTTGACTTTGGCTCATGGGACCTTGACCGAGACTGGACATTCACTGAACTTGGAGGGGCCATTGGAGCAGCGGGGGAAGGCGTGGGTACAGCCTTAGGTGATGGTGCGTGCTTGTTTACCACTGGAGTCGTAGGAGTAGCTGGCTCGCCTTGACTCCCCTTGCTGGCCTGAGAATGCGCAGACAACATGTCTGTGTCAATGCGCTCGCCGTTACAGTCCACGATGACCGTCTTATGCTCCCCAGGGACGAACGGAAACCGCCTGCGCGACTTGTTGAACCACGACCCTTTGAGCCTCGAGAACGAGTTCGACCCCGAGTTGTTGCTAAACCCAGTGCGGATCTTGTCCGGGCGCTTCAGGAAGACATACAGCCGGCCATAGATCGCCGCGATGAAGATGAACACTACAATGCGGGGCAGGAACTGTATGAGCTCGCCGAAGAGACCAGAGTTGTTGCCCCAGTAGCAAATACCTCCTGTCGGCTGGTAGCCATACAGCTCGTAGCCGAGAACCGAGATGGCGAAGGAGATAGTCCACACGATGACCCACGACCAGTTCCAGTACTTCTCGATACACGAGGTGATAAAGTGCAGAGGGTGAATCAGGATCATGAACGTTGCGAAAGCAAGTGCCAGGGTCCACAGGTGCTGCGACCAAAGGATGGCGACCATGAGCACACCTGTGCCGTCGCACATATTGCTGCCGGCAATCAGGCGGTTCGTTGCCAGGCGGTATGATGCGCTAGTGAGGCCGACGATGCCCATTGCCACATCGCTGAAGATGAGCGCCTGCACAATGCGCATGCGGGTTGTGGCTGCGTGCCGCCGGAGCTCGTTGGCGAACATGTTCCCGAGGATGAAGAGGGCTCCCACGATGTTCAGTGACTGGTGTTAGTGGGCTCATGTCTGTAGCTCAATGCCACTCTGATCTGACCTCCGAAGCAGACGTGAACTCGCTCGCACCGCTGCTCGACTCACCAGAATGACAATGTCGCCAATGATGGTCCAACGGGTGCTCTCCGTCGCAGAGATGGCCTGAGCAATGTGGTGGATCTCCAAGCCCATCGCCTCTGCGCGGGGTGCCACGCCAGCAAGTCCCATGGCGACCGGCGCGTGCTGTTCACCGCGAGTGTTTCGTCTGTCGCAACTCGGCCATACGGCTCAAATCTCGTCGTGACTGAGAGCGTCGAGGCGGACGCTGGTCCACCTTTTCGTTGGTCGTTGCTGTCACAAACACGAACTAAGCACGACCGTCAGTGTAGAAGTCAGAACGTGAGAATACACCATCGTCTCCTCATTCACAACCTCGTCTCGATCCGTCGCAACACCAGTGTCTCGCACGATGACCACCGGTCAAGCCGACACTCATCTGAATGGCAGCAACCAGATTTGATCGTGTCCCATACCTGACCTGATCACCGGAATAGGGCCTGGCGGAGAAGTAAGCATGGCTTGGCGGTCGCTTGCGCGCTCGCCGGACCGGCAGGGATAGCTTCAGGCCGTCAACACTGCCTGATTCCAACCTCTGCACCGTCATCGTCAGGGATGAAGAAGCGATCAGAGATGTTGGAACACCCAAAGTTGTAACCTGGCCGGAGTAATCGGGGGTTGCGACCCTGCCTGGCGTGATTCCTGCAGCCACATTGCATTTGAGTAGCGCCTCCGATTTCGCACTGCCCATGCCAGAGTTCAGTCATCGCAGACTTCATTACCCTCCTCCTGCATGGTTGATAATGAATGTATGTTGCCGAGACAAATAGACAGATCTGGAGTGGTCGCCGGTTTCAGTGCGGGGAGGTGTGTTCTGCAGCTCTGCAGATAACGTAGGCGCTGCCTGCGGTGGCCAGAGCCCAGTTGGTATCGTCGTGGAAGTCATAGCAATGCCAGGCTGACGAGCCGACGCTCGGCAACACATGCTTGCATGCAGCACACATGTCTGCATGGTTCCAGTAGCAGCAGGTGATGCAGCTGCTGTCTGTCGTAAACACTATGAGACACATGCCCGCGCCATGGGCGTCTGGGCTGTTCGATCGTGTCTCATGGTGCTCAGACTGATGATGAAGGTACTGAAGGGCTTGTTGTGCATGCTGTGCTTGCGTGCTGACAACGGGGAGTTGAGGCAGTCCCATTCTCTTGAGTGTGTTATGTGGGCACCCGTGGCGGTCGAAAATGAGTGGCGTTGCGGTATGACCTCACGGCGACGATGTTCAATGCTGGCTGTGCAGCTCTGCGTGTACACTACTTCTGCGGCGGCGTGTTGTCCGCGACTGGTACGTGTCTTGCGGCTCTCTTGCTGGCCGCTGGCATGCTTGACACCCCATGCGCTTGCAATGGCAACAGGCTTGACAGCTTGACAGCCAAAGGGTCGGAATGACAGGGATTTCCATCTGTCCCACGGCATAGGAGCTCGATTCCAGTAAGTCCCAGCAATGCAGGAGAATCATACCTGACAGATGCACACCTGACAATGTCCGTCGCCATTGACAATGTGTCCTGAAGTCCTTCACGCTCGTTCCTGTCCGCCATTGAGTTGACTACTTACTTATTCACGGCGTGAGATCATCTACTTTTCGCCTCCGACACCCGACACTGATCGTTGACATGGCCGTCCACCGTCAATCTCGGGCCGACAACTGTTCCTTCGGAGGTGAAGTGCAATGATTCTGCTGCCAGGGTTGCGATCGTGTGATCTGGGGTCGTTTATCGGAGATGCGCAGCGGTGTTGCAAGGGCGGTCCTCGGCGTGCCTCCTACGAGCGATCGACCTTGCAGCGCCGACATCGTCGGAACACCGTTCGTCATGCTAGCGCTGAAGGGAGTGAAGTTGATGAAGATAATCTGAGTCCCAGATGTATGCGAGTTACTGACACTGCGATGATGAGGGGAGGTCGGATTTCAGAGAGAAAGGAAGGAAGGTGAGAGACCAGAGAGGGTTGACTGTCGATACAATCTATACAATCAGTGGTTGTCTCGTAGGTCTCTCGGCGTGCAGCGTGTGTTTTGCACAAAGTAACTTCATGCACACTGTCCAACTCGTCATTCACCAACGTGCAAGTAGAGGGGGGTGAAAAGACCTGCTCACAGTGTATGCCCAATGCGAAGCAACATGCTGGGTATGCGAAACGCTTTGGACTCATATGCGATAATCAATTCGTGCGATATTGCTCGAGAAATGTGGCTATGAGGCTGAAGTTGGCAAGAAACTTTGCAAAATAAGTCAACATCAATGTTCAGCTTTCCCAAAGCAGTTTGCCTTGCGCGCTACGGTACAACTGGCGTAGCATGGCGTCGAGCTCGATGATACTATGAAACTCTGCTCAGATCAACAGAGTCTTTACAACGACGACCGAAGCACTCTCGAAAATAACTCATAAATGTCACCGATAATGACAATCACATTAACTAGTCAGTCTGCAACTGAAGCAACCCCCTTTCTCCTTCTCGCCGACACTTGTGCAGCACGTACATGTACTGAGAAATGTACACCATGTCGATACACCATGCGCACAATCACTGATGAGCGTGAGAAACTTTGTAGCAAGGATGCAACAGATATGTCAGAGGACATATCTTGATGCCACTCCAACTGATGCAACTCAAACGGGTTATGGGAATTACCGTAACATGGACGTATATCGCATGGTGCTGAATAAGACCGGAGCGCAGTGATCAGATGTCATTCTGGCTCTTCTCACGACAGAGTCATCGTGCTATTCTCAAGGACGACAAATATCGTGACTCGCTCGACTGCTGGCACCACTGTGCATCCACTCATTGAGGTACAGCAGCATACGCCCTCTGCTGTGGTGTCGGTGCAGACTTACTGCCCGTGAAATCCATTGCACCTCAGTTGAAGCTGCCCGACTACCAACGGACTTGTGGCCGACAACGACTGGCATATGTACGAATCACGAGCGACTGTCTTGTGTGCGTACTTTAAACTCCACGGTTACTCCGCAAGCCCCTCAGCCAGCGACAGTGATCTCCTGCTGTAGTCTCGTACACGAATCACTCGACACACAGCATCTTACCTCGTCATGGGCTCGTCCCAGTACCTGTTCACCGGTATGAGCACCACCGCCTGATGAGCCACCGTCAAACACCTAGCAACCTCTTCATGCTCTTCCTCCTGAACTGCTGAGTCATATCTGGCGCTCATCATAACGCTTCCAGCGAACGTCATATGACGATGATCTGCAGCGTGGACGATGTCGTCCTCCGAAATCTCCCACTTCAAACCCTCCTTCCACCTCCTGTTATTAAGCACACCCAACCTGCGTTCCTGTCGCTCGCTGGCTTGATCGCTACCCCTTGGACGTCCTGGTCAATAGTAAGCCTTAGCATATGTGCTCCGGACAGTGAACACACACTCCATCTCCCCTCCGCGGTCAGTCAGTCATCAGTCCCAATCAATCCCTGCGCCTCTCTCGGCTGCTGTCGCAGCCTCGAGGCCGCTCTGTTGCCAGCGTGCACAGGTGCATCAGACCCCACGCCATAGGTCCCAACCTGTAAAAGAATACATGATATGAGAAACCGCTTAGGCCCAGGTGGAGGGGCGGTTGGCGGCGTACCAAGCCTTGGACTTGGTGCGGCGGTGGGGGAGAGGGAACTTGAGGCCGGGGGTGAGGAGCTGCTTGATGTAGGGGCGGCGGACGTCCTCGACCTTCTCGATCTCAGCGACACGGAGGATCTGGACGCTGCGGAAGCGGGAGCGGTGGCGGGCAGCCATGTCCTGGTACATGGCCTCGACGGCCTCGGCGCGCGAGAGGGCACGGAACTCCTTGACCATGTTGTGGGTGCCGGAGCGCGAGTCGTAACGGAGCCAGATGGCAAAGTTCTTGACCTTCTGGGGCCTGCGCTCAGAGATGATGTTGATGGCAACAATCTCGCCGTGGGTCTTCTTCATCTTCTTGAGGTGGCGGAGGTAGTACCAGAAGCGCGACTTGGCCACAACGTCGTTGGGCGCAAAGATGCGCATGCGGTAGAGCTTGGGCTCGGGCTCGGCCTCGGAAGGCAGCTTGCGGCCCACAACGGAGTACTCCTGGAAACGGCCCATCCTGTGGGGTTAGCACTGACCCGAGGTTGTGTGCGCTAGCTCCAGCGTCGCAGTACGGCAGCGACAACAACGTAAGGAGCAGGCATGGCAATTGGTTCGACTTCATGACACACGCGCGACACCTCCCCCAACCTTCTTCCTCCATCAACAACACGACACACGAGACAAGCTCAGAGGCCTCCTCGGTCTAGGGCAAAGCACTGTACCACCACCACAGCAGCAGCCAGCAACCTCCCCGCCTCAATGAGTGCTCTTCGGCATCATCAATGATGTTGCAGACATTGCCCCAGTTTGTCATCCTCGCCCAATCTCGTGTCGTGTATCCCCTCTCCTCCCACTCATCCTCCCCTCCGACTCTTCAACATCGTGTCGCGCGCCAGCCATATCCACACCCTGCTTCCCAGCCTGTGCCCTCGTTCCCGTTGTCGCTGCCGTACCGTCCGCATACGCTGTAGTAGCTCTCGCTGCCACTCACTCGTCCTTTTGTCTTGAGGGTTAACGAAAGAAAGAAGTGGATGGAGGTTTCGACACGGCCAAGCAGCCAGCGAACGGTCAGCGAGCCAGGGCAGAGACCGGATGCCTGCCTGGAGGAAACTGCCTCCGTGGGTGAGAGGTGTCGAGAGCTGGGTGAGAGGAGAGTGCCGACTCAAACGCCGACGGTGGCGGGTGGTTTTATCGCCGATGAGAGCGATTGAGCGAGGGGCGCATCTATATCCTGAACATCCCGTTGGTCCAAACCACGTGGTAGCCACATGCCCCGCGGCTGCCACGCTAGCGTACATCCCGTACTTCCTTTTGCCACCCAGGCCAGGCACCCAGCACCCAGTCTGAATCCGCGACGTGACGGTGGCGCGAGGAAGCCACACACGATGAACCGGGCGTGCGCGTGTATGTTGTTGTGATCAGGAGGATACTTTTGACGCGACTTCTTCACGACTTTGAGCTGTTCAGATATCATCTACGACGAGCAGAAGAGAGAGACCACAGTCACGGACTTGACGATCTTGGTGAACAACGACTACGTTGTTTGAGACGATTGCAAAGGTCGACGACAGCAGGGCAGCTGAAACGGCAGCTCGTTTCAGGCTAGCCACTTCAGAATCATGGTGAGCAGCTGATCGTCACGCCCGGCGGTGCAAACATGCTCTAGCACTAACACTTCAGTCGTCGGAGTCGATGCTTTCAACACCACCACGACCACCTCCAGGAGCCAACATGACCTCCCCAGAGGCGAAGCAGGAGCTCACTGCTGTCATCGACTACATCCTAGGGGATATGACAGTTATTCCAGTCAAGCAGCTGCCCGACCGTGAGTGGTCCGAGCGTACCACTTCCCCAATGGATGGTTCTCCACTCCGGATTCCACCGTGGGCTCGCCTACGACTTATCATTGCTATGGTATCATGCACCATTTCGTCGTGCTCAGCTCGCATTGCGCTTGTTTCGCCTGGCTTCGCCTAAAGAGCAGCTGGCAGACGGCCTAGCACCATGCAAGAGCAGCTAGCATTATGCAAACAAGCACCAGTCCATGGCCTGGCCCTGTTCATCCTTGCTGTTGCCCTGACACAATGCTAACAAACAGGCCTGCAACAATACATGCAAGAGCACGGACACGCAGTCATCACACCAGACGAGTGCGAAGAGGTCCGACTGTACATCACGGAGGCCGACCTCGACCTCGACCTGAGTAGGGACGACATTGTGCAGTTCTTGATGTGAGCAGAGCGATTGTTCACTCTGACATGCAGCTCTATACGTGACCGGCCAAAGCAGGCGAACGACGCTGTGGCATCACCACAAGACGTGGAGACGTATGGGTCTGACTCGGTGTCGGAGGAAGAGGCAGCAGAGCCAGCAGAGCCAGCAGAGCCACCACGGCCCACTCGCACACTCCCCAAGAGCCACAGCACAGGGACAGCTTTCCCCGGCGACCCGTTCATGATCCCAGCGACACTCACCTCGTCGACGGATACGAAGCAGCCCGTTCCACGGAGGAAGAAGATTTCAGAGTCCAGGAGCGAGAAGGCGCTGAGTCTGTCTGACTTGGGCGTGTCGACATTTGCACGCCCGCCGATTGACCAAGGAAGGAGACGCAGCTCTGCTCGGTTGCGGAAAATCAGCTTGCGCAGCGATGAGGGCGACTCGTCGCGGCATAGTTCGAGTGCATGGTCGAGTGGGAGTGCGTTGCATTCCCCGCTGAGTGCGGCGCTCGACTACTCGTCGTTCCATGATGTGCTCAAGTCGCCGACGCAGGATGAGCTTGATCAGTTGGACGAGAGTGTGTTGATGGGTTTGGTGAGTGACATAGTTTTGCTTTATCTAAGTTGCTCTGGCCTACTGCACAGCTCCAGTTCAAGAAATGATTATTGACACCAGCCCCAAGTCATCGTCATGGAGAAAGACAAGGAGCTGGCCGAGCTGCGGCGCCAGCATGCGCAGGAGAGTGCAAAGGCCCAGAAGACTATGTGAGTGGCAGTGGTGCGATGTTTAATACCCGATGCCGATCGTCGAATATGCTGTGCTGGTGCTGACCACAGCTCGATGATGGAGGACGAGGTCGCAGAGCTACAGCGCAAGCTGGACGATGCATTCGAGCGTTTCGCGGGAGAGAAGAAGGATCTCAAGACACAGCATGACCGCTTGATTCAGGACGAGCGGGCAAAGGTGTGTCAGACACAGGCGGAGATGACGATTGGACCTCGGGCTGACGGCAGATGGAGATCGAGCTGGAGGAACTCAGGCGGCAACTCGAGAGTGCGAGGACGGAGCTGTCGCGCGGCTCGCAGACCTGGGCGGCCCAGCAGGGTGAGTACTACTGGCGCCACTCCGAGTAAACGGATGTCTGGCCTGGAATATCGGGTACAGAGACCACGGCCGCTGATCGCAGCCAAACTCAAGGAGCTCACCTCCACCGTGCTCGAGAAAGAGCGCAGCATCAAAGAGCTGCAGGACAAGCTCGAGCGCGAGGTCGAGGCGAAACGGGATGCCCAGGCGTCCGTGGAGCGGAGCGAGGCGTACACGAAGGAGCTGTTGCTTCAACTGGAAGCGTCGCGCGATGCCGAGCACCAGCTCAAGCTGCAGAAATTGGAGAATCAGCACCTGCAGATGACGATTGACAATGCGAATCGGGACTACGAGCAGCTGCAGATCCAGCTGGGACCGGGAGGAGAGGGCGGGCTGCCGTCTGGGCCTCAGACGCTGACACGGAGCAGCGGGATGGATATCAGTAAGGAGCTGAGGGCTGCTGCCAGGGCCGAGGAGGTGAAGGAGCGGGTTATTGAGACGTTCGTGACGAGGACTATCAAGGTGGGTTGGGCTGAGTTGCACGAGAGTGGGGATGTGTTGAGTTGCAAACCTGATGACAATGATGAGGTCTGCGAGGTGTAGCAGGTGCGAGGTCATTATGTGACAGCAGAGGGGTTCCAGCCCCATCGCCTGAACTCGATTCACGGTCTTGGTCTCAGAGCCTTTGATGAATTAAGCATGATGTGCTCTGTGTGCAAGACTGACCCCAGGTCTCCTCACCATCCGCCAACGGCGAGACAAAAACAGAAACAACGTCCCTCGAAGCAATCTACACCGACGCCAGCACCGAGACCGACCCCGTGAAGGTCGTCCCCATTGACGAGGAGCCAGAACCTCTCACCAACGGAGCTGTAGCCCCCACCACTCCGCAGAAGATCACTACACAGGCCGACCCCGAGGCCAGCCCCACCTCCCCACCACCAGCGTACGCCCCGACGCCCGACGACGTCAACGCCCTCCTTGAGACCGCACACCCGCGGCACACGCCGTGCTCGTCCCAGCTCAGCGAGGAGGACTATGACGCGCTTGTTGACTCGCTCGGCGTGCGCTGCAGAGTCATGGAGGACGAGATGGCGATGCGTAGAGCGAAATTGGACAAGGCGGGTGGCAAGCGGAAGCAGGGGAGGAGGAGGGCGGAGGCGCCGGGGCGGGTGGATGGGTTGACGTTTGTGATGTATGGGGGGGCGTTGCTCATCGGTAAGTGATCTCTGGCAACTTGAGATATCATCGACTCCTGCTCCGGCTCAGTCCTGCTCAGGTGTCATCGTCGCCACACTTTCAGCACGCTAACCCCAGTCGGCATCCTCATCGGCCAACACTACTGCCTAAACCACACCCACGGTCTCAGCGCACGCGACTACTCCCACTTTAGCAGCATGAATACCCTCCGGCCTGTGGCGAGGGAGGGGTTCTCGCGCAGCCCGCTGCTGGGGATCATGGAGAGGAGTGCGCGGTATGCTGCGTCGGGGTGGGTGCCGACCTAGCCGTGGCGGAGGAGACCGAGGAATGCAAGCATGGGCAGCGGGGGTGCAAAGAGGATATAAGGACAGGCCTAGGAGAGCGCGAGGCGACCGTGGAGACAGGGAGTTGGGAGAGGGCAGGCGAGCGGGGCAGCTGGGGGCGGTACGATGGTAAGCGGAGTCGCCGGTGTTGCCGGGATACGATGAGCTGTTATCTCGGTCTATCTCGACTGCCACAGGGCGATGCGGGAAGGAGGGCGATAATGGCAGGAGTAGGTCATGAGGTGCTCGCAGCCCTGCTTTTGCCCTTCGCCCTGCCCCCCTGGTTTGTTGGCCTCCGCCCTGTACTGCCCCCCCATGCCGGCCATGCGCCTGGTATAACGATAACGACATGTTTATGAGTCTCAGGAGTTACTGTATTACTACTATATGCTATGCACTGGGTGCTAATGTGTCCCACTGGTCGCCTGCGCCTTGGTCTGACTTCGCCGCATTTGAAAGGTTTCGTCGCCCTGGCCGATCCCTTTTATCATTGAGCTGTCTCCTCTCTCGCAGACAATCACTGTCGCATCGTTGCACGCATCGACGCGCGTGCTCTTCCTGTCTACTGATGATGGAAATCAGTGACGTCTGGGGTGCACAATGGGATGTCCAAGTCACCGAACAGGTGTACACCGGGCACGGGCACTACAACGTCAGTGGCGGTCCACGTTCCTCTATAAAGCTTATCGATTATCGATGAGCAGTTTGATCTTGACAAGACGCATGTAGCATAATGCACGATGAAGACTTGCAACAATGCACGCAGGACAGCTAGCTACTGAGGTTGCATGCATGCCGGGGCTTCCCATGCATAGCTATACATCGTATTTGGCTGCATTCGACTACAGATGCAATGATACAGGAGATCGAAGCACCGTGCACCGCTGTGCAGATCTTCACCTTCCTCGGCCATCAACATTCTCTCCCTCACCTTCAACTTCCTCGTCTACTTCCCTTACCATTGGCTTTTCCTCTTTGCTTCTCATCTCTTCTCACTCCTCTCTTCCTCCTTGTTATCACACGCACTCATCACCCTCCACGTATCGGTGACCTTGCCACTGGCCCCCCTCTTTCCACTGACCTCAGCACTAACACGCTAATCACTGCACAGCACTGCACGCACTTCACACACTGCCCGCCCACCTCGCCCATCGGAAGGACCTGCAACCCATCGGCAGGACTCTGAAATCAAGGACATCTAGGACATCTAGGACATCTAGGACATCAAGGACATTCCCAATCCAAGGACCTCCGTGTCATTGACGCTGTCGACGATGCCGCTGGCTGGACCCTTATCAGCTGGGGTGCTTATTACCTCTTGTGCTCAGGGAAGGTGGACATGTGATTGCACGTGTTGGGAGGAAGTTTTGCGGTCCCCTAGGTCTACTGGATTCCAACGACGTCGACGAGGCATGAGCGCTGAGCAGAGGTAATAACCATGCCACGTGCTGCAAATCTTGTTTTGATTCCAAGTCCTTCGAAACAAAATCTTCACCTAGCGCACCCTGCTCGCTTGCTCGCCTGCTCACCATGCCGCTCTGTTACGCGGAACACGCGCACGACGCTATCGGCATTCACCACCCTATAACCACCTCGTACAACCCCGAAACGCTGATTCCCTCAAACACCTGACTGATGGTTTTGACTTCCCTGCCACTCTACCCACTCTACAGGCCATCTCACACCAGTGCAGCGCTACTGTGACCCCCGGAAAGACTTTCACAGATTCGATGCCCACTGCGTGTCGCGGGGACCATGCTGCATGCCGCCGGTGTTCGAGCGCCGCTGTCGTGTCGCTCGCCGGGTCTGCCGGGCAGCTGCTGGCGCCTGTTACTGGCTCGATGAACATCGCAGGAGTACTTAAGACTTGAGATCGTCGACTGTGGGTGGTATCTTATCTCTCGCATCTCGCATCAAAACTGGCCACTGGTCGATCAAAAGTACTCCACCCCGCACTCGAGCTCGCACTCGACCCCGCACATACTCGACACTCGTGACATCGAGTAGTACCACTAGCTCTACCTGAGCACCACACTCGTTCATATACCGAACACTGCCTAGAGCAAGCACTCTAGCTTCCAAGCACCACACTCGCAACAACAACAAAAAACAAAACACTAGCTTGCCATCGAGCTCAACATTCTTCATATCTCTACCTCACCCACAACAACACTCCACACCATGCCATTCAAGCTCTTTTCTGGCGGCGCTGGCGCGGCCGCTGACCCCAAGGCTCTCTTTCACCTCGAGAAGCTCGGCTACCGCCGCGCGGACGCCGAAGCAGCACTAAAGACCGCCCGCGCCCACAAGCGCGCCGGCAACCTCGACTACGTGATCACCCTCATCGACCACCAGGAGCACGTCCGGCGGCGCAAGGACCTCGCCAAGGTCGTGTCCGTTGGCGACCGCGTCCCCGTGTCCGACATGTGGGCGCCATCCTGTACCCACTGCCAGGCCGAACAGAAGGCATTCGCCAAGTCCGAGGCGACGTCCCTCGCCAAGTGGGAGAAGCAGGCCGCGAAGCCACCACAGAAGATCACACGCTTCTCCACCCACGAGGAGCTCGCAGCACACTACCTCCAGGCCTCTGGAGATTACGCCGACCGTGCAGCAGCCCAGCGCCGCCAGGGAGCAGGAGGCGGTGCGGACGAGCAGCTCGCGAGGCATTACCTGTCAGTGGCAAGGGACCACGCCGAGCGCGCCCGTGCCGAGTCGACCCGCCGTGGTATCGGCCAGCCGAGGCAGACGGAGGCCGAGTGGAAGGCGAGCGCGTACAACAACAAGAAGGAGATGGAGATGGCCGCGCACAACTCGGCGGTCCTCTGCGGCATGCAGGCGCAGGGCAAGGTTGCGATCAAGCCGGCCCACCAGGTCGGGCAGAAGCAGCTCGAGTTCTTGTACTAGACGCGGCCTGGACATGGCCTTGGATCCTTGGGACGCTCGGCGAGCTGGCTCGCTGGCAATGGCGACATTGTAGCATAGCATAACGCATAGAGAATAGATACTAGAGTAATAGACGCGTGGTTAGCAGATCACGCAGTGTAGAATATGCACTTGCCACCACACACCTCCAGCTTGAGCATCAGTACCGAAGACAGTACTGAGCAGCACTGACGAATTTCGACCTTCATCGTCGTGGACTTGGCCGATCAATGCCCAACGTCATCTACCGGCTCTTTGATCTCATATGGGACATGCTTGATGTCAATCGTTATCTGCCAGATAGTGTATTGTTTCTGCCTCTCTCTATTCTCTCTCGATTGTTTCTGTCCCGTGCGATAAAGGATTACTCCGCACGTCCCTCGATGTTTGAACGTTATGGAAAGCCAACTCAGTGGCATGACGCATGAGAATTGGGCCCAGACCACGAGGTGTGAGCGGTGAGGGCCTACAAAGCAGCACTCTACAAGGTAGCAAGTGGCAAAGGCTCATGACATATAGCGCCAGCTCAACCTGCGGTGGTGCTAGAGAACGCACAGATCATAGGCGGTTGCGTGTTAATTCAGTGGCAGTGCAACTTGTCAAACTACCGTTCCGCAGACTCGACATGATCACAGCCACAGCTGCTCAGTTGCGATATTCATACATCGTACTAGCGCTACATCGAGACGGGACCGGAAATCGAGGGAAGCTTTGTCATAAACAAGAAGTCGATCATCAGTGACCAAACTATGAAAGTGGCCGAGGGCGTGGCTTTGCAAAGCTTGAGAGAGTGAGCACTGCGCACGATTGCTCGGATGTGTCGACATGGGGCCATGTGTGTCGATATCGAGCCTTGGCCAAGTGAGGTCGACTGTGCTCGGGCCGTTCACCCGCCACTCGCTATCGCTCGTGGCTCAGTGCACCTCCTGCACAGCAGTCGGTGCCGCCGCCGGTGTCGGTCCATAGTTGTAGCTCGTGATCAGAGGCGCGGTGCGAGCACTGTCCGCGGAGGGGGCCAGGTGTCCGGCTGGAATGGAGTTCGAGCTCACGAAGGGAGCTGACGTCTCTGTGCCAACGAAGGCCGGGATTGCCCTCTCCTTGCCCTTGACGCTCGGGGTGGGGGTCGCATTGCCACTAGCAGCTGGGGTCGTGCCGGCACTGTGGCCGGCGTCGTTCCCGCTGCCACTGATGCTGCCGAAAGGCGAACTGCTACCGTAGCTACCACTCCTGCTCGGGCCAACTGACGGACCAGCGTCCGATACGGAGCCAGGGCCACCTCCTGTGCTACCTTCTTTCCCAATGCCAGAGGGGATAGAGCCCCCGAGCACAGGCGACGACGACGGGCTCGGCCTCTTGCTCGACTTTGGGCTTGGTCCTCTGCTTCGTCCACCCTGCCCCTGCGCAGTTGGCGCATTCACACTCCCAGAGCGCGACTTTGTCTTCGAGACTACGACCTTGGCCATACGCGGTCGTGGTGCAGGGTGAAGCTCGGGCGAGTTGGGGGTCGTTGACGTGCGCGAGGGGGGCGCGGAGGTGGCGGGGGTGGGTGTAGGGATGGAGGTTGAAGGGGTGGACTGTGGCGTTGTTTGGGGTCTGGGCGGGGACGCGGAAGTCGTTGCGGTCGGCGTCGGCGTGGAGGAGTCGCCTGGCGCTGACCCGCCGAGGATGTTCTTGAGGCGCTTCCAGACTTCGGGCATGGCGGGAGGGTGTGAGTGGAGGGAGGTGGAAAGGCAGGGCAAGACAGGGTATTGATTGCTCAAGCTTGCGTGGCGGCTTGAGAGCTGCACAAGAGGTACAGCGTCACAGAGCGAAAGTTGAAACAGTCGCAGTCGTCTAGACAGTCGTCGAAGGCGTGTCGCTACTCGTGAGAGGGCGAGTCGTCGCCGTACAGAATGAACTCGATTGGAATGGGGCAGACACGAGTGCTGTGGCCAAATCCTGTGCTCTAGGTTGATATATCCTCCTGGGGGGACGTCTTTCCCTGCGTGACGAGGGATCGTCCAGCAGTTTGCAGCTGATCGACACTTGGTGTGATGTCAATGTAGACCACCTGTTGACCAAAAATCACAGAGTGGATGATGTCAACGATGTAGTCGTGGGGTGTTGGCTTGAGGAGCAGAGCTTGCAGTGATGCCAAGGCAGAAAGACTCGACGTTCAGTGTGTCGACAGAAGCTGCAGAGATGATTGACTGTGCGATGATGCCAAGGTAAAGGACGTCAAACTAATCGACAGAAGCTTTGGTGTGTTTGATGTCGGCCAACAAGTGCGATGATGTCAAAGCAGTCAAGGCAGGCGGCCAGTCGTGCTCGTCGCGTCGGTCTTGTCGTTCGATGACCAGCAGTCCAGTATACAGAACAACCAAAGATCCGTTCTGAGCAGATTGAATGAGATGAGTTGAGCACAAATCAGGTATGTTAGAGGTCAGAGCAAGCTGTTACAATTCATATCAGTCCCAGGTGCACTGCTTGTTCTTGTTAGCACCCCACACTGTCAGGCGACCCCACGCAAACGACTGTGCGACGACGAGGTGAGCATGAGCGTGAGCATGAGCATCGAGCACGACATGTGTGACAATCAACTAATACTGCTTAGTTCGGTTCGATGCTGTCGTCAGCGGTGCAGCGGTGCAATGGTGCGGTTGGTGGAATGTAGCATCAGATCGTGATCAGGCTAGGGAAGGGGATCGAGGAATTCGTGATTTTGCTCGATGCTCGGCGCCTCCACTCGGCAGATTATGTCAGGTGTGGCGAGTAACTCTGACGCTGAGATTGTGGATTTATGCTGTTACAGGCGTGGTTTCAGATGCACAGCGGGAGGAGCAGTGAGGTTGGGTAGTAACCGAGTAGCAAAGCAGTCTCAGTCAGAGTCAGAAGCAAGGTCGAGAAGCAAAGCGGAAGGAGTGAGGAGGAGAGAAGCGATGAGGCGGGAAGTAAAAGGACAGTGGCTTGCTGACGTTTCGCTGTGTGGCTGATCAGCGCTGATGGAGGTTATTATATTGTATGTGACTTGCAGAGCATACTGTAGCAGGCGCTGATACCGATGTGGTGTAGACAGTCAATCTCAGCGCAAAGTCTGCAGCGGTAGGACTGCTGTGGCAATGTCAGCAATGGGCAGAGTGAAGCATGCAACGACTTCGCACGGGATGGCGAGATATCGTCAGGCTATTACTGCATCTGCCTGCTAGGCAGGAGGGCTAAGTGGAAGCTGACGGCTGAGTGAGTTCTCCTCTGAGCTGCAAGAGGGAAAGTTGTGTACCCTGCGCAGGTTATGCGAGCTCTCTGTGTCTGTTGGGTGGTTGAGTTTTACCCCTAGACAAGCAGATGACTTCTTGCGTCGTCAAGTTCAATGCGTGTGAAGCAGAAACAGATTCCTTACCGTGGGTCAGAACTCCTATTTAGCTTGTCAACTGAACCAACTTGGTACATCAGAGCCAGTACCAAGTGCACTCATCTTGCTTGCTCACTCGTAATGAGGGCGGAGTCGCTATAGCATGTGACTTATATTGTCCTGATTATTGCCTTGCATTTTCCAGACAGTCTGGCAACCGCTTTGTTGCTACGCACAACAGCAAGAAGCTGTGTGCTGTTGTCTGTTGTTCAGAGCAGTGCGGCAGGTCAGTGTGCATGTCTGCAGGTCTTGACACTCGAGCGTGTGACCACATCAATCGTGAAGTCGTTGGGCTGACCAGGCAGCAGGACCTAAGATCTGGCTGCCAGTGTACCTTCATGTTCGCCAATGCACTTGAGTTAGCCTTGTCTGCTGCTGTGCCCTGCTGAAGGATGCGTTCTGCCCGCGCAGCTTGCAGTTCTCCAGCAACGACTAGTACAGCTCTGTCAAAAGATGAGTTGATGAAGGTGGCTACTGAGGGAGCAGTTGGCATGATGACATGAGCTGTCACCCGAAAACTCCTGGACTGTGACGTCCTTGAACGTTTGAACAGAGGTATCGTGACAGCCGTGCCACGTTGAGATTGCTTAGTTTGCAATAACAACCTCAAATGGAATAATCTCTCAACTGACGAGGCGTAACGAACCCGCCTGAGATGATGGTCTCTGCTTATCAGTCCCAGCTAACCTAGTCAGCACTCAGCACAAGTCAACAGCCCTCAGCAACCATAGCGATCTTCCTATCGTCGACTTCGCTCCCTGCCAACAATGCTGGCTGCCGACTCTCAACTGTAACTTTGCAGCACACAGGGCAGTGGCTGATGACCAGACGGCCTAGGGCAGACAGTGCAAGAGTGCTTTGTGGGGCGTCCCAGCGAAAGTGATCGCATTTTTAGTCAAGCCCGACGCAAAGCACCGGATCGCTGTCACACTCTCCCGTCGTCTTCGATCCCAAAACCCCTGATATCCTGATCCCCTCTCGTCTCCTCGACAATCACCCCGCCCCAGACTACTGACAGAATTTCGACCCTTCTCCTGCTGTCCACCCCCGACCGCTGGCGCGGCCGGTGGCCCTCGTAGATGCGATATGGCATGTCATAGACCGACGCTCTACAAACGCCGACCCCTCCTACACCCCTCTCTCTCTAACCCCTAACTCTGCAACCTAGTGCTTAGGCAGCAGCCTTGCGCTCCTTGAAGTGAGCCTTGCGGACGGCGTCCCGGCGCGACTTCTTCGCGAGCATGACCTGGAAGCGGTCAAAGTCGGTGGAGTCCTGGGGTCAGCGCTGTCATGAAGCGAGTGCGCGCCAGCGCACGAGCGAGCGGCGGCGGGACAAGCAAGTGTATGCGAGTGCGAAGCACGAGCGTGCACGAGACAAGAGTATAAGCAGATGGGGACTTGAGCGGGTGGAGGCGAGAGTGAACATCTGGGACAGACCCATGACAGCATCATCGAATGCGCTTAGGACATGCCGAGATACACCAAGACAAGGGAGAATAGCTGTTGCGCGTGTTGGTACACTACACAGACAATCTTCCCCTGGTCCATCCTTGTGGACATGGAATGATCAGTGCCCCATCCCTGCTCTCCCTTTCTTTCCGCTGCTCATGTCCTCCCTCATGACTCTCGTCCTCACACATGCCCTCGCTGTGCTCGAGGTGCACATATTGCACGTCACACGCACATGCCCTCGCTTCGCTCGAGCATGTGCTTATCCTCCCACCCTCGCGCATGCCCTCGCTACGCTCGAGCATGCGCTCGGTCGACTCACCTTGCGAACCTGACGCGCCGCAAGCTTCTTCGACCAAGCCGACGCAGCCCACTTCTCGCTGACACCCGACTTGTCAAAGGCCTTGCGGACAGCCGCGGAGCCAGCAGCACGGGGAAGCTTGGCGAGGGTGTAAGGGGTGAGGATCAACTTGCGGTAGGCAATAGACTGGCGGGGAACCGAGGTGGTAGGGCCGTCAATGAGGGCACGGTTGTGGTCGATGATCTCGGCAATGACGGCGAGCTTGCCGGCCGAGGGGCCGTCGTTGACGAGCACGACGCGGCCGACCTCGACGAAACGCTTGAAGGTGGATGGCTGGGACTGGAGGTTAGCGCGCAACTCAGTGCCAGAAACGAGGATAGGCATGGCACAGGCGGGCATTGGCATGGCAGTTAACTGTTGTTTGTGTCGTTCCAGAGTACACTTCGTCGCAATCGCTCCAGCACACCGTCTGTGCTCCCGTCGCCATCACCACAACCCTCCCCGTCGTCCCTTCTCTCTCCATCTGCTCTCCATCCCTCCATCCTTCAAACATTCTCGATCTCGATCGTCCTTCGTCGCTCGTCCTTGTCGCTCGATCCTCGTCCTCGTCGTCGCCTTTGTCGCTGTGCCATACCATTGCCTGCCATCGCTGCCATCGCCTGCCGGCCATGCCCACGTCCTGCCCGTCACCACTCACCATATCGACCACTTCCTCAAACTATTGCTTGATGGTTGTTGAACGCTGCCGTGTCAAGTCGCCAACTCGAGCAGCCAGCGAGCGGCGGCAGGGACGGGGGCAGTGGCAGGGGTGGGACGGTGGGAGGGGGAATTGCTTCCGGGGGAGGCAAGGTGCTTATGTCCGACAGTTTCGTCTTTCACGACGTCCGACAGACACGTCAGAAAAGGACGCCGTAATTGATAGTAATGCTTCCGTTGGCTGCTGGATGTTACCGGATGTTCGATCCGATAACCGTAGGATGCTCCCCCAGTCCAAATATCCAGCATGGCAATCGCGCTACTATCCATGTGCAGTGAGTGTGCAGTGGTAGTTTGCGTCCATAGGTACTGCAGTGGTCAACTTCCGTTTCTGCGATGCCAACAGCGACAGCTTGCAACGTCATGTGAATGGTATGCTATACGGGTCACAGAATATACCCTCCAGAGAGCAGCGGTCGGTTCGGCGTGATCATGACGCTCTGCGTTGACTGCCACCTGTGACAGCTACCATGTCCATCGCCAGACATATGTGCATATGCAGCTCACTCAAGCCTGCATGCTTGATATGCTTGATGTCCTCGTGCTGCTGTCGCTCATCGTCTGCTTCTTGTGCAGCAAACCTGATCGAATTCCACCAACAGCCCGTACAGTGGCAAGGTAGCTAAGGCAGCCCGTCTACTGTAGATCACCTTTTTCTTCAGAACAGTGCTATGAAGTGGCACAGCGGGCTCACACGGTGCTACAAAATAGCTCTGTCGCAGCGTCCATTATCGACCTCACATTCTCACGACTGAGGTATCCCGGCTTCTCTGGTGCTACGCATAGCAAGAGCAGTGAGCAGAGTGATAGAGCATTCTCGTCATGCTACAATCTGCCATCTATCGTACACAGCCGACCTCATGCGTCTCACATGTGTACATAGACTTCATGCTGCACCTACCCCGGATAACGGTACTGAACGCCTACTGTGGCCAACGCCTAGAGTTGAGGTGCTGCCTGATATCAGACTTGCCACCATCAGAAAGGCCTCATCAAGGGATCGATGCCACATGCCATAATGACCGTGTTATTGTTATCTAGACAAATGACCGACTTGTCTCATGCCTCTTCGTCTCACCACTTGGCATTCAGCACCTGTTCACCCTCGCTGCCACCACTACTCCTCTGCACTAGAGCCCTACTATGTGCGCTCTGATCACGATGTTATCAGCATCACCAGTGCATAGCTGCCAGTCAGCGACCATCAGCCTAACACTCCATCTCACTCACATGACGCAACACTCCGCCCCGGCGTCTCCTCCTATGCAGATGACACCTGATTGCTTACTACCTCCGCAGCAACATGCATAACGCACAGCGCGTAGATGCAGACAAATACCGCTCACATGCTGTTGCAGACGCAGATGCAGATTCCATTCCGCCCACCGGCGCTTGCCCGATACTCTGGCTCGCTGGGCGCAGTCTGAGCGCAGTGCAGTGCAGCGCGGTGTTGACTACTGCCTGCCCACAGTGAGTGCACATGTGATCGTCGTCGGGCGGCGCTTACAGCTGCAAGGTGTGGTCTGATGATCATCTGCGCGCGGTTCTGTATGTTCTGTACACTTTGTACATTGCTTCAGCCCATCTCGTATCGTGCGTGGCTTATGCGGATTGCAGAATAGAATGAGCTTGCATAGCAGAACAAGGATTGCATCCCCTGCACTCCCTGCACTCCCTGTGGCGGTTGGAGGCGCAAGGGCCGGCCGGTGGTGGCACCTGCATCTTCAATCTGGAACTCTTCTTGACATGAGCAGCAGCGAGTAGGAATGAGGATAATGGTCATCAACAATAGTGCATGGTGCAGATTGCAGCATCATGCGCATGGCTGGGCGCTGGACTCAGGGGTAACACATAGCACATGCGTATGCACTTTCCACAGCATCCCGCTAGTTTGAGTTCCAATAGACATCGTATGCCAGCTGAACGATTCCCAAATGACATGAGTAGGGCCGATCGAAGTAGCACTAGTGCTAGTCAACATCGATCATGGCGTTGGAGTGGCTAGTAGTGGCTGGGCATGCGGCTATCGGGAACGTAGCATAGCAAGATCCTCGATCCTCCATGCATGCTGACAGAGGGCGCTCTCTATACTGGCCAGCTGCATCGTTGGCGCTATGTCATCGGCGTGCAGGCGTCGATCCCACATCCCACCCATCAGGCGGTGCAGATCTGTTCTCCTGTTCTCCAGTAGCGGTCTATTATCGCACCAGCGGACAAACAAGACTACTGCCTCAGAGTTGGGCACCGTCGTCATCGTCAGTCGTAGTCGTTCTTTGTACATCGAGTCAGTCTGCTCTATCTACATCTGCAACTCTTCCATAGCAACTGTCCCCCTGTTCAGTTCGACGTTCCTGCTCGACTGCTCGACTGCTCGACAAGACCGACGCCTTGTCTCGGTACAAAAGCCACGCCCACTTCTCTTCCCCCTCCTACCCTTCTCCACCTGCTATTCTCCTATCGTCTGGCCCTGGACCTAGAATCAGTTCATTGATTCAGACAAACGTCGAATCGACCTCCCTCCCTACTTTCAACCTTGGTCAGCAGCACAACAAAGACCTCGCAGACAGGACGATACATACTACGAATTCCATCTGCAATCCCAATCCCAATCCCACTCCAAATCTCCGTCAGACGGCGCCAAGAGCCAAGCCCACCGCAGTACCGCAGCCGACACGGGAGCACGCACATTCAAGGACGCACGAGGACACCGGACGGCAGGAACGCTGCGAGCGAGTTACCGACATTGAGCTTGCGCGCTTGAGCTTGAGTCATTTGTGCGGCGTGGGCCATCTCGCTATCCCATAGCTAAGCGTCGAGTGCACAGCAACAGCATCATCACTTCTACAACAACGACAGTCGAACACTCGCCCACTCGCCTACCCACCTACACGCCCACAATGGCGACGACACAACAACCGCCGCCAGCAGGAACGGAGCCGAAGGTGAGTGTTGTTGAGAACTTGTTTGTGCGCATGGGGAGAAAGCAGAATGCTGCGTCGCTGTACCCCCAGTACTCGCACAGTCGTTAACGCGATGCCTGCTGTTCGATGCTGTCCAACTATGCAGAGTCGCCTAGCTGCCATTGCTGCCCCAGGTTTGCCTTGCACTCTGTCCGTGTACCAGTGCTGACGCCAGGTCCACCTCCGTGTCCTCATCATCTCAGGACAAGACCATGTCTTCTCATTCGAGCCAGAGACGACAGTAGGAAGGATGGTGGGTGCAGTGGGGGCTGGGTCCTAGCTGACAGGGCAGAAGGAGTTGATCTGGAGCATGTGGCCGTCTGGTGAGTACAGATGAGATGGCAGGAGCTATGGACGGTGAGGGGGAATGTTGCAGTGAAGTGCTGGTTGCGACAAGCTGTGTGCTTGTGTCCCAGCTTCCTCCACCTTCCCCGGGTGTGAGGAAGGTGATGTCGGATAGGTGTGGAGTAGGAAATGCTCGCACTGTGTTCGACGTCAACTGCAGCGGAGTGGAGAAGGTAGTGGGGCCCGCGAGGTATATGTCTTGGCAGAAATTGCATGTTGGTGCAGACCGCTGGGGGATATCTTCAGTGTCGAGCACGGTGGGCAAGGGCATGCAGATGGCGTCGCATGTCTGTAACCTAACGAGGACTGCGGAGAAGGTGCAGACGGCATTGCTGAGATAGGACGACTGTCTGTCTGCTGCATCGCCAATGTCCCAGATCGAAAGCTCAACACCCTCTTAGCCGTTCGATCTGCGCCCACTGCAGACAGCACGTCAGCCACTACACCGCATACAGCACACAACTGCCAACGCCCCCCTCCCCTTCACCTCCATCCCGCATGACATCACGATCATCGGCTACCATCGTGCACGTGAACCCCGCTGACCGCAGAATGGACCGACCCAAGCCAGCCGCAATCGCCCTCACGCCTCAAGGTGCTCTATGCGGGTCGTGTACTGAGCGACGACTCGACGTTGGTCTGTGAGTGACGGCTTTGAGATCGCATTCAGTGGTCGTAGCAGCTGACATCAGCGAACAATCTCCCAACAGCAACGACAGCGGCCGCGCCAACGACGATCCATCTCTCGGTCAGGTCGTTTTCGATTCGTGAGGATGGTGAGTGTCACTGCTACGTGTCATGGTGTCAGGAGAGATGTTGGTTGATAGGTGCGAGGGCTTGGACAGCGGGCAGTACTCTGCAGCAGGCGGATCAGTGCGCTGCTGATAGCTCTGCTCGGCAACAGTATTCAGCCTCAAGCAGTGTCACAATTTGGCTGCGGTATGTTGTGGATGGGAACCAAAGGACGAGCCAGGCAGGTCCTGCCCGGAGGCTCCCTGGCACTCAGCAGGCCGGGTCGCGTCTGAATCTGAATGAGAAAGGGCAGGACAGATCTGTACAGGCCATGGACCTGTATCGATGCGAAATCCTGTGCCCTCCGGTGCAGACTATTCGTCGCTCTTCTCGTGCTCGCCCCCGGTCGGGACTACTCGAACGCTGCTCTACCTGCCCAGAGCCCGGTGCTGACCCCAGACCCGGCCAAGAAACATGGCCTCAACCGCGTCACCACGCGCGCATCATCGCACCACCACAGCGCACACGCAGAAGAAGTCAGCGGGTGCAAGTGTGTTATCATGTAGCGGACGCACAGACCCGATGTGGATGTCGGGTGTTGTCGTGATCCGACGAGTCGCCGCCAGGCGTGACATGACCGCACCGCGGACCAGTCGTTGCGGCGGATGGGAGGAGGGAAGGATTTGTGGCGGAGAGAAACACGAAAAGGGGTGAAGGGGGAACACAGAGGTCTTGCAAGGGCTTGAAGAAGCTCGGCGGACGTGAGATTATGTGGTGGGGGAAGGTGAGCTGGGGGATGCCGAGGTGAAGGTCAGCAGTAGCTACTACTGCGTGTTAGTTGGTCTATCTTGTACATTGTCGTGTTGTTCCATTACCTGTTGGGCCCTAGGGCAGATACCGTTGTGGCATGCATGTGTAATGACTCCGGGAGTGCGCTCAGAATCAAAGGGGGAATGGAAATTGACTGAGTGGCATTGAGGACTCATGAGCTTGTTATGCCATCTACATCATTGCTACACATCTAGATCTACTTCTCGTCTAGCCAAGATCCTTCCTTCCACCAGTCCACCCGTCATAGTTCATCGTTGTTATGCTGTTCATCGTGGTATCACTAAAATCGTCACGTCCATTGTGTAGCTGGAGTTGTCGATACTCCGATGGGAGGAGTGCAGAATCTGCATAGCTGCACAGCAGACTGCTGGACAGGATAGCATCTCAGTCGTTGTCCGCAGGCGTCCCAACACGAGATCGCTTCAGCGGCCTCTCCTCCGACTCCGACGGCAATGTTGACCGCCGGTCTGACTCAACGGCGTCGGACTCGACTGTCACTTGGGGATGTGGCGGAGCGTCTGATGTTGCAGGCAAACCACTCGCCAGCTCTCGCGCCTCCTCCCTCGGGCTGACGGCTAGTTCCTCGGCCTTGGTGGTCATGGTCGACACGTCGGCGGTTGCGTCGGGCACGGGGTGTTGGCCTGTCCGTGGCGGTCGTGACGCAACTCGAGGCAATGGATCTGAGTTCTGCTCTGATGACGGCAAAGGGTGTTGCTGATCTGCAGATGGTCTTGCGGCTGGTGATATATGGTCGGGCACATCAGTCAGTCCCAGCCTTGACGGTCCTGGCTCCGGTCGTGACGCCCGTGATTCTTTTGGCCCTCCTGATGACTGAGCCTGTGTCGTCCGGTCCGTCTGATTTCGCCCCTCGACTCCGTGTTGTGTTGAGTCTTGCGGCCTCTCTCCTGACTCAGCCGCTGGTCCCCGCGTCTGCTTTGTCTCATGTTCCCCATCTCGTCGCTTCCCCTCCTCTTCCTCGTCCTCGTCCTCGTCCTCCTTCTCCGCTTCCTCCACCTCCCCCGCCCTCATCTCCCTCGGCACACCACCCAGCTCCTCCCCGTCCCCACCATCTTCCTCCCCCTCTCCCTCCCCACCCCCATCCCCCTCCCCACCCAGACCGCTCTTCAGACTTTCCGCAAACTCCACCTCCTCGCCCTCGTCATATTCCCCCGCCTCGGCTTTCGTCCTACTCCGCAGAATGTGGAGGTTGGCGAACTCGCCCTCCCCGCTGAGCCAGATGGCGTCGTCTGGCGGGATGGCGACGCCCTTTGGTGCGGATTTGGTACCGTCTGCGGCTGTAGTGGCAGATGCTAGTGGTGCTGTCACGGCCAGTGGGGAGCGCGTGGGTGGTGGTGGGATGTCCCAGCCGAGTCGGGAGGAGAGGTAGGTTACGATCGAGTCGGCGTCGCCTAGGAGCGAGATCTGGCGTTAGCACAAGGCCGAGCGAGAACGGGCGCAGCGAGCTCGAGCTTGGCCACCAACTCGGGGTCAGGGAGGAAAGTGAATCAGTGACCGGACGATATTCGAGGCGGAGTGTCGTATGAAGAGAAGAGGAAGGGAGAGGAGGGGAAAGCAGAGGAGAGGAGAGGAAAGGAGAGGAAAGAAAAGGAGAGGACAGGAAGGGAACCTAGGGGATGGTAGGGGAGTTGAAGATGTGGATCATAGGCTGATTTGAAGAGATAAATGAAATGAAGAGCAGAGCTCAATCAAAAGCAACGCGAGCTTCCGATCAAGGGAGCAGTAGAGCTGGGTGCTGAGGACCTGTGCCCGTTAGGCAGCACTGTGTTCGGCCGTCCGAACTAGCATATCTCACAGCTCGTAGAAGTCTCCCGCCCAAATATGCTTCGCAACTTCTTCAATCCAGCAGGAGCACATCCTCCACGATACAGTCGAAGGCAGCAACCCCACAGCCAGAATCTACCACTGCCCGGACATACTCACATCAGGCCGCACATGCGTCACGGGCGTCATGTTGATAAAGATCTGGGGCACACTGTGCGGGATGTGCGAGAGCACCTCGGACACGGGCGCGACCTTGAGGCTGGTCCCGATGATGACGAGGAGGTCGACCTTTTCGCGGTCGCGGAAGAGGCACTCGTCGAACTGCGAGTCGAGGGCCTGGCCGAAGAAGACGATGTCGGGCTGGTGTGAGCGGAGCCCTTGAGCGAAGCCGAAGGCGAGCGAAAGGGCGACGCGGGTGGGGAGCATGGGCGGAGGAGCTTCTGGGCTGGAGAAAGTGGGATAGAGGGAAAGAGGTTCCACAACAGTTGGGTGAAGGGGCAACAGAGAGAGATCACGGAAGTCATGCTGTGTAAGGCAGAGAAGCTTTCAGGATGGGGAGGAGGGGCAACGGGGATGGGAAAGCGATTTATAAGAAGAGTGAGTTTGTCGTCTGAGGCGTGCCGAATGATCATGGTAACGCAATGTTGAATGCCGATACACAGACAAAGTGTCTGGACCGAGGTCACGAACGATGATAGATGCTGCTGGAGATTGACCCACCTTGATGATCCCCGGCTCCCCATCCCACTCGTCAATCTCCTCGTCATCCTCGTCGTCATCCCACGCATTGCCCTTTGGCTTCCCCTTCTTTCGCTGGGCGCGGTACGCCTTGATCGCCGCAATCTGCTGCGCACGCTCCTCGCGGCATTTCTCGCAGTACGGGATGCGCTGGGACATGATGTAGGGTTCTATTGCCGAGCCTGGCATGCGGGTCTTGCAGCGCTGGCGTCAGAGGTGGAGTGGCAGAGGACATACCAAGCACGAGGCGGTGTTGAATGAGCCTGGTGTCAGCGAGGAGGTTCGTCAGAACACCGGAAAGGAGGGAAGCATGGCACCCACCATGACACTGCAGCACCTTTGTCACCCCAGCGAGACTCTCGAGCGTGTCGATGTTCTGCGTGTAGTTCCGCAGCAACTGTCATCAGCCCTGTATTTTCTCCACAGCACCCACCACACCCCTGTCCTCGAGCAGCTTGATCCACCTGTGGCACGGGGAGGGGACAAAGTTGCTGGGGTAGATTTGTTTTGCGAACGAGCTGGGGTCAGCGAACGTATCGACTGACAGTAAGATATGAGGTAAATCCATCGCACTCCCATCTTCCGGCCACCTCTTCAGCCTCCTTCACCTTCCTCCTTCCCCATCCTTTGTCTCGCTCTGCTGCACCTGATCTGCAACCCGCAGTGCACAAGCTTCGCTTCTCCCTCCTGGCCCTCAATCTACTTCTCTGCCACGCCACTCCCTTCCCTCTTCCTCTCGATGACTCGAGCTCATATCTTGGCCCTCGAGATCGCTTCGCTTCGCCCGCACTGCGCAACGTGCTCGGCACTTACTAGAACACCTCCGGATGCTCCCTGAAATACCTGATATCGAACATCTGCTGCGGATCATCCAGATCATACTTCCCCTCCTTCTGCAGACTGGCATACAGACCCGTCGAGGAGCGGAAATCCGGAATGCCACATGACGTCGAAATCCCTGCCCCGGACAGCACCATGATGTTCTTCGCCTTGGATAGAAGCTCCACTGCATCATCGACAGTGTTGTACTGCTCTAGCTTCTTCCGCCTACGCAGGACGCGCGAGAGGGCGACCTTGGCGAATGGGAGGAGTTGGAGGTCTGGTGTGTCCCGTTCGCGGAGGTGGCGGGGCTGGTGTCAGCGCTTCACGGTACTGAGTACTGCAATGCCAAGTCATTGCAATGCTGACCTTGATGCATGCAATACATGTCAGTACTCACCGGAACAACACCCATAGCCAAGAGCAACTTTCGCAAGCTCTGCCGTGTCCCATCTGCCTGTGGTGCCAGGTACGCTCGCAAGAAGTTGACCAGTCCGACCTCCTTCAGTTGCTCGACTAGCTGCTCCGTCTCCTCTTCCGTAAACCCTGCGTCGGCTGTGCGTCAGCGCTGTCTATTTAACATCGGTCAATCAGTGATAAGGTATTGATAGACTGTGTCTCATCTCCTTGACTACTCACCCTCCTCCACGAGCGCCTGGTACTCCTGGTCGGCTATCGACTCTGCATCCGAGCCAGAGTCAAAGTCCGAGCTGTCGATGTTGTAGGTGTCCTCTGGCGCGAGGTCGGGGGGTGGGGAGCCTGCCTTGCCTCCATTGCCGCCTGTCGCTGACATGGGAGGCGAGTGGGGAAGACGACAGCTACTGTTGTTAGAGTTGGGTGGTAGTGGTAGGTAGCCTGACGCTGAATGTTGTTGCCAAGGAGAGCCTCCACCTGGACGAGCTGGAGGCGATCAATGTGGCAGATTGGCGGCTGGAATCGAATGTCATCTAGGTAGACGGCGTGTTTCTTCCTCTGTGATGCATGCAGGCAGAGAGGTCGAAGTGAAAGCAGACTCCTGCTCGCTCAGCGTTGCATGCATGCATGCATGCTATGCGTTGTGCGAAGCTGTTCAATATCGTTGTGTCCATGAACCGAGATCAGTAGTAAACCACAGTAATCCAAGTCTCCTCCTTCTTTCAGCCAGATCCGTTATCCGATTACACGACCACATCAATGCTTCCAGTACAATACCGGCGTAGCAACGCATTGCCAACCTAATCAATCTACTGCTACTGCTGCAGCTAATGTTGTCCCTATACATACTCATTGAGCCTGCTGCGGTTTTGCATCGAGCTAGTTCAAGCCCGGCCAACTCTGACATACTCAGAGATGTCAGATAACGCACAGGAGCTCATCCTAATCACACTTGCATCAGAAATGGTTGGTCTCTCAAGAATCAAGACGCAATCATGCACGCACCACATCCTCCTCTCCATCTGCATCGGAGAATTCTCAGGGCCCAGACTGCCGGCGAGATCCAGCAGATAGAGTTTAGCTCACATCGACATCTACCTCGAGCTCGAGCATCATGTCAATCTACATGTGAGGCCACTCCTGCTGCTGCTGCTGCTGACCTCGATGATATGACCAAGTGGGGTCCCCATACACTCCCATTCTTCCATACGCCGCGCCCGCCCCGCCCGCGCCCGCGCTGTTCGTTGTTCGCTGCCCGATGACAAGAGAAGCTTACTATGGGAGATGGACGATGGACGCTGCTCGAGACGAACATGTTGCCCGAGGAAGGAAGGTTACAGGCGAAAAAGGGAGTGTAGTACGAGGAAGGTGAGGGGAGGGAAGGTGCAGTGCAGATGAATAGTGCGCAGGGGGCGTCATAATTCTCCTTCTCTGTCCACTGTGGCATCCTTCTCTCCGCCCTCTAACAGCCCTCGGTCCCACTCTGTGCCCGCTCTGATACGAGCAACAATACGAGCAGCGACCGACGACATTGTGACATCGACGCTGGGTCGGATAGCAAGCGAGCGATTGCATGCGACTTGAAGTCATAGGTGGAGGATTGGATACGCATTGATCACGACAGTGGCTACTGATGTCAAGTGGGAGTAGCGAGATCCGATGACTTGTAGCGTTTCAGGACGCGTGCAAAGACGTCAAGGCAATTGCATCAAGCCAGCATTACCAGTACAAGACACCAAGACACTCGGGATCTCGCCGAGGAGCGCGGCCCTTTTACTGTAGTAGGCTCAGAGTTGTGCGCATTGTTCGGCGCTTGTACGCTTGTACGCGCTTGTGACGGACGGACGGTGTTCGGCCGCCTCGCTCGACGCCATTGCCGTCTGGCCCTTGCTTGACATACATTGACTTTGGGAATAGTCGACCTGTGCAGAAAGGGCAAAGCAAGCACAGCAAGAACTACCGTTCAGCCTGAGCTTAGCACAGGTCACAGGTCACAGGTCACAGGTCACAGGTCACAGGTGCACATGGACAAGCGTGGGCTGCATTGTGGGCTGTGGGCCCAATACAAAGTAGCCATTATTGTGTTCCCACTGCCATTGAGCTAGTGGCTCTTGTCCTGTCCTAGCTACTGTAGGTCTTGCTTGGGTCCTGGATACAGTATCCAGTGTCCACAGTGGACGGCCGGCTCTAGTGTCGACGAACTGCTGCGAAGCACTGCTGCTCCTCGTTCGACGTCGTAGACGCCTCTTCTCGGCCGTGGCTGTGAAGCATATGCTTGAAACTTCTCGTCACTTCACTACCTTGTCAAGATTCACTGTTGGATAGTCAAGTGCTCTACTCGCCCACCGGAGGAATAAGATCACCAATACAGCAGCAGGCATCAGGAATCACTCGGCGATCTACGCACGCTCACCGACGGCGACTCGACGACGACAACGACGACCACTGCATTCACAACGACGATCTGATACTCTGCTCATACTCTCAACGATCGTCGTCTACACCTTCATCCCAAGCCACTGCTCGCACTCCCTATTCCTTGCTCCAGCTCAAATCTTCCACTCCACACCTTATCGCTCGCACCCTGGCCCCCGACCCCGAGCACCCCACCCCACTCTCCACGCAGCCCTCCCAACGCTCTCCATCATATCCACCCCTCTCCCCCTCTCCCACCGACCCCATCACACTCTCACACACAAGCACAGAGCGCGAACAGGGGCAAAACGCTGGGCGTCAATTATTATATCTCTCGGACCATAGTGGGGGGGTGTTCTCCCCCCTCTGCGTGCGTGCTCAACTCGCACGACCCCCAAGGCGTTAGTAACGACAACAAGTGATTAGTGACCCGAACGCTCTCGTCATTACTACTCCCATCACTTCAACTCCTCCTCCTACTACCTCTTGACATTACCACTGGCATACCTCTGGCTCAGCATACACCTCCCCCCCCCCCCCCCCCCCCCCCCCCCCCCCCCCCCCCCCCCCCCCCCCCCCCCCCCCCCCCCCCCCCCCCCGCCTCGCTACCATGGGCAGCAACCCGCCTATTAGGGCGGTGCCGACCCAGGTCGCCCAGCCCAACATCCAGATTGCGCGCTTCCTAAACGGCCTCCGCCCCTACATGACCGAGCACGCATATCGTGGTGCGACGTACTTTGTCCGGTCTCGAGCAGGGGGCGACGTGCTCACAGAGGAGGACTGGAACCCAAACTATGTCCCGCCAGTGTTCGACGCAGCAGCAATAGTGCAGCTGCTGCACAGCCGCGGCATTCGGCCGCCAACAAATCAAAGTCGCAGCGACACTAGTAGTGCAAGTAGCTCAAGCAACAAGGCAGTGGCAGTGGCGGCGCAGGCAGCATTAGCTGGAGCTGCGGGAATAGGTCTGGGAGGAGTAAAAGGAGGGACACGAGCTCCTCGGACACACGTAGTGGACCCAGAACGAGCGAAGCAGGCGTTGCGGGTGCTTGCACAACGCACGTCGCCGTACCCCAAGCGCAACAGTATCGATCTCGACGCCAGTGCGGAACGGAGCAAGCTCAAGGCGGGGCGTCATCACTCCTCAGTACAGCCCACTCCGCCGCATCTCCTGTCGCCTCCAGACTCTATTGAGCACACAGTGTCGCAGGCATATGGTAAGCCCCTCTCTAGGTGCTTGGTGCTGACGATAGGCTACACTCCACAGAAGACGGCAGCAGCAGCAGCAGCAGCAGCAGCAGGGGCGAGCATCACGCCAGCGCAGCAGTTCCAGATCGCATATGCACAGGCGGCTGCGGCGTCTCGTCAGGCGGGAAACGGCAACCGGGGCAAGTCTGATCTCGCTAGTGCTGCGTTGCAGCATTCGCTCGAGGCAGCGAGGTTGCAAGCTGGAGGGAGCAGGTTGACGGTGAGTGCGCGCTCCAGGCGAACAATGCGCACAAGCACAGTGCAGCAGGACACAATACAGCACAAGAACACCACTGATGGCAGACTCCGTATGGGATATTTGCGAAGGGTGTGGCATCGCAGCCAGTGAATGTGAAGCAGCAGCAGGAGGTGCAGCAGCAGGAGCAGCATGCGCTACAACGGCAGCAGCAACAGGGAGAGCAACAACGACTGCAACTGCTGCAGCAACAGCAACAGCAACAGCAACAGCAGCAGAAGCAGGGACAGGGACAGGGACAGCAGTCACATCTGCAGGAGCAGCAACGTCAGCTTCTGCAGCTGCAGCAGCTTCAGCAACAACGTCTCGTGGACGAGAAGCGGTCCTTGGGTCTAACGGTCCCTTCCGGGGCTTCGGCGGCTGAGCGTGAGGCGTTGCAGCTCATCGATCGACTAAAGGCCACCTCGTCTCGAGCTACACAGTTCGCAGCGGCCAATGGTGCTCAGCTCGTTGATCGCTTGAAAGCCACTTCGCCGCAAGCTGCACAGCTCGCAGCTACCAATGGCCACGCACGACAGTCGTCCACTGGTTACGTGCCCCACTCGCCACAGAAGGCGGGGGCGTGGGCTAGCAACACTGCGGCTGTGAGCCGGCCGCAGCAGGAGGGGCAAGCACAGCATCACCAGCAGGCCCAGCAGCAGCTGCTGACACAACGACACTCGCAGCAGCAGCAGCAGCAGCAGCAGCAGCAGCAGCAGCAGCCCAGCAATGGCGTCGGCCTCGTCCCCCTATCCCACTGGCCACTCTCAGACGACTGCACCTTGCCACCTGCACCAACCACGCACAACCACCACCTCACTGCAGGACCCACACCCCAGCCCCCAGCCCCTCTCGGTGCCCCACCCCTCAGCCCAGAGACCTACCTCCCCCCCTCGCACAAACCCACCTCTACCTTTCTCCCCACGCCGCCGCCCGGCGACGCCCTCCAGCTCGACACGGCCATGACGTCCCCCGAACAGGAACCCCGTGCCGTCTCCGCCGACCCGCCAAAGACGACCCTGCCCACCCCGCCAGCGATGCACGACTGGCAGCGCCCGACGTCTGCCCCGCCGTCCAAGCATGCCCCGGAGCTAGGCAACGTCTCGATGCACGTCCCGGAGCTGAACAGTGTCTCGATGCGTGAGGCCGAGGCCGTAAACCCCTCGATGCCCACAGATCCGAGCTTTGACATCTTCAACCCCGTAGCGTCGATATGGCCCTCCCCGAGTGCTACCAAGGACCGTCTCAACTACGCGAGCAATGGCTTCAGCTGTGCGAACAGAGACACCCTCGTTTTCGCAAATGACATCAGCATGAACGACCTCGGCAATGCCAATGCCACGGGAGTCAACGTGAAACCCCACCTCTCCCTGGGCTGGCAACCCGCACCCGCGCAGACCAAACCAGAGCTCGACAGCTTCGCCGTCTCGCCGACGCTGAACATCGACTCGCAGTGGCCATGGTTCAGCACCGACCTCAACCCACCACCCGATGCCCAGCGCCTCCCGTCGCCGCCGGTGTCCCAGTCTCAGCCCGCGCCGTACACGTACGGGTTTAGGACGGACGAGCCGACGGTTGGGCAGACGATCTCGTCGCCGTTTCTGTCGCCGTTGAATGGGAATTCGCCGTTGTACGAGGGGTCGGGGGAGCCGAGGTTCCCGTAAGGCGAGGTAACGCCGCAGGCGTTGCCTCGACTGTCGTCTCGACGGGCGAGAGGAATTGCACTGGGCGTCGTTGTCTCAACTGGCCCTGAACGTCGAATCCCTCCCTCCACTCCAGCCTTCCTCCATCGATTCCTCTCACTCTCTGCAGGCTCTGTGCAGGCTAAGGCGCCTCAATGACCATTATCCCATCACATATGACCCCACATCAATGCTCATGGGAACATATGCAATTCCGAGCAAGTCCATCTTATCTGAGTCAACCTTTCGGCGAGCAACTCTCCATCAATACATTACATTGTAATTGGGAGTGGCGCATCTACTTCACTCAACGCAACATCATCACGGCCGCACTCTGCCTCGCACGACTACATCCGAGCATGCCCAGCACCCAGCACGACCGAGCACGCACCCGCACCCTCGACAACATCAATCAATCACCTCACCACCGCACCAACAATGCCAACGCTCATCGCCATCACCGATTGTCAACCATCGCCATTCATTGCCATTCACACTGTGTCTGTCTGTCTGTCTGTGCATTCCATCCACCATTGTACCATCCTGCATCTGTATGTACGTCGTATAGTTCATGTTGCATCGTTGGCACAGGCACAGGCCTGAGGTTGTCATTCGAGTGGATGGCGGGAGTCATGGTTGCTGACTGAGCTGTGCTGACCTGTACTGACGGTGAGGTGTGGTCGTGGCAGCTAGTGCTGCCTCTGATCTGGTAGTTCGAGGTCCCACTGATGAATCTCGTAGGGAGAGTCATTGCAGACGTTCCAACTGTGATGCCTGCAGGTCTGACTCGGATCATCGCGCCTCTTCGACTGTGCGTGCATACAATATGCGCATGTCGATGAGCGGCATGGCAGGCAGCGTCGGGTCATCAGCGGCCCTACTGTGAGTCGGACACGCAGCCAGGCGTGAAGCGATCTGAGAATCGCATCAGAAGTGGCACATACTGTACCGTCAAGGCAGGCAATCTGTCGGGGGATGTGCTGCCTCCGAGATACCTAGCATTTTGCATTTGGCAAGGGGTACCTCCTACCCTTACAACGACAGCTGACAGGTCGACACCTCATCCACAGCCCTCCCTGCCATGCCATGCCCCAAACCCATCCGCCATCCCCTTCCCCTTCCCCTCGCCCTACCTACCCCCTTCCTAACATTCGCAGCCCCTGACCTCGCTGTGCGACCTCCCCTACCCCTACCCCTTAAGCGCGCTCGTGGTGAGCCGTGCAATCTCGCTCTCGAGCTCGGCGAGCGCCGCGCTGAGGCTCTTGCTGTCGTCGTACTTTCGTTGTGCGTTGGCTTCGGCGATGAACGATCTGGAGTCAGCACAGGCTGGGAGGTTGACAAGGTGAGCGGGGTGGGTGGTGTGTGATTGGATCTCTCAGAGAACTGAGAATCGGGCTCATCGCCACCAGGCGATCGGCGTCGCTAGCCAGCATGTCGGCTTTGATGGCTCAGCCACTCTTATGTACAGCGTGCAGATAGATTTCCGGTCCGACGTCTGTCTACCGCCTTGATGCTTGGAGCTGGGCAAGATTACACTCCAGCCGGATCCCCACCCCTTCTTCCCCCCCCCCCCGCGCCCCC